>CM040763.1:21891782-23091782 GCA_022829145.1 Albula goreensis
CAAGGCAATGTGGATTGAAGGCTACCTTTGGAATTCTCTAAACGTAAACTCTTTCTCGAAGTAGGGGAAGAAAAAAAACTGTTATCAGGTCATAATTCTTTTTTCCATAGTCCATGTTTTAGTCATTACAGGTTATGCCTTGTTGTGTATTAGCCTTGGTCAAGAGAAGTTTCTGGATGGCAGGTCTTCTACAATGTCAGCTTTTTGAAGCTCAAAATGTGCAGCTTTTGTTAAGACTGCATCAGCTATCTTGTTAAATGTTCATTTATCTCTGCCGTTGAGCTTCAGACTGTGACTGTCGTTCCTCTTTGCTGATGCCGTTTTTTCCCTGCTTTGGCGTATGCTGTTATGATTTTTGACTGTGTTCCTCTTGACGCATTAAACAGTTTTTATATTTCACTGACTGATGGACCTGTAACTCAGGCACCAGCTTTTTGACCTCTTTCAAAATCTGTTAGATCTCTCTCTATGTGGGCCGAATTCACCAAGATATGCAGCTGGAAGAAATTGCTGTAACCCAACTCGTTATTACAATGAAAAGTCATACATGTGAATAGATGGTCAAACAAAATATATGGAATATTTTTCAGCATATATGTCAAAAATATACAGCATACATTAAAATATATAAAAGGTTGTGAATATTGTAAGTCATTTATTAAACATGGATAATAATATTTTACATTTTACATAATTGCAGAATGGCTTTATTCTGGCATCTGTTCATATATTTATGTATGTGCATATTTAGGAAAAGCCATGTAGCACATGGGTACACTTTGTCATGCAGAAATGAGTGAAGGACAATACATTCAAATAGGACTTTTGATGAACAATTTTGAATTGTTTAGTGCTGTGAATGTGGTAAATAAAGGTACTGATGGTGTTAAAACATGGTGTGTGTGCCATATATCTATGTATGTACATATGCATGCATGAATTTATGTGTATGGTCATGAGGAATTGTTTTTTGACACTGAACGTTATCAGAAATGTAATCAAACGCTAACGTTCTGGTACGATCCTAGTGAGTGCTCAATATCTAGTTCAAACTCCCGGCCCCATAGATACTCCTGCAGAATTTCAAAGGCTCCTGTGATTGACAGACGTTCTTTTTCAATGTTTGAACACTGTGTCTCGCGTGGAAAGAGCTTGTCACTCAGGTGTAGGACAGACTGTTCATCCCCTTTCTTTCCTCTGCACTGGAACAGCCCCCTGGGCGTAACGTCTCGTTGAAGTCAGGGCTCCGTAGGGTAAGTACACAAGCACTGCTTTTGGGGTGATGAAGGCATGCTTGCAGTCAAGGATCCATTTTGACTGAGTTGTTGGCTGCTTTGATTGTGAGAGGGAATCAGAAGTGTTGCAATTCTGGAAAACTGCAATAAACTTCTTGTACCTGTTCACCAACTTCAAGAAGTACTTCACTTTTTGAAAACAAAGTAAATTTTAACAGGCTTATATTGGACAGAAATTCTGTGCTCTGCTAGAATTGAGTCTTTTAGTTTTAATCCTGTTTCTTCTAGCAGCCTTAAGCAACAATAACTCCAGAATGTTCCAATCCCCAATGATAGGAAAACAGCCTACATTCTCCCCCTGGTAAAAATGGTGATCCCTAAGATCTCAATAGTTACTGTCCTATATCAAAACCTATAGCCATAGGTGTATTATTGTTATATAAAAATAAAAATATGCAGTGTGAATCAAACAGATTTTGCCAATCAAATTAAAAATAACAAACCTCATTGTTCATTAATTGCAACAGGATATTGTTTAGAGAATTCTGTTCCATGGCGCAAATGCAGGTGGTTTGATGGCACTGGGAGATCAATGAGAGTTGACACTGATTGGCTTATTGCATTTGACTGCCCACAACACAGCTACAGGTTATTAAATCATGAAACCCAACCTTGTTAACAACTGCACGACAATCAAGCTCCCAAACCTCCTTTGAAATGAGCAGAATGATTGCGCTGCTTGTGATACCAGGCAAAATGCACTAGGATAGTTAAAATACGACTCAACTGCGGCTGAATGGGCGGGGGTAGCATCTTGCCAGTGCCCCTCCCACATAAGCTTCCCGCCCACATCCCTACCGTGCTGGCCAATCAGAACTCAGGAAAGTGTCAGCAGGACAAACCCAGCTGCAGGACCCTGGAGAGTTGCACTGTAGAAGTTTCATCCCTCTGCTCACTCACTTCACCCCATCTAAAACCAATGACTCCTATATAAGCTCTTCTCCAAAGCCGGAATTTCTCCTAAGTTACAAATATGGTTCAGAATCACCTCATCCTTCTTACAGCCTGTCTGAGGGAACCCCAACACTTCTCCCTTATCACACTTGTGGTCTCCACACATTTGTTATTTTGTCACCATAAATCACTTCCGTGTCTTGTACGACTGTTTGTCTTTGTGTATAATAAATGCCATGTTCATAAATGACTGCACCCTGAACTCCAATTCTGTTGTAATTCTGTATCTTTGCTCCCTGTATGGTGACGCACAACCTTAAGGAGACTCGATTGGCTGGATTTAATACCAGCATAAACACAGGTGCCTGATGACAGAGTTTGGGAGGCCCTGCTTTAAGAGAAAAACATGGGTGTACCATTACCTTGGAAATGAACAGTGTGGTGCTCCTTCAGAAGGCAGGAATTGTGGACAATCTCAGCCATAAACTGAATTAAAGTGATGCTTTCCTACAAGGCCATCAAGCCTAGCCAGCTGGAAGTTTGACTCGAACGCTGACGGGAGACACTCAAGGGGCCACTTAGCGAAGAATTAAACATGGAAAACCAATTAAGGTAAGGGATCGTAATGTGTCTGACAGCATTTCAAAAACACACACACACACAGAGCACTGCGCTGTAAGAAAAGTGCAGTCGTAGCTAATGGAACAAAGTCTGTCTGAAACGAAACACTGCTGACTCCCAAGACCAGGTTTTCTCCAATTATATTGTCTGAATATAATAAATGATTAATTACCATGCGGATCACTCTTTAATATATTCGTGAATAGAAATAAGTGCCTTAATTCCCCTTTAAATATTCATACAACTTTTTAAAAGTAGCATTTTTGAAGAAAAATGGATTTGTTTTTCAACGGAATGTCAATTTCTACAGCACACAAACAGATATGCAAAAACCTACCAATTGTTGAGGGAAATGGGGAGAGCTAAAGACAACAGAAAATCAGTTGGTGATATATTATATAAAAATGGAGATTGTTGTGTAGGCTGAATATATATAGATCACACCATCCATAGATATGTCCACCTGATCCCTTATGATTTTCGCAAATGTTAATGTTATTATAATGTATATGATTAAACCATGAGAAATATTAAGGTTCTTGCATTGAAATGTGTGAGTAATGTCTTTTTTAAATATCACGATGGTGTATCTTAAATTTTGGCCTTTTTTAGTAGAATGAAATTTTGTGTCCATGGCTTTGAATTTCATTCCAGCAGAATTGTGTTTGTTTACTTACATTTTTCGGTTTATTAACAAAAAAAGCTTGCAGAGAAACTCGCCATGACTCAAAAGAGACTTTCGCTCCAACTGCGATGCATTTCTACAGTGACATTTCGGGCACTGTTAATAATTTGTTGACATTGCGTAATAATAATAATAATGGCTTGGCCCTGACTTTTTTGCATTGGAGTTCAAATTTGAAAAGGCGATGTTAGATTATTCATTACAGGTTCATATCGATTCGGCTACCTGTTTTCACTTCTCAAAGGTCTGTATCAATGAGGTTTTCCTGTGTTATGTTTTAAAAAAGATGTCATTTCAATCTTTGTTGACTCAAACGTTTTACTGACCTCATACAACTCATTCATTTACTCATTTCCCTCAACAAGCAGATCCAGTGTGTGCATGCAGAGTCAAAATGCTATAACAAGTTCTACAGCAGTACTACAGCAGTTCTTTTTCCTGCCTTATTGTCTTCAACTAAAATTGAAGCTTGTAGATCCTCTCCTGACATCATTTTTACATTACTTTGGGTATTAATGAAAACTTCTTGTTTGTCAAGAAAAGTACCCCAGCCAGTCCTTGTGGTTTACAAAAGAAACTTGACCAAAATCTACAGGATATATTTTCAAATCGCTGAGCATCAATTAATAATCAAGTGTCTGGCCAAAATGTACTTGGGTTGAAGGCTTTCAGATTCAAGTGGAAAGGCTTCATCAAATATTTGTGAAAAGCAAAGAGAAATTACTTACCTTTCTCCAAAATCCAAAATGGAAGCATTTATCTCCGAGTGTTTGCTATTTTCTGTGTTTACTTTTTCTGTGGGAAGACTTTTTTTGTCTCCCAATGAGTGATGGTTTCTAATCTATAAATGAACCAGATTTGTAGTATAGGGTACAAGTAATTAGTTAAATGAGCTTGAATAATTAGGGGAAAAACTGAAACAGATACACCCTGTAGGAACATTTTTTAAAATATTTTAAGAAATACTTTTTCACCAAAAAATCTGTCCAGTTGTCAAAAATTTTTATGTAGTGCAATTATTATGTAGTTTCATGCAGTGTGTGCATGGAACATACAATTATAGTTTCATTACAGTCCACAAAATATTATTTTTGTTTTCAAAAAATGTTTTTTAAATGTATCAAATGTATCATGTTATATGCTATGTATATATTGTATGTATCATGAATATATTATATATGTTCAGTATATATAATATACAATATATACAATATATGTTCCACGGTGGTTGTAACAGAATCAACCAAAACCTTTATTTTAGTGTCAGGAAAATATTTAAAGAGCAATACAGACAATGTCAGTATTTGATAAGTGGTTTTAAAACGCATTATTTTTTTCTGTGGTACACAATAAGACCTTTGTATCTTTGTATTGACATCCATAACTATCCATATCCACACTATCCATATAGTTTATGACTATAAGAGTCCAAGCCAGGGGCATATATATGTGAAGATTGTGTATAATTAGATTCTGAGACCATTACTGTGGTCAGAAGAGCAACCTGTCGAAACTCTGGCCACCGTAATGACCAGTGGGTCATCTGGTAGGTTACACAGGCAGAGCCTACACAAGGCCTCCATACATACATACATACATACAATCTGTTTTCATTTGAAGACTGCGTCTGAAACCACATTACATAAAATATAATGGCACAATATTTAACGTAGCTATGACAGAAGGCAGCGGCTGTTCTCGTGGACTCCGATACGTTCTCTGCTCCGATACGTTCTCTGCGTTCGTACGTCACGTTTTGTCCTGTGAGATATGCAAGAGAGAGTTGTAGGTAGTGAAAGCGCTTCCATATATCATTAAACAATTCATCCATATCTGTTCTGTTCTTCCGTACAGCCCTCAATTTCTATTGGGATGATATCATGGCATTCCTGCAAAAGGGGTATAAGTACTTAGTATTGCATTGTTTAATTTCATTGAAAACCATTGATCTTGCCAATTGGAAGTGGCTTGTTGTTTTCTGCAGAATGTACGCAATAAAATGCAGGATATGCATACCGCTAGATATACTTCAACCTGAGGATAGGCCCAGTAACTGACAGTCAGTGACTATTATATTATGGGCTTGTGAAAGGCCGTTCCCAAGGCTCCAAGCATGACTCAAGAGCATGAAAGTTATTTCATCCTTTCTATTCAGAAGTAGGCCGATTTTGTTTAAAGGTATTGTTCAAGTCCTCTGGGGCTGTTGATATCCACCGATTTGTTTGACGTCTTAACAAGGGTATTTAGAATTTGCTGTTGGCTCCACAGGACTACATCCGACACCACTTGAGTGCGTGGTCTCCGCACAGGAAATTAGTTTGAAGCAGATGGCATCACCCTGAAGAGGCTCAGTCCGGGCAAACATCTGCTCCAAAAACCAAAAAAAGACTAAATATTTCATTAGGCCTACTGCAGCAGTGACTCAGCTATGTTTAAATTTCAGATTTTTCTCAAGTTTGCAAGAGAGTACCTTGACTTTACCTCATCAACTTCCGAGAATTTTGGCCTGAATGAAATAGTCCCTGCTAAGCTTGTTATGTACCAGTCTCAGAAGCCAATTTGAGGGGAGATGCCATCTCCCTTGTTAGCAAAATGACCAAAATGCATCCCCCTTGTTAACCTGCCATCCTCATTTTACACGTGTGTGTGTGTGTGTGTGTGTGTGTGTGTGTGTGTGTGTGTGTGTGTTGGTTGGTGGTGTGGGGGTAGGGGGGTGCTCCCATTGGGCTCCCATTAAAAATGAACAAATCACCTACTGACTGTAACCCCTATTAAAGTAGCAATATTCATATCGATTTGATGACGCTGTCCCCCACCCATGGCTAACCTGTTGTGCTCTTTAAATTCTTTTCTTATATTTTATTTTATTTCTGCAGTTGAAGAGTTTTCTGATGAGAGGGGTTTACCACAATGGACTCGATAGATGCTATCTCCACTTATTCTCTGTATAAGGTTCGGCTAGAGCAAGTCATCCACAGGGTTTAGTCCATGCTATCCCTTCTGGCGCTTGAGACTTTAACCCCCCAAGCATTTTAACACCCTTGTCTAGAAATAAATGCACTTCATGCTGTATGTTGCTCTGGATAAGAGTGTCAGCTAAATGCCTGTAATGTAAAATATAATGCTTAAAGCTTATATTTAGGAAATCCTTTAGTTGAGGAACATGGCTTGTTCCTGGTATGTACCATAGAGACTCTGGTACACTGAGTGGTCATTGCCGTCAGTATGACAATGCATGGTATCTATGTTTTGGGTTGATCCAGCTGTGGTCCGACCGCCTTAGGGATACCGCCCTTTTTTCAGTTATTCTGCCATAGTGCTATTCTGCGAAGGTCTTCCATGTTGCATACAGGCATCTCTTTCCTCGCTCTTCTCCTCTCCTGTTTCTTTCCTTCAAACCTACCTCCTCCACTCACCATTAATAATCCTTTTGTTCTGTTTCCTCTCCCTGCTCCGGGCTCTCGCCTGGAACTGGGATTCAGGTTGTGGCGTCTGAGCTACAGCTCTTAACACCAGAGAGTCAATGGAGACCACTTCCTGCTTTACATTAAATACAAAAGAATACTTCCAACTATGAGACTGATAGTGTTTGATATTTAGAAGTGTGAGCATGAGAGCAAAGACTGCGTAACAAAGCAGGTCACTCAAATTAGGAATGCATTGCTTGGACAACTAATGCACAAAAAATGTTTTTCTGAGATCGTGATTATAGTTGTTGGATTTTCAGTTGATTGAAAGTCAATGCCTACAAAGAGAGTACTCTGTTTGTTAAAATAAAGCAACGGTTTTTTAAGTAACATCTCTAATTTAAAAAGGTTCTTTGTGTCAATGTTTCCCAGTTCTGAGTGACTTTCATTATTGTTGTGTTCATATTTAAGAGGTTTTACTTTATAACAATAGTGCAATATTATTCAACAAATATTTTTATTGTAAAAATTGTTGTAACATAGGACTAAGCAACACATGGTTTAAATTAGTTACTATAGAGGACAGTGCGGAAATAAATACTGCAAATATGTACAGGCAGGTCTTTCGATTTTACTTCAAAAATAATTATACACCTGGTGACGATGGCCAATGACATCCCCCAGCCTGCCACAGGCAGAGGCGGGGTGTCGGACAGAGGACAGTCGTCGGTGAGGCGGAAAATGGGGGGATGACAAAGAGAGAGAAAGAGTAAAGGTTACTCTGAGTCAGTCCTCACCCCTCCCCTCCCATGTGAATGAGTGTGCGGAGAGGGAGAGACTGGGACTGCGTGTCTCTTAAGATTATCGTCCGGCAAGTATCTGATGCCATCGCGATTTCTGGTCGAGTGAGGTTTTTTTTTCTTGACGCTGCACAAAAAAATCTTCACATTTTAGTCTGCGATAAATTTGGAAGTTACATTGTTTATTTACCGTACAGCCAGCCTCTCTTGAGACCTACGGTTCCAACAAGTATCATTTTTTAAAATGAAACATTTTTACAAGTGTGCTTTTCTCAAGCTCACAGGGGTCTCGTCCGGGATCCAATCCTCCTGACGCAGATATTACCCCCGGGATTGTTCCTGTGGGCCTCAAACCCTGCCTGTATTTAAGTGCAATAGTACAGCATGCTGTGCATCACCATACTAAAAATAATTCTATGACCTTTTCTCCATTCGTTCCTTTGGGACCTGAATGAACCGTACAAACACACAGGCGCACGCGCCATTCAAATCTACCATATGATCAGGGCCTGAAAAATTACCCCGCCTGATATTTCCTGGCTTCATTCTATTTTTTTGTATGAGAGCAGGGTGAATAAAACGTAGCACCAGGGAGTATCCACAGTCGTGTACTGTCTTACATGCACGATTAGAATAGCGTACAACTCTGAATGTCAGAAAACTCTGGTCTCCCCTTCAGTTACAAGGAACTAAAAGGCCAACGCTCATTATCCTTCACTGAACCATGTCTTCATTACTGCACACAATGTTATGAGTTGACTGGTTGTCACCAGAAGGCATGCGCTAATTGGTTACTCATAGTGGTTTGTAAAAGTGGACCCCATTGTTTGAACCTAGACTTGATGCGTTTATGGGAAGTTGTGTTTGCAAGCTGTTCTAGCACGCATTCAATTTCACTGTGATTTGAATCGGTCAACAATCAATCGATCAATTAATTAATCAGATGTTCTTAATTGGGTGTTCTTTATAGACTACAGCTAAATTAAGAGTTCATCAGATACTATATGCAGCCATGTCAGCTGAATTAAAAGCCAGCATGTGATACGGTCACCAGGAGAGAGTTTGCAGAACTGATTTAAATATGGAAAGTGCTCATTCACAAATGTACTGCTCATTATTAGATCGGAACGGGTCACAGTTAATGAACAATGCAAGTCAAACAAAGAGCTGGTGGCTGTTGATTGGTCGTGGGGGGTTTGTTCCACATCGTCATGGTGATGGCACCATGCAGGGGGTGGCAGTTTATTTGTGGCATGACTCAGATCATGGTGTGAAATGGCGTACTCCAAGTTCGCTGTTGCCATGGTGAGGTACGCGTGAATTTCCAATGGGGGGCATCAGGAGAGGGGGGGTGTGCATATGCTGATTCTTCTCTATACAAATGAGTCTCTGTCCCAAAATTTCCTATAGGATGCTGACCGCAACCACAAGCCAAGCCCCTACCTATAGCTTTCACAGCATGCCATTGACATTATTCTCCATTGACTTGCATTATAACATTCATGTCCCGTAATATACGCTACATTATTTGGTAATAACAAAAACACATCACAATTGAACAGTTTCTGCTTTTATTCAGCACATTGTAGACCTTTTAGGCTTTAAAGTTTAAATTATGCTTATTTATTCAAAAGGTGAATAACACAAATGGAAGGTCAAGCTAACATGCTAATGCCTGCTTTATAATTCATGAGAGGTGGAGTTAGCCTGACAACACAGGAGCTGAGCCATAGGGCTAGAAATCTGTAAAAAGGTGAGATTTACATGTTACTGTAAACCAAGAACTTTTCCGCCTCATGTTAAAAACAAGAGATAGGGTGTCTATCCACGACACTTTCGACGCCATAAAAATGAAGTTGAGGAACGTTCAACAAAGTTTGCTGGGGCACAGAATTACCCATGCTCAGATAACAGATCTGTAAGCTTCTAGTTAAGTTGAGCAGTGCAGCAGTGCAGCACAACAGTTCAGGAGCTCTTCCAAATTTAGTAATGATGGGTTCTTTCCTAGGTAGGGCATCGTTTTTGTACCCATCGGCAAGGTATTTAACCCTTATATTGCTGCAGTAAAATATTCAGCTACATAAATGGATAGTGAGTAGAAATGTTAACCGTTTGAGTAGCGCTGTATAAGAGCATCTCATGAAGCCTAAATGTTCTGTATTTGTAAATATTACTCAATAATAATGATATGTGATGCGTTTAACAAGTGAAACAGAACAGTGCAGTTTATGAGGTATGAGGTATTTTTCTTTGAAACATTTTGGTTTCAAGTGAGATGAGGTGGGGTGACCATCTTCTCAATCTTACTTGTATATAGTACAAGTGAAGAAGTAAGCCAGCCTGTGCCCTGTTTACTTCATTAGAAATAGCCGTTTTTAACTGTTCCTGGTTGATTGATATTGATCTGATTGATGGGTATTTCTAAGTGTAGCCTCGAGATCATTATTACATTTGTATACTGTTGGTTGAAAAGGTAACACCTTTGTTTTCTGTTTGTTTGAATGGTTGCAAGCATGTTTTTCCTCAGGACAAGCTTGTACAATGTGAAGTGTATGACCCAGATGAGCAAACACCCACCTCCCCCCTCCCTCCTCCACCCTTCCCCCTCCCCGAGAGGGGTATATAAGCACCTGTGCCAGGGATGTAATTTTGAACTTGCCTCCCAGAGGTACATTTCCCTTACAGCCGCTTGAATCGAGTTTTGGGTTTGTCAAAGAACTTCTCTCCAACCTGGTGGTTATTTTTTCATGGCAGTGAAAATCTTCAGTGCGAAAGATGAAGCAGCTCAAAGCACCTAAAAAAGACCAAACAAAAAGTAGACCAACCTAACCAAATATTTAGTCATAACCATAAATATAGTCTGTTTGGTAAAATATCATGGACAGCAAACCAAAACCTCCTGGTCAAAAAATAAGCAACCACCACAATTTTAAAAAAAAAATCAACCAAATCATTCTAGATAGCTATTAAATAATATATCATTTTTGGATTTTCCAATGGGAATAATTGTTCTTGCCACCCAGCAGTTGGCAAGTGGTACACACTGATAACTTTTGGCTGGGAAAAACGTCTTCACTGTCCCCAAAGTGGTCATATTTTCATGCCGGAATTGGATATGGAACGTGTGGTGTCTGGCATATCTCAGTGGAATCCTCAAAAATACAACATTTAATCAATCTACTCTCTGGCTGAAAACACTGGGGAGAAAAGTGCTCCTATTGGTGCAATGAACAGGGGGTCAAGAAAAACCTGAAAACAAGATTTCCACCCTCTTTTTAATGCTATTACTGTAATCATGCATCAAATTTACATTATATCTCATGCCAGTCACAGCACGGCACGGTAATCAATAAAGTGCTTCGGATTTACTGGCTGTGGAAGGATCTGCGGCTCAAGGGTGTGACTCAGGTTGGCTTCAGTCAGACTAGAAATCTATCACAGAAAACCATTCCTTTCTCAATTCCCCACTCCATTCACAGAACCTGAATGCAATCCAGTTTTGAAAGGAGCAAAGCCACTTTTAAAATTCCACTACGGCTCTCTTTGAAGGCAGGAGAGTTCTTATTACTGGAACTAAGCCTAGGGGCCCATAAATTGCACCAGACCTAGGGCCTGTGGTGTAGTGTCTAGTGGGGAAAGTTGCTCTCATTGCGGTCATCACCTCTCCTGGAACTGACCGTGGCCAGGAATCCTTTGGAGTAATGTATAATGAACGGTAAAGTGGTGCCAGTACAAATTGGATATTATGGGGTACCCTGCAGCCCCTGCTGAACAAATCACGAACTTTATATATAAAAAATGATTGGATTTATGTTAATTTTTAAAGCAGGTACAGAACTGTAGTCTGAAACCCAAATAGAAGCAGTTTTTCAACATAAATGAGTGTGTAAATGAGTGTGAAGTCAGCTGGAAATTAAAATCTTGAATTGTGGAAATATGCTACAGATTACTTAAATTTGACATTTTAAACCCATGTTCCTGTTGAGTAAGCCTCCATTTTGTCTGTGTTTTAGCAACTTTATTTATTGCTGATTTTAGGATAATAAATCTGTGCATGTATGAATACTTAAAATGGTCTTGTTACACCCCACAATCAATATAATGTGTTGAAGAAATTTTAGCATTTATATTAAATGTTTTTTGGCATGTTTCAAAATTTAATAAAGATAATGGAAATGTGTATTGCGCTTTGTAATTCTTCAAGACTTAAATGGCGATAAAAATAAATAACATTTGTCATGTCAGTCTGACTTGAGTACGATTTTGGGTACGTAAAATGAACCAGGAGACAATTGTAGCTGCGGACGTCCGCAGAGCCACATGGTCAAACATACGCAAATAGCGGCACAGCGGCCCAAGGTCGACCTTATCATCTGTCATGGAATTTTGAGGCTTAGAGAGGCAGGGGGTAGTGTGGGAGGAGAAGCGGGGGAGGGAGGGGGTGGAAATTTAAGTCCGCCAAACCAGATTGCTCAACTGAAAATAGTGGCTTGTCCTGGGGTGACGCGCCCAAAGAAAGCTCTCTCTGCTACTCCTTTGCAATCTGCTTCTCTTCGGTAACTACATCACAAAGGCGCACAAGAGGTAAGATCACCCAGTTTCCCTTCGGGCATTCGAACTTCTACTCCAGCAATGAAACCGTGTGTATCACAACTGTCAGTCTATTCATAGATTCCACAGAGGAAAAAATTGACGTTTTATACGATGTTAAAGGGTGAATACGCAACAGATCGGCGGAGAAAACGTTCCTTTTCCTGCACCAAAATACCTGCACAAAAATAACTTCGAATAAAAAGTGCATGAACCATAAAACACTGTCCCTATCAGCTTCAGGTAGACAAGACCTACTTATGATAACTTTCCAAATTTTACATTTTTATTTATGATTTTATTTGCCCCAATCAGTGAAAATTCTACTATGTAAATTAAAGATAAGTTGCTACAAAAGGAAGAGGTGAAGTGTTTTATATTTGAGTAGCTCCTGTACTGTTTTTGAAGGAAAAAAGGAAGCAAAACCTTACAATCTACAAATAGTGGAATGCATTCATTTCGGTCATTATTTTTCAGTCTCCAAGTTTCAAGAGTCAAACTTAAGGACAAATGTTTATGAGACCCAAGCCACTGTGTCTAAATCATATTCTAATAAACCTGACCTTAACTCAACTTGGCACCCCACAAACACTAAATTAATTAAAAATTATTTTCAATGTAAATTAATTCCTTTTTGTTATACTTAAAGCACAGCACAAAAGGTCTCCGGTAAGTCTGAACCCTGAATTGAATTAATGGCTCTCCTTTTGTACAAATCATGTATAATGACTCCGCTAATGAGAGACCAGCCAGACATTGCTTTTCTGTTCAATTTGTCTCTGCAAGGAACCGGTTTTTCTATTTCTGTTTACCTAATCACTCCTGTATCTATGTGTCAGTACAGAAAATTTCATTTTGATAAGAGTCCCTCATAAGTAGAGATGGTGCTCTAAGATGCAGTCTTGTCTTTGTGCATACAACAAAGTCACAGGCGTCCTCTGACCCCTAAATATTCTTAATTAAAGAGCATCGCAATTTGCAGGGTCACGCTGACTATGTGTCTGTCCTGTTCCACATCGTTTTCTTCGTTTTCTCACAAGCTTTTTTAAAAGTGGCTTACAACAACAGGATGCAGTAAGTACTGCTCTGACACACACACACACACACACACAGTAAATTCCACCTTCAGAAAAGGCATTTAGAGAAGATAAGCTGAGCTGATGCTGTTGTCATATCTTGGTTGAGCCATCTGATCACCTTCCATTGTAGAATCCCATCTATTATATAACAATACACAGCTCATTTACATATAAGTAATATGTAGTAGACATTTAAAGATCACAAAGTGTAACAATTAGCAAAGAAAAGTACCGTAAACTAAGTTTCGCCTCCTGTGAGAGAGTGAGAGAGATATCTGCTCTAACTAAACCAGATAATGATCTGTATGACATTCACATACCTGCTTAGGAGAAACAGCTATCTAGGGAAACTTGCATAGCTTTTTTTTTTAAACTCTTGCACAGAGTTTTTGGATATTTTACTGAATAAATCAAGTTCAGCTGCTTGCCCATGAGTGCAATAGCAGGGCAACATGCCCAAATTTAGCAAACTATCCCTATAATTCACAAACTACAAAATGGTTTCATAAATATGAGTGTCTTAACAACTTCTGTTAATGAGAAGTATATTTCCTCTTTTTCTCAATTTTACGTTGGGACTGCTGATCTTTGACCGTGGGTTCTGCTACCACCCTGCTATCACCCTCCTGATAATTACCGCAATACATTGCAAAGCAATGATATTTTTTAAAAGTAAAGATATATTTACCTGGGCTAATTCTGTCGTTGCGTTTAAAAGTGACTCATTCAGAAGTATACTGGCATTCATCATCCATTTGCCTTTTGTGGTCTTCCACTGATTTCGCTACCTCAGTTAAACAGAGAAACTGATCCTGGTTCAGTTCTTTTGAGTCTAACCCCCTCACAGAGTGCTGTTTGGAATACAGAGGGGGAGGTTAAGACTGCATTCCGCAGCCCTGTCTGTTATGATGGAACGGGAGTGGCGTAGTCTGCCATCTCTATATCATTAATATAAACGGCACTACCGGGGCTCGTCCATCCTGCCCGTAGGACTTCAGTATTCCAGGAGCGTGTGACAGCCATCACTGCTCCAGCTGTCTACATATAAAATTTTATATATCTGCATGAATATACATGTTCAATGACACTGATTTATCATCAGCTTTTTTTTATATCTGATACATATTTTGTTAGCCATAAGTGGGTGTAGGTTTTAGCAGTGCTACCCATCTAGGCCTCAGACTTTCCCCTTGTTCATGAGGCCTGGGCCAAATTCAGAGCTGAGAACGGTTGCATGGATAGAAGTTCAGGGAGCAGCAGCGTGGAGCAGTGGTTAGGAGCAGCAGTAAGGAGCAGGAGTCAGAGAAGAAGCATGTAGCGGTTTTAGGGCATTCCATTTTGACATTACATTCAGAGTTGCAGACCTCAGACATTTTGCTGATAATACACGATTGTATCATTGTGGAAGAAGTCTCGGCCTCAGATCAATGGTGAATGGAAATATAACCACTTGCGATTCAGTCCCAAAACCTAATTTAAACTAAACTTAACTAAAACTTAAGCAGTCAGGAGCATTTGACTCTTGTCAGATGGGGTATTCTCACCAAAACCTTTTAAATGGTAATAACGCATTGATGTTAACAGTGAAAATATAATCAAAATGTTATGCATGAAAATGTAGGTCGCACATACAGTATGACAGTTAAGAAAAACAGTGCTGTAAAGGGTTCAGGAAAATACACATCTGATACAGGAATACATTATTCATCATAATCGTATGTTAATTTGCAATCATTAAATGGTAATTATGTTTTTATGATTTAATTGTACAAAAATTGACAAGGAAGCGTGAAGAATAGTGCTTTTGCAATTTATTTGCATGTTCGCATCACATTAGATCATGAAGCCAGTGCAACCATGGGCGTCAGTTTGTTTTGAAAAGTGCGTGGGACATCGACAGGTTTGACAGGCTTTCAAAAAGTGGTGGGGACAAATGGGCCTACGAGTACAAGTGGTGGGGACATGTCCCCAGTGTAGATGATGCCTATGGGTGCAACATATTTGTGCTGTGTTTTTGGCTTCTGTGCGATTTACACAACATTCAAAACTGTCATAACTCAGCAATCACATGTAGGAAATTTTAAAAAAGGACTGAGCATACTGTAGAGCAATGGGATTTTGTAAATCAGACACATCAAACACAGCCAAAAGATTATATCCACCAGTCAATATAAGTCGCACAACATTAATCATTATTGCTTATAATGACTTGGCACAGATCCTGCACAGTCTTCAACAGAGCATGCAATTTGCCACATGTCAGTAATGATATTATTTATGTTCTCAACACAAAATGTAAAAACTAATGGGATATTATTTTTACACAACATTGCATTGCACCACAGTATTATTCACTACTTATGTCTCCACAGAAACAGGGGGCTGAGAAAATCATAAAGGCTATCAAGTTAGCAAAGCAAGCCATCTTCAACACTTGGACAACATTAAACCTTTCTGCGGGAGACAGAACAAGCAGACACCCCCTACAGTTGGAGAGAAGTTCAGCTGACAAGTAATTCCCCCTGGTGATAGAAGATGGAATTACTGGGTGCTCGTTTTTTTGGTGATACTTCCACAGAGGAGTTTAGGATGGGCTTACATAGTCAAGTGTCTGCTTGCCATCGTTTTACTGTTGTGAGAGATCATGGAAGATGTTCCTTCCCCTGCCCAAGGAACATGAGGGTTATTCCCCCTCCGTTACCAGATATGGCAGCTGTCAGTTCAAATGAGTCGTCTGCTTAAAGCCTCCAACGAACGGTAGAAAAGCGAATCTGGATGCCGGGAGGTTCATCTCAAAATGGCCGAGTGAAGGATAACAGTAGGCCTGCGAGAATTCTGACGCTGTTGCCAAAAATACAAAAGAGCCAATGTTTTCCTTCACTGAGCCGTTAGCTTAGATAGGTAAACGGACACAATTTTGTGCCAAATTCCAACATGCAACCCAAAACTGGAAATAGCTCATAGAGACTATTGTAGATGGACTTAGGCAGTAGAAATGGGGGTCAATGTACAACTACTGCAGACCTAACAACAATATAATTCTACACATAGTCTTATCAATTGAATAGTAAATAAATGTAAATATACCTGTTTGCAGAAGAAGAATAAGAATTAAACTAACAAAAACAATAGGTGCCTATGCACCTGTGGTGCTTGGCCCTTCATAAGAGTAGCTAATTCCACTCCACTATTGCTTAAAACCCCTATGACTGATTGCAACTCAAATAGTGTTCACAGCTGGTGGCTTTTTGAAAGCAACACATTTCTCAACCTTTTCATTACAAGGGTAAGGAGTTGTCCAATACCCTTTTACTGCATGTTTCACCGTTGCATTTTTTTCTATTCTTGTTGTTTTAAAGTGGACTTTTGTCCCTTGGACATTGATGTGCTAAAAGAATTGTTCTGTTATGATGTGGTTGGACTGGGAGAAAATAATGACATTCAGACTTGTGAGACACAGCACAGACACAAACATTGTGTGTATAATATCACAGGAAGTACAAAATGTAGAATATGATAGCCTAAAACAATATAAATAATGATATCACATTAATATCTGAAACTTTAGAAGAGTTACTGTACTACTATAATATTACCTGAAAGAAACGTTTTTAAAAATTGAGTTCAAAGGAAAAATGCTGATTGCGTTATTCTCCAATGCAAGCCTTATTTAACCAGAGGAAAAATCTCAATGAAATGTGCGTTCCCGACCATTTAATCAACCAGCCATTCAACCAAAAACTCTTTTCTGCAGAAATGTTGACAAACTATTTTTAACCAGCAAGCAGATTTCACTGAGTAACACTAAAACAATTTCTCAAAAAGTCTTTTTGGGTCATAATGAAGACTTTAAAAACAGGCTAATGGGGAAGCAGAAGCTAGAAGCATATGTTTTTCTTTGATAACGTGAGTATTCTTCTGTAACTGTTGAACTGACGCAAAAGTACGTTTTTCAACAGAGCTGCACTTTGAACATATATATCTCCGAACTATGCATTGCGGCTCACTAGAAGTATGCAATTTACAAGGTAATAACTAGGCGGATCAACATTAGCGGAACATACAGGAAATTCAATTCATAAACGCGTTTTTGACATCCGAATAAGACATCGCACACAGTGCAGGTTTCAGGACTGTAGCAGACATCGCTGCGCCACTCTGCAGAAATGCATAAATATTCATTTAAGCTGCCGGAGACGGCTAAACGTCCAACCTGCCGGGACAATCTGGATAGGCATGCTGACAGAATGCAAGGGAAGCGGGACTGAAATACAGAACGAGAGGAGGAATGAGCCCCCGACGCTGCCGCACTACCCATCCCCGCTGAATGTACAGTGTTACGCAACGTTTGAAGAAACCAATGCTCCATCGCCTCACATCTTCTTTAATTCTGATAATCTGAGGGGGAAATGTTATTGTGTAAGCAATTACAAAATATGTGTCTTCATAATCCATGTTGCTAAAAATACGAAAGAGGCCAGATGGAATGCAGTGTTGTGTAGAATGTAAATGTACATTAAAATAAGATTAAGCTCAATTAGTTTGTTAATTAGTTTTGACGTAAAACCATAGTGGCCTAGAATTTTTTTCTCATGATTCTCATTTTCATGAATAAATGGGTGGCATGTTGACTGAGTGATTAGCACTGTAGCCCCAGGTCTGATTCCATGAGTAGGGAGTTTGAATGTTTCCTATGGGTTTCCTCTAGGTTTTCCAGTTTCTTCCCACTGTCAAGAGACGTACTGAGTTTTCAGAGGTGTGTGTGTGTGTGTGTGTGTGTGTGTGTGTGTGTGTGTGTGTGTGTGTGTGTGTGTGTGTGTGTGTGTGTGTGTGTGTGTGTGTGTGTGTGAGAGAGAGAGAGAGAGAGAGAGAGAGAGAGGAGTAGGTGACTGGCTCTGCAATGGTCATACAATCAACCCAGTGTGACTCTATCTTTACCCCAGCGCTTGCTGGGTTGGATGAAGTAGGTAAACACAACAATTTGCTTTAATTAAACCAATAATATTGTAATATTAGTTTGTATAGAGAATAGGGTCTGGTACCTGCAAACAATAAACATGTGACTTAAAGTCATTACACCAAAGTGAACACTTTAGAAAACGTTTGAAGACAGTGACTCAACATTATTTCGGTGGCTTCGTGAGTTTAACCTACAGCAACCTAAGCTTTTTTTTTTGACAAGGCAGTTCTTCAAGTCAAGAATTTATTTTCTATGCTACAAAGAGCTCCCAGAGTACCAGACGAGACATTTATTATAATTAATTTGGGTTTACTGGACCTTTGCAGTATATACAAGGAGAAAGACAAATTTGGAAATTAGAAAAATGGTGGTTGCATCCCTTTGTTCAGAAGCTAGTGCAAGCAGTGGCATAAAGTGATCAAAATCAGGATCAAAACTCTGGCCCGGCCTTTCCAGCATAGAGAATGAAGATGGGAAGAAATTAACCTAATGTGAGATATCAGAAGATATCATTTGTGCCTGAGTGATGCACATATCTACTGCTTACCCTAGAGGGCAGTGAAGATACTTCCCCTGCCCCAGTGAGTCCTTTGTTACTCTGTAATTAAAACTTACATTTAGATTACCTAAAGCAAGGCCAAGTATAATATCATTATATTAAAATGTTCAGAATTGAAGACGTGAGAACGTAACCAAACACAGATATGATCACTATTGAATGTAAAATCTCCACTATCAGGTGATTAAACTTAACCTCCACTAACCTTAATGCCGCTAAGAACTGGATGCCACTAATGCTGAGATTACCTGTCACAATCTCTGCTTTCTCTTGTGACACACAAATGTAAATTCCACGATGACGGCAATTATCTAGCTGGAAATTCAACATTCAACTGATATTCTTGATTGAATACAGGAAATTTCCATACTTAAAATAAAGCCAGGATGGGCCTGTAGGTTGCTCACATGGTAAGTTGCTTTATTTGGGAAACAGGCGTGAGCAGGCGAATGGGCATTTTAGCCCCAGTCGAACCGTAGGTCCCTACTGGCAAGGTAACATCTGGCCCAGGCTAACGGGGAATGATGGGGGTTACATTTGCTAAGTTTTAGTAAAGATTATTTGTCCTTCTCTCTCCACCACCCACTACTGGTCAGGCCAGGTGTCTGCAGATGCACAAACTGAGTATATGCTAACATTGTCATCCTCCGCTAACATAGGCAGTGAGTGATTGGTGCTGTAACTGCAGTGTGGAAAGAAGCGAGATTGGTTACCACATGAACTGTTGGAATCACATGTTCATGGCCCTCCTCCTGAGGCCAGTGGATTGTGGGTAATCACATTGTTTGGTTTTGTTTGAGACCAGGAAAAAGGGGTAAAATCACAGTTAAAATAAAAATGGCATTGTCAGGGCCTGACATTTATTGTAGGCAATACAATCATTTGTCCCTCTCTCATATTGTACTCTAAATACAGACAATGCGCCCGACACTGTTCCTATGTGATTGTCTGCTGAAGTCTGGGGTCTCTGGTGGAAGTCTCCCCAAAAACCAGAACTGAGTCAAAAGTCTCCTGTTACCAACATTTGTACATGTCACAACTCTGGTGAGAATGCTGATATATGTCTTTTATTGTCAAAATGCCCCCGATTTGCTTTGATTTTTTTTTTCATATATAAAAACTGAAGCACACAGTAGCATATGTTGTATAGTACGTAATAGATTCTGTCTACGTTGTAATAAAACATATTCATCAGAGCAAATGATATGAGAATTTGTCTTTTCATACGTGCATGTCTTTATATGTTGTGTATTTATATTCTGCTTCAGACTGTATTTTAATTTTGTGTGTGTAACTGTGTATCTTCACTTCCCCCAAATTGTCTATTGTGTGCCCAAACACACACACACACACACACACACACACACACACACACACACACACACACACACACACACACACAAACACACAGATTAGGTCATTATTCTCACCTGAGGCAACTAGGGAAAATATTCAATACATTACAGCTCAATAAACGCCCTGGAATAAAAATAAATGTTTAGCTTTTCGCCTCTTTCCCTTGTCAAGCCTATGGCCCTGTTACTAATGCTTAGAAGATATTTATCCCAGAACTGTCAGAATGCTTTCTGTCCTAAAATCTTACTTGGCTGAAAATAACCACTTTCTTTTTAGTGGAAAGGTTCAGGAAGACTGACCAAGTTTATGTGTCACTAATGGATTTAATATCTCTCTGAAAATAGTGCTTTAAAGTGGCTTGCAGGAATGTCCATTATCTTTCTATATATTATGCACTTGGATTTTTTTTCGTGGACAATGTATTTTTAAAAAAACCCTCTTTTTAGACCACTTTAAGTGAAACTTGAAAAGGGGAGAGCTGAAACATTTTGCAGAAAGCAAAGGCTTAGAACAATGAGTGGACCAAAATGGTTTTCAAACCAAGAAACTAAAACACAGCGGTAAGTGTGCTTACGTTGGAGCACTCAAGCCTGACAGGGTAACCTCAGGGTAGCAGTGCATTTTGGGAGAGAGAAGAGAAATCAGAATTTTTAACCTCTTGGACAGAGGGCTCTGAGTCACTTCAAGACTCATTTGCGCCGGACAAGAACAAATTTGTTTTTGTCTCGCCTGGAGAAGGGACAGTCTGTGTATTCCAGAGGTAGCCAAATCTGGTCCTAAACAGCCAGAGGGTGTACTGGTTGTTGTTTTTAACCTCAAATCCAGAATTCGGTTCTTACCAACGAAAGAGGGGAGGGCGAATCAACTGACTCATCGAATGAGCTAATTGCTGAATAAAAGCAGCACCAGAACACCCTGTGGCTGTCCGTATCCAAGGGAGCGTACAAGGAACACTGGCTAACTTTAGTGAGCATGCTGAAGTAAAAACATTAAAGATGCTGTTTTACTTGACAGATGGCTGTTACCTGTTTGTTTATGAAACACTTTCAAGTTAATAAAGACTTTGTTTCATTAATAGTTAGGCCATCGTAATTTTTACCCACGTTAACTGGATAACCAGTAATCCTGCGTCATGATAGACCCTCTAGGTTTGGCTATTGTATACTAGTTTATACTTTGAACATGAAGGAACTCCCAAATGGCATTTAAAGTTGTGGTACTTTTTCTGAGCTCAGTGATATGCCCAATGGTTTGGACTAAACACTGGATGTGCCACTGACTGCTATGGTTGGGAATGTTCTATGGTGCTGCAAAAGTAACTATATTGTCTGCTGGGCAGAGAGGAAATAGTCCAGAGGGTGCCCTCAATTGTTAAACTCTTTAGGCTGATCATTGTTACTGTAAATAAGCAAGATTCACAAGCTACAGTGTTGATAAAGTCTCCATGTCCGTTCCATTTGTGGGTGTATTCAGCGGTTGTACTGCTGTCCTCAGCACATGTCATGGTGGTATTAAACATAGACGTTTTATTATTTTATTAACCTTTTTCTATATTAAATTATTACATTTTAAAAATATTATTACATTACTAAATTGTTCTATTATATTAAAAACACCAATCAAAACACAATGATATTGACTATTGTATGATGCAATCATGTATTATCCTAAACAAATGTTTGGGTTTGCTTGTCCAGCTTGCTAACTTATCATTAACGCTAGCTAGCCAGTCAAGATATGCTTAGCTACCTACCCAACATCTATCTGGATTCCAGCCTATCTGGTTAGTATCAAACAAATCAACAAGCACTTTTATTATTGAGCCTTCTTTGGTTCAGATTTCGGAGAATTCCATCAAACCGTTTCAGCACCTTGTCGTTTAACCGTCCAAGCTAATGTGTTTCACTGCAAATATGTCAGAAGCAGTCACTATTCATCTGCAGTGAATCAATATTTTTCATTGCGCTACAGATTTATATAAACCATAACATCAACATGATTTGTGAGGACAATGTAACAATGGAGCAAAAGGTGTAGTTTGTTGAAATTTGTTCAAAGATGAAAGTGAGATTCGGAACATCCAATAAATAACCACGGCTGAGGGGGAGCGTGTTTACTTAAATTTAATTTGTATTCAGTACATTACTTCTTACCTTTTATCACTCCGGAAAGACTGTTTGCCACCTCATGCATTATGGAGCACAATATCCCATAATAAGGAAGGTAAGTAATTACGAAGAATCTCACACAATTTACATAATTTAAGTGGTACTCTAGTTTTTCTCTGTTCATTTCAAGACAATGGACAGCCACTGAATAGGAACAATATACTATTCAAATCAGTGATTTTGTTTTAATTTAGGGAACATATCCATTTGCTGCACTATGTATTTTATGAGGGGTGAGCAGCATTTTGTAATTGTAAGGAGGACGGTTTAAAGGTCACTGTTGCCTTTCCATCTAGATTAAGTTTAACACAAGGCCTTCAGCTTTTCTGAAGTTTATTCAATTAGCTTTCAGTTTAGCCAAAGTTTAAAAACACACTTTCAGCTTTCATGAAGCTTGACCAAACTTTAAACCTGAATCTTAAAGGCAGAAGAGTTCTGGTAATTAAATATTGATCTCAACAAAATGTTTTCAACATTAACGTTTGAAATACTTGTGTATTCAAAGCATGTACTCCCCACGCTTGTGCTAAAACCAAATTCTCAAAACTTGTCTGTGCACCAGGTGCTTGATGTTAAAATGTTGCTAGGTTACAACCAAACAATTGTGTTAACACTTGTCCCTGAGATCTTCCAGTCTTTAGCAATTTTCCTTGTGCTAGCATTTATGGCTGTTATTTTAATAATACTGATGTGTTATGTGCATAAATACATGCTTTTATATGTGTATGTGTATGTAGCTATCCATGTAATGTGTAGAAAAATGTCATGTGGTAATAGTGGATAAGATTGTAACATGTGTTGAAATGAATGTTCATCCTTTTTTCCTCTGTTCTGTTTAAGATCAGTGACTTTTCAAATTACTGAATGCAGCATGTATTCTACAGCAGTAATTTAAATGTAAGAAATCTATCAATAATTTGTTATAATATGCCAAATAGATTTTGGGTTCCATCATGCTTACTGTTCGGTGTGTGTCGGTAGGTGACTTAAACTACTATTGTGGCAAAGTAACTTATGGAAAGATCACTTGGGATGTACTGCAACTTTTTATAAACAGCACTTCCTTATTGGCCAATCACAATCGATCTGCTGTGCTGTCTAACTAAGCATCAACATGGACTGTCGATTGGTCATTCAATACGCATTTTCATTGGCTTAGATGTCTAACTTCCTTTGCACTTCCTGCTGTGCTGAATCCTTTTTATGCTTAAGTCTTTTGTTTGAATCGCATCTGCTTTAAAGTGACTTTGATTGAATCCCGCCCAAAGTTTTTCTAATCATTCTAATCTACTCCTGCATGCCTGCTAACTGCTCTTCCCAATATGCATTGCAAAATATTTGTCAGTGCTTCACAGTAACCAATCTCATTGTCAATGACATTTACCAGCTCCTTTTTCTCATGAATAAATAGTTGTTCCAAGGCAAAGCCTACTTCTCTTTAAAGTGCCATGAGAGCTGACGAGAGGCATCAGGCAAACACAATAAATCATTCATAACGACAATCAAAGGCCTTGAGGCGGAGGCTGTGCAGTGATGTAATATCTATTGACAGCAATACACTCTCATGCCTAACCTTCCCATTTATGCATGGAGAGTCCAATCTTTCATTCCCATCCCCCAGACATCTTCTGGCCACATATTTACTATACTGTACGTCTGTCTAACGTCAGTGATTAAAGAACAATAAACAAATATTCACGTTCAAACATATGTCTATGTACATGGAAAATCCAGTTGTAAGTGTACGTTTTCAGAGATTGAAGGTGTAGAAATTGGCATTATGTGCTATCCCATAGACAGCTTTTAACATCAATTTCCTATTGGTTAAGAATGGCATATGCGTAGGATGAACTGGCACTAGAGCCAGTGCCAATGGGCAACTCCCCCTGTCCTTAAAATAGAAAATGTCCCTCATTTTCAAGCCGCACGATTATGGTCAGGTGACATAATTATCAACCCGACAGCAGAAACGCACAATGCGATGAGTGATGACCCAGAATTAAAATCGTATGAATCAGGGGAAGCAGAACACATGAAAAGATGAGCACTTCCTGCCTGTTGTAAACGCTGAGTCAGTGAATGAGTCCCGTGCTCGGGCTAACTCAGCTCCTGCTTTCTGCTGAGCTGGGGCCCGCGTTACTTCAGCTCTCGATTACTTAATCAATCCAATCGACTCATCCGTTAGAGACCTTTTTTGGCCCAAAGCTCCATACCCAGTGATTTAGTTCGCTCCTTGATGTCGAGTAGTTCCTCTTTCCAGGTGCCTTCTGGGTGGGCGGCAAGGGGTTGTGTAAAAGTATTAAATGTACGGAGGTAATTACATAATTTAATACATTTTTCGCTGGTGTAAGGAACTTAAGAATCATAAGTCAGCACACATTCCATCAGAGTTGTAACAAGACTGTGATTGCTGCAGTGTAGTGAATTTATGCAGCCCATCATAAAACTGGTACGTTATACAGTGCTATGGAAAAAGTATTCGTCCCCATCCCTCATGTGGTCATTTTAGCCACAGGTCAAACATCTTTGCAACAGATCCTCTGTGGACCACAGTAGTACTGTATAGAGAAAGTCTAAGAGAAACAATGACACCAATATTTGGTGCTTCTGTCTTGTATTTGGAGTGCAAGGTAATCAAACATGTAGTCTTTCTGTGTGGGAAAAAGATATTACTCCTCCAGCCAGTAGAAGGAATGTTTAGTTTCTGTTGGTTTAATAGTTTGGTAAGAAATCAGATTTTAGCCAGCCCTGTCAAATCTCTCCCAGAAGTAGCTGCCCTACCAAATTCTGTCAGCACCAAAGTCTTAAAATCATGCAAAAAATACACTAGAGCCCTCGAGTAACATTTAGGGTCTGCAGGCTTATTTTACCATGACTCCATGGTAAAATGGAGACAAGGTAATAGCATGCTTTATGGCAGAGTATCAAGGCAGCGCTTATTTTGAGGAATATGATTGCTTGTTTCAGATTTGCCAAAAAGCACCTAAAGGGTCCTAAATATTCTGGAATAATGTTTGAAGGACAGATGAGTCAAAAGTGGAACTTTTTGGACAACTTTTTGGACAAATGTTTGGCAAAAAAATAAATAAATAATGCATTCCACCATAAGAACCTTATAGAAATAGTCAAGCAAAGCGACTTTCATGGACCTGAATTATTTACCATCTCTGAGGGAATTGTGCTATGTAAGAGAGAATTCTGTAGAGTCCTTCTGTGAGCTGAAGCTTAAGGTGAAGCACAGCCAGGTCATGTAGTAAGTCAGTGATGCGAAACAAATGAGCAAATCTGTATTAGGAGGGTTAAAGATGATGGAGTTGAAAGTTGGGAAGTGTACAGACTGAAACCCCATTGAGTCGAAACTTAAACCTCAATGTGATATTGTGGGGACCTCAAACAGGAAATGAATACTGCAAAACCCACAAAACGAGAGACTAATCAATAACTGCAGGAAGCGTTTGGTTGCCAAAGATTCATAAGCAGCTTCTGAGTCTAAGGGGTAATCTTATTTTTTCCACACTGGGGAACTTAATATTGCATAACTTTCTTAATGAAATAAGCCTCAAAAAAATGTGTCCTTATTTTTTTATTCAGGTACCATTTTGGGGTACCTGTGTAACACTGGTCACAGTGTCAGAAAATACATTTTGGCATCAACAATTGTACATTGTGAACGTGCTCTGTTGATACCACCTTTTCACAGTTCATTCTCATTATGATACACAGAGGAATACATGGAGAATTCTCAGTATATGGAGATTTAGCTAAGGATTTACTTGTCCAGTGCTATTCACTTCAAAGTGTTTCAGTGAAGTACATATATGCACATTTATTTAGTACAAAAATGGAAAACCTCAGTAAAAAATTCAACATAACAACTTTATGGTGCTTTGATTTGCCAAAACAGCATGATAAAAATACATTTCTAGAATTATAGATATGTAATTTTAAAAAATACAGCTTAAAATAACAAATACTCAATATGTAACCTGTGTGTTATAAGTTAAAACATTTTCAGTTAAATCAATAAAAACATATTGTCCACATTTTAAATTCACAACAGTTGATTACCAGTTATTTATTTTGTATTATGTATTTATATATTTATACTTTTTATTGTAATACTTATTCACTTTTCCAACCTGGTACAGAAGGTCTGGCCCTGCCTCAAGTAGTCCTTGTTAAAATAATAGGCTCTCACCTTCCATATAGCATTTTTATTGACAGAAACACGCCAGCATGTGGGTCTTTCAGAATAGAGAAGAACCTGAGCTCAAACGAATTTGGCTAGCCAGAATAGACGGGTCAAAAATAGTCACTGCGAAAAGTCATGAAACCTCCATCGGCCTGTCAGATCTGTCTGTGATTCTACCTGACCTGGCCTCTTTAGGATCTCCTCACATTCAAGGAGATACTGCATCCTAATAAACTGCAGATAAATTGCATTGCTGAAATACCTTTGAAAGTGGGCGATATCCATACCACCTTTGTAAATGTGAGCGTAATTTTTACAGTGACAATGAGGCGAAATGTAGCATCCAAATGCATGCCAAAAAGGACGACGGGAGATGATATCATATGACCTTATAACCAGAAAGCTGTAGCCTCCAAAGTTTTGAGTAATAAGAAAAGTTTCGGTATACCCATATACTCTGTTTATACCTGTCTCTGTATATCGATAGATACTCACCCCACCTGTATGAATGGTCAAACTGTGGGCTATATAAGTCAGACTTGATGAAGGTATCTGCTATGTACATAAATAAATGCTAATTGATTTCCTATATTTACATCCACTTGAGCCTAATTATAAAGTTTTAAATTTATCTGACCACTCTGAATTACCCTGACGAACATTTCAGTAATATCTAAGCTATGAACTGTCCTCTACATTTCCTACTTAGCGATTGCAAATCCAATTCTGTATAAATTAATGCCTGAAAAAAAGTATTCCAGCGTAATGCTATTTTCTAAAGTAGGTGCTTTAAAAAGGATTTGTTGAGTATGTGACTTGGCACTGGATCAGACATCTCTACCAGGAGATAAACAATACCGTAGTTATACGTCATTGTATTCCATTAAATCCCAAACAGCTGTTGCCAAGCACAAGTGACATCACTTCAATGCAGCATTAGCACTAGAGAATTAGCACTACAGAATGCCCTTATAAATTTCAACAAACATACTTTAAGGACATTATAAAACTTGCAAATAACATTTTATTAGACTGTATGTTATGTTACCATGAAGGACTCATACCTCTTAACAGCTGTTTTTATTAGGAACATATACATTGCTCTTTTTTTGGCATTCCGTATAAGACAAATGATACAGTGGGGGCGGTCTCTTCCCAGGGGTTTTAAAGGTGACTTTAAAACTCAAGAGGAAATGAATGGAGGGAGAGTAACATTTGACAGCTGCTGACAGTAATTAAATTTTTCATGGAAGATTAGCAGGCATTAGCAAGCATTAGCAAGCTAGGTCTTTTGCTTTGGTTTATAGTTTGTGACACTTTGAAGTTATAGTTTTCGATGTTCCAGACTGTTTTGCAAAACTCTTGTGCAAATATATCGTGACACAAGGGGCTGTTAAGGTGTGTCAGTTTGAGAGTGGCATCAAAGAATAAAGGTTTCTGGCCCCAATCTGTAACTATTTTCAGTTCTTTATTTTGGTTGTGGTACTTTGCCATTTACATGTCATTTACGTATTGAAAATAGATACAACCTAACCTGGTACTTAACAACGTAACCTGCCCTTTATGCTGTTTAGTCTCCACAGCAAGTCAGTTTGGTTTTGTTGTTGTATTTGTTTTTGTGCTACTTTTGCAGGATTACAGTTTCATCTGAACTATGCCACAGCGTTAGTGGCCAAATGTAATGGCCCAATACCCTATGAAGTGACTTTATGGACTAACTGTATATTTCAGTGTCCCTGTAACCATAAACCTGGGATTATATGTGAACATCAAATCCCTCTACCGCAGAACTGTGGCACGCACAAAGGCTTATCAATTGATGGGAGACAATTCATAATTCGTTATCTGCCAGTGAACTCCCCAGTATCGCTCACAGCTCAAGATCTCATTTTCAGATAGAGGAACCGTCACGTGACTTGCATACAGGGCTCATCCATTACAATCCATAACATACGTACACGCCATCTATAATCCTACAGTTCCCGACATCTAAACTAGGTGCAATTCCTCATTGCACATTGTCATTTGTGTCCTTACACCTTTGAGTCAGCTTTGCGGAACAGGTGTTACAGCAGAATTTTCTTTCCAGCAGTCGGCTCCTAAATTATACATCAAGCTGTCTGGAGTGACGGTGTCCGAGTAGGCTTGCACCCAAGAAACAATGAAATACCTTCTCCACCTGTTATGGCCAACCTCAACAGCTCAACTCAGGTTTGATACAATTAAATACAACTATAATAACGCTTTGCTGGCGAAGAAGGCTTGTCCCCTCGCTGGAAGGACACTTGTCCAAGATGTTGATTTGTGCAAATCCTCTGATTGGTTTAGGACTCGATAACCGTTTCCTGCTAGCCAATCAGCTCCCCGTATGTACTGGATTGAGGAAAATGACAAATATCAAGGCCAGGTTTGCTGGGAGTAGTTACACATAACCCATAGTGGTGGGACGGGGGGGGCAAGGCCAATAGCTTCTCATCACTTAGGTCAAGGGTTCTTGCCTACATCTCATCAGCCAGCTGTGACAGAGAATCTGATACGAACAGCCTCGCCCCATGAAGCAAAATGGGTTTAAATCACAAATTGTTCATTGGTCAACACTGTCCCGTTCGGTGCTGTTTTTCTCCAGTAAATGTACCGGGGGAGAGCACACACATCAGCAGAAGTGGTCCTGATGAAATTAAGGCAAAGCAGTTACTCAACAGGAGTAAAAGAAAAAGCTAAATCGGACCCAACCCATCTACCCGGTGACTTAAATCTCTGGTCGCTGGGTAGACTGCAGTCACGTCACTCAACGGCTGTCCCCTCTAATCCAACCAATGACAGTTCCTGGAATATGCTGCTCCCAAGTCACACGTTGCAAACCAATGACCGAGAATTGATAGAGCGTGACCACAGGCGAGACAGCGGATTTGATTTTCGTTTAAGCACTCAGATTGATCAGACTGCTGGTCAGGGGAAAAACTATGGTGACACGCAGATCCCAAGGAGCAAGGGAAGTTCGTAGACCTGTTGTTGAGAGAGGCGATCTGTTCCTGCAAATCTGAGGAGGAATAATTCCAGACTGTCCTCTCTCGGGAACCTACACTACAGGCTGATTGGGGCCGGCAGCCCCTCACTTCGGCTCCACGGGCTGTCATTGATCTAGGGTGTGATCATCCAGTTTCTACGTGCGCAAACACATTTGATTGCCGATCCACCTTTTCACTTAACGCTGCTGGGTCTGAGGTCAAACATGTTGAGAGGGAATGACAAGAACACATTGAATATTTATTATATTCATGAGTTTGTCAATAAACTACCTTCATTTCTGATTCTCCAAACGTTTATGATGTTATAGCATGTCCCGAGACCTCAGATATAAAGTCTTCAGGATAATGACACGCTGCAGCCAAAGATTCTTTATAACAAGATGGTTCAGTTGCCGTTTAAGTTGCCAAAGTGTGTGAACTGCCATGTAGCACAGCTGGGCAGTGGGACACCACAGAAGAAGAGCTTTTTGAGCTAACAGTCAAGGGGTCACAATCGCGATTCTTTATGTTATGACTGAGAAGGACAGTTTACGTTGATTGGAATATTGACCTTAAAGTCTGTTACAGACCCTTCAAATAAAGTAATCTGTCCAAGAAACAACACCCTGTCCATGGAAAAAAAGAGTATTGATCTGTATATAACATTTTGGTTTTAACAGTGACCAGTTACTTCCAAACATTTCCAACCTCCCTCACTGTCTCCCGGCCATGTATGCCCAAGTCCGTCTGAATATGCCATTTAATACACCATGAGCCATTGTGAAGCTAGTATTAGCAGCGTGACAGGTTTTGCTAACAAGTGACCATCTTGTTATAAAGAGCCTTTGCTATAGCGCTGTAACGGTGCTCCAATGCTAGAATAATTCCATAAAAATGGCATGCTCTAATGTGTATGTGTCGAGTCCTTCTTTGCGCAAAATGTTGGAGAGAGTAGATTTATCATAAACAACAGACTGGACAAGTATGTATTTAGGGCATGGGAGACATATTACCCGAAACAACTTTGCGACCAAATCTGTTTCAGTCTCACAAAGAGGATGGGACCCGAGATATCTGCAACAACGCAACAATTGATACTTTCATCAGTGCTGGGCAGTAGATTATTAGGGAACAGCTCCTAATGCATTCGAATCAACTTCTGATCCTCTTATTTAGGACAAGCCGTCCCAGCTGAAAGTTAGATTGTTTCTATCTGGCTTTCACCAGTGGCGTTACTGTTTTTTCATCCGTTTTTTTTAATGCAAAGAACAATAAAGGATGAACAGTCGGCCCGCCTTATCCGCGGATGTATGGCTCCAGGATGTACAAAAAGCATAGATGCTCAGGACAGTTATATAAAATGACGTAATTTTACCCTATACATGTTTATAACTTGAAACCCCACCTTTTCGTACTATTAAGAACTGCCAAAACCCACAGAAATCATAATGACTACAGTATTCTAGCATATGCTGCGCACAGGAATTTCAAATGTTCTTTTTCGAGAATATTCTGGGATTTTAAAAAATATATTTTCCAACCGCATTGTTCAAAACCGCGGATGCCAAACCCCCGGATAAGGCAGGCCGACTGTAGTTATTAATGGCGGCCATTGACCTCAACAAAGCTTAGGGCTTTCCCTGAAACTATTTTACAGACAACTCATCCATCACAGTCGCTGCCATACTCATTTATTCATGTTGGAGTATTATATAACCTGAAAATGTGTTCCTTAAAAATAGGGGCTTGGATGCAGAAGAACTGGGACACATATACTAGGTTCTAGGCTCCCCTTATAATACAAATAAACAAATTTCAGTTCCAATTCTCCTTCAAAATATAAAGCGCACTTCAAGAAGATGCCCAAATGATTATCTAGGATCTGATTTTTTCACCCAAATTCCGAGTCTTAACCACAACTCAGATAAAACGGATTCAAGATTTGCATTTGCATCAATGGTGAGTACGTTTTTTTTTTATTTTGCCCTTTACTTAAAAAAGAGATGCTCTTGTTTAAATTACCTGACATACTCGTTTAAATGACATGTCTATTGTTTTTTTTCCAAATACATATGGAAAAGGCCAATGTTTGGGATTCTAGCCACATGGAAATGTTTGCTTCTTCATTTTTTTATGACAATTATAATTCTAAGACCTGACAATTAAATTCAAAGTGAATATCCCATTCGGTTACACCTGGCTTTGGAATTTGATTAGATTTAAAGGAAACAGACAATGGTCACAGAAATAGAGAATTAAAGTATTTAGCTCAAAAAGGCTGAAGTAGCACTTTTACTTCTTCACATAATGTTTAGAGATGGGAGATCATAGAGTCAAAATAGTAGTGATGCACCCACACTGTCCAGTATTAACAAAAAAAAAAAAAAAAAAACTTGTGCTTTAAAAAGTAACAGAACTACTATTTATTTCGTTCAAATGGATTCTGATTAGCACAGCTCAGCTAATTAGTGAAACCACCTGTTTTTGTGTACAGGCAGAATGAACACATGGTAGTGCACACATGGAGTTTTCCACCTCCGGTTTTAACTCTTGCCTACGGCCATGCCAGATTCTGCCCAGTAGCCTCACAAGTCAGCAGTGATGCATTACTGACTGCGTTGTAAGACTGCAATAGAGTGAGGGAGTGTCATAAGGGTTCTTCTTGTCCAATCAAACATCAGCAAGTCCTACTATGCAAATATCTGCCTGCTGTCAGCCAGAACCTATGGTTCTATCAATGAATACTATCAATAGAGCTAGATATTTTATGGAGGCAATTTGGGTTAAGTACCTTGCCAAAGGTACAACAGCAGTGTTCTGTCTTCGAATTGGACCCACCACCTACGAGCTGGAAGACCAGCTCCTTATCCGTTATGCTACACTGCCACCCCTCATCTCACTAGTGGACGGCGGAACGAACGCATTTAGGAGAACTCTTCATGCTTCTCTGCTCTCTCCCAAACTGACGGCGAGAACTGAAAAAGCGAGATGGAATAACGAACATTATCCGACATTCCAAATTGGGGGGGAAATAAGACGATGGCGATGACTTCCCATCATAACCGTGAAGGGTCTCAAAAGGCCCGGCGCGATGCCTCATTAAATTCTCCTCCTCCTCTTTTCCCAGTCATCTGGGCTAAAATAGCACAGACGTTTCTCTTAATGAGGGACTTCAGCCGTTTGGATGGAAAGATAACGATAGATATGAACACCGGTTCCATCGGAGGTTGTTATGGGAAGGAAAGTAGGCATCAGGGGACACCCTTCACATAAAACCGTCCCTTTCTTGCCGGACAGTTTCATTGGTGGTGCTTTGGAAAGCGAGAGTGAGGGACCTCCATTTTACTGCAGGGCGGCTTCATGCTGAGATCCTTTTAACATTGATTACTCAAAGAAGCTTCTGGAAAGATCAGACAGGGAAAGGCAGTCAGATTGAGGTTATACACATGGGGTCCCTTCTCCAGCTTTTATTTTGAAATGTGAAAGTGACCTTTCGCGATGAGTTGAAAATGTCTAAATTTCATTTGAGTGGGCATCAGCTTTTTTAGGGGCATTCTGCTGCAGTTGGGCTTGGAATATCGATGTAATTTTACCTCAAAATGCCACAAAACGGCAATGATTATCGTTTTATCTCCTCGTAGGAAAAAAACCCAAAGAAAACAGTGAAAGAAAACCGCACTGTATTAGATAACACAAACTAAACTGTACTGTCAGGTACTTCTGTGGCCTTTAGAAATATATGAAGACAGGAGTTTGCTCTCGGTTTTGAGACATTATGTAAATCGCTTTTACATTTCCTGTACTTGGATGCTGTGCTGCGACCTTCCGTGGTACACTAAAAGAGAGGAGCAGATAAATCTGCAGCACCCAGAGACTAATGATTTCAGGACAGCCTGGAAGGACCAAGGAGGTCAGAGCAGTCTCTTGGGATCGTTCCATAAATAAAAGGCGGCCTGTTACTGACCAGCACCCCCTGCTGGCCAGAAAGGTGAAAGTCTGTGAAGTTGCAGGGCAGTGTCTCTTTACTGTCAGAATCCATTATGTCAGCAGTACTATAAATAGAAAAAAAATTATGGGCTAAATTGGGTGAAATGAACTTTTGTACATTTAGAGGCTCAAAGGCTAATTGTAATGATATGACAGCATGAGATGTAGTGATTCATGTTAGCACCCATTTCCCAGAATGCAACATGTGACATTTCTTGAAAGGAACCTTATTCGCAGCTTTTGACTGTAATATCTGTGAGCAGGGGTGTAGCACCAGGGGGAGAAAGGGCACTAAGTATACAGGGCCCAAGGGTTTGAAGGGGCCCACAAAAATCTGGAAATTTTTGTTAATAAGAAGGGGGGCACTGCCTGCGTACAGGGCCCCGAATTTGTAGCTACGCCCGTCTGTGAGTACTGTGGAAGTCTTAGGCCTTTCTGGTCTCTGTCAATTTGTATCATCTCCCAGTTCTGCACAGTTCCATCAGAGAGGTGAACATAAACATTTGCTTGATGACTAGCTGTCATATCTCTCCTTTCTGCAAGGTATTCACATTCACCACCTCAGAATTAAGTAGCATAATTAATTGATTAGATTTACATCGGCCGGATGCCCAACTCATAAATGACAAGCGTTGAATATCCTTGAAAACTGCAGGTTTATGTTTATGCTACAAATCAATAAGTCCTTCCTGTCTGGTAAAATAAATTTTTTTAAGAAGACATTTAATCTTCATGCAGCAAGTCTTTTAAAGGCATCCGGGATTTTGAGAAAATGAAAGTTGTTGTGTTGTGATGTGATGAAGAATGTTCATCACTTGTATTCACTTGTGCAACAACCGAATTATTGCTGCTTGTGTAAATGCTACATAAAATGAAAAGCAAGCGGCTGAGAATTGGGGGCAGCCTATAGCCTAGTGGCTAAGGTGCTTGAGTGGGACCCAGGAGATTCAATCCCCAGTGTAGCCACTATAGGGTCAGTGCAGCTGTTGGGCCCTTGAGCTAGGCCCTTAAACCCACGTTGTCCCTGGGGGGATTTGCCTCTGGTTAGTCTAATCAACTGTAAATTGATTTTAATAGAACTGTCAGCTCATTAATTGTAATGTAACATAAGCAGTAATAGATAGCTTGAATTCAGTGGCAACTCAATGACAGACATTCAGGTTGTAACATCACTGATAGGTTAACACGACCTTTTTAATGCAAGGAACGGCCCCAACCCTAGACCTGGAGAGCCACAGAGGATGCCAGTTTTACTGTAACTCAGCAAAATTTTTACTAACCTTTATGTAGGTCAGTTTGAAGAAAACATCCTTTTTAGGCCAGACACTCACCCCCTGCTGTCAAATGTGAGGTTATGGAAATGTTATATAAATGACATTTTTGTTATTTCGGGAGGCACTGTTGAACAGCTTCATGAATTACTCGTACTGTTGAATGAACTGTCCGTACATCTTAAGTTCACTCTACAGTTTGAGGATAACAAAATCAATTTTTTAGACTTCTGGATAATTAATGAAAATGGGAAGCCATATACCAATATTTACACAAAACCATAATACACTATCAAGAGCAGAGAGCTACAAGGTCATCTAAAAACAAGCCTAACTTAGATTCAATTACATTGACAAAGACTGAATACTGGTGTATGTAAAATTAAATGTTGCTTAAAAAATGAAACAGATGCATTTTTCTGGAGTTAAGGCCAAAAAAAAACATCTAATTCAATTTCACCACTAAATATACTAAATGTTCTACACAAATCAACAAAATATTAAATCAGAACTGAACTGGCATATTCTGAATTGGGACAATCATATTAAGAATCTATCCCAAGAGCCTCCCCAAATGGTACTTAAATATGGTCACAATTTTGGTTAGATTATTAGATTTACCTCCCACCTGTTTCCAAACCATAATTACCAAATGTTTTTCATAGCATTTGGATGGGAACAAGAAGAAAAATCTAAAAAAAACCGGTGTTTCCAAAAAAAACTTCTACACACCCAATATTCAAGCCAGAGGGTACCAGTTAAAGATATCATCTCATTCATTACCAAGGAAATTATCTGTTGATAGGATTTTTGTTTTAGAAAGGGCTACATAGGCAAAATAACAGCTTAAAAAATGATTTCACAGCGCTGCAGTGCTATTGTAGATAAAAAGATCAAAGATCCACCATTGCTGTCCATTTCATGGAAGCAAGTCACTTGCAACACGAGCATTGAGCGAATTTCGCTCTTCAGGACAGGATGAATCTTGAACGTCAGTTATCAACAAAGATAGTTTATGAACACAGATTATGACCTCAGGCTGTCTGTGCGATGCTGTCATCATCCTGTGTTTTTTTTTTTATAATAGAATATTAATAATAATTAGAATTCTAGTTGGAAGCATTGTAAATTAGACAGGAATTTAAATTTAAATTGGAATACTGATGGAGCAACAAGAAAATATATACAATTCCACTTGAATTTTTTGTATTGTGCCCATGTAAAGCCATGGATAAGAGGGAATGCTGTTTGTATGATTGCAAATTCAAGAGGATGTGTATATATATGTGTATATATTGGATGTGACAAGTACACTAGTTCATGAATTCTTGCATTTTATATGTATGGCATGTGTATTGAGGATGTACTTGTGGCATGTGTAGGCTTGTTTGTATCTGAATAAATTTTAAAAATAATTTTATCCATATCAAATACACCATTACAACAGAAATGCACTTGATGTGTAATCATAATTATATGTAAACTTTGTTAGATGAATTGTTGTCCAGTCATGTGACTTGCCTGACCAATGAAGACTCATTTAAATGGCTCTGCCTACCCACCAAAGCATTGTTAGTTTATTAAAACACAGCAAGGAGCAAACTGAGTGCAGGACTTTGTTCTTTTATGTATCGTCTCCTTCAGTCTGCACTCAACTAACTTTTGGACCCCATCTTGTATAAAATATGCGTCACGACAAAATCTAAAATAGATTGATTGCTCATAGTTATGTGAGGTCAAATGTTAAAACAAGATCAGCGGTCTAATTTGTATTAGAGTAAGCTTAATAAGGTGACTCATCCGACATGTTTGTTCGGCTAAATGTGACTTGGTGCCAGGTCAATGCTAATCAGTCTAAATCACTATGCATATTACTGTGCCAGGTTTGTTATTTCACCTTTACCTTTGTATGCGACTGACTGTGGGCTGTTGAGCGGTGGCCCTCTTTGTACAATAAGATTCCCGGCTGAGGACAGACCTCGGTTTCTGTTGCCAAGAGAGTAGAGGACAGGAGTCGTAGAGGACAGGAGCAGCCAAAATGTCACGCAGGATGTTGTCATCGGTGTTGTATTGGAATTCAAGTCAGGCCCAATAGTCTGCCATGGTCACCTCTTCAAATCCACTTATTCTATTCACCAGCAACAGAAGTTTTAGTATTAGGTGGATTTCCTCCAAAAAGTGAGTGTCCCTCATGCCAGAAGAAGACAAGATCAAAATGGAACCCGAAGTTAAGACCCTTTAGATGTCATTTGAAATGCTACGTTCATAAACTTCATGTAAAATTAATTTGGTTATTGTGTCAGCTTTTGTCAGCGTGTTTTCCAGCGGCCAAAGGATGTTCAAACCCAATAAGCAAAGATGCAATGTACATACATTCATCCTGTCTTTTGAATGTGCAGTACTTCACATGACTTCTTTAATATGATGCAGAAAAATAATTCTATGGAAACCTGAATTTTGTAGATATTGCAAACCTAATCCCGCGGAGCGACGCAGAGAAACAGCGCGTCTGCTTGAGCTGGGATGCAAGGGGCCGGGGTGCGCGCGGCGTACGACTGACATAAAACCACAGGAAGTCCCATAATACATGACGAAGATCAGCTGGCTCGGGGCGCTTTGTGGGTCTGCGTTAAAACAAGTGTCAAAACGTTTACTGCTCTGTGCCTATCTATCTGTCCTGTTCCATTAAGTCATGCGAGACCGTGTCTGTGCCGAGCATCATGGTGATGATCCCCCATTTGTGATAGCCCCTGAAACAATGAGCACGGCTAACAGCGTGCACAGTGCAGATTTAACTCGGAAGCAGACATTAGCCTAAGGCCCAGGCTGCGGTGGAGCGAAAAATGCATTCCACCCCTCTCGGAATAGCGTAGGCCTTGCTTTAGGAGCGTTGCAAGTTCAAGTCGATGTAACAGCACAAGACGACGTGTGGCGAACTGGATTGTGACGGAATAGACAGCAGCTGCCCTCCCATTGAACTGCATGCTTCGCTTTTTATGGCAGAAAGGGACAAGATTTCGACCCCTCACCCCTTCAAGAGCTGGAGACTCATTCCAGGCTTGGACAGGGTGACAAGATTGGGGGGGGGGAGGCAGAAAACTCCTTGATGATTGATTTTCATTTGCGAGTGGCATGGGGTGTGGTTAAGGTGACTGTTGGTTACAGGTTCCCAGTAGGGCTCTGCAGAAGTTGGTACACAGCCTAAGTTGGTTCAGCTAACAAGCAGCTGTACAAATGTACAGAGATTCAGTCAGCTCATGGATTTCATGTATAATTTATATATTTAGTGTATAATTTGTATATATTTTACGTGGCTATGTACCATTCTTCCGGGCTACGTTATTATGACTTAGATTTAATTATTAGATTCACTGTAGCAGTATTGATAGATGCACTTTTAGATTTGTTGATGTCTGCATCTAATCCATGTACGTTGCTTTGGATAAAAGCGTCTGATCTGCTTGGTTGAAAGGCACCACCAGAGCCCCAAAAAAAAGCCAATACCTGATTGGCTTATGTTATTCTCAGTCATAAATCCAAAATTAGAATGTCATTTGCCTTTTTATACACGCCAATTATGCTTTTCTACATATCAAGTACCAAGCCATAATTGCACGCTTTCGATAACTGAGAGATCACCCACGATTTTGAGTAGGCAGGTTTACAATTAACATGTCTCCTTCGGTTTGGAATATAAAAGCGGACAAAGGCTGGCTTTGCACCTCTGTTCACAAATGTTCGCTTGCAAAGAAACTGAGGACTCAAGTGTTGTTGGAGCACAATGGTTTATAACAGGGGGGGAGTTGAACAGACAGCAGGAATTTATTTAAACACGGTCCACAGCTCTTCAGTCATAAAGAATGAGAGTTCACCCACGTATTTTCTGCACAGAATGAATGGATCGTTCCCTCACGATTCCACTCCCTCTAACCTTCAACAACCACGTTTCTCCAGTAACAAAAAACCAACACCTCCCGACCGATCCGTACTTTTGCAGCAACACTGCAACGGCGCCATCTTGTGGTGGGAAGTCCACGTTATCATTGCCTGTGGTGAATGCCAAAGTTGCATTTGAGGAGATCGTTTTTACACATTCATATGAGTAATAATCCACATCGCACAAAAATCTCTGTAAGCTTTACAGTGAAACTGTCTAAAACTGCCATCTCCACAGAACTGGTTTAACATAAGTACAAAAATCACTTAGACTCATTTTATTACCTGACCAGCTGATCAAAAAGCCCGATGTTTGACCCAGACAAAGAGACAACAGAATTAGCATAAGTCAGAACATAACAGTCAAATGCTAATAGCTCACAGCAGGGCTCACCTTCGGGGGCAATTTAATCAGTATATCCAAATAAAGACCCTCAATTTCCATCCCATTAAATATGATTAAGAAGGTTGCTCAACCTCAACACACCAAACTGCTTTTGTGTGTAGATCATCACCTTATCAGACAACTGTTAGCCTAAAATGTGTTCTTATGCTTAAGACACTGACCAGCAGAACTGAGGGCTGCGGTGGCTTTACCCAAGTGCGTCCTGTGGAAGTCAAACTGTTCATGCTATTTGCTCCCCAGTTTTCCATGCTGTGAAAGCTGCAGCCTAGCTTGAGTCCTAGAAACTCAGAAGAACTCAACATTTGAGGTTCTCAGTGCTGTTGTTGCCATGTAACAGTCTAATGTTGCTGAAGTATCCAGAGAAGTGTTACTGCATAACATAACTATGTGCTGGTGTTAGGTAGAATATATATGAACTTGACAAAGCTGGCTCATTATACCCCTTTTCCACTGTTTCAGGTATTCCCTGTTTTACACGTAAATATTCCATTTACAACATTTGACATGAATGCACTTGAAAAATTAGGGAAATTTTTTCATTTACTTATATTTGTACATGTAAACAACACTTCCAAGTCATGGCACAGGTAGTTTCGGAATCCAGCATCAGACATAAACCACGGATTGAGGAGTTTTAAAGTTGTCCAATGCATCAAAGGCTACTGATGACATCAGTCAGCCCATGTGTGATGTCACACAGGTTACCAGGTTACACGGAAGTACCTGAAACTAAAATGTTTATACAGTACAGTGGGTCCTACTGGTCCGGTGCAAAAATGTGTAAGCGAATTCCTAATTGCCAATATTTAAGATCCATACGCCTACTGAATCAATGACAAACACCATTCAGTTTTTGAGATTTTGGTTTATGAATGGTTTCTCAGGACTGTAGTCCCTTCACACACTGAGGGACACCTACAGAGCTAAAATCAGTCTCGCTCATATTTTTCAGTTTTTCAAAAATCTTACACATTTTCAACTGGACAGATAGACACAGGTGGTATAATGAGCCAGGCTGGTTCAGCTTCTAAACTGGGAAAGACATGCTGAGAAACAATGAAAGAGGACATGAACTCACAAGGACAGGAGAAACAAGAGCTTAGATTTCCAGGAACCGGAGTCGGGTTCTGGTGAACTGGTCTGCTGAGGGTTTTAGAAACAAGGGGTTTAACGGAACAAAGTGACAACAATACAGAGGATAGCCCATATAGATACAGGACAACGAGACGCAATTTTCAGAGGGGGGTTATGGGGGAGAAGAGGCATACATTTTAAGACCAGGACAGTGGTTATGATGGAGGGATCCAGCACTCGCCAATGTGGGTTAGGATGGGGATAGAGGTTTATGATGAAGGTTGGAAGACTTCGAGAGGATTGACCGGTTGACGCTCGACATCATCTCAGGAAAGAAATGAGATACCGTGAGATATCGGAACGGTTTTTTGGCAATGTTGCTGTGACGTTATGCGTTTGCCCGGTGCACAGTGGACATCAGAGGGGAGGGGCCAAAGATGCAGGTGGCCCTTCGAGGAGGGGCTGTGCCGCTGGGGTGGGGGGGAGGAGCATGTGGATGGTGGGACGTCCCCAACATGTGCGGTAGGGTCGGGGTGGGGGGGGGGTCGTCTGGTGAGCTTTTGATGGCGAGAGGGCGGCCGTCCCCGTCACACGTCCGTCATCTCGTCCTCCGCCTCGTCCCCCTCCGTCTCCCCCTCTCCTTCCCCGTCATCGTCCTCCTCCTCGGAGGTCAGGTCCGGCTCGTCCGCCTGGGCCATGCACCTCGGGCAGGAGCACTGGAACAGGTAGTTCTCCCTAAAAATAGCGACATGCGACTCCATTAAGACTACGACAACAAAGACAAAAGCCTGACCTTTCCTTACCTCCAAAAACTTATTTCCTCAATATTATTGCAACCTCTGCCCTGGAGGTGTTCAATCATAAGTAAATCACAGCAGAAACAACTCATTCCCTAGAAGAGGAAAGCTCTGTGTTCAACCACCATTAAAAAATGAACAAACATTCAACGTTTCTGCAGTTTTATCATAAAATATACTGGTGCCATCTTTTTTTTTTAGGAAGACCTCACAGCAACAGCCAAGAGTGGAAGCCCGGGGGGCAAAAGTTTAAAATATTTCAGCTCTCAACAGCTCCCCTTTCTTCCATGCTTTAGGAACAACAGTCATACATTACAGCCTGCGCGAGGTGTTAACTTTTTAAAAAATGATTAAAGCAAACAGCTGCTTTTGGAGAAACACCAGCTCTGAGTTTTACTGAAGCGTGAAGGGCTTCATCTTTGATTTATCATCTAATTAGCCAACACAGATACGCGCTACAGGCGGTCTAGAATGGCAAAACAGATATTCAACTTAAGTTTACCGCGGCTGTAGCTTTCTACGTATGCTTGTAAATGGCATTCAAATGTTTGGCTAACAATGCCAGTAGTTAAGCAGGTATGGATGTATGCTATTGTCATTACAGTATGGTATGACAATGTTTCTTCTCCTTCTGCCTTAGTCTGCAACCTTCTCTGAAATACCTAAATAAATAAATGAACTGACAGAGATTGTTTGGCCATATTTGGCGGTGGCGGTGGGCAGGGTCAGGGGGGCATGTCATTTCCGCACCTCAGGATCTTGTGGCGGCTGTGGCGGCTCCGCTCCCGCTGGCAGCAGTCCAGGTAGCTGATACAGACCTCCTGGAGACATGGAAGACACATGTCATGTGACTAAAAATTCATCCTACACCGAACACAGAGAACTATATGCTCCTGATTCACAGACCAGCACATCCTTACTCAGGAAATACAATTAACTGCATACACTTAACTGTAAAACCCTAGTTTGTTGACTGGAAGACCAATAACTGTCAGTGGGTTGTCTCCAGTAGTGTTATGGCCTTGTACTGCTAATTAATTGGCTGGCTTTAGCATCCTTGGCTAACAATAAAAACTCGCTACCTTACCTAACAACAAACACACACAAACACTCTGGAGGACCATCTGTGTATGTCCATTGTAGGGATTGAGACATGCAAAAACACCACACAGACAGGCTACTGAGAAATGACCAAGGCCTCAAAAACAGTCCGCACTCTCGTCTTTACGTTCCATAAAACTACACTTGCAATAGTACAAAGCATTTCCATCAGTGAAGATCACCAAGAAATGATCAACGACATACACAACCTGACAGCCGACATGACAGACAAAACTGACGAGCAATTTCTTTCCGCCCTAAATCACAACCACCACCCCCACCCCCTCCCCCCCTCCCCGGTCTCCGTCCCCGCCTCTGTCCCTGACCTCTCCGGGGCTGATGTCGGAAAGTGCAGTGAGGTGAAGCAGGAAGTTGTTGTCAGGGAAGGAGGCCTCAGCGTTCGGGACACAGCTGTGGTTGCCTGGAAGAAAACGAGCAGAATAACCTGTCAGAGGAATGACTCCGATCGAAAAAATTCCGCAAATAGGGGGAAGGGGTCCAAATATCTGTTTGCATTTCTTTCCAAATCATGTTTGGCTCAATTTCAGCACAACAAGGTGTACTTATGGGCTATGGTGGCAACGCTACAACGCTACACATTTTACCAAAGGAATCAAATTCACTTTTAAGATTATTCCATTGGAAACTACAAGTGGCCTAGGTTTGTCCTAGTATACATTGCTTTTCCAAGGGAATGATTGTGGCTACAGCCAAGTCCAGCCTGCTAAAGCCAGATGTGGAGAAACTATTACAGTCGTGGACTATGGAGACAATCTGGCTATTTCCTCAACTGAACCAAGGCAGCCATGTCAGGTGAAATATCATGTCAGGCTGAATTGAGAGACCATTATGGGGCAGGAAGTATAACTTTGAACGTGATGCAAGTTCCTGATTGGACGTTTGGAAGCACTTACAGGAGCTTTGTAGAAGGAAGAGGCCAGACCCCTCACAATTCAGGAAGTCCCCGGTCTCTGCAGGGAAAGAGAGGGAGAAAGGTGTGAATTACAAAACATTTCAAACTAATATCTTGGTTTATTGCAGACCGCAGCCAAATGCATCATAAAGCAGAAGCATTATTTTCAGTGAGAGATGTTTCTGGCCTACGATGGGATGATTTTGTCCACCGCCCTGTTCATACATTGTGGAATGAATGCAGATTTTTTCCAATCTAAAAAGAAATATCTTGCTTTGAATATTCCTCCACGAATCCATGTAACAAACAGATCTGGGACACTTTCACATACCAGCAAGTACTCCCCAGCGACAGGGTAAAGATTAGTGTAGAATTGATTTGTGGTTTTATGGTAATTGCACAGCAGAGGTGTTAGCCACATTTCTGACACTTTTATTAGGGTCTGATGCTAATACCCATTTTTGAGAATCCCTGTCTTCTCAATGGCACCAAATGACAAAAATGTAAAATTCCAGAACATTCCAAAATAAACTTCCAGGGGTGTTTAAAATACCCCCCCACACCATGCTCCTACTTAGTGGTTTCCAGTGTCTCCTCTATGCCAATTCATACATGTAGGGTAAAAGCAGAGATTTATGAAGCACGGCCAAAAAAGAAAATGGTATGCTACATATACACTCCTGCAGGTTAAACACACACAAGCTGTTCCATTTTATCATTTTTGAAAGCAAGAGACAAATAGCACCCTTCATTCATTTTCAGTTAACCAGCCACTGGTTCCAACATGTATTTAAGCTGCATTTTTATATATGAAAAAACAAATCAGTGCAGCTGGTTTGATTCTGTAGAAACAAGAGTAGCCTGCTAAAAAAAGGCATCACTCTTCAGCCTCAGGTTACAGACAGTTGTGCAGAAAACATGTGGGAATTTTTTTTCCCCCCAGAGTTGCTGTGTTGCAGTGGATGTTCTTGCTTTTTTAACTTTGAAATGCCCCCAGCTTGTTAACTGTAAATCTATGACCCATCTATAACTGTTTACCCTTTCTACTGTAACAGATGGTGAAAATCAATGTGCCTCCTGCAAAGTTAAGAATTTTAAATTGACAATGTAATTTAAATTGATTTTCCCTCCGGCAGCAAAGACCCAGTAAATCTCCATTCTTCTGTTGTGCCATCTCAAAAATTGCAATGCAGTATGACGGCAGATGTTTATCTGATATCTAGCTGCAGCAAAAGGCAGATCCAAAAGAAAGACATTTCAGTTATAGTGTACAGCTTAACAGCGTTTTTTTTTTTTTTTTTTCCGCCTTTTGCTGCAGGTAGATAAATCTGTCTCTTTGTTATGCGATCTCTCGAAGATTCAATACGGCATGACTGTTGATACGCATCTTTTATCTAGCCTCAGCTACAGTGTACAGAGAGTCGTTCGCACAGACACTCAGCTCTTAAAACACTGTCCTACATCCAAGGCCACACTTGAGTCGGCTGCAAATAGAGCTGGCTCTTCAATTATTGAACGGTCATGCAGAAGGATGGACAAAGGTACTCTCAAACGATACAATAACAGCGTAAAAGTGAGTGAAGTTTTCTTTCTTGTATGTTTGCATTGCCTTGTTTGGCAATGGTGCTCCCATTCAGTCATGCCACAGCAAGCATTTGTTGAATTTCAGTGAGCGACAGAGAGTATGAGACAGAAAACAAGACAGCGTGTTCTGCAGAGCTACGAAAGTGTTTACACATTAATGCGGGTGTAAAGGTTTGTCCAAGAGCAACCAAGCATTGCTTCGTTTTTCTGGTTGAACTTTCTGTACAAGAAACAGGTACATTCTATATTATGTGTGTGTGTTAGTTTTGTAGAGTAGTTAGGTCTGAGAGGAGGAGGTAAGACATAGAGAGCAACTGAACATTTCCGAAGACGGCATCTGGAGTCTTCACAGCAGGCTTTGGTCTTTGGCTCGACAAACTAATTACATCTCTGGTTGTGCTGTGCAGCTAATCTGAGGGCTGTGTCTCACCTCTCTCTATGTCCTTATAAAGCTGGTCGATGAATGCGTCTAACTGCTCCCTCTGCTGGCGGGGGAGCTCCAGTGCATCGCAGCCGTGGACCCACTGACTGAGGGAGCTGTGAGAGCGGAGCAAGCAGCGGTCAGACCAGTGCACCACCCAGCAGCACTAATAACAGTACACAACACATCACAGCTAACGCAACACCTTACCCTACTGATCCCAGTACAGCCACTACACACCACAGCTCATGCAACACCTTACCCTACAGATCCCAGTACAGCCACAACACACCACAGCGAACACAACACCTTACCCTACTGATCCCAGTACAGCCACAACACACCAAAGCTAATGGAACACCTCACCTTACGGATCCCAGTACAGCCACAACACACCAACGCTAACGCAACACCTTACCCTACAGATCCCAGTTCAACCACAACACACCAAAGATAACACAACACCTTACCCTACAGATCCCAGTACAGCCACAACACACCAAAGCTAATGCAACAACTTACCCTATGGATCCCAGTACAGCCACAACATACCAAAGCTAGCACAACACCTTACCCTATGGATCCCAGTACAGCCACAACACACCACAGCTAACACAACACCTTACCCTACAGATCCCAGTACAGCCACAACACGCCAAAGCTAACACAACACCTTACCCTATGGATCCCAGTACAGCCACAACACACCAAGCTAACACAACACCTTACCCTACGGATCCCAGTACAGCCACAACACACCAAAACTAACGTAACACCCAATCCCAGTGCCATGCACCAAAATTAACGCAACACCTTACCCTACGGATCCCACCAGCCACAACACACCAAAACTGTAACATTCTGATGAGGTACATTCCACTGAGGGCTCAGCACAGTGATCTCCCAGCCCTAACCACCCCTCACAGAACCAAGCCCTGCCTTTTACTTCACTTACAAAGCACAATCATATCATTTACTGTCAGCGCAAACATCTATCCAAAGCCCCAACAGCAGTAATGTACGAGGGTACTCAACCCCTGGGGTCTTCCGGTAAAAATCAAAGTACCCTGCCTTTGAGAAACCTGACTGGTGTACGATATCAGATAGTGGGACCATGAGGGACCACGGGAGAACTTGAGCAGGATAACAGACGGACAGGGACGGTAGCCCAGCGTGTACCTGGTGCCGATGCCCTGGCCGTTGGTCCCCACTAGGGCGAAGAGTGAGAGGAATCCCTCTGGAGTGAACCACTGAAACAAAGACACGTTGGCTTTTACAGGTTTGCAGGACAAAGACAGAACCATGCATCTGCCACTTTGTGTGAATCAACAAAACCCTTCAAATGTTCGTTTTTGACGCGTCCTCAATTTCTCAGACTGAGAATCATAGAACAAGCTGCAACGGAAGTTACTGGCGAGATTGTCGGATATCTCTGTTCTAGCGCTTGCAAGTCAGCGAGCTTGTTGTCATTCCGGGGAGCGTCTCAGCGGCCCGAGAGAGTCTGCGAGTGCGTCTGAGGGCGGGGCTGCGCTCACCCGATTGAGATGATCGTCGTAAAGCGCCGTCGTAAACAGGTTCCTCAGCAAGGCAAGCTGACCCTGGGGAAAGAAAGCTGGCTGTTAACAGAGGGGGCTGGGGGGTGGGGGTGCACTGCTTCATCCCTACAATCTGTGCTGCCAAATGTTCAGAAACCTCAAAAAACGTGTTCGTGATGAACATAACTCTCCACATCTGCTTCCAAACTGTGGATAGCATTGCATCTGCAAGTCAACACTAGAACAGTCCACAATCAGATCTTGACCTCTCCAGCAGCAATTTTGAGCAGGACCACACCAAGTTTTGGGCCCAGCATCACTTACAGAGGCACCATAAAAATGGAGTCTGCAGCGATTTCCCCTGCCTCACCGCTAGCTGCATGGCTGTGCTCATCCACACTTTCCTAATTTATTGAATATGTTGCAGTTAATGGGGCAATGGACATTGCCAACTGTAAATTCAGGATTTCTGCTGGCAGAATGGAAGAGGTGGATACAAGGACATTACCCACAATACAGGCACAAATTTCAGGCTGACAGTCAAGTAAAGATACAATAAGTGGGGGTTTTTGGAGTGACATGGATATGGCATAGATATGACCTTTTTATGATTTGGTCCACCAGCTCATTTAATTTATAGACATGCTCATTGGATGTCTTCACAGGAACAGTCTGATCGCACTGTCACACTATGATAGTCTGATATAAGATCAAATTTCAGTGTTCATCGATGCCAACTATACAAGCATCAATCAATTTAAATAAATGTATGTTAACCACCACAGGCTTCAAGTAAGTCTGGGGTGTCGCTGTCATGTTCAGAGGGTGTGCAATGCACCACTGGCCAGCAGGGGGAGCTCACCTGGAACTTCTCTCCCAGCAGCTTGTGTGCGATCTCCTCCTCCTCATTGGCTGTCCGGCTGCAGAACTGGGAGAAGAGGTTCAGCCAATGGCCTTTGTTGCGAGCCTGCGTTTAAAACCAATCAAAAGCATGGTAAAGTGAGGAATCTTTATGCTCCCTCAATGACTTTAAAATGACCACTTCAGAAATTTGCAAAAAAGTGTAATAATCTTATATAAATATAATAAACAATAATAATCTTTTGGAACAACAAACTCACTAAAACATTACACCGAGGAGTTACATATAAAATTATTAATTGTATTATCCATTGGTTTAGACTTTGCGGTAAAAATCAATAAAACTGGAAGTATACAGAAACGATAGATATAAGGCAAAGGATATAATCTTGATCACAGTGCAGAGGCTTATATTCTAGTTTTAGGGAACATCCCAACTCACTTGCAATAACAGCGGAAGTAGTTTGTAGATATGCATCACAACAGCACTGAATAATTACTGTAAAAAGGCATGCCTATGCAAGCTCTTTACTCTGTTTAAAATGCTGTGCACATGTTCTGCAAATATTAACAACGTCTGAACAAACCAAGCTGGTGGAAGTAGCTTGCTGGTTAACAACAACAAAACTAAATCAGCTAAATAGATGAATATGCAGACAAATTCCGCTTTTCTGTCCAGAGATAGCAAATTCATGCAAATGAGTTACACAGACAGCTGAGAGGGTTGGATCCGAGTTATAGTCTCCAATCACAGTATTCATATATTGATTCACAATTGTACCATCTAGCAAAATGGAATTATAAACGACTCCTTAGATGAAAGAGATTTCAATTATCTTTGAAATGCTCAGCCAAAAATAGCCGTATGATGGTAACAGTCGGAATATTGTCCGTTCATTACAGCGTTCATATTTTCTGGGAAGTCAGCAAGCCCTTAATCGTAACTCATGAGCTTCACTGAGGTCAGCAGCGCTGATGGTGACATTAAGTGGATGACGGCCTGAACGTGTTTAAAATGAGACTGATGAGCACTGAATGAGGTCGCTACGCTCGCTGTCAGCCTCTATGCTTTCATCTCTTAGTCCCTCCCCGCTGGGTTGATGTCAACCGCTCCCACTCCGTCGCCGTGGGCGGGCGACGCGGCGATTCCCGCCACGCGAGCGCGATCCGCTCAGGCAAGCCCCGCCTGCGAGGGGGTTTCAGTGATGTTCTGCTCGTGACCGTTTACCCCTTCCTATCCGATGTCCTTAAGACACCCCACACAGTCAACTGTGTCCCAAGGCTAGTACCGACTGAATCACTATCCTACTTATAGTCTCAGTTAAATAACATTAATTATGGGCATAGCAAGTTCTTTAAATAACTACACTTTCGCTTTTATTCATTTTATCAGATTTTATCCTTTATATTTTGATTTTTTTAATCTTCATTCTTTTAATGTGTATTTTTAGAATGTATCTTATTTCTCCATTCTTTTTTAAACTGTGTAAAGCACTATGAATTTCCTTTGTGTATGAAATGTGCTATACAAATAAGTTTGCCTTCCCAAACAAATTTTCAATCTTTTACATCTTTTTAATCATCCATTTACTTGCATTTTAACCCTTTTCTAACCATTTTGCTAAGGTTTCGCCCTCTCTCTCCTATAGCACCAAAGATAATTGTAACGTCATTAATATTTACAGTTGACTTTTGATTGTGATCACATAAATTGGAATGAAATTGGGCTTAAACTTATTTGAACAACTTATTCCATCCTTTTTGAGAATAGGATAGGAGAATATTCTACTGCCTGTCACATCTGATAACTATTTATCTAAACAATAATTTATCTAAACAAATATGTTCACTGTAAAATATTACACATGTTCAGAGTGTCGGCACTATTCATTTTGGTTGCATCGTTACAAATATCTTTATTTTCATGAAGATTCTGTTTTTGTCTCCTTGTCATTAATTCAACAAAAATACTACAACTACTTCAGTCTTTAAATTTGTTTCTTGAGTCCTCATCTTCCAAGAATCACAATATGTGCAACACGTATTTCCAGTAAATACATTCGATTGTCAATCATTTCTTAGTTTAAATGTTATTCAACTCAAAATACAGTTGTTAAAAATTTTAAGTATGATTTGAGAAATTATGTCCAGAGATAATGGGTTAATACTCAAAACTTGTTTGCGGGACCCTCCAGCCAACTGTATAATGAGCACCATATGCCAACCATAAACCAGCCCTGGGGAGTGTGTGTATAAAGGGGAACTGAACACACCTGCTTTACAGTAGCCACCATCCTGGCCATCAGCACTATGCTGGACGTCTCTGGAGGAAAGTGCATGTTCCTGAGGGGGAAGGGGGGCAGAGAGGGTGGGGAGAGAGGGGAAGAAGGGAGTGAGAAAAGGGAGGGAGATAAGGAATGGATGGATGGAGGCAGGGGACACAGGGGGGTGAAGAAATGGAAGGGGGAGAGGGGGGAGAGGTGAGGAGGGAGAAAGTAAAAATAGAAGAATTGGAGACAGAGAAAGAGAGGGACAGAGATTGGACAGAGAGAGAGAGAGAGAGAGAGAGAGAGAGACCATGAGTTAGGGAGAAAGCCAGAATCCTCCTCCGCCCCTGTGCAGCGTGGCGGAAACCCCCGCCCACCCCTCTGACTGAGCATGCGATGCTTGGCGACGACAGGCAAGTGCTCTCAGGAAGCAGATCAAATATGCTCTTTCCACATGACGGGGTGCTCGTCCGGGAGAGTTTGGGTGCGCTCGTGTTTCCCTGGGTAAAAAAGACTGGAGCCCTCACGTGCCAGGATGCCAGCCCTGGGTGGCCGGCCCCAGAAATACAGGGGGCAAGGGAGCGGCCGTATGCATCGTTAGGTCCATCTCATCTGTGAAAACTGCAATCGCTCTTCATTCACAGGATGGGAGGAGAGCGAATTGTTCCTTTAGCACAGCTTTCTGACTTTACTGTTGTCGTGTAGAACAGTATCAAGCTTCTTGAGCAAGCTATACATCTTTGCTACATTTTTTCCATTTGACAGGATATTTTTAAACAACTGGGTGGAAATGTATATAAAAACTCAAAATTCAACACTTCTGTGTTTTTATCTGAATATTATGCTAGGCAACATTAGGATCTGCATGAAAGAGTTGCTTCTTTTCATACTTGCTCGATTCTCTTAAGTAATTTTTATTTACATGCAGGTACAATCTTTTTTGAGCTCTGACAATATTCAAATAAACTTTTTGTTTACCTTCCTCACCTTTGAGCAACATTTCACAAACTATGACACACTTTCAAAGGGTACATATTGGAAGTTCTGTGAGAATAATCAAACTCCTAAGACGAGGGCTTAATTGGACATATTAAGTCCATATATTTTTGTCTTATATGAGTCTATTCATTAGACATGGATTTTCACATTTTATCCTAATTGTCATTTATTATGATGTAAATTGAGACTTGTGTTTACTGCATGAAGAATGATAAATGACGTATGACACTATTTGTTGCGAGTCGTCCCGTGCCATTTCACAAACTTGGCAGGGTAACCCAACAGGTGACCTTTCATCATATTAAGAAAACACACTGACTGCAGTCACCAGTGATGACCAGTTGCAGAGAGCCAAGCTGTGCGTGAGTATATGCGTTTTGCAAATTATGGCTTGGGTATTTCTGTTCTTGCATGTGCGCGTGAAACAAGCTGAACTTGCGGCCGACTGCCACATCTGTTGCACGGTCCAATTGGAAATCAAAACCACAGGTCTGACAATTTAGCTTTATTTGGTCTTGTTGCTCTTTTATCATTCCTACGGTAAAGCACTTTGAGATTGTTTCACTATGAAAAGGTTTATATAAATAAAATGTCTTGTTATTAATATTAACAAATATGCTACCATTTCAGGTTGTGTTGAGGACAACCAAATACATAAATGACCTTGTGTTTCAGAGAATTAAATTGATAATTATACTTTTAGAACAAATATTTATTTTTAAAATTCTTCTGGACAAACACTGCCTGCCAAGCTTACCAAGACTGCTCACCACTGCTAAACACAAAACTTAAAAGAAAAAACATTTTCACAGCCACACAAATGCAACACACGACATGCAAACACAAACGTCCCGCCCCCAGAGTTGAGACCACACCTCCAAGCATCCTGCAGTTTGTTGATTGGGTGCTCGGGGTCCTCCTGAGACAGACCGAGGCAGAGGGTCCGGTGATACTGGTCCAAAGCAGCCTGCCGACACTCGCTGCTGCAATACATCACCTGTAGGGGGAGACAGAGTTACACTGCTGTCAAACATCCCGACTTACACTTGAGTGGGGCAGGGTTTAGCCAAGCTACAGAACAATTCATAACATTGTTAACAGTTAAGATGTATTTGCATTTTGGGATTTTACAGTGTACAACATCCATGAAACAAGCTGGTAATCTACAAAGCCACACTTAAAATATAAAGGACCTGTAAAGGACTTGTCCACCTTAGTTGTAGGGTTGCCACCTTTCTGCTCAGTTCCTCCAACGACTTCTCATTGGGCCAAAAGATTTAGTCTGGACACCAGGGGGTTGCACCGTTGTATGACAGGCGGGACGGTTAAGAATTGGCAGGTAATTGCTTTCAATGGATGCAATTAACCAATGTTTACCAGTTTTTTTTCTGTTAGTTTTTTTTTTTAAAATTAAGGGCTTTTATGAAGTATGGAGACTTATCAAGAAGCAAAGGCTGGAGGCTGGAAACAGGATTTTTTCCACTCTTTCAATGAAGGCATGCTTTTACTTAAGCACCTTAGAGAGTGCAAGTGTTCCCTTAGGAGTACCTTACTCTCAGAGAGCTAGCATGAGCGGGTAAGGTAGCTATTTGTCATAATTCAAAAATACTACTACTGGGCCTCCCAAGTGGGAATCCAGTGACATAACTGGTTTTCTGTGCAGTGATGCAGCCCTGTGCAAACCTTGGCAGAGAGTCTTGCAGGGCAACAGAAATACCACAAACCATAGTGTCCAGAAGGCATGAGTTTGAATGGGTAGGGTATTTCTGCCTGCATTGGGCTACATGTAATTTACAGTCATACTGAGCGAGACAAAATACAAGAATGCTAGTCTGTAGGCTTTTCCCATCACTGTAGAATCCTTTGTCTATCTGGGATAGATCAGCTTTTGGCATTCCAGATTGAGGGAGAAAATCAAAAATAGAATTGGTTTACTAAAACATTGCTGCCCAACACCGAACACAGGCCATGGTGTTAGCTGCAGGACCTCCGCCTCACACACTGCTGTGTTAGCCTAGCGGTGCACATTTCCATTCATTCATGCATAAAGAGCTGTCACAGTCCATCAGAGATATGGGAACAAAACCGACGCTGATCCATAAGTCCTTCCAAAAAAGATTTTGGTACAGGAACTGGGACCAAGGTCATGACTAAGGCATGAAGGACTATACAAGGGGAAGACTAACTCACAGAACGCTAAAGATGTACATACACTCACATTCATTGCCGAGAGGCTACTACAGAACAAGCAGATTGATCAGGTGAAAAAGCTCTCAGTATTCAAGTGCTGCCCTTGCAAATGTGCAAATGAATGTCAAAAATATCCTTTACAAGAATTAAGGGTCAGAAAAGTCTAGTTTTTTAAAACAAAAAAACAACCTGTTTTAATTCAGATTAAAATCCAGATTCCAAACAGCCCAAGGTTTGTCAAAGACTGAAAATTCTTTGGTCTGGATTTTGAATGACTATTTTTTTTTTTGCCCCAAAGAAAAAATATTGTTTTGTGTTCCAAGACGACAGCAGTTTAGTAGTTTATTTACTGAAAATGTTCTCCTTAACTACAAGGTCCATGTAATCAGGTTTAATTCCTGTGAGTGCCATGTTGGGTGAGTATGGAGGGCTTCACTGTCATGATTACTGTAACTGGAAACATTTAGTGGCTAATTTGTAACACAAACGCTTTTGGACAGACTGATGGAAGGATGAACCAGTGGACTGGGTCTATACATGTGTCTGTGTGAGAACTCCCAGTGCTGTTCCACATTTGCTCTGCTTTGCCCCCTGGTGGCTGTACCTGGCACTGCGGGCACATCTGGTGGAGCTCCTTGCGCACTCTGCACTGCTCTGGGTGGGGCAGGATTAGGCTGGGGTTTCCGCTGAGTCGCCGGGCATTCTCCTCGGCCGTCTCCAAGGACCGCAGGCAGTACTCACAAGCTTATACGCAAACAAGGAGAGAAAGAGACGGAGAGAAAATAAATACAAAGACAATTCACATGGTTTACCACAGAACTCGCTACAGAAATTCATTTCACTTCAGGCATTCACTTTGCAGTGCAACCAGAAGCAGTTTCCAAGTTTTGTCCATTTATGTTAAAAACTCCCATCAACTCCCAAAACACACAGGGATTAAATCAAATGATCAATATTGTTTTGAATTAAACTCAATGATAAGCCACTGATTTTTATCATTCCATTTAAAACCTATAAAATATATTGAAGACACCACCTTATTTCCACGTTTTTCCACAGGGAAAGCCACCCCTAACTTTAGGCTCAGCACTCACCTCTGTATTTATACAAGGCATTCCACAAGAACTGTGCGGACACCAGGGGGCGCTCTATGAAAATGGTTTCTCCTTTCCGGATGGGCTTTTTGGCAAACAATCCTTTCCCCTGATAAAAACAGCAGACACAATAGCATATTTAAATCAGGTCTAACGCCATTTTAAATTTGGAACACAATTTTTTGCCACTGTGTTCAATGTTGTTATTTAAACATTACAGTACTTTACATTTAAACATTCAAAATAAACTGCCCCCTCCCGTGAAGATGGGGTGTTACAATATTACTTTGAATTCTGCCTCTTACATGAATCATCATTTAACCAAATATATATATACATAACAGCTTTCAGTGACGCTGCCAAACAATTCAACTTCTATAAGGGCTGCATCACTATGACAAATACTTATTGAAATAATGCTACAAAATACTGACTTACTGTGATACTGGATATGTGAAACAGATCCAAGGATTCAGTAAATGTGTGACAACAGCATAAAATAAGCAAGGCCGGTCTCAAACGATTTTTATTGATTTGTGGTTCTTTTACATTATATTTGTCAGCACTATGGTGATATTAATGCGACAGCAGCACCTTGACACTGTGCCTAACATGTGTGATTTGACCCAGTAGCCAGCAGCTATGAAATGTGCTTTCACTGCAATAAAACAGCCAGTCTCCTAGAATTTGTTAATTTCTTAAGTCATCAAGTCTTACTCAAAGTAATATGAGTTTTGACCCAAAGCACAGGGTTTTGATCAGATATCCCAGCGAAGTCACAGAAAGAGGAAAAAAATATCCAGGAACCATTGTTGGGATATTGGGATATCACTGAAATATGTTATACAGTGATTTATCATCAGAAGTGAAATTTTTCATTTTGCATATTTCCATGATATTTAGGCTATATCCATATTTTGAGTGTGTGAGTACAAGTGTGTGTGCATCTGGTGACTTAGTTTAACGATAATTGCCCCATTTTCCCTTCTGGATTTTAATTTGATGCATTTGATTCGATTAGTCATTGCATTTGATTATTCCACTTAATTTTCTGTCCCTAATGGGTAGAATAATAAGACTATGGGCACATTTGTAGCGACTCAAATCTCATTCGTTGTATGGAACAACAAATCCAAATTGGATATTTCCTGTTCAAACTGTTTGAACTGTTGAAAATCCACATTAAATCTGTTCTTTTTTATTTCTACTTACACCACATTTATAGGTCTGAATTCTGATTTATGGTGTAACCTCAGTGCAAAAGCTCAAATCAGATTTGTGTGCCTTTCATCAACCCCTGAACACCAGTGTTGGCTGACCTCTTCACTTTTTGAGCAGATAAACATCTCATCCTCCCCTGCCTTCGACGCTGTCTCATTAAAGCATATTGCCTAATCACGTCGTGACTCGCCAATATTCTCACAAATATACATACCAGCCTATAACTTGCAGGCACTCTGGCTTGCGGAGCAGAGGCACCACCGGAGCAAATCCATCACTCCATGCCAGTGTTTGAGAGGTAGCCCAAAACACCCTGACAGACATGGGTATCTCAGGATGTTCCCATGATTGGTCTGCCTCTTATCTCTCTGGCTGCCAATCAAGTAAGGTGGTATGGGTCTATCTAAAAATCATACGGCCTGACGACCAGAGTTCCTCAGGGGTCAGTTCTTGGTCCACTACCGCTTTCCATTTACACAAAACCCCTTTGTTTATGTTTATCATGCCATGCCATCACCGCTGTGCTAATACATAGCTCGGTCTTTCCTTTGGCGCTCCGACGTGGATGCCGCTGGACATGTTAAAGTCCGTCTACTCGATGTCTCATCCTGGATGACCAACTGCCATATCAGTGTTTCCAAGTCTGAGCGGCTGCACTTCCCAGCTATGTTGTCCCCCTGAAGAACCTCAATTGCCCTCGGTGTCAGAATTCCAACCTGCTAAAAACCTTCGCATTGTTTTGGACAGAGTAGTCCAGTTAATTTTGTTACCCTACAATGTTGTTTCTCCCCTCTGGAAATTCCCCAAATCCATCGGTTTCTCAACACGTATGATATCCAGCTAACTGTCCAGGTCTGTGTGCTGTCCAGACTGGGCTACTGCAGTTCTCTCCTTGCTGGTCTCCCTGCATGTGCCATTAAGTCTCTTCAACTCCTACTGAACGCTGCTGCTCAAACTTCCAATAATAAGTCAAGAGACATGCATGTTACGCCTCTCCTGGTCTACCTCCTCTGGCATGCTGTAGCAGCCAACATAGCATTCAAATCCCCGGTCCTTGATTATGTGGTAGCAAGAGAAACTGCACCCTCCTACCAGCGATCTTCTATCAGACTTCACACTCCTACAAAAACACTGTACCCTCTGCTTGCCTGGCTCTTCCTCCCCACCTTTCATTGCAAACTGAAAATACATCTGTTTAAATAGCTGGTCCCATCTACCCTCATCTCTGAAGATTTTCTCATCTACCCATTACTACACTCTCAAAGTAATGCAATGATTTTTTTCCCAGTGGCATCTGCTAAAGGCAATTAAGGATATTATGTAAGTTGGAGTGGTAAAAGTTATAGTTGGTTGTGGCAACCAACAACTGTATGAACTTTTCTTAGCTTGTTGTTGTAGCTTGTTGCCAATACTTCCGAAAGTCACGCTGGGTAAAAGCGTCTGCTAAATGTGTAAATGACAAATGACTATATATTTGGTCAGACACATCCAGTTTAGTCACTTGAGATTTGTGGTTTAGGCAGAAAAGTACTTTTGGAATTGGAATACAAACCCACGATGTGAGCAGAGACTTAGACAGCCAAGTTGAAGCACCTGCAATCCTGTTTTCATGTGCTTGTTCTTTGATTAGTTGTTATTTGAGGTGTAAGCAAATTGACACATGGAATTACATTTTCTCAACTCTGTTGGTACCACGTTATAGGTGGATCAAATCTGATTCCTGTCCGTGCCAATTATGATCAAATCAAATTGGGTCCTGACAAAGTGGTGTCATGTCATCACGTCATGCTAAATAACCGACGTAGGAAGTTCAGCAAAAAATCATACGACAGTATCTTATACCCGGTCTGTGGTTATGTACTGTACAATCCCTACACTGAATTTGAACGGAAAAGGGCTGAGATTTTAACACAGCCAAGATGTCGGCACTTGTACCAATTTAGTCAATCCATACGCTTCGTAGTGTCACATGTGGCAGGTAAACAATTGTGATTTGAGATGTACTGCAATAAGGTGACTGTTTCACTTAGCACTTCAGAACAGACTACATAGTGACTTAAACAGTGTCTTATACTGAAACGCTGCGGTAATGGGTAGATTAAGAAGATGCTAGCTACTAGCTAGCTAACATTACCTAATAGGTTCATGGGAGTGTCCTACATACTGGGTACCGTTAGCTGCGCTAACAGATGCGGTTATCAGGTCGTTTTATTCTCCTGCAATAAACACGACCGAATATATCGTATTAAACATCATTCTTGTAAGCATGTCCGGTCGAAATCAAAAAGCAATCCAATCACAATATTTGACGACTTAGCTGGAAAGCTAATGCCTTGCTCTCCATGCAGCTAAGGCTAACCTTAAACCAAGCCGCGGCACCTGGTAATGATGCAGGTGGTTTAGTTTGAGGTTAATGGGGGAACACTTTCATTCTTCAGTGCTCACCTTGATCTTGTCGATTGTTCGGACCTCCACATAGCTGGAAACTTTACTTGAGTCTACGCACAGAGAAAACATGTCACCTATGGGGGCGGCCATCTTGAAATTAGCTGTGCACTTTCACCTCTGACCATAAAGCGTCAATTGGGTGCGTCTTAAAAGGGTAAGTAATTTTACATAAACGTTCCAAAGTGTGAGTGGTATTCGATTAATCGATTAAATGAGATTAATAATGACGTAATTTAATGCATATATATTAATTATAATGCCACTCAAACAAATAAGAACCAGTTAACGTTTAAAGATAAGTATATAACATAAGTGATACAATTAGATATTATTATTAAAATGTATAAATGTACTACTACTACTACTAATAATACTAATAATAATAATAATAATAATGATAGTAATTATACATAATTTATTATTATTTATAATTATATATTTATTGTTATTTATTATTATTATTATTTATTGTTTATTATTTATTATTATTTATTATTATATATTATTTTGCAACCTTAAGATAGAAACAGAAATGTAAAGTACCTTTTACAGGTACTTTATTTTTTTCAGTCAAGAGAGTAATGACTGCAACAAACTCACTCAGAACCCCTTGTTCATGAACGATGGAAGCTGTTTTATAATTATTTATTAGAAAATTTTCTGTATCAATTTTCTCTTCGACAGAGAAATTTGCAATGCAACTTCTGAGTGTTGCCTCAGTAAAAGTCACGTTTGGCTGTAAACACAGGGATTCTCATGAGAAAGAATATAGATTTAAATAATTAGGAATTATTTCCCTGTCTCTAATTATTTTTTTCTCACATTTTATTTTTTTAATTAGTCATGTTTTATGTGTTTGAACACCAGGATGTATTCAGTGTATTGACAAGGAAAAGGCAGGTTTAATGTTTAAGATAGGATATGTGTGTGAGGTGGGGTGGGGCAGTCTGGTCCAGTTTGGCCAAAAGAGTATTTCCTCTTCGACAATTAGGCCCTGGGGCAAATCTACTCGATGACCCCTGCCTAGATTGTTTTAAGATGGCTACAGTGGGGAAGGGGATGGGAAAACTACTTTTGGGAAATTTCAGTGAATGAGAAAGTTTAGGGCAGACTCTGGTCCTCATTTTTCATAGCAGTTTATTTTACATATGCATACAGAAACCAATGAGAAAAGTATACACGTTAGATCACCAGGATGAGTTTACATTTTACATTCTCAGACTAACTATATACCAGGGAAAATGTTCCATGGTATCTGCATAGATACACACTTCAGTCTATATTACTATATGTGTTTTTGCTAGTGAAGAGAACCATAATGAGGTTTGCTACACTTGAGAAATAGAAAGACAGTAATTCTCAAGATAAGTGACCAGACCCTCAGGTCACAACTTTCATTTTCATCTTTAATTTTACACAAGAACACAAAAATTCTAAAAAGGAAGGTATAGGATACAAATACATTGTGTGTGTGGATGTTTAAAGAGGACATTCATTCCTAAAGCCGAGTTTAATTGTAATATTTATTAAATTCTCCGGCAGAATGATTGCTATCAAAATTGTTCATTCAAGTAAGGCATAAATTGATTAATCTGGCCTGATTAATCAATGAACAGGTTTGGTCACATATTATTACAAAAACTGAATGTTTGAGTACATCATCAGGCTTTGAGGCTTGCACATATTGTATTTCTATATTGCCTCAACAAAATCATCAACAATATTAAATGGTACTATTAAAAGAAAAGAAAATATATTTTTTAGTTTTGCTCTGTGAGAAAGTCCAGTTTAATTGTCTGTGTTTCACAGGATGAGAGATCAGTGGCAGTAGCCTGTATTTCTGTGGAGCCAAATTTGAGGTTGAGTTTGACTTCCCGTTCTCTGCCAAGGTCGGTGTTTGGCATAGGCACAGTGAATGAGCCAATCATGTCTAGTCCAGTCTCATCAACATACATGGCACTCAACCTTTCAGTGCAGAAAAATCGAAAGTTCATGGACTCCTGATCGTCATCTATGGCCGAGTACAAATACTCTGTGGTCTCATTGTATTCTACAGATTGACCTTTTTTCACTAGGATGGCAAACAGATCGGTGCAATATATGTAATCTCCTGTCTTGTTCACTCTACGCTTGCTTTCATCATGGACTGCAGGATCAAATCTCTCAGCGACTGCAATGCCGTAAGTCAGAGCACTGACTCTGGACCGAATTATCTGTGGACTGACTCCAAAGAGAATGGCGCCCTTTGCGATGGCAAGCTGGGAATCAAACGGGCACAGCACACTGCACCTCCCACCAAAATGCTTTTTAATTCCCTCTTGTAAGAATTTACTTGAAGCATACCCTCCCACCAGCAAAATGTACTCTACATTAATTTCTGGGGTTGACAGCACTGCCTCTACCTCACTGATAATCTGCTTTATACTACTCTCAAAGAAGCTCCTCAGCTTTTTATGTGTGATTCTGATGTAACCATCTGACCAGGATGCTCCCTCTACTTCCTTGAAGAACTCTGCCATCTCTTTCTTCTCTTGTGCACACTTGATTAAGTTGGGGTGGCAGAAGAACTCCAGGTCTTGCTCCTCTGATGTGCATTTCTGTGTGGAGAACTGGTACATCATTTTCTGCAGTTCGCCTGGGTGTTCAGTCTCATACCTACCCCACACCCCATGACAGAAGATCTCTCTGAGACAGGCCATGAACTCCTTGTCCACATGTGTCCCACCCCATCCTCCTCCAGAGGCTCTCCGTATTTCTTTCAAGGAGCCATTCTCCTGGACCTCATGCACTGTGATGTCAATGGTTCCACCTTTGACAACAGAATATCAACATTAATATTTAAAGTGGTCAACAGCTGTAAAGCAGTTTTATTTTTTTTCCTTAAGCATCAACTTGCATCAATGTGGATGCATTGATGAAGTATGTTCAGGTGTATTACTAATGCATTGCTACTTTCATTCAGTGTACAGCAGATAAAAGTTACCAGCAAGCAAACCTATGTCTGAAGTATACTTGCAGTTCTACTGTGATTTAATGGTGCCCTTAGTGTTGGACCCAGAAGTGTTGGTATCATTTCACACATGTCAATTTTTTATGCAGGACCAAATAACTTCTAGATGTGATAGAACTATATTAATACTACAAAGAATCAAAATGTGATTGCAAGAAAGTGAAAACTAGTGGAGATATTAATTTTTGAAAATTAAAGATTCTTCTTTTTAGTATGTTTTATTAATTTGACTACTGTAAACCATTCAGAAACAACTATTTACTGGAATACATGTTGCAAATTATCCTCAGGGTTTCGTGGATGTTCAGTATAAATTTAAACCCAATCCAGTGAAAAATAAGCAGTTTGTGAGGCTTAGAATACACATACAAAGAATCGCAAAAATGCTCTGAGGACCTAGCTTCAAAAATTCATAACTAAAAAAGTATTTGGAGTAGAGCTATAGGATTTTGCAAGGTCCCGTGAATTTAATGGAAGTTTTTACATGAATTTTTTGAGAAAATCCATGACATGAACTGGGGGTCCTAGGTGAGTCGGCATGAATGACCCACTAGTCAGTCCCAAAACAACCCCCCACCCCCACCTTTTTCACCAGTGATGAGTTTATATCCTTGATTAGAAATAGGATATTCACCTCTCCTTCATATTTTGCACCATTCCTGCAAGTTGACAACAGTGTCCCTTGAATATGAAAATAACAAACCTGTTTCTCACTGCATCTTAGGTCACCACTATTGGGCATATATATTTTTGTAGCTACTTAAATATGTTGATAAACCTTCTTGATAAGTAAGAACGCAATAATCATACTATTAAAATGTGTTCACCTGATGTCAGGGAATATTGATCTGATCTGCAAGATTCTAATGTTTAAAAGCTCATGAAACAGCACATATTATTGCCTGCGTTTATGCAATTGCATAAGAAACAAGGTGAGATTGTTTACTTAACAACGGTAGTTAACTAATAAGGATGTCCATTATCTGAAAAATTAAAGGACAAGTGATCCCAAGATTTTCACGTTGGTGCTTTCAAAAGCATGAATAATAATAATATGTTTTATATAAAGCAACTGAATGCATCTTTTTTGTTTTATTAAGGAGGAACCGTGTGTGCCTTACCCCCACAGTCTACTGTGACATACTGCACTCCAGGAGACTGATTGAAGGTGTTTCCTCCTGCCCCTTCTGAAACAAATCCTTCCTTAGGTAGCTGTTTACACCACAGTGAAGCAGCTTCAGGCTCCAGAGCGAGAATCAGTTTGTGTGAGTTTAACTCTGACACCAGACCTGCCTGAAAATAAAATACCTGACTTGAGAGGGGTGATATTATGATCAGATTTGCATGTAATGCCGCATGATTTAATGATGCTGAAAGTTACATTCTATGTTAGAAAAGCCTAATAACATCTTTGACGCCTGATTGAGTGTGTGAGCCTGAGTCAACTCCAAGGCCATATATGCAAAGACTTTTACCACACAGATAAGTTTCTGCAAAGTAATTACAAAATGAGAAGGTATAGTACTGTCTATTTAATTAATAGTGTATTAATCAATTTGTGCTTAGTTCAGTTGGTGAACAAAGAAAAACAACACATAATTGCCCAACAGTTGCCTAAAAGCATGTTAAATGGGAGATTTGACAGCCATCATTGCATATTACCTCTGTTGGTCCAACCTTTACACAAAACATTTTGATTTTAGGCTTCACTTGAACAGCTGCCTCTCCCAAGAACAGTTTGGCAGCAAAATTGCAAGTCAGATAAAATATTCACTCATTGCCTCTCTTGAACTGCATAATTATGTGCTGAACATAACATCACTAAAATTAACCAAATTCAGTGGATAAAATAACATCCTGTTTGAACATGCGGTGCATCACCAGAAACAGCTCTATGTACAAAAGCACTGTATGGACAGTTTGGTCACCACTATACCTACAAATAACTCACTTGGCTGGCTGCCTCTCTCATGAACTGCTTGGCTGCAGCATCCCAAATGGCAGGTATTGTCAGGACCCAAGTGACATCAGATGCAGTGAACTCCTTGCCAAAGGTCTGTTTGCTGATGGTAGAGAGAGCATGCTCTTTCAGGTAGCGTAGACTCTCAGCAAAAACATGCAGGGCTGGGAAGGGCTTCCCATTCTTGGCGGGAATCATTAAGTTCTTGGTGATTTTCTAAATTGAGACATAACCATGTTAAGATCCTTGCCAATGTCTTAGAGAATCCTGTGGTTCTAACATTATGTTTGGCATTCACATGTAAACTCAAATTTAAACAAAAATTATTTTTCAAAAACCAATCAGTCATATCTTAGTGGTCGTAACTGCTATCTGCAGTTCTGTGAAGCAGATAACCAAAGTCATTTGGGTGTCCTTCATGTTAACAAAATTTCATAATGCAGATATGCTCAAAATCCATTAAAATGCCACATAAAAGTAACAAATTGGTATTTATTTTTATTGGAGTAAAGAACACATGTGCTGTCTGATGAAGACATCCCAGCTAACAAAACAACATCCACAACATGTCTCCCAGTTTTATTATGCTTCTTTTTTAGGATTTTTTTTTTATTTTACAATAGAAACTTTTACTACGTTAGCCTGTTTTTAATATTGTAAAGGAACCTGAGTAAATCCAGCAACACAGTTTTTATGTTTTAATACTGAAAGAGAAATCTTCCAGCAAGACCAATACCTCATGAATGACTGACTCGCTACTACAGTAGTAAACATCATTCCTGGCACTAAAAACTTTGTTAACTTCTTACTTGTAACTCCAGACTAGTATGTCTTGTGGAAGCACAAAGAGTGTGATAAATCCCTTTCGTGCGTGTTCACCTAGCTTCCTGTATCCTTTTTTATTTTATTTTTTTTTTTTGAGGTATTTCGGGTATATGTCGCAGCATTTACCTATGTCCTCAATAAACATGTTCTTTTGCATTCCTGATTCAAGTGCAGGATTCTCTGAAATGCGATGATGACGATATATCACAGCCAATCCTGTCCTTCATGAAAAATTAGATGATTATTTATTTTCCTTTTATTAATAATGAAATTAAAATTCTTTATCGGGCAAGCGTATGCGCATTACGTGTGCTGCCAGGGCAGCCGACTGCGAACGGAATCTCCCAGACGTTTCGACCTCCAGTAACTTAGAAAGAACTAAAGATACACTTTCCGTACGAACTTGTTTGGGATATCCACGTTATTTTAAAAACGATCGTGAGAGTTATTGAATGAGATTAGTGTTAAGAGGCTGTTGAGAAACCCACTTTTGATCTGCCTACACAGCCAGCTCCTACTGTCAACCAAGTCTTCGGCAAGACTCCATTTATTATGCTTGACGCTTGAAAATAACGAACTTTGAAATTACATTTTAACAGGCTTGAATGTAATTTTCAAATTAGACTTACATACAAATTTATATGGAGTAGATTGTATTCCCACCACCAATATTATCATCGTTGTCACTTTACCTTCTGATAGAGTTCCATTTTAAAGTTTTCAAAAAAATACCATCTTCTTGATTCTTCTGAGACCATTGTGTTATATTTAATCACAGCCTCATAGCCGAAGTATCTTAGCTGTTTGCTCGGACTGAACAGAGCACACGTAGGTGTTTTGGGTGTCCTATACCCGTGCCCTGAACCCCAGCTCACATATTTAATGTTTTCAGTATGCGACTGGTCCCAGTAGCAATATCCAGTGTAAGCAGTACCGAAGTCTATTGCAACTATGACTAAAGATTCCGACATGTTTTCCCGACCAGGCTGTCTCGTGTCTAACCAAAGGTTTGGTGTAGTATGCTAGCTGCGTTGTGTGACAAACATTTGAGGAGTTTAAACTTCCGTTTTTGATTCCCCACCCTTTACAAAAACGAAAGTCGAACCTTATATGTATTTAATTTGAAAGCCAAATTTCTTAGTATTTTTTATTTCTAACTATTTACTATTTATATTTATTATGTCATCAATAGCCCCACTAATCTCTCTCTCCCATAAGTAGAACCCTGTCCAAATTCGACGACGTGGTTAGTCATAAAACCACCTGTTATTGCAAATATTCCTCCTTTCAATGGAGTCAAATCGTAAAATGTAATCCCATCTAAATCATTAAAATGGTTCAAACAGAGAGTACTCTTCTGTGCGCGGTTAAACTAGAGGCTAGATTTATCAAAGCATTTAGCACATAAACATGTTAACACGTGCAATTGCAGTGACATAATTTGCGATTGGAGTTAATGCATAACTTCAACATTCTCTTTCAGTCTTTTTGCATCAGCAAAACGGTTTTGCACGAACTAAATGCTGCAGTAAATCGACCCTAGGATGGAGAATTTACCATTTACATCTGTGCTTCCTATTAAGTCCAGCAGGTGTCCCCACAACACATCTTTTCCTTAATTTCTGCCATGTCCCTAAATGTATTAAAGACAAAGATTTGACAACCGTGATTTGACAACATTTGATACCGTGTATCTTGTTACTGTTTTGATCTATTAAACAACTATTTATCAGTAGTATACACGACAAACATTCGTCTTTGAAGTAACATTAGGAAAAAACTATTTAAAGTAGTATGTAATAGTAGTTACAGAAGTAATTAATTCATAAAACAGATTTAGTAGTTGACCCACGTATTATTACATAGTTTGTATTTAATCTTGCTTTTTCATCAAACCAAATGAAATCACAAAATTCTGTAATAACACTCTACATTACATTTCCACTTGTTTGTGACAATAGGAAAATACCGTGCTTGTTGTATTGCAAGATTTGGTTAGCTTGAAGGGTCAGGTCCTGTCACGTAAAGCTAAAGTTGTATGCATTGATTACTAATGTGGATTTTTTTTGCCTTTTGCACTGACTTTTTTAACATGCTCGAACACTGTGGATGGGAGGGGGTGCTCAGGAACTGGATGCTAGGCATCTGCTTGAACACACACTAGGCATAGACATATTACAATACAGGAGGGTGAAATTTCAGTGAATTGTGTACGTCTTGTAACAGCGTCGTTAGCATGTGTGCCTTACTGGCACGTTTTTGTGGGGGTACAGCGAACTACCAGTGTGCTTTCACCAGTGGCCAGAAATCAGTACTGTTATACTGCTCTTTTGTTATGTTTAAGTCCAGTGAATAAATTTCTATGATATCACTATTTATTAACATTTGTTTTGCTATGTTTAGGAATCTCCTCTGACAAGATATACCATGATGAACACCACAGTGCCCCTTCTGAGGATTTACTTTGATGGGAGTCATGACCTCAGAAAGGACTTTCGCCTGTCCAGAGAAACAGTGAACACCTTCATGTACCATCTCAACCTTCAGAAGTGCCATGGCTGGGGTCACCATCTGGAGGTGCTGATACTGGTGTACTGGTTGGCACATGGGCCAACATACAGTGTTGTGTCCCATGCTTTTGGGGTGCCTAAAGTCACAGTACAAAGACCAATGCACAAAGTCTCAGGACAGCTGCTAAGCCTTTTGGGACACACTGCACTGTAAAAACTTTAAAGATATTGCCGACATGGTATTTATGTTACTTTTTCATTTTGTTGTTAATAAAATAAAGGACACCAAAAACAATTGTTGGGTTTTTTTTAAACATATTTAATGAACCACAAAACTTCACACAGAACAACAACAAAAAAAAAAACTTGCCCAGACCCATATCAACACCCTACCAGGCCTTTTCACACCCTAGCCCCTCACCTTCATATCTCCCAGCCACCCATCCCCCAGGCCTCTACACCCCAACGGTGTGTTTTACTGCATTTAATTCTGAAGTCACATTCACCTTTATCACATTATACCATGCAGGTATCAGAGTGGTGATCAGCATACCTTTTGGGATGGGGGGTTGTATTTGGCGTTCAGGGCCCCTGTCATCTCTCTAAACAGAGTTACAGGAGACAACAGAAATATAACTAGTATGCTCACTCATTAGTAAGTGGCTAGCTATATTTCAAGTTGTAATACAGTGTGTAACTGTGTTAAAGCTAACTTACCAAAACCAAGGGGATTCCACAGAAGAAAATGGCATCAACCCTTTCACTATGAATGAAGTCACTGCCCCGTGGCACTGATCTATCCTTTCATGAGGCAATTTCGATTTCTCTGCCAGGATGAAGGTTGTCATATCTAGAGGTTTCACCATGTCACGGGTAGCAGTAGCACCAGCTGAGACAGGGCGACGTTCAATCCAAACAATGGCAGCACGCACGTGAGCTAATAGCATAAACTAATACTAAATAAACAAGTTTACAGCACTGAACTCTATGATATGAACATAACCGCTTCCTCCTATTGCTGAAGTTGCAGAAACCATGGCGTCCAGTGCACCACACCACATCAATTTTCTGTTGACCCTACATGGGATATTCCTGCCTTTTTCTACCAAACAAAAGGGATTACAGTTATATTTTCAATTCATTTAAAACAATAATGCCTATGGTAGGTAGCTAATGCTAGCTAGCAATGATTTGTGAATCCATGTGGCCTGAACTAGCTATCAAGGATCTACTAGTGTTTGCCCATAACAATTTGGTTTCTTTATTTTATTGCTTTTTAAAATGTGGAATACATTTTTAAGGGAGAATGGTCAAGGCATCCTCTTTATGTATTTTTTCTTTATTCGAAGAGAAGGAAAGCTGAGAGGTTTACAGAGAAGAGGAGGCATAGGTAGAATGACCAGAGCCAGGACTCAAATCGCGGTCTCCCAGGTCCCATGGCTCATCCGTATATATCTCGATGTTCATACGCAGTTCATTAACTGTTAAACTTCAAGCTCCTTTACGACTGTAAATTCTTGTAGGCTATTCAAGTTATACACATTCCTTTAACTGCATTGCCTAATTGTGTCGAGTAAAACTGCGCTTTAAATGCTGGCTAGTTTGCTAAATAAATTGCTTATCTGAAGATGATTCTCCAGAATTTAATAGAATAGTCAAATTAATCATGTATTAGTCGGTGCTTCATTAGATTGAAGGTATTACTTGTTTTGGCTTCAACTTTTTTATTGCACATATTATATTACAGTGTACAAAGTCTGAATCGATTCTGCTGAAGTGCAGCCAAACTTTTAATCGTCTACTCTACTCTTCCCCATCCTTTTGTGGATTCGGTCATCTTTATTTTTCCCATTGTCTCACCTGTATATTCTTGGTGTATGCAGTGCTGTGTGCTGTCAGCCAATCAGAACCTTTGGTGTGTTTTACAAAACATCTGAATTTTACTATTTAGAATAAATACTTCATAATCATATTTGCTAAGGGGATAGCTGAATCAGAGAGATAATGCCAGTGGCTGGTAGAATATATTGGAATGCTTGTTCAGTTTGGAATTTTGTTTCTCAGAACGCCTTCCATGTCTTCTAGTTCATAGTTACAAAGTTGATAAAATTTCTGCTAACCTACTAAACTATCAGACTTTCAGAGACGGTATTTTTTGTAATTTTATAACATTTTATAAGCAGAAAACCATCTTCTATGAAATGTGGTACAATAGCAACAAAGGCTTGAGCTCTCTATTTAAAAAGCAATTCTTCTGTGCAATTTTACATACTGCATAGTCTTATCCTTACTGGTTTGATAGGAGAATGAGAGTCAAACTGTCAGGGCTGGTGGATTGTTGAACATATTATCGCCATTCTTATTTTTTATCCTATTTCTCTTATTATGGAGACACATGCACACACATATACAGAAAAGGAACAAGACAGCCGTTTCATGTGATTTATTCAGTGGGCTGAAACAATATAGAAATCAATACAACATGTGTTCAGATTTGCAAAAACTCTGTAATGAGTTTGTACTTATTTGTACATTAAAATATTTATTTCCTAATTCAGGCTAATCACTGTGTCAGTGACAAAGTCAAAAACAAATCACAGTATTCGTGTCAAGCTAATCTAATGGTAAGGTGCTTAAAATAAACATGAAAATTAAGATGACAGTGAATATCAGTTCATAATATAATTACAGAAATATTGGCTTCAGCGAACATATTGTGTGTAGAGAAACATTGTATTTAATGTAACACATGCATATACTCATTTTCACATAAGAAGTCATGTTTTGTGAGCTGAAACAAAATATTTCTTCTCCATTTTTGATTGTATTACTGTTGTATTTCAGCAAAGCCATTACTACATACAAAAACAATCAAATCAAATTATTGATATCTGTAAATATAGAGACAGTAATGTAAAATTAGAAAAGGAAATATAATAGCTAACACACAAAATATAATCGCAAAAATGCAATAAAGAATAGCATTTATTGTACAGTGTTAAGACTACATCTGACGATAGATTAGTTTACTAATCTTCTAATCTTAGGTGACAACTAAACCTAGTGTATGGCAGAGATAGGATAGACAGGTAGTACAAGTAATAAGTAGCTACATAAATTCCCCTCATTTATCATGCCCATATCTATAGAATTATAGCATTTGTTATGAACAGCACACCATGAATTATAATATGGTGTAGTATATGAAGTATGTGTCGTCAAAAAATAATGTACCTGAATATTGCATGGCTTTACTACAGTAATCCCTCACATGTTTATTTCTTTCGTGAAAGCACTGGTGGGCTTACAATTGTGGTACCATTAGAAATCAACATTGGGAGAATTACATCCACTTGGTCATAAGAACTTGCTGAGACAGAGCTCAGTTGCTCCTCTGTCAGGTCCCATGAAGGTGTAAGAGGTGGATTATGCAGAGCCAACAGACAGCTCACTTTGTAGCATTCAATCGCAAAATCAATGTAAGGCTTGCTGGTATCCTCTTCATATTCCTGTAAATATAGCAAAAATACATTTTGCAATGTTTCCTCTTGTGGTTTTAAAAATAAATAGAAGTATGCCGTTCTGGTCCATATTGGTCAAAGACTCTTATTTGAATTATTTTTAAAAATCCACACAAATCAAATATTTGTGCATGCAAAAGCATGCAGAATTAGCATGAAGCATTTCAACATACCATCATAATTTTCTTCATGGTATCCAGCCCCATCACTACCTCCTTATATGCATCTGTGCTTAGGTGGGATAACGCCATTTGAAGGCTTTGAAGTGCTGCTTGCACAGATTCTGACACCTGGAATAAATTATATCATATCATTCCTCAGAAAACTTGATTATGCACTGTATCTATTAGTAGTCAAAACAATGCATAAGGATAAAATACATGCTGAAGTAAAATGTCAATTTCTATTTGTCAGGCCAAAAGATACCTTTTTTTTGACTGCAGTTGGCATATCTTCACCACACAGTGTCTTGTGGCATATGAACTCTTCTATCGTGTTTTTTCTGTTTTTCATGTCAGCACTTGTTGCTTTAAATATGTCCTATGAATGGGAGACTTTTAAGCATCAGAATATATTTGTACATGTCATATAATTTATATGTAATAAATGCCCAAACTATATTCATTGTATCATTGTAAGCACTGGAACAGAATAAAAGGGTGTCTGTACCTTTACCAGGACAGACAAGTTTTCCGAAATGGTTTTTGGGTCCAATTCTTTTTTCCACAAGTCGTCCCTGGTTTTCCCATACACTTGTGTTTTCAGTCGTCCATATATGTCTATCAGTGCTGTTTCTCTTAAAGGGTTGTTGATGTTTTCAGATAGACATCCACTATTTTCCATTTCTCCAGAGATTTCAATTTTCATCCTAAAAATCAAAGAAACACAACTTCAAAATACAGACTGTACTGCACTAAAAGGAAATTACTTCATTTTTAAGCCCACCACATTATTTTCTGTGATTACAATTTTATTTTACTGTTATTGGTTATAGTTCTTTTACCAATTACTTGAGAATAACTTGCATGTTTTCATTATAACAGGAAGGAACATGTACACTCATATAAGAAAAGGGTCTTTCAATGATATATATAAAGGTTTTCCAGACAGCCCTTGAGTAAAATTCATATCAAACATGAACCTTAAAGGGTTCCCCCAGTGGGACAACTTTTTAGAAGAACCCTTTAGAAACCATCTTCTAAGGGGTTTATTCAGACCTGTACTTCCTAGGAAGAACAAGTGCAACTTGACAATAAAAATTCTGCCTTTCACCTTGACTGTAAAACATACAATGCAAGCCTGTATATTAGCTGGTTGTTGCTGAATGTAATGTTAGATTGCTAGTGACGTTGTTTCATGATAACATGAATTTAATTCAACAACCAGGCACGTAGCTTGCAAGCTGTTCATAAAACCCTAATAAAAGAGTACTAATCAACTGAAATAAAATAGCTTTGTTTAAGGTTTATAAATAAAGTTCAATAAATTAAAACAAATAAAACCACAGGTGTTGTTTTAATGGTAAATTATTAGCTATTTTGTGTACAATAGATGAAAGATACTATCTAGCACTCTTACTGCTACCAAGGAAGAAAATGCTAGCTAGAATTAGCCTAAAGGTAGCACTTTGGTTAGGTACCAGTTAGTTTTCATCAGGTACCTCTATAACTCAAGGAGAATGGGCAAACAAGATTCTAGACAAAAACAGTATTGCTAATTTGTAGACGTTTTCATTTCTACTACATACAAACACCTCACTTTTGAAAAATTAATTAATTTTAAAAAGCAGTAACTTTATTGGAGACACTCATTTTCATCTGCTAGGGCAACCATTCATCTTGTTTTATCATCATTTTACCAATATTGGTTGTAAAGAAGGCCCATTGTCACTTCAACGATTAAGATTCTGCAAATGTATGATTGAATGTTGTCATAGTTACTAGTTCAGTGGCAGAGGTGGGAGCAAAGTCAGTAAGGCTGCTATTCGAATATTCATGTAGCCTGAATTTCTTGATGGGTGAATAGTATATCATTTCTAAATTCAAAATTCTAATACTTTCAATCAAAATTTGATGAAACTACCATATGACACACATTGTTACTGACCACAGATCATGTTTTAGGGGAACATAATTGACCAATGAGGCCAAAAAAAAAATAGTAGAAGAAATTTGTTTTTACTTTGCTTTGAATTTGTCCAACTCCTGTTGTTTACGTTGAAGCTTGTCTTGAAGTTCTTCACAACCTCTGCAAAGATGTTTGGACCTAATGACAATAGGAGTCCAAAAAAGTATTTCGAATGAATAATGAAAATGATCATATTTGTTTTAATAAATAAACAATCAATTTATTGATAATGCAGATCAAATAATTTTAGTTGTTTCTAGTCAAAACCCTTGTTCAGAATGAAATCACTTGCAATTGATTCATCATAAAAATCAGTTATGATTATAATATATTTTTTCTGAAATACTGGCCATATTTAATATTCAGTAAATATGCATTACACATTAGAATATTCTGAGAAGAAACTCATGATTTGGTTGGGCACAGTTTCAGGTCTGCGATCTAGCCTAAACACAAATGATGTGAGTGCAGCTACCAAGTATCTGTCTAAATCAAAATTTATGTTGATTTTGCAATTACAACTACTGTATTTCATCAGAATATTCCGGTCGGCCTGTCTGATCCACGGTTATATGGTTCCAGGATCCCCGCAGATTTGGAAAAGCCGCGGATGCTCAGGACACATATAAAATGACAAAATTTCCATTGATTTTATAATAGAAGTAATATGTAAAATGACTGCGTGCAAACTGTATTTTTGCATTAAAACTGAATCCATGAAAAAGTGACCAAACCAAGTTTTCACAAGGAGCATTTTCAGTGAAACAAGCCTGAATCAAATGTATTGATCTTTCCACGTGTTAAATTAGAGCTAATCCTGGCTTTCCTGAGATGTTGTTCAATGTATAGCCAGTAGGTGGCATCAATAGCCAATGCGAAAACTGTTGCAAATTGGGTAACTTTATCAATTATCAGTCCATTGCAGTTTTTCTCAATTTCTGGAGCATATTTGGTGTAAATCATTCACACGAACAGAGGTGATGTTAACAGAAAAAGAAATTTACATCATGGAAGCAATGTCCCTGGTTTTCAAAATTTTAGAAGGTTTACCCCATTGAGATGAAAATCTGAAAATATCTGCTTTTCTGTGGTCTTTCAGAAAAGCAGATATTTTCAGATTTTCATAAGCAGAAAAAATACAAGTACAAATGCACAAAATATTATTATGTTTGTATACTCAAAAAACACTATACAAATGAAAAACACATGGAGCGAGCTATATTCTATGTAAAAAAATGTGTGCATTTGTGTAGAAAAATAGTAAACTTACTGACCACCTTTTGTCACAAAAGATGGTGGTCAAAATCATTGGCACCCTTTGCTGTAAAGCTTCTCGAATTTCAATAATCTTTAATGGCCTTTTTGCAATTGGTAAGATTTAATATTTTTTTTAGTGTGGTACTATGTGGGCTACGCCTGTAATTAAATAATGATAATATTGAGAGACAGTGGCAGTAAATCTAAGAACTTAGCTGTCGTACCACCATCATTTTAGAGTATGGATTCTTTTCTCGATGAGTACCTCACTGTAATGTTTCGACCTGTAACTTTATGTACACTGGCAACAGAGTGATTGTAAGATGGCACTTTGTTTCTCAGATCCTCAGTATCTTAAAATTGTTTGTCAATCACGTAGTTCACATTATAACAATTATATGCTAATAATTATGGAGGACACTGTACGTACAAAATATGCAAAAGCCTTTAGGGGGTTTTGCCCAGGATTTTTTATTACCTTTCTCTTTGGAGCTTCTCTTCCGGGCGTGCACAACTGGAACATTTCCCCTCTCCCAAACTGTAGAGAATAAGCATACTCAATACTCAATATATTTCATTACAACATATTTCACATTTGTTTGGGTGAAGAATTCAACAAACCTTGTAATTTCTCCCTTCATTCGAATAATTTTAAATTCAATCGCCTCAATATGTTTGCGATTTTGTTCTACACAGGCACAATGATCTAGACAATCCATGTTTGCGCTCGTCTTTCGCGTGTAATCGGTCTGGGTAACTGCTCCGTGTACTGACTTCTGCAAACCCTGGCCCAATTCGGTGCTTAATGAAGTGCGCTTGTGCCCTCCCCCTTGCCTGATAAAATCAAGAATAAGTGTTTCCTTAAGTGCTTCGCTTCACTTTCGTTTATTCGATATGGTGTCGTACAGATTCATGACTTAGTTTAGTTAGTTGTTGGTAGTTGTAGCGTTATTCTTTTAATTCATAAATTGAAAATCAATTATACTAAAACATGACAAACACGCAGATCCACATCACAGAAGTCGACCATTTCATGGCGACACCATTCACCTGTATTTCAGTAAAGCAACAAGGGCTTCAAATATAAAAGAGCCAATTCCATCCTTATTTTCAGAAAGTCATTTTTCATATCGAAAGTTTCGTGGCGTGGTCGCAAAAAATTGTCAAATTAGGTTACATCGTGATGTTGGATAGTTGGAAATTTGTCTCCCTCCTTTTTTTTTTTTTTTTTGTTCTCAATGCTAAACGCTTTGATTTTTGTAATATTTGACTTCTGCTCTAGGCTACCTATTACAATATTACTCCTCTTGGCAAAGTTGGGCATTTCAATGTAAAACTGGACTTAGGGGTGAAGATGTGGTTTGTTCTTCAACTTTAGAAATAGCATATAACTCAAAGCAACGAAAAAAAGAAAAATTCCACTCCATATAGTTAGTGAATGTCACAAAAGTTACAATAGGTTTTTTTTTTTTTTTAGAAAGCTGTAAGTGCTCAAGGTTGTGTGAATGCATTGTGTGAAGCTAAAAAATGTGGAAAAATGCTACCGTCTATTATTCTCCTATTTACACCAAGGTACATGACTACGATAAATGACTACAAAATTTGTCCCTTGTGTTCTACTGTCCTGTGAGTCACACAGAAATGTGGTTTGAATTCTCTGAGTCACAAAAATAAAAGGTGACTGTCCTATGCATTATTTATATGATATATATAACTTTGCATTGTTGTACTGTATTGTTCACAATACATAATTGGGAGACCCTACAAAATACACTTGTTTTGGGTTTTCCCATGGCCTCACACCTGTTTCAGAGAAGGCCACTTGTAATTGATGTGCCTATGTTGTAATGGTTACTTAAGTCAGCTTGGTAATGTCCACAAATGACATGCTTATGATTGATCCTCCATGATGTAACTGTCAGTTAGGACTTACTTGGAAATGTTTCTTCAGTATAGAACTGGCATCTCACTGCACGGACCACCCAGGTTATATGTTCATAAAATTCTGATTGGTCATGGTTATCAGAAAGTTTGATTCAATCATCCACCTGATTCCTGGTAACTGATGCTTGAGTAAAATATGTTATCATACTGCATTCCAATCAGTGAGAGATCTACATCGCCGTCACACTTGATTTGATGCACGTAAGAGTTATACATGACAGTTGCATTTGTGCCAGTTTAACCGAAGCCGCCGAGTTGATACATGAATTAACTGCGTGCAGGGTTGAGTTGGGTACAGAGTTTGGCAGTTTCTCATTTGAAAATGTACTTGGGTATAGGTCAAATGTATGGTAAAAAAAGGGTCTTAGGATCATGTATAGGATCATGGACAGATAACACACACAGGTACCTAACAACAAGTTGTCTTGTCTCACCACCTATGGTGTTTATTCTCCTTAAACGCAATAATATGAAATGGTGTTTATGGACAAGCTGCTTCCAAAGTTACTCTCTCATGCAAGCAGACTTGTGTCATACATTACAGTGAACAAGAGTGAAATCTATTCAGTGACAGGAAGGTTTTAGATGTTGTGTTTTACATGTTATATTATTTGTATTTTGCAACAATGTAGTCTTATGTAATCATGTAAATTAGCATGTTTTGGGACAAGATCATTTTTAATATGAAGGATGAACAACCTTTGTGTTAACATGCAAAAAATTGACAGTAGTACTGGAATGAAAAACTTTGGCCTCATGCATACAGTAATCGTTATCAATATATATAATATCACCAAAAAAGCCAGGCCCTGGGAACACAGAACCTTCGACCTCATGTCAGGTAGCTGGCTATCAGGAAATCGGCCAGAGAAAGTGAAACCAGTGTTATGGTTAGCTACATAAAAGAGCTCTAATGCTGGGTCTCACACACCACAGCGCGGGGCACACAGATCCTTCCCAAGTAAACATCTCACTGCGTGAGCCAAACCGGAGCACCCAGTTTATATGTTTACACAATTCTGATTGGTCATGGTTATCAGAAAGTTTGATACAATCATCCACCTGATTCCTGGTAACTGATGCTTGAGTAAACCATGAATGAATGCATGATATGTTCTCATACTGCATTCCAATCAATTTTGTATGCTTGTATCTGGTTTCACATTGGGAGATCTTCAGCACTGAATGGACAGAATGGTCCATTGTGGCTTTTTCTTTTCTGTCTGTTTTAGTCTCCAGTGTGATGCATTCTTGTTAGTTTATTTTGTGTATCCATTCTGCTGTCTGCGCAGTCACTGTAAATAGTCACGCAGGCAGGCACCGTAAATAAAGAAGAACCTTGACAGCTGACAATTGTGGTTTTGCCGTCTTTTATGAACATCTGGGGAGGCCTAGCAGTTACCTTGGGCCTTCGTTACCCTCACTCAGGACGCAGGGTGTGACAAGGTCAAAACAGCTGCCCAGGATGGCGTCCCAATGGGAACTGACCATGTACAGTTTTATCAGAGCTGGCTGACCCTTCTGGTTTCTGGTCTCTCCACCTGGAAAAAAGCTCTCTTTATCTTAGTACATAAGCATTTAACTCTTCCTCTTCAGCCTAACGACAATGTAAAAACCTTAATCTTACAGTGGCCATAGGGGTAGACTGTCCAAAAAGTGCCTCCAAGGCACTAATAGGTAGTCACTGGATGCCACTCACTCCCAGACCATCGCTACCATAGCAGGCCAGGCCATTGGGAAAAGCACACTACTTGATGCAGTTGCAATGACGCATTGTATGTCCTTGATATCAGCTAAACCAAACAGCACATGCATGAAATACACAGCCTGGTTTTTGCAAACTACAATCTCCTCTGAAGATTAAACATCTCTACCTGCCTACCTGATTACTTGTATGTATGTATGTATGTATGTTTTACATTTATATTACTCAGAGCCCATTTACCATTCGTTGTGGCAATAACTTTTTTTGTGAATGGGGTGGTGTACCTCACAAACTGGTCAATGAGCTCATATGCAAAGTGTAATTTAAAAATGGTAAGGCTGCAAAAATTAAGAAATGAGTGTATACAGACTGTATACACAGTTCACAAAGTTCTTGTATCTCTGCATATCAGTTTCATTGTGAAATGGTTTCACATAAAATAAATATTTGATGAAATACAAATGATTTAATAAATGTTTCAATTAGTCATTTTCTTAATAAAATTTTAATTCATCACATGGGCAATATAACACTTTTGTACCTGGTAGAAAATTGTCGACTTTGCACATTGGTATAACATTTCGTTGCCCCTCCACTTTTCAGTTATTCTTTTAAATCATGTTTCAACCATGAAGCGACGAGCTGTTGAATTTAAAGATGTAATCTAACAATCTGTGGCTTTGTTCAGTGTCTTTCACTGTTAGTCTCGGTTTCTTTTCTGTTTCGTGCAGCCCCCCTCCTCTTGCTTCACCTAAATACGCCCATCGGATGTTCACCTATATATTGAAATAGAAATCAGTAAACGACAGAGTAGTCTAACTTCGCACAGTTTGGCGTAGTGTATCTCTCCTCAAAGATGGCAGACACGATTTATGTTGTCGCCATAGACTTCGGTACTGCATATAGTGGATACTCCTTCTGTGTAAAGTCTGTCACAGAGAACATCAGGTCTGTATTCTGGGGAGTGGAGCACGGTCTGAGAACGCAGAAAACTCCCACCTGCATTCTTTTTGACGAAAGCCAGAAATTTATTAATTTTGGATATGATGCTGTGATGACATATAAAAGGATGAACAAAAGTGAAGCTAAAATGAATTATTTCTTTGAAAACTTCAAAATGGAACTTTACAACAAGGTAAGCATTACCTACAGGTAAGAGTAACTATCCGTAGAATATTCAAAGTTTTAATCAATATTTTGCATTAAGTTGACTTGCATTTTGCAACTCTGCTACTAACCTAAATATGCAAGTATAAGGATGCCTTTGTTGAATAAGAATTAAATCAATGACGAAATACATGTTCAATTACTGCCCCACGTTTATGGACGTTGGAATTGTGTATATATAATTTAATTTCACTGAGACTGAGACCCGTTCCATGGATGATCTAGGTCTAAAGAGGAAATGGCATATTAAATTCAAAGTAAACTTACGTATTAATTTAAAATTGCAATATTAATGACGGAATAACCATAACATACGTCATAAAGTTCCAATGCAACAATTTAGAGCCTGGAGGCTTTTTGGCTTTTTTAGGAGACCGAAAAATGATCAATTGTTTTAGGGCGTTTGCGTGGCGTTACGCCTTGGTGTTTGGCTGAGCTAAAGAAGGGGCTTAGTCTATAATATGAGCACGGAATTTAGGGAAAAAAACGCGTATTTTAATCTCTTAATTACATAAGGCATGGGTTGCATTTTCAGCTGTCACCCTGTCCCATGTTCGCAATGGAGAGTACACCTGCCTTGGTTCATCGTTGTGCAGACGTCCTTGTGCTGTAAATGAAATCGTTAGTCTCTTTAAATCAACATCGATTTTCGGTATGTTTTCATGCGACGGAGTGTTGAGAGGAATCCATGGTGTTATAATCGAGATTATGTAGAAACATTTTAGAATCATGTGCACAACTGGTTGTAGAAATTTAGCAACAGGGATACCATTAATTTCCACTGTAAATGACTTCAATAACTTCAATTCAAATTCCCTCCCGGACAAATTACAACGTGGGGGACAGGAACGAGACCATCTTCCCTTTGTATGCACAGTGAAATCGAACTGCTCAGGTCTGTCCACAGGTGTTAGCTGCTTTTGCGGCGAGAATACTACAGAGCGGGTTGATTAGTGAAATTCAAGTCGATGCGGTATTTAATAATCAATCAATCACAGGGAAGCAGTTCCGTTGCTTTAGAAATGCTCTGTCCAAGACTCTTTATAAAGAATGTTTCGCTAGATGAAAGCGAGTTGGAACGCGGCTACATTATGCATCTGAAAGGGCGGAATAAGACATTCCTAAACACTTCCTAAAATATAATTTATGAATAGATAAGGGGGAGTTAAAGGGGTCCGCCCAGAGCCCTACTGTACCCTACCCTTCACATAGGTGTTAGACCATGCATGCGTCAGATTGATGTTAAAAGTTTAGTTAGTTTGCCAGGCATAGGCCCACTCTTTCTAGGCAAAGGCTGCCCTCTGCTGGCAACCCACCACATTCTATAACTTGAACTCTGTTGAAGTCCATCTTAAAAGTAATATATATGTATATGACAATTTCAAAAATATTTGGGGCCACAAAGCAAAATATACATAGTGATAGTGATCTCAGCACTAACTAGTAGATTGCTTCAGATACACTAACCGTATTGTTGGATTTCTATACTTGTGCTATTTAGGCAAAAGCTCTTAATTACTACAACAGTGAATCCCTGAAGAATAATTAGAAAAAAAAATTGAATATTGCAGACAATCACCAGGACCATGAAGGTTTCAGCAAAAAATGGGAAGCCACTGAGTGCCTTGAAGGTATTTTCTGAGAGCCTTCGCTACATGAAGGATCATGTCTTAAAAACTATCCAGGAGCACTCTTCCAAGATAACAGTTACAGTCTCTGACATCACATGGATCCTGACAGTTCCTGCCATCTGGGATGCTGGAGCCAAGCAGTTCATGAGAGAGGCAGCAATGCAGGTATGATGGGAAGTAATTCAATACTTATTCATTGTTCTTTTATATTAACATTCACAAGCAGATAAAATATGTCTTAATGTTTTCTTCATAATACTGAAATCATGTTTTGTATTTCAGCTGTTGCAATAGAAAACAACAAATAGGAAGCCCTGGTCTAGAACATCAAAAAGCAAATACTAGATTGTCGATGGATAACCACTTTAGAATGTCACATCTTAAATAACAAATAGAGATTGAACTTGGTCCTACATTTTAGATTTTGTGTTTCTCATTCCAGGCAGGGTTGGTGCCGGAGTTTAACTCAGAAAATCTGATTCTTGCTCTGGAACCTGAGGCTGCTTCAGTGTGGTGCAAACAGCTGCCACAGGAAGGCTTCTTGACAGAGGGGCTTTCTGAAGATACACTGCAATGCTCACCTGGTTTACAGTACATTGTCGTTGACTGTGGAGGTAGGCTTAGTACGGGCTATCTGGCACTTTATTTTCCTATATATTGGCATTATGTCAGTTATATGACCTATAAGAAGTGACTTGAACTGATACTGTTTTCACAGATCAGCTTCTTTGTCCGCTGACTAGATATAACACTGAAAAATACTTTATCAAATGGCATACAAACTGCAGTCTTTCAGTCGATCACTAACCCCAACTGTTTTCTGTGTATTCCTCTCACTGGAAACAGCGAATCAAATCAATTATCTGGCTTATTTGGTGTCAGATTGTCGTACCTTACATCACAATCTTTTTAACAATGTTCTTTTATCAACAAATTACTTTGAACACATGGATAATTATGATGTTTAGTGCAAATTCAGGAAATATTTACCGTGTTTTATGCATGCACATTTTATAAAGAGCTTCCCCCTCACCCTCATGCCAGTGACTGTGGAAACTCAACCAACAAAGTACGTCACCAGTGCAGTGTCCATGGAAAGATGAATATAAGAATTATAAACACATAAATCTTACATATTCTACCTTTAAGCAAAAAGCTAATTACCAATGAGAAAAATCTTTTTCAGAATCTATGCACATTGCAATAAATAGTGTTTTGATTAACGGAAGGGTACAGAGCAACTTTTTAATGATCTCACATCACAAATGTACATTTATCCTGAGAATAACCACTCACGCTTGACACACACATGATTGACGGATTGCATTATTTACACGACACACCTGATTAAATTACAAGACTCTTCTCAAATCCAAAAACAAGTTTTGGGTTTGGCAATTAATTTCTTCATTATAATAACTATATGCAGATTAGATAATTATGATTTATATAATGGAAGTATTGGTGAAAAACAGGACTGTAACATGCAACAGTGAGTGCTTTACAAAAAATTTACAATGTGAGACAGAATGCAGCAAAACTGTTTCAACTTTTGTGAGTTTTCATTTTTTGATAAATTAAAGAAATAATATTGCTACCAGGATTGTCTCAAACATGACAGGCCAACTCTATCCATCTTGTAAAGCAAAACAAAATAAGAATCGCCATACTAAAACTGTTCAAACTAATGAGAGGGGTAGATAGAGTGACTGTCAGACACACTTGGAGATGCTACTGCTGATGCATGTGTCAGGCTTTTACAGTATGTGGTTTCACAAAACTCAGGTGTTTCCTTTTGTTTTTACAATATTAAACTAAAATCCAATTGCCAATTGGATTTTAGTCATTTCGCTCATTTAAATGATTTTAGTCATTCAGAGCCATTTTAAATGATAACAAACCAAAACATAATTTCAAGTGACAATTAATCATTATTTAAAATTAAGGTTATGGATATGGATGGATTCACCTCTCCCATTTTTAGTAAATTTCCAATCAGTCCATATTTTGTTGGTATACGTTTTCTAAGTGATTTGACTTCGAGTTTTTGAGATATTTTGAAAAAACTGTTTTTACAAGATAGTAATACTGTGCTCCTTCGGCAAGCACAGTGATAATAATATATAGAGAGCATTTTTGGACAAAATTTTTACCAAACCTCAACCACTACTCCCACAGTTTCTGGACTACATACACGATATATCAAAACGTCAGGCTCGGTCCAGACATGGATGTGCAGTTAGGGTAGGCAGCGTAGGCAGTGCCTCACCAAAGTTAAAAAGAAATGTTGAGATTACATGATAGTTGTATCTATTGATCAACACTGAGGCAAAGACTGACCCTGCCTCAGCCCTACAGCCTATTGCTCTTCCATGTCACATGACATCCACTCCTCCTCACTCTGGAGTGCAGAGTCCCTTCCCCGGCTAGCAGTACACCTGTTACAGACGTGAGTGTGTATGGCCATCTGCTTCGAGTTGCTGTGAGTGATCTAACTGGTTAGCTTGTTCCATGTCATGTAGCAATGGCTACCAGGTCTTAAAGACCAGCAGCATCAATTAAAAGGACATATTAATGCCATGTGCATATTGTCTACAGTTTTAAAGACTTGTTTTGACAGTTTGACTGTGGCTGCGTTCCAAAACTTTTTTTCTCAACGAATTTGAGTATTGGGACGCAGCCTGTGATTGTATATAGCTCTGGACCGTGCCCTTTCCCGGCTAGCTGCTAGCACTTTTTAGCACAGACAGCTTAATGGCTGAGTTATAGCTTAACTAATGTAAACTATATTTTGTCTATCCATGCGAAATATGAACTGGGGCTACTGCATTAATTGAATGTAGATATATGCCACATTGATAGGACACTGCCTACCCAGGCAAAGATTTCACTGCACATTACTGGGTCCAGACTAGACTGCTGTAAAGTTTTCTAAGCTACTGTATTTGCAAGATAGTAATACTGTGTGCCTTTGGCAAGCACAGTAATGAAGCACCTTTACTTCACACAGCTGGGTGATTTTTTGGAAGGCATGTTGTGTACCATGGGGATAAAAATTAAATGACATTCTTTACACAGGTGGGACCATTGATATGACAGTGCATGAGGTTCTGGAAAATGAAGGACTGAAGGAGATACACAAGGCTTCAGGAGGCAACATGGGGGGTAACACCATAGATGTGAAATTCAAATCCATCCTCGCACACATTTTTCAACCCCATGTTTGGGATACTTATGAGAAGGAGCATCCTGCAGAACTGCAAAAGATGATGTATGAATTTTCTGTTCAGAAATGTTCAGATGGGATGGACGTGTACATTCCATGCCCTTTCAATTTGACAAAATTAGTAGAAAAACAAGGGAAGGAGATAGAAAGTCTCTTTGAACATGCTCAAGGAGTGTTTTGGTCAGATGGTCAGATCAAAATTGCACACACAAAGTTGTGTTCTTTGTATGAAGAGAGTATAAACAGAATTGTAAGCAGTATTGATGCTATCCTTGGTACTCCAGAGATAAACATCGATTACATCCTCTTGGTTGGTGGATATGCCTCATGCAAGTTCCTACAGCGGAGGGTCCAGGAACAGTTTAGCTCAAGGTGTACTGTTCTGTGCCCCATTGAGTCCCAATTAGCCATTGCAAAGGGAGCTGTCCTGTTTGGAAATGACCCAAAAATAATCACTTCACGAGTCAGCGCCCGGACCTATGGCATAGCCACAGCAGTGGATTTTATTCCATTGAAACATCCCAAAGAGAAACGCAAGGTGAACAGAAAGGGAGACTATGTGTACTGTGATGATGTCTTCCACAGCTTCGTTAAGAAGGGTCAGTCAGTCGATTGCAATGATATTTCAGAGTATGTCTTTGTGCCGATAGATGATGATCAAGAGGAAATGAGGTTCAACTTCTACAGCACAGAAAATGAAAACGTAATGTATATCGATGATGCTGGGGTTAAGAAAATTGGGTCCTTCGATGTACCCATGCCAAATACCTTCCTGGGCAGAAACCGCTCTGTGCGTTTTAATGTCAAATTTGGGTTGACAGAACTGCAGGCAACTGCTACAGATCTGTCCTCTAATCAGACCCAGTGCATTAGACTTGACTTCTTGACAGAATAAGAGCTTCATTCTTCATGGGATCTAAGTGAAAAAGAACATAGAGCAGTGTTCTAAGTCTCTAAATGTTTAAGGTGTGGTTCTAACAAGCCAAAATTGTGTATGTGCATTTTTTGTGTCAGTACATTTTATCTTGCTTGAAATACATTTGTTTGTATGTTTGCATGGATGAAACTATAACCTGATGAATGATACATTTTGAAAAATCTAAATTTTTAGCTTTTTTCCAAGTAAAGTAATGAACTTATCATATAAAGGGTATTGTGTGGCCTCAGGCAATACTAGCTCTTTTGAAGTGGTGTTTGATACTGTATATTTAAATTAATTCCTTCCATTTTATGATTTCTTTTGAAGGCATAAACTTACCCCTCTTATAAGGTTATAAGCAGAGGGCAAAAAGGACATATTAAGAAGTGTAACACTTGCACACTATGTATGTTTCAACTAGCTAGTGTGAGACTTAATAAATAGTGAAACATATCTTCATATTATACCTACTCTCATTTCCTGCAGGAGCTGATTATCCACAAATTACAGATGTACAACAGATCAATATATATGTCTGTGATCTAATGTTTGCTTGATGTTGCTAAGTTAATTTACCATTGTAATAATATGTATTCTGTCCAGTAAAAACATTATTACACTTGCATTCCCTCCACTTTGTCTCAAAATATTTCTATGAAAAGATTTTCTGATGAAAAAATGTTTTCTGGAAAATGCATACTGATATTTTTCATACTGATCACATGGAAGAAATACCAACAAACTCTGTAAGACTCTCGATGAAAATTAAATATGTTGCTGTCTGACACAAGCACTCCAGCAACCTGTTATTGTTAAACTGTTATTGCAACCTACTGCCCTTAAAGTTCATTGTCCAATATACAGCTACCTAAGAACAATTGCACTCTGCTTCCAAAATATTAGCCAAAAATTAGGTGGGGGGTCCCAGTCCCCAGAGGTCCATGTTGCCGAGGCCCACTGGATAACATGTTGATCCTGCATTTTTCTATTCCTCAGTTACTGCTCTCCCTCTGTGTGGCACTGTTTTTTTCTAATTTAACAGCTCTCCCCCACACTCTATAGTGACAGGTCACACATTTCCGCTGCTTGTAACATTGGTTTCCCAAATACAGTTCAGCAACTACCCCTCCTTCGCAGTTTCATGAAGGGGGCTCACCGCTCCCTGTCACTAAAAAAACTAAAAGATTTCCTGTGGTAATCTTTATTACTAAAGTCAAATGGTCCAATATTACAATAAAACAAGCCATTCTGTCCATTGATAATACAACATGATCCAGTTGTGTTCGCTGATAGCATTTGAATAACTTTACGTTTCTCTGAAACAAATATTATATCCATAAAAATGATGTACTCAAGAACGAGCAAAAGAAATATATGCAAAATAAATTACAATATCAATACAGTCATCACAATCAATTCACAAATACATTTTCATTTAATAACTCTTCAAATGTAATGCTCCCTGTAAATGAGTCGTTATACATCTACACTCCGCATCTGGCTGATTTCCTTACATAGTATGAAGGTATTTAGCCAAGTGAAAATATGCAACTAATTGTATTACAAATACACAATAAAGCCTAATGAATATATGGCCATAAGTTAAAATAGTGATTTAATGTTTTCATTTCCCCATTTTTACGGGAGTTAGCCAGCCAACAGCTTCGTAGAACGTTCATCCCGCTAATCTCAGTGCGGCCCCAGGAACTTTCTGGTTTTCCTGCCCTGCCATGAGGCGCATAGACTTGCATTATGTACATTTGTGCGTGTTATTTAAAAACAATTCTACAATATAATATCTTGAACATTATGTTTATGTGGAGCAAATATTAAAGTATTTCTACTAATATACTGATATTCAAATGCCCCATCAGACGTCAATATAGACGAATAGGAAAACTATGCATTTGGGCACAAATTACAGACACCACCAGATAGCAGTACAACTTCTGGCGCTTAGGCAGAAAGCTGGAAGCTGGCCTTTTGGATATACCTTGTTGCCTTACCTGACCTCAGTCTGTAGGTATACCCACAAAATGAAAAGAGCATGGTTTTGGCAGTGAAGAATAGTGATATTAACGCACATATCTGATTTGGCTTACCATTGATAATATTTTGTGCATTAAAGGCACCTAAATCTACTTGCCATCTGTGTTAATTAAACAGTCTTGTCACATTGTAGCTATTGCAGTTGCACCTTACGGCATCTGTTCAGTTTCGGTAGCATGTAAAAGGTAGAATCTTGCAAAACTGGTTAACACACCCCATTTTAGGACACCATAACAATTGGGACAAATGGATTTACAGGTATTTGTGATAAGACAGGTGTGTTCTGTTGCTTCTTTAATACAGGTATAAGAAAGCTTTCAGTATCTGGTCTTGATTCTAGGCTTTTGACTACCTTTGAAGTCTGTTACTGGCATTTGTCAACTTGAGAACTAGAGTCGTGTCAAATAAAGTCAATGAAGCCATTATGTATTAAAGTGAAACTGTCATGATGGAATGTCACATACATTTCATTGGAAAGTCCCATGACATACTTGAGTTTATATTTACTGTAAATGATAGGTAATCTTGATGTGTGATCTAAACTTAATGCTCCACAAAAATGTTCTTGGCACACCATGCAACAAGCACACAGCACAATACCTCCATTGTGAGTCACAAACGTTCCGCAGAACATTTCAACTTTGGTCTCCCACATTTTTATTTACTATTAAAGTGAAACTGTCATGATGGAATATCATCGCAATCATTCCACTGTAAAGTTCCATTTCATGTTTATGCATTTGGTAATGTCATTTAAACTTAAGTAGTTCCATATATCTTTCACATACATTGATGAAAATGTTAAATTACTACATTGTCCAGCATTTCAGACTGCACAAGATATTGAAAGCAAACTGGTTATGGAGATCTGTGTCTGATAATTCTATTGCTTGACTTATTAAAATTCATATTAAACTCAATGAAGTTTTAATTGCAGAAAAACCAGCAAAAGCTGAGAGAAATGAGACAATACATTAGTGTAACTGGCATTAACAGTTACAATATTGAATATGCCATATAACTTCCAGCAATTCATAAAATTAGTTTTAAGTCAAGACAAAAGTCATATGAATTTAATATTGCTGGATATTCTATAAAATTATTAATCTTCTACAACATTATTAATACTATTCTCTTGTTGTTTTTCAGTTCTTAAGGAAACATAAATATATAATGGCACTTTCCAATGAAATGTGGTTGGACTAGTGTTTGACTTTACTGTAAATGATAGGAAATCTTGATGTTTTATCTAAACCTATTGTTCCATAAAAAAAAATGTTGTTGGCATACCATATAATAGCTTCACTGTGAGTCACAAACATTCAGTGGAACATTTCAACCTTGGTCACCCACCTTTTTATTTACTATAAAAGTGAAACTGTTATGATAGTATGTCATTGCGATCATTCCATCTCATATTTACCCTTTTCATACTTATGCATCTGGTAATCTCATTTAAACTTAAGTAATGCTATATATTACTTAGAAAATGATGAAAATGAGAATGACACAATATGCAATGGGGATTTCAAGGTTTTGATTTCATTTAAAAGGGTATACAGAGGACGTTAGCACAGCTACTTCTCTGTATAGTGATGTCATCTCTGGATTGCTTTGTTGATAATGCCATAAGTGGAGGCACAGCGCCACCACAAGTTGACTCAGTACTAAGCACTGTCTCAGGGAAATGGCTACAATACAGATATACTAAATAGTTGGGTGTGAAACAGCGGTAATGGATGAACTGGAAAGAGACAAAAACCTGACCTTTTAACCTATCATGAAGATGGCACTTTCCCTTTGACACTATTGCCCCTTTTACCTGTTTCCCAGGAGGTACTGTGCTGTGACAAAGTTTTTGCCCTCTTCTTAATTTCCTCTTTTATTGCATATTACTCTCATTAAATGATTAGGTATCAAATAAAATATCATTTAAGGTAATCAAATAAAATATAATTTTGAAAAGCAAAGCCCAAGCGAACATAAAACATACTTTTTACATCATTTTTTAATTCACTCAAAAGATTCACCAATTACCTATATTGTCCCTGTGAAAAATTGCCCCTGTAAACTAAATATTTGGTGGAGGAAATATTTATTCCTCTCACAAGGCACCAAATATGTAGGGGAAAATTAATATTATTTATATGCTCAAAAAGGGTGCACCAAATACATAGGAAAAATTATTGTCATTCATAAGATGAGCATGAAATGATATAAGGAATATTCCATAAATTACATGGGACTCCAGATGATATGAGGATAATGCACTGGATTCCAACACAGCAACTCAAAATAAAATCAATATTGTAAATAAACACAAGTTTACCAAGGTTTTACCCCCAGTAGATTCACATGGAAATCAGTCACATTTCATTTATAAATCAGTCTCATTTTATTAATTATGAATTTTAATTATTGACACTCAACATTAATTGATAGAACAACTATGAATTCAGTTGTAAGTGTAAGTCAGGCATTACATTCTGAGTGGTTAATTTTGACTTATGGCTCATGTGCTTATGACATCAACACAGACACAAAGTTTAAACACTACTTGCCTTTCTCTCTTTTTCTCTTATGAGAGTTGGTTTTCAGCTTAGTTTGCTCCCTTAAGGACATCACTACAGCCTCGGTTCTGGGTAGTGAGACTCCAAACCGAGGCTTCTCCTGATATGACATACTGCAGCGCTGTCTCTACCCACTATTGCAGACGCACCACCAAATACATCCTACTCATGTCGTTAGAGGATGGCAAAGCCAGCATGCACTTGGTTATGCTTGGGGCAAAAGAGAAGTGAAGAAAAAGTGCAGCATGGTCTTGGTTTTTCTTCAGTTTATTAAATCCAGTATACCAAATGCACAAACTGAGTCACAGACAATATAGATTCTTACACTTTAGCCCACATTCACTATAAACATTCAGTGTTTAACCTGGAGGTTTAGTTTTTAAGTGTAAAACAATTCTTTTGCTGTGGATTATGGTAGCAGTAAGTATTTTTTGGCCCTGGGATAGTAAAGAGTGATCATAGGAGTAACATATTTGATTCAGGGTGTCTTTCAGAGTTTGCTGGTGTTCATCCATGCAGTCAATATGAAAAATATCAGCATGTATTTTCCATAAAATATTTATTTATGCATTTGAGTTGTGAGGGAACAAAGAAGTTGACTAAAAGTGATTTAAAAAGCATGGCTTACAACATGTGGTAATGCAGACATATATTTGCCCCGTTTGCTATTTTGGTCTCAGTGCTTCCAAATGCAATCCCTATTTATTTTCATTGTCTAGTAAACATCTCTATGACCAATGCAAAATAAAATATATGTCAGAGACTAACCACAGGGCAAAAGTTCAAGCTTTATACTTTTCATGCCGATATTTTTAAATCAAATGGGAAGGATTACAGGATTACAAGTGCAATAATGCTTTTACAAGGGTCTACATATTATCTGCATGCTTGACATCACTATGTTGCTTATTTTAATTAATCAAACATCAAATCAAAAACATGTACAATTGCATGTACTGTACTATCTGAAATTTGCAGATATCATATGTTGCTAAGCAATGTAACATTTTCTGAAGTATACATACTGTGCAAGTGCTTTACTTTTGCTTTGCAAAATAATTTTTATTATTATAAAATTATTTATTATTTTATAGTTTTAAATGACATAAAATCTGTAGCATGACCAATATTGGTTTAACAAAAACCTGCTATTCACTGAGGCCTCACAATACTCTGTACATTTTGGTTCATTCCGTATAGATTTATATATTTGAAAAAAATCTGATTTTTGTAGTGTACAACTCTCAAATCAAAATGCACATACAGTTTTGACCCATTTGAGACACACCTTTAAGTTGTCGACCATTTAGAGACTGCCAGCTCAAGACTTTCATGCTGTGTGCACAAGCATCAAAACTAATGCCATTTATTGGCCTCTGTAGTGAAAATAGATGTACAATATGTGAATTAATTTATGCAGTATGCTACAATGAACCTCATTCATTTTCATTTAGATCCCATGAAGGATGAAGCAAAATAGCTGCTATTCTGTCAAGAAGTCAATTTTAATGGACTGGGTCTTAATAGAGGACAGACCTGTAACTGTTGCCTGCATTTCTGCCGTTCCAAACTTGACACAAAAACGTACAGAGTGATTTCTGTCCTGGGACGTTTTTGGCATGGGTACATTGAGTGAAACTATTTCCTTAATCTCTGCGCCATCTACATGCATTACATTTTCATTTTCTGTGCATGAGAAGCTGATGGTCATGGTCTTTTGATCATCACCTGTTGGTGTAAAAACTATCTCTGAAACATCATCACAAGCGACTGACTGACCTTTCTCAAAGCTGTGGAAGACATCGTCAGAAAACATGTAGTCTCCCTTTTTGTTCCCTTTGCTTTTCTCTTTGGGATTTTTCAGTGGATTAAATTCTTCTGCTGTGGCTTTGTCATGGGTCAGGGTGCTGACCTGTGATGCTATTATTTTTGGGTCATTTCCAAACAGGACAGCTCCTTTGCAATGGCTAATTGGGAGTCAATGGGGCATAGAACAGTACACCTTGAGCCAAACTGTTCCTGGACCCTCCTCTGTAGGAATTTACATGAGGCATATCCACCAACCAGGAGGATGTAATCGATTATTTATCTCTGGAGTACAAAGGATAGCCTCAATGCTGTTTACAATTCTGTTTATACTCTCCTCATATAAAGAAAGCAGTGTAGTGTGTGTGATTTTGATCTGACCATCTGACCACACCACTCCTTCAGCACCTTCAAAGAGACTTTCTATGTCTTTTCCTTGTTTCATTACTATGCTTGTCAAGTTGTAGGGACATGAAATGTGTATGTCCATCTCCTCTGAGCACTTCTGAACAGAAAATTCATACATCATCCTTTGTAGTTCAGCAGGATACTCTTTCTCATAAATGTCCCACACACTGGGCTGGAAAATGTCTCTGAGGATGGATTTGAATTTCAGATCTACAGTGTTTCCTCCCATGTCTCCTCCTGAAGCACTGTGCAGCACCTTCAGAGATTCATTTTCCAGGACTTCAAGCACGGTGATGTCAGTGGTCTCAGCTGTGAGATCATATACACATAAAGTATGTAGTTAAATTAAATCATTGTTTATTTACATGGTACACAACATGCCTTCCAAAAAGCTCAGCTGTAGGTGCTGACCTAGAGATGGTTCATTTACATGCAAATTTTATGCATTTAAACAATATTTACCTGTACATAAACAAAAATTTTGCCAATTAAATCTCTTGACACAATTGATATACCCAGCTTAAATGCCTCCCAACCCACCAGCTAAATCAACAATCACCCTTACATTTTTTGTCAGATGTCATCATTAAGCAACATTTTACGCTTAGCACCTGCAATCATGTTTTACTGTCCACTGCAGAATACATTTAGAAGGTATCATTAGTGATAGCTGATATCACAATGTCTGTTACTGTTCACAAACATGTAATCGAAGTATTTAAATGAAAACAAACCAGATTCATTTCATCTGTATAACACATAATGTTTGCAATGAATATATCGCATTGTTCACAATCTCAGATGTGACACTGTTGTCGTTGACTGTAATTATAAATACTTATTTATTGACTGTATTTATAAATACAGTCAACAACAATGTACCTAGGGGCATAATCATGATTTGTGCACATTCTGGGGAGATACATTCTGCGAGGGGATCTAGGGGTCCAGTCTGATTAAAATGTTCTTAAAATTAACATGAAAACTGAGGATATTACACAATAAACACATACTTTCAAGCAAAGTTTTATTATTTCATGACCAACCATGACCATGGTCATTATTTCATGACCAATATTTCATCATGACCAACCCCAGTTGGAATAAACCCATATTCAGATTGATTTCATGATAAGTTACTTGACAATTATGTTTTAGTCAAATGTTCTCAATTGCCCTTGAAATGGTAATTCTTGGAAAAAGAAACGCAAACAACCCCACAGTTATTACTGTAAGACTAAAGACAACTGGATATCAGCTGAAAATATCAACTCCAAAAGGGCAGGCATTTTTTGTGGACCTTTCCTTCAGATGGTTGAGTGAATGAGACAAATCCATTCATGCATCAAATGCATTCATTCTAAAACTTTCCGCTATTAATAAAAAATACAAGACTGAATTGTTGCATATAAATACTGGTTGCCCTTTGCTTGCTTGATTTCTTCTATTGTTCTTTGTTTTCAAATTGCAGGAAGTTGAATGCTTATTGTTTACTTTATTTTGACTTGTGTAGTGATAATGCTATTGCAAAGAAAGAAGTTAATTTGAGAGGGTTAAGACCATTCCAAACATTTATCAGTGTGCAGACTTCCTCTAAGTTCTAGTTTGGAAAAAAATGTATTAAACTAACACACCAGTGTTCACAAGCAAAGATTTTGTAGTCATAGCTGATTGAATCACACTGACAGTTTTTCACCCACCCATTGAATACATACACATGTTTTGTAAAGTTAAAGTAAGCTCACAAGATGGCAATGTAGTTAAATAAACCGTTTTGCATTGTTTAAATTTGATTCACTCATCTTCGCACATAGGCTACCGCATATTCTCCGTACGACTGCATGCACCGAACCATAATATCCGTACCGTGACAGTTTGGGACAAATACTTGTACCGTTACACGCCTACTGTTGACATATGCTTCTTGGTTGAATTGCCTCCGCCACTGGCATGAGGTGGGAGGTGAACACTCAAGCAAACTGTCACAAAACAAATGTGAGGTAACACAGAAAACAGTTTTGACACAGTTTGGACTCCACCTATTGCCAGACCACCACCATTATTTTTCAAACTCAGTGTCAGCTTAACAAAGAGAATGAACATAAACTGATTCTGTTTTCAAAGTGCAAAGTGTAAACAATTGACATGAGGCCATTATATAGGAAAATAAAATATCAAATAGCCCTTACTAAACCTACCTCCATAGTCAACAACAATGTACTGTGTACCAGGTGAGTGTTCCAGTGTGCCTTCAGAAAGCTCCTCTGTAATGAAGCCATCCTGTGGCAGCTGTTTGCACCACACTAAGGCAGCCTCAGCTTCTGTAGCAAGAATCAGCTTTTCTGAGTTTAACTCTGTCACCAAACCTGCCTGGAATTAAAAATTAAAAAAATCTGTGAAATAGGATCAAGTAAATTCCATATTTACCATAAAGGCTGTGATCTCACCAGTGGTTCAACATTGACAATAAAGTCTTCGTACTTGAATGCTCTACAGACATTTGTTTGTAATTTTCCATTGCAATAAATGAAATATAAAGGGTATTTTTCTATAAGGGCTGGGAAGTAACACTTTATATGTAGCATTGGAAAGTAAAAATAAATACATCTTTCTTTTTGTCTGTGAAAATTAATGAATAAATACTGAATTACTTCCCATCATACCTGAGTGGCTGCCTCTCTCATGAACTGCTTGGCTGGAGCATCCCATATGGCAGGGACTGTCAGGACCCATGTGATGTTAGAGGCAGTGAATGCCTTTCCAGCAGTGTGATCCTTGATAGTTTTTAGGGCATGGTCCTTCATGTACCGGAGGCTCTCAGAGAACACCTTCAGGGCACTAAATGGCTTCCCATTTTTTGCTGTAATCATCAAATGCCTGGAAATATTCTGCAATAATCAATATTTTGTCATTATTGTCCAGTGATACACTGATATTTTGGTAATTAAGCTCTTTTGCGAGAGTATAGACACCCACCAGATAAGAGATCAGTAAGTTAAACAGTAAACATTACTGTGAAATTACAAAACAGAAAGTTCCTTAAACATTTTCATGTAGTGAAATTTTTTCTTAGTGACTAAACTTTGCTCATTTGAATCTGGAGTACAGCTGGGGAAGTGGTCACTTGTTTAGTTTGCAGGCACAGTAAGTAAATTGAAACTACACAAACAAGCAACATTGTCATTATCTGTTCTCAAATCTGGTAACAATCCTAAACACACAGAGACAAACATTTCTGCAATGCAGCACTGTTACAGTGACATACAATCGTTACTATTTACACTAAAGAAGTATAGTAGAGATGTATGTACTACAGCAGTGATGTATAGCACAATGGCTGAAATGACTGGCTAAAATAATAGATTAAAAAACATTGGGGTAGATCTGTCATCATTCTGGAACAATACGGGCATGTCTCTCATTAGTCCAATTACAACTTTGCTTTTGTTTTGCATAACACATGCATGAATTTTAATTGGACAAAGCATACATGACTGTGCCTTTTTTCTTTTTGTGATTTAAGTGCCATGCCATGTTATGTTACAGATTTGTTTATGGTTTTTAGTTACCAGCTCGGTTGTTTTTCCAGCTGTCTTAGTTACAAACTACATCATAATTAGAGATTGTGTGGCCAAATCAATACAAGTATTGAACTCACATTTTGGCCTTGATTCATAATCCATATCTAGCCACCAAGTCCTTATACTTGCAACTTTAGGTTTGTAACTCAATTTTAAATATTGACGAAAACACATATGCTATTGCTATAGTCACCCTCACATACAGTTCTTAATTTGCAGATATTCGTTACCTTGTTGTAAAGATCCATTCTGAAGTTCTCAAAAAAATAATTCATTTTAGCTTCTCCTTTACCCATCCTTTTGTACAGAAACACAGCATCATGTCCAAACTTCACAAATTCTCCATGTTTGTCAAACATAATGCAGGTGGGAGTTTTCAGAGTTCTCAGACCGTGCTCCACTCCCCAACATACAGATCTGATGTTCTGTGCTAAAGACTTTACACAGAAGCAGTATCCACTATGTGCTGTACCGAAGTCTATGGCGACAACAAAAACCGTGCCTTCCATCTTTGCGGAAAGGAAAAGTAAATAAACCAGTGAAGGGTCTAACCACTCTCTGTCGTTCACTACTGTCTGTTTCGGTTGTGTGTAAAGAGACGTGCTAAACCGGTTGGTGTGTTTAGTTGACGCAAAGGACGGCGGCTGTACTAAACAGAAACGAAACTGAAACTCATCACTTTCCATAAACTCAATCGCTGCTCTTATTCGCCCCAACATTTTAACTGACTCCACTCCAGAACTGTAAAGTTGAAGGGGAAGAAAGCTTGAGATCACATTGCAAGGTCGACTGTTATTATATATTATGCAGTAGGAAAAACGGGCTAAATCGTGCCAGTGGGTAAAATCAGCCACCCCTACACAAAATTAACAGTTTGATCACAGATTAAAAGAGTTGGAAAACTCCAGCTTCAGAAAGTAAAATAACTGCCATGTATTTTTCCTACCTGTGTACTAAAACATGTTATTTCATTAATTAGCTCATCTACCTGGCTAATTAGAATTAGCTGTGCGTGGATGGGATAAATATGTGGCAGGACTTTTATTCTCTGATGCCAGGGTTTTCCACCTTTGCTGATTACGGAAGATCATGTCATTCCACCATTCCACCCAGACTGTGATGGAGATGAGCATTTGGAAAGCGTGATTAATAAACCAGATTCAAAGACATGACATTTGTCATGCAAAGTATATTCATCAGGATAAAAATATTATGAATCGTATCATAATAGAAATAAATTTGGGATATATTTCGTATTAGTTCCTCACTGTATAAACTACAAATTGAGGTCCTAATGCACAAAAGTGAGTTAGCATAAATGTGTTGCCTATGAGCTTAAGCATACATAACAAGTGTTGTCTGAAATAAATTCTCATTTACTTTGTAAGATCATGAAATGTAAAGTGGTTCTGTTTATCCTGTTCTCCTGTATATGTTTTTGCTTTGTTATAATTTGTTATTGTAACAAAATTTGATGGATTAAGTGAATTGGCTAATCTTTTCAGATCATGTTGCATTTCTGCTTAGAACTTTCTGCATTTTTAAGATAGGCTAGTTTTCTGCCACAGTTTTTGATAACTCAATTACGATGTCTTGAGCAAAATCGAACGTTAATCATTAATTACACTGGGGTAGCAACCTTGAAATAAAGCACCACCTTCCCAGTAAACCAAAAAGGGCAACATGTTTTGAATGTGTGGCTAATCCCATTTACCTCTATGTAGAATTTCTTACTGTGGGATTTTGACCACTTTTCCAATTTTAGGGAAGTGTGATCAGTGTGCTAATTTTCAGCATCTGTTTTTGCTGTCCATTTGCAATTTGCTTGGAAAATGTCTCAAGTAGGATGTTTTGGTTAGGATAATCTTTTTTATGGTGCCACATTTACAGCGGTTTTGATATTTTTGCTATAGGGTGGTTTACCGAGGTGTGCCTCTTACCTGACCTTGAAGGAGAACAGACTGTGTTTACGGTGCTGGCAGGAAGTTGGCTTGGTACGATAAAAACCAGCGTCTTCTCATCGCTGTCATGGAGCCATTCCTTGTTGGCCAGGTACCTATGGTTGAATGTATTGTGTGACATGTTTTCATACAGCTTGTGAAGTCTCTACCAGATGTATTCAACTCTAGCACAGCTCTTGAGATCTGCAGTGCCTGCATTTGCTCCAGCCACACACTATACCACAAGATGTCACTAATGAGCTGAACCAAGGAGGTAAAATGATTTGTGAAATCAAGTGGTGTAGAAAATACTACATAAATTATTCCACGCACTTAATTTGTTCATAAATGTATACATGTATAGAATTAAGTGAGACTATGTACTGTAGATGTTTCTTTATTAAGGTAAACGTGTGTATTGAGTGGGGGGCACCCTATCCCCACTACGTTAGCTTATCAGCATTCGTTCCACTGGTGAAAACTATACTAGTACTATAATGCTAACATAAGGATTAGCATACTGAGTTTTTATCCTGAATATGAATGTGGAGTCATTTGCACATTTCTCCAAGCAGAGTTAGTTCTTAAGAGTGAGATTGAAGAATGGGTTGAATTTTAATATTTAGAATTGTATTTGTGTTAACAGTTTCAGATAATGTATGTATGTATATTCATAGCTTTCTGAAACATAACTTTTTTTTGAATTTCTACACAAACATGGATTGGGTGGCCTGAAAATCCAATATTCTCCATTTAAATGGTAGTAGAACTATGAAGCTAAAACTAAATCATCATTTAAGAAAAATAATCACTTTTATAATGACTTCATTCCTGTAGTAGTCACCCATTCACTCATGCTTGCTGGTGTATTATCATTTCTGCTTATTTTGAATTTTTTTTCCTCAATTTTGTTATGCAGCATGTTATGAATTCCTTTAACTCAGTTGATTGGAGAGTTATTTGGATCACCTGGTGTTTAGTATTGTCATAACTAGCTCATAACTGATAATTGAGAGGAGTTGTGGTGCATTGCCCTCTTGATCAGATAGGGTGTGATGACGTCACCCCTTTCGGTTTAAAAGGGGCAGGGATTTACGTATGCAAATCAACCTAATCTTGCCTTTGCTTCGCACAGGTCATGGCTCATGAAATCTGCTATAGCCAGAGCCTTTGGCCTTTTTGGGCTCACTTCTGTGAATTTCTTTATTTGTTAGACCAGTGGCATGAGTAGCCCATTCTTTAAAGATTATTATTTTAGGGTTTGACATTCAAAATGCTCAAGTGCTGGATCAATGATGTTAGCTGAGCCATTCATTGCAAAAAAATGTAATTTTTTATTTTTTATTGCCTAAATATTGGCCTACCCCTGCAGGTTTTCTGAGTTTTTTTTTTTTTTTACCTCTTACCCATTTAATTCCTATTGTCAATTTTGGTTACATTCCCAAAGGACAGACGGGAAAACTATTTCCTTTTTGAGAAAGCTTCTAATCCTTGGCCAATTAATTCTCCCTGCTTATATTTAAGTGGCTGAGAACTGATCGTTATCTATCTTCCCAGATCGGTTTAAGTGTGGAATATCAGTACTGCCACATGACAAAAAAAAGTCCATAGCATAGTATTGGTTTCAACTTTACATTATAGGCATTTAGCCGATGCTGTTACCCCGAGCGACTTACAACACAAAGTGCACTTCTTATCCATGGGTGTTTAAAGTGCTAGAGGGGGTAAAAGTCTCAAGTATCGGGAGGGTCAGCATGGACTAAACTCCATGGATGACCTGCTCTAGCTGAATCTTCAGCAGCTCCTACACACCTGAAGCGATGCACTTTTCTTGGATTCTAAAAGTGCTGCAGTATGAAATATTGGTACTGACAAAGTTAAAGGAATAACAAGGCTTCTCATGTCTGTGTGAAATAATGAAAGTCTTTCAATCTATGCTATGCCTGGTGCAACAGAAAAAGATATTAATGTGTTTACCTCAAAAGATGCTTCCTGGCAAATGTCGGTATAAGTGGTTCATTCAAACTCAATAAAACCTTTATGACCAATCACCTTGAGGCGTTTACATTTAAATCTTTAGACGTTTGTTCCTCATAGATGCAGAACAGATTCACCTGACTATGACTGGATGCTAAAAGGGGTCTGTCTGTCTGGTTGATGTATTGTAATTATGTGGATTGATCTGTGAACGGGGAAATGTCTCAAACTAATTTGCTGTGTCCATATTCCCCCATGTGACTTGTCCATCTATCAAAACAAAGCGCAAACTTAAACATGTATATTGACAGTGAGTTTGCCAGAGCACATGCAAGGATTACTGCCTTTCTATCCTGCAGGCTTTAACTGCTTAATATGGTACCATTTGGTCTCACTTCCATTTAAAGATGCAGGAATGCCTTCCACATTTTTACAAAGGCAGTTTCACTTTTCAAAGGTCCTGAAATGATGCATGAAAATGGGTTCTGAAGCAGTTGTCCAGTTGCTCACTCTCTGACACTTTGCTTATGGATAGTAAAGTTTGGAGATCACAGAGCAGGAATTGCTTGTTGAGCACCGTCAGATCGATAGCATTTAGCACATTAATATGTCTAATTCTAAATCCAGTGTGGGCTGTACCCAAGCCCCTTCTGCCTCACCAGACACTCTGAACCGTGTAAATAAAAATAAAAATAAAATCTGTTGATCATCTAACTCACAGTTAGAAAGATAATATAAGAGTACCTAAGTAAGCCAATTTAACAGGTTAAAGCAAACACAGTTGGACATGCACCAGATTACCAAAGATCCCTAGCGATTATGTGATTAGAGATTCTGATTTATACTAGAACATAAGACCTTTATGATGAGAACAAGCCATTTGGCCCAACTAAGCCTGCCATTTATATTTGGAGCATCCAGTACTGCATCAAGGCTGTACTTGAGCACAGGTCTCTGCCTCAACTACATGAAAAGGAAATGTAATCTGATGCACATGGGTAGTGCAGTTTTGGAAACAGAAGCACAACAACATATTTCAGTGGTTCAATCGTCATTTATTGTCATTGAAAGACAAAGTGAATAGTGATCTTACAATCAGAAATGCTACAGTATTGCATCAGTGTTCTATCAAAGTGCAATGATGTCTTGCTGAGGTTTGCACTCAAATGCTTTTCATTTATCTCTGGAACAAACAATGTACAGCGATGCAGCACAGACGTAATCATGCCAGCCTCTGTCAACTGAAAAAACAAATAAATGAGAAAAATCAGCCATTTTATTGAAAGTGAAATGATCCAAGTAACAAAGTCAAATTATCCTGTTGCTGTGCATGTTAAAATCGGGACCCTTCATGCTAAGAAGGGGTTAATTAAGTAAAGAGCTTCTAAGCTTTTTTCCTGGAATTTCATTAAATTCTAAAAAAAAAAAAACTACAATTCCCATGATAGTTAATCACTTCATTTTTACATTTAAAATCTCTATGAGTACATTTGTATAATACCTACTCTTAACCATTAAATATATACTATTCGTTACTGTACCTCCGCCGTTCATATGTAAACAGCGTTCCTGTCCATAGGCATTATCAGGCTGTCCATGTTCCCAGCTGTAATAGTCAAATCTTGAGCCATCGCTCCAGAGCCACGTGTTGACCTGGGAAGTAGAAAGGACAGCAGAGCAAGTTTTTGTCCTCAGATATGCTATTATTTTTCTCTCAGACTGCAAGCCCCAGAAATTTTAGATATTCTGTCATTACATTATAGTTATGTAGCTGACATTTTTCCAAAATAACTTACAGTTGATTAGGCTAGCCAAGGGCCAATTCCCCTGGGAGCAACATGGGGCTAAGGGCCTTGCTTGAGGGCCCAACGGCACTGATGTTCCTGCTGTGGCCGGACTGGGACTTGAACCATCAACCTCATGGACCCCAGTCATGTATCTTACCCACTGGACTATAGGCTGTCATCAAAACCTTGATGGAATCGGCACAAGTCTCTAGTAATCATGGGGGACTCAGAGAAACGTTTTACCTCTACAGCATTAGAGGCTCCTAACCAGACATGGGGATAACTGCCAGTAGTCCTGTATATGAGACGTTGCAGGTAGTAGTGTTCCTGTTCGCTGTGCAGTGATGCAAGATTTCCTCCAATGGACAAACAGTATTTCTAGAGGGAGGGAGGGAGAGAGAGAGAGCTATATATTTCCATATAGAGCCTTGGATTACTCTGTTTTGACAGCCCACTATGAAACAATGGTACAAAAAATTATTATTATTATTATTTGAATACCTGATATCATTTCTTTTTTTAAAAAAGCACTTTATAACCACACATAAACTTTATTTTGTAACCACTGCAGTCAATGCAGACACTGCTGCATTGTACTTGAGTGAAATGGATGTCACTTCACTTCGGAATAAACATGGCCGGAATTACTGGAGGTAATACGCTCTATCCTGGTTGTTTTGCTATGAGCTTGGACCATTCAAACAGAGCCTTTTAATTGCAGAGTGAAAACTAGTACTTGTTTATTTAGTGATGAGGAAAATATGACTTTAGAATGCAGTTTACGATTTACCACGATAATTTGGTAAGAAAACGGATCTAGAAGTACACGATTCTCTAGAAAAGGCCGCAGTCTTACTTATTTAGATTTAATTACACCTCAAAAATGCCCTGCTGTACCTCGCCCTCAATCCACGGCATGAGACGCTCTAAGAACTTGAAGCAACGTGATCCATATTCTTCCCAGTCCATCGGACAATACTGGCTCCCCTTCGGAGATCCTGTGGACAGGAGAAAGTACCAAGTCTCAAGTATCAAAGTATCAAGTATAAAGTGTAAAGCTTTTTGTAGAACATGTAATAAAATTTATCTTCTTAAGTGGCTGAGTAACCAGTGTATATACTACTTGTCAGGCACAGTATTTAGACTGTTTGATCGCGGAAGCTTTCATCAGTACATTTAAACTGAACCATTTCAGCGCATCTGCACTAATATATTCAGAAAGTGGATATTATTTTTTTCCTAGTTGTAATGCCAGCACAGTTAATTACCTACGAAGTAATCTATCCAGACTCACACATACAATACCGATATTAAGATGCTTATGTAAAAATTTCCTTGGACACTAAGACCAAATGTAACTCAAACCGATAGATTCACTTTGTATTGAAGTCTTGATCGCGGACAGATTGTCGTTTCTGTGGTTAACCTTATCATTGATATTGACAGTACTTGTTTACTTTTGAATAGATTCTGTCTTTCCACATTCTCAGTCCTCATTAACACACGTCTACACTGCTCAGAGGAAACGTGTTCAGAAGGGCAGACTTACCAGGGTCCACGGACTCGTCAGGTACGGTCCTGGGTTCATTTATCCCTGCAAAATAAATACATACATATCATAAAAAATCCCTGTGTAAAATATATAAAAAGGTTATTACCTTAAGGTCATTTTATTGAAATGATATGAATTAATCTCAAAAGCAAACTGTCTCACCTGCTGCTCCGCTGAGAGCGACGCCAGTCAAGAGCAAAAGAGAAGTTGCCAAAATCATCTTAGCAATACTTCCCAGGAGAAAGGAGAAAGCAATGAATACCTGTACCCAATAACAAAAACAAATCTTTACAAAATCATAAACATTTCAGGAACAAATTCATTTGTATTATTTTAATATTAATAATTATGTTCCTGGAAATGATAAAGTGATGTATTACAATCGCTTGCCTTAAATCATAAATCATTCAACCCAACCTTTGATTTAGGATAGAGAGCAGGTTTCTCGGAGAGAAGAAACCAGCCATCTGCTTTTATACTCTGAATGCCAACATTAATGATAACCCAAATGTTTCCATGTAATCGTTTTGTTAATCATTAAATAATAAGGATTAAGTAACTCATGTAACGTTGTATCCAATATCAACAAAGTTTGGGTCAAAAACATAGTTTTGCTTACACACGTTATAACCTGCATCGTGTGAAATAAACAACTGTTGAAATAAACTGTTGGTTTCTGTCTACAAATAAAGAGACAGGCTGCCATATATTCATTGATAATTTTTACATGCAGACTGTAGTATTATCTTATGTAATCATCTTCACCTTTTCATGCAATGCATCTACTTTTTGCATTTACAAAATATTAATATGTCCCGAACATTATGGTGCCCTAAAATGGAGGGTCTGTGCTTAAAAAGAGCAGTATTTTTTTACATGGCCAAAAAGTGTATAAACATACGCTTTAATAAAAGCTAAAAATCTGTATTTTACTCATGTGGGAATGATTTGATTGGAAATCAAAAACATTGGAGTACAGAGAAAAATCTATGTGAAATGTGTCTTTGTCTTGGGGTATAAAACAGGCTAACCCAAATTAACCCTGGGTATAGTACGGGGAGGGGTATACCCTGAGCTGTTACACCGGCTTCACCATTTCCACCAGAGGTCTCCCTTGGTGAGGCAACAATTGGCCAGCCTCACCTGGGATTCAATACGGGGTAAGCCAGCCGTCATTGGTCTCATCGCCATAGCACCCTTCCTGTCATGCTGGGCGGCTGTGGCAGCACGAATGGGAATATTGCAAGATTGTCGTCATGTGAATCAGAGGAGCCACGTGCTCAACCTCTCCTCCCGAAACCATCAGAGAAGGTGCTGCGGTGAGGTCAGCTAGCTCGGTTGAACAAGTTCAGGTTGGGAAAAACAGGAAAAAAAAATCAGTAAAAATAATTAAGCTGGAACGTGTGTCTGCCTTCAACACACCTACGCTGATTTTTTTTCCCCACTCTTTGTTTAAAGTTCCACAGCTTTCTGTGCCAGACTATCAGGGCAGCTGGATACCCAAGTCAGTTCTCCCACATGTTTTGGGCATACACTCAATAATATCAGTATCACAGTTGTTCCATGTAACAACAATTGTTATTAAACTGACATCTTCTCTCCAGTATTAGGCTCATTGATAGACAGTTTTGTGATCATGCTGTTGTAGCAAAAGAACCCAGAAGAAGGAGGACAAACAGACATGTTTGTGAAGCAAAGTGTATTATTTTATTTTATTTTTTTGCTTTTTGCAATTCAGTCAATCATTCTTACCAAGTATATTCTCAAGAGAAAAAAAAAGAGGAAACACTCAGAAAAAAATCATTCTGTAAGATTTAAACATGTCAGCAAAAATGTGATTTAACCCTTACTCTCCACTTAGGGAGTGAGCGGGGCTATGGATCTGTAAGAAGTCAGTCATTATAAAAACCTGGAGAGAATGAATTTTTCCCTATATCATTTTCCAGCTGCTCGCCATATTGTGAAAGTTTAAAGATATGATCATAAGCATTACATAACACTTGTCATAACCCGTCATGACAAAACTGTCATAATGCATGCATCAATAAACACATTTGCATAACAGGTTATGTGATATGATAAACTTGGGGCATAAATGCTGTTATGTCAATGTGCCATAATGGTTATCAACGTATGAATTACAGTGTTATTTAATTCGCTGAAAGGCACTGTCATAAAAGGTGTTATGTCAAACTGTTCCTCAGTTTTCTTAGCTATTGTCACAGCCTCTTGGTTTGGTAAGATGAACGACTTTACGCAGTGCGAAAAATAATAAGCTGACAGCAGAGTATGGGCTTGGAACAACTTCGTTCTAAGCAGAGGATTAGATTAATTTTCAAAATACAGAGAATATGGCTTTGTCTGCGAAAATATTTTTGCTTTATTTGTTTTATTGTTCGTGTCCTTGTTCTGAAGGAGCTGCAGAAGGTTTCAGAAGGAGACATGGGAGGGAACACAGTAGATCAGAAATCCAAATCCATCCTCAGAGACTCTTTTCATGCCAATGTATGGATGCTTACGAGAAGAGAGCACCCTGCAGAACTACAAAAGACGATACATGATTTTGTCGGTTCAGAAGTGTTCAAATACGAATAAACATTTCAATAACTATTTTAATAACAGTTTGACTAGGAAGTGAAATGTTTGCACGTATGAGTGAGACAGCTAATCGACACGAAAGTCCCAGCCAACTGTACTACGTGGACAAGAGCAAGAAGCAGCAAACTATTTTGAGCAGTCGATGTCTGAGTGTAATTAAGATTAAGATTTCCGTGCTATGCAGCATGTGCATGTTTTAAATTCCTTTATCGCGGTTGATCAGAAGGTTATTTGGCACTTTCTATCACTTGGAGATGCAGAGAAACTGATTCATACTTCTGTCACGTCTAGACAAGACTATTGCAATGCCCTACTATCTGGTTCTGTGCTAATTCCTTGTAAAAATAAAAATACAAAATCGCCAGCTTGTTCAGAACGCTGCTGCTTGTATCTTGACGATATAAATAAAAGTTGATTGATTGATCGATGTGGACTGAAATATTATGGTTCACTGACATCTGGTGGTAGTGATGTGCAACTGCAGGTAATTTAGGTCAATATTCTGCAGGGTCCAGTGCTGTCTATTTTTTTCCGTGGTGCATGCAGTTCATTTAAATCAACAAAACGGTAGTATCACTCTTGCATCAAATAGTGAATTCCACTGTATGCAGAATGTTGCATGCATGTCTGCACCGTGTTATATTTTCACAGCTCACTGTCAGTAAATACTGTTTTCTATCCATTGTCCCACCACCAAATAATAAAATATGCGAGGTAATATAGGAAGACCTAAACAAAATCTAAAAGTGGGCAGATGAATTGAACAGTATAGCTAAATGTAGCCTTAAATGTGGGAAATAAGAACCTAAAACTAACTAGTTTAAACTAAAATTAATTTCTTGCATGAAAGCCATGAGGAGAGACTCAAATAACTTAACCCATTTAAACAAACAGAAAGGAGGCTTAGGTGACTTAACAGAGGCATTTAACCTTATTTGGACCTTTTAAAATAAATTTTAACTACAATACATTCTAGGGGGAGTTCAGTCTGTTGAACAAGGTGACATAAATGGAAACTAGTTAAGTTCCACACCAACACAAGGAAGTAGTATTTTACATAAAGAGTACATGAAATTTGTTGTCAGGTCATATAATTGAGGCAGACTTAAAGTCCTGGATACCCTTTATTTGAATTGGCGAGCTTAGTTAGGCCAAATGGCCTGTTCTCATTATCATATGTTCGTATGTTCTACAGAACCAGAACCTCATCCAACCATTCAGTCCATGTTTCTTTACCTATAAAACAATCAGTATGGCTCAATTCCTCATCGCATGTTACCCGTCATTACAACATTTAGGTTTTAAATTCTTTTAAGCTTTTAAGTTCAAAACGTATTTCTCACATGACCGACAAAATTCCCAGAAACCATGCCAAATGCTTTCAGCTTCAGTTGTAGAAGCAGAGAACAGTCATTTCTGAAGAAATACAAGGGTATAAGAGGGGTAACTTAATTCTTTGCAAGAAATAACTTCATTTTTGAGGTTAAACAAAACAGCTATTTTTCACGGCTTATGCATACATTCTGGAGTGTAAACGTCACTCCACTCCATCCGAGTGAGGAACTGTATCACTCTGTGCCAGCAAAGAAGGGACTAATGCCATTCTTTGGCATCCAAGTGTGGACCACGTTATTAGAAATCACACTGCTACCCTGGCTAAGGTGTAATGTAGATGATAGAAGCTTGAATGTGAGCCATCATTCTTGACCAATGGCTGCCAATCAATCAATTCATCAAAAAAATAGGCTGATTAATTTTTTTGCATTGACTGAAAAAAAAATATAATATTGGATATTGTTTTTGGAGAGTATGGTGGTCAGTACTCTGCGTCACTGCTGCAACAAGTCAGTTCCAGTCAGAGTCATGGTCACCTCTTCCTTTTTTGATGGCGCTAGAGAGTGACGTTTCCCTAGAATAAAATATAGAATCTCTAACAAACAACATCAGCCGTGATCGTATAGTGGTTAGTACTCTGCGTTGTGGCCGCAGCAACCCCGGTTCGAATCCGGGTCACGGCAGACACCGGTGCCCCGACGGGACATCTTGTTTTTTTGCTCACTCCCGTTTGCACCACTTGCCTTTCTGGACATGTCCTCTTATCTTTTGCAGTGCCAGTCTCAGACATGAATCGGCAGTGGCTTTGAGCATTTCGTTTCCTGTTGTGTTGACACGAGCTGCATGTTAAACTTCCCATGAGGTGTGTAAGAGTTTGGAGTCCCCGTGCTCGCCAAAGCATCCTGGGAGTCTACACATATGGTTGAAGACATGCCAGTACCATCAGCTTACGCAAATGACAAGACGTTCAGATTTTGCTCCTTGCCTTTTCACCTTGCTACATTTTGCCATTTTGCCCGCACTTTGGCGATGGGCGAATCCTCTTTGCGTTGCGGTATTTCGCTCCTTGGGATTTTCTAAAAAGGAAGTTAAAGCATCTTCCCATATGGTCTAGCGGTTAGGATTCCTGGTTTTCACCCAGGCGGCCCGGGTTCGACTCCCGGTATGGGAATGTGTGATCATTTAATCAAATCTCACAGGTGATGGTCGCTGTGCTGCTAATTCTGAAAGCATGCACCACAGCCCGAGTCTTGCTGTGTTGGAAGATCCCAACTTTAGTCCAGGAACAAATTTCCTTGAAGCATTCATATTTGCCGCAAAGGCAGCCATGTCTGGACTTCAGTGCAGGGATGGCCTGCTGGCATGCAGTTGAGTCTCTGGAATGGCTTCAGAGGTAACATAAGTTCTCCACCCCTATGGTGGTCAGTACTCTGCGTCACTGCTGCAGCAAGTTGGTTCCAGTCGGAGTCATGGTGGACTTTGGAGTCTGGAAAGCATGCGTCAGTGGAGAGATGTTTCCTCACCCTCCTGTCAGTTGCTGACCACAAGGCTTGTTTGAAAACGTTGCTTTTCCTCCTCCTCTTCCTTTTTTGATGGTGTTGGAGAGTGGCGTTCCCCAAGAATAAACAGTAGCATCTCTAACAGCAGCTAACACCCAACACGAGCTGTGATCGTATAGTGGTTAGTATTCTGCGTTGTGGCCGCAGCAACCCAGGTTCGAATCCGTGTCACGGCAGACACTAGCACCCGAATGGGCTCTTTTGCTCGGTCCAATTTACGCCACTTGCCTTTCTTGACATGTCCTCTTACCTTTTGCAGTGCCAGTCTCAGACATGTATCGGCAGTAGCTTTGAGCGTTTCGTTTTCTGTTGTGTTGACACGAGCTGCATGTTAAACATCCCCTGAGGTGGGTAAGAGTCCCCGTGCTCGCCAAAGCATCCTGGGAGTCTACACTGGACATACTGTTGAAGACATTCCAGTACCATCAGTATATGCAAGTGACATGCAGTTCAGATTTTGTTCCTTCCCTTTTCACCTTGCTACATTTTGCCATTTTGCCCACATTTTGGTGATGACAGCTTCCTCTTTGACGTTACTGTATTTCGCTCCTTGGGATTTTCCAAAAAGAACATTACAGCATCTTCCCATATGGTCTAGCGGTTAGGATTCCTGGTTTTCATCCAGGCGGCCCGGGTTCGACTCCCGGTATGGGAATGTGAGGCCATTTAATCAAATCTCACAGTTGATGGTTGCTGTGCTGCTTATTCTGAAAGCATACACCACAGCCCAAGTCTTGTTGTGTTGGAAGATCCAAACTTTAGTCCATGAACAAATTTCCTTGATAATTCATATTTGCCACAAAGGCAGCCATGTCTGGACTTCAGTGCAGGGATGGCCTGCTGGCATGCAGTTGAGTCTCTGGAATGACTTCAGAGGTAACATAAGTTCTCCACTCGTAAGGTGGTCAGTACTCTGCGTCACTGCTGCAGCAAGTCGGTTCCAGTCGGAGTCATCGTGGACTTTGGAGTCTGGAAAGCATACGTCAGTGGAGAGATGTTTCCTCGCCCTCCTGTCAGCTGCTGACCACAAGGCTTGTTTCCTCCTCTTCCTTTTTTTGATGGTGCTAGAGAGTGGCATTCCCATAGAATAAACAGTAGCATCTCTAACAGCAGCTAACACTCAGCGCCAGCTGTGATCGTATAGTGGTTAGTACTCTGCGTTGTGGCCACAGCAACCTCGGTTCGAATCCAGGTCACGGCAGACTCTAGCACTCAAATGAGCCGCCTCAATGTTTTTCCCGGTCTCATTTGCACCACTTGCCTTTCTTGACATGTCCTCTTAACTTTTGCAGTGCCAGTCTCAGACATGTAACGGCAGTGGCTTTGAGTATTTCGTTTCCTGTTGTGTTGACACGAGCTGCATGTTAAACGTCCCCTGAGGTGGGTTAGATTTTGGAGTCCCCGTGCTCGCCAAAGCATCCTGGGAGTCTACACATATGGTTGAAGATACGCCAGTACCATCAGCTTACGCAAATGACAAGCAGTTCAGATTTTGCTCCTTGCCTTTTTACCTTGCTGCATTTTGCCATTTTGCCTACATTTTGGCGATGACCGCTTCCTCTTTGATGTTACTGTATTTCGCTGTTTGGGATTTTCTGAAAAGGAAGCTAAAGCATCTTCCCATATGGTCTAGCGGTTAGGATTCCTGGTTTTCACCCAGGTGGCCCGGGTTCGACTCCCGGTATGAGAACGTGTGATTGTTTAATCAAATCTCACAGGTGATGGTGGCTGTGCTGCTAATTCTGAAAGCATGCACCACACCCCGAGTCTTGTTGTGTTGGAAGATCCAAAACTTTAGTCCATGAACAAATTTCCTTGATAATTCATATTTGCCGCAAAGGCAGCCATGTCTGGACTTCAGTGCAGGGATGGCCTGCTGGCATGCAGTTGAGTCTTTGGAATGACTTCAGAGGTAACATAAGTTCTCCACCCCTATGGTGGTCAGTACTCTGCGTCACTGCTGCAGCAAGTCGGTTGCAGTCGGAGTCATGGTGGACTTTGGAGTCTGGAAAGCATACGTCAGTGGAGAGATGTTTCCTTGCCCTCCTGTCAGCTGCTGACCACAAGGCTTGTTTGGAAAAGTTGCTTTTCCTCCTCCTCTTCCTTTTTTTGATGGTGCTAGAGAGTGGCGTTCCCCTAGAATAAACAGTGGCATCTCTAACAGCAGCTAACACCCGACGCCAGCCGTGATCGTATAGTGGTTAGTACTCTGCGTTGTGGCCGCAGCAACCCCGGTTCGAATCCGGGTCACAGCAGACATTTGTGCCCAAATGGGCCGTCTCATTATTTTGCTTGGTCCCATTTGCACCACTTGCCTTTCTTGACATGTCCTCTTATCTTTTGCAGTGCCAGTCTCAGACATGTATCGGCAGTGGCGTTGAGCATTTCGTTTCCTGTTGTGTTGACACGAGCTGCATGTTAAACATCCCCTGAGGTGGGTAAGAGTCCCCGTGCTCGCCAAAGCATCCTGGGAGTCTACACATATGCTTGAAGACATGCCGGTACCATCAGTTTACGCAAATGACAAGCAGTTCAGATTTTACTCCTTGCCTTTTTACCTTGCTACATTTTGCCCACATTTTGGCGATGACAGCTTCCTCTTTGACGTTACTGTATTTCGCTGTTTGGGATTTTCCGAAAAGAATGTTGCAGCATCTTCCCATATGGTCTAGCGGTTAGGATTCCTGGTTTTCACCCAGGTGACCCGGGTTCGACTCCCGGTATGGGAATGTGCAATAATTTAATCAAATCTCACAGTTGATGGTTGATGCGCTGCTTATTCTGAAAGCATGCACCACAGCCTGAGTCTTGTTGTGTTGGAAGATCCAAAACTTTAGTCCATGAACAAATTTCCTTGAAAGATCCATATTTGCTGCAAAGGCAGCCATGTTTGGACTTCAGTGCAGGGACGGTCTCCTGGCTGACACGCAGTTGAGTCTCTGGAATGGCTTCAGAGGTAACATAAGTTCTCTGTCTGTATGGTGTTCAGTACTCTGCATCATGGCTGCTGCAAGTCAGTTCCAGTTGGAGTCATTGGCGGACTTTGGAGTCTGGAAAGCATACGTCATTGGAGAGGTGTTTCCTCACCCTCCTGTCAGTTGCTGACCACAAGGCTTGTTTGAAAACATTGCTTTTCCTCCTCCTCTTCCTTTTTTGATGGTGCTAGAGGGTGGCGTTCCCCTAGAATAAACAGTAGCACCTCTAACAGCAGCCAACAACTAAAGCCAGCCGTGATCGTATAGTGGTTAGTACTCTGCGTTGTGGCCGCAGCAATCCCGGTTCGAATCCGGGTCACGGCAGACACTCGCACTCAAATGGGCAGTCTCATTATTTTGCTTGGTCCCATTTGCACCACTTGCCTTTCTTGACATGACCTCTTATCTTTTGCAGTGCCAGTCTCAGACATTGGCTTTGAGCATTTCGTTTCCTGTTGTGTTGACACGAGCTGCATGTTAAACATCTCCTGAGGTGGGTAAGAGTCCCCGTGCTCGCCAAAGCATCCTGGGAGTCTACACAAATTGTTGGAGACATGCCAGTACCATCAGCTCACGCAAATGACATGCAGTTCAGATTTTGCTCCTTGCCTTTTCACCTTGCTGCATTTTGCCATTTTGCCCGCATTTTGGCAATGAGCGCATCCTCTTTGATGTTACTGTATTACGCTGCTTGGGATTCATAGGTAACATAAGTTAATGGTGCTGGAGAGTGACGTTTCCCTAGAGCAAGGAGTAGCATCTCTGCTAGTCAACACCAGCCGTGATCGTATAGTGGTTAGTACTCTGCGTTGTGGCCGCAGCAACCCCGGTTCGAATCCGGGTCACGGCAGGCACTCGTGCCCATAAGGACCATCACGTTTTTTTTTTTTTGCTCAGTCCCGTTTGCACCACTTGCCTTTCTTGACATGTCATCTTATCTTTTGCAGTGCCAGTCTCAGACATGTATCGTAGTGGCTTTGAGCATTTCGTTTCCTGTTGTGTTGACATGAGCTGCATGTTAAACTTCCCCTTAGGTGGGTTAGATTTTGGAGTCCCCGTGCTCGCCAAAGCATCCTGGGAGTCTACACATACGGTTGAAGACACGCCAGTACCATCAGCTTACGCAAATGACAAGCAGTTCAGATTTTGCTCCTTGCCTTTGGCGATGAGCGCATCCTCTTTGATGTTACTGTATTTCGCTCCTTGGGATTTTCCAAAAAGAAAGCTCTAGCATCTTCCCATATGGTCTAGCGGTTAGGATTCCTGGTTTTCACCCAGGCGGCCCGGGTTCGACTCCCGGTATGGGAATATGAGTTTATTTTAACAAATCTCACAGATGAATTAACTTTTTAACACTGCAAATTCAAAATGAACTAAGAGTAAAGCACAATCCTTATCTAAAAGTGGATTTTGTACTGAGAATGTATGCAAAAATGAAAAAGGCCGTTTTCACAGAACTGCAGCTTGCTAAAGTATGATGTTCTATTGAACATTACAGCCAAAGTATTTTTTCTATTAAACTCAGCCTTTGTGCATCAAACGAGTGTGCAGCAATTAAGACACTGCATGAGACTGTTGGAGTTTGAGGCCAAAAATAAGGGGAGCTTGAAAATCTCAGAGTAGTTGCATGAGAAAAATTTCATGTCCAATAGACACGCCCCAGAACAGTTTTGAGGACCACATTTTAGTGTAAAATTTGTTCATCGGGGCTCAAAGGCTAGGATTCAAAAGTATTTGTCTTCGTACAACAGGAGTGCCATGTCTTTCTCTACAAACAGGTTAAATTGAATGACTACTGAGCTCAAACTGATGTTTGAATTCTTGAATCTTGAAGGTAAAGCCAAGGCCAGATCAAACAAGCAAAATAAGAATATTTGTAAAATGTAAATTCTGATATTTCAGTTTCCATAAAACAGGTCATCAAAATTTCAGATCCCTGTACATGGTTAGGAATATTTTATACATGGGGTCATTTGACAATTTCACTGCTTTAACTAAATGAGGCAGAACAGGATTAAGGAAGCAGGGAGCCTATAAAAAGATACCTTTTAAAAGCAAAATAACCTGAACATTATAAAATTCTGAATATTAATAAGCCCTGATAAGCACATACTCCCCCATCCCAACCTAAACCAAATCAACTGGTTTTAAATGAATGAAAAGATCCTTGTTTTCCAAAATAACTAAACTAGCTCAAGAGCGATAGAAATAAAAGCATTCAAACAAAAGGGAAAAAACACTAAAGAGTAGACTGGCACAAAGTGTATTTTTAGCACTCAGCTACTATAATTCTCTACCTAAACACTTCTAGAAGTGAAGAGAATGAGTCTGTTATCAGATCTGAACCCTTTTAAATAAACAGGAAGGGGAAGGGGGCAACACTTTGACAGGACAATTAGTGCCACACACCTGGCAGACATCATCTAATTGACAAAGCAATGGGAGAGTGCTTGCCTCTAGGCTTCCTAAAGTCAACAATGAGCTCCTTGGTGTTTTAGGAGCCAAGTTATTTTCAGTTTGTCATCTCGCAAATTCTCCACACCTTTTAAATTACCTTGTTCTCAGATCACTATTATAAAAACCTTAAAAAACCAACAAACTGTTGTGGGTGGTGGTGGTGGAAAACCATTGTTTCCCGAAACTGGTATCTGACATTCCTTAGCGCTAATGCTGGTGGGCGGAACCATTTCCCTTGTTGTACAGGAATGTTGTACAGGATCAAAATACAAAAACTAATATTGAATTTTGATCATTGAAATTTGTTCATTAAGGTCTTTGTAAAGTATGTAATGAGATAAAATTGTATTTAAAAATCTAAAGATGTATCCAAATGGCTAAAATTAACTTTTTCAACACAAGGCCACTCTATATTGAATATTTATAAAAAGGCAGAACATTCTCACCTGAATGTAGTAAGAGGATTATGTATGACACAATACAGACTTTTTTTGTGCAACTCAAAAGCATTTCTGGTTGGTTGTAGGCAAAGGAACACCACACTCATATTTGCAGAGAATCCCCAACCCCCCCCCCCCATCCATTCTGCATTCACATACAAGCAGGCTGAATTAGCATGTTCACAAGACATACAAATGGAGAATGATACTCAGCTTTTGCACTCAATTTATTCAATGCATCCAACACCAGTCCTCCTCCTATGCAGCTACATAAAAGCTACAGAGCATTTCCTCTTGCAGTTGTTTCTCAATTAAACATCTAATCAAAGTTTGACCCAAAAATGAGTAAAAACAACCATGTTCATAGAGAGGGATCCATAGTTTGCAGTTGACAGGCAAGTTTTAATTACACAGCCAGCCATGGGAGCACAAGCGCGGAGAAAAAATGTGCTCAACATTTATATAGTTCAAGGGAGATGCATTTGCATGTGAAAGCCAGGTAGCCCCAGGAATTGAGGTCCATGCAGGTCGTTAACAGGAAGTGCCATTTGGCTCCTTTGTTCAAATAAACGTTCTCAAATACTGTGCTGCTCGCCAGAACTGTCACCTAACAGTCCCTCCTTTTTGACCCAACCTACCTCATGTGATGAGTTCAACTTTACAATTAGCCTCCTAAAACATGTAAATGGGTGTCTATATCTTCACATAAAGCCCTAGCATGGGACCACCTTAGAGCAAGGCCGTAGGCAACGGTGGCATGGGAAAAACTTCTTCACTAACAGGAAGAAACCTTGAGCAGAACCTGGCTCAGAGAGGAGGCCCATTTGCCTCTGGCTGGCACTGGGCACTGGGCAGACTGAGTGGAATACACATAAGCATAATGTATGATAACTCATTGATATGTAAAACTGAAGAGGAGTAAGCTGTGTATAAGTAGGGGTTCTTTGGAAATGTATAGTGATGATAGTATATGTAAGCATAGTGATAGTCATTATACACACAGGCACCTCCACTTAATGATGCATAAAAAACTGATATTGAAACACAAACACTTATCTAATTACCTCAGATTGTAAATAGAATACTAAAAATAATTATTACGATTATGGGTACCCTTGATTGGTCAACAAATTGCACACGAAACAACGTACAAGACCCCAAAAAGACAGTGACATGATTCCTGGTAGTTATGGTTACAGTCCTACTAACTCTGCGATTGGCCTCCCTCCCAAACAAAACACGATACCGGCCTCTCAAACGCCAAAAACAAACACACAACCTTGGAGTTCTCTCAGATTCCCACAAGGTATCTAGCCCAGTTCTCTCTGGCTTCCAATGAGGTCGAAATGAGGTATGATTTAAACGATTCAAACTGATGAGACAATTTGAACAAAACATTTAAACACAAACCAAACCGACAGACTATTTGAATGGGCACATAAAACAAGATGAACAATACCTCAAACTGATTACATTACATTAAGGACATTTGTTAGATGCTCTTATCCAGTGCGGCTTACAAGGCAAAGTGCATAAGAATGATACAAAAAGTGCAAAGATAACCCTAGAGTCCAAAGCGCCAAAGGTAACTGAATAGATTAGGACTCCCCTACCGACTATATTAGGAGAAAATAAAAAATAGCCTAGGTTAAAAACAAATCACAGTTAAAACAAGAGTAAATGAGGGTACAGACATTACAAAGAGCAAGGAAGGGGATGGGAGAGGTGCAGCCTGAAGAGGTGAGTCTTCAGTCTGCGCTTGAAGGTGGCCAGTGTCTCTGAGGGGTCTGGCAGGGGTGTAGGGTCTGATGATCTTCTGGGGGTAAGCTGGAGCTGACCCCTTAACAGCCTGGTATACGAGCACCAAAGTTTTAAATCTGATGTGAGCAATAACAGGCAGCCAGTGGAGGGCAGTGAGCAGGGGAGTGACATGAGAGTGTCTAGGGAGGTTGTAGATCAGATGAGCTGCAGCATTCTGGATGAGCTGCAGGGGTCTGATGGCAAATGCTGGAAGGCCAGCAAGAAGGGAGTTGCAGTAGTCCAAGCGGGACAGAACCATCACTTGGACCAGAAGCTGAGTAAAGTTGGTGGTGAGAAAGGGACGGGTTCTTCGGATGTTGTACAGGAAGAACCTGCACGCCCAGCTCACCACTGCTTGAAGGAAGAGTGGAAGCAACCAGAAGACAAGGAGGAGTTCACAAGACAGGTGACGACTGGAAGGATGTCTGGTGTGATTGACTGGAGGAGAGAAGAGAGAATCCAGTCAAGAGCACAGGTAGTATGATGTTGGGAGAGCAGGAACTGAGAGACATCAGCAGCAGAGAGGGAAGAGAAAGTAGAGAAACAGGGAGAGGATATGGGGAGAGGGGAGCGAGGAATGGTGGAAGTATTAGTGAAAGAGCTGCGCATGTCAACGATCCTCTCATCAAATAAAACTGCAAAGTCGTCCGCAGAGAAGGAGGACTGTGTTGGGGGAGGAGGGGTGCTGAGGAGAGAAGAGAAAATAGAGAACAGTTGACGAGGGTTAGTAGTAGAATTCTGAATTTTAGCTTGATAGAAACTGACTTTGGCAGAGGTAGCCAAGGAAGAAAACGCTGCCAGAAGAGACTGTTAGGTGGACAGGTCAGATGGGGCCTTGGATTTATTCTACTTCCTCTCAGCTGCCTGTAGTCTGGCCCTGTTGGCATAGAGGACCGCAGACACCACGGACTGGGAAGAGATGAACATGCTGTTTTGGAAACAAAAGGACAGAGATTGTGAAGTGCTGAAGAGAGAGAGGAAAGCAGAGTGGAAGGTGCAGAGTCAGAGGGAAGATTGAAGAAGGAGTCGAGGGGTTGAAGGGAAGCAGTGATCTGGAAGCAAGTGATGGTGAAACAGAGCAGATGTTACGGTTGACCGTAACACAAGGAAAGGGTGGAGGGGAGGCAGGATGGGGAGTAAGATGGAGGGAGAAGGAAATGAAGTGGTGTTCAGACCGATGTGAAGGGGTCACTGTGAGGTTTGAGGATGAGCAGTACTTCAGGATGATGAGGTCGAGAACATTGCCGCGCTTGTGGGTCGGAGGAGAGTGCAGCAGGGAGAGGTTGAAAGAGTGGAGAAACAGTAGGAAGGCGGCAGACTGGGAGGCTTCCAGGTGGATGTTGAAGTCTCCCAAAATGATCAGCAGAGTGTCAAGCTCAGAGTGTCTAAAATGGGGAGAGGTTGCTGGCACATCACCCATGTAGCCCCAACTTCATTTCGGAGTCCCCTATGCCTCAATGTCATTGTTGTATATAAGGAATAGCAAAGGCCCCAACACGATCCCTGTGGGACTCCACTTCATACAGGACCCTGCTCTGACACAATTCCTCCCACAGTTACACTCTGCTTTCTACCAGACAGCCAACTTCGAACCCACTCAGTGATAGCTCCTGTAATTCCTGCAGATTTCATTTTCACTATGAGCCTCTCATGGAATACTTTGTCAAATACCTTTTGAAAGTCTAAATAGATAATATCATAAGCTTGGTTTGCATCTAAACACACTGTAGGTTCCTCAGTCCAGGAGGTTTGTTAAGCATGACCTCCCTCTGCGAAAACCATGCTGGCTATCGTTTAAGATACCATTTTGTTCAAGGGATAATTACAAATTGTCCCTAATGATGGATTCCGGTAATTTACAAGTGATACAAGTTAAGCTGACAGGCCTATAATTTCCTGGATCAGTCCGGCCTCTTTTCTTCTTAGATAGGTACTACACTGCCTTGCTTCCAGTCATCTGGTTTTTCTCCAGTTCTAAGAGATCGCTTAAAAATAACTGTCAGAGGCTTGTAGACCACTTCCGCTAGTTCCCTGAGAACTCTTGGATATATTCCAACGGGGCCAGCTGCCTTATTTGTTTTACGTTTTTGAAGTTTATCTAGTACTTGTGCATCATTTAAATCAATTTCCTCCAAAAGACTCTGAACTGAATGCACCTGAAGGCATATGTTAAAAAACTTCACCAGAGAAACTCTCCACAAAGTAGCTGTTTAGGGTATTGGCAATAGTTTTGTTATCATAAACCACAAATTCATCCTTATTTTTTTAATATATATCTCTTATCTCATGCTTAATTATCCTTTTTCACGTTTAGGGTTCTTTGCATCTGGTGCAATCTCTCTTTCAAAGTGCGTTTTAGCTTCCCTTAACCAAATTAGTTATGTTTGCTAACAAGCCAGCTTGTTGGCCAACGCTTCAACGGAGGAAAAAAAATGTAAAATTCCTTCTCTGTCCCCTAATGGCAACAAAAGATTCAACTTTATGAGCAGATCAGACCTACCGTAGGCGAATAGGCCCAACTTATTTTTATCCGAATTAATGTAGGAGCACAGGGACTGTCAGGAGTCATGCTAGCGTCCCCTGATGACCCTCCCAACACAGGTACTGGGACCCACCCACACGAAAAACCAAAACACAGGGAATAAGGTTAGCAGAGACTTTATTGGTTTTTTAAAGACCGTAAAAACTCAGGCAGCTACCCGCTTTGACCCCCCTCCCCCTTTCCAACTCCGCCCTCTGTCTGTTAGCCCACTATTGGCTGGCCCTGTGCCACGTGGGAGAACTCCTGGGAGAGGGACTTCCCCGCACCCACACCGCAAGCCAAACCACCAATCAGGATATCCCCGTGCCCACACTCACTCCACTCAGTGTCAGATTCGGATCCCCTCCTGGACCTGCCCACACGGCACAGGCCAGTCCCCTCTTGGCCAACTCAGAGGGAAATAACGCACACAGGGAGGGAGATCCACACACACGCACATGCACACAAACAAAACTAAGGGTGGGGCATGATTCGGCCGCACCTTATCAGTTAAGGTTATCGTCCAAAAATTTATGTTAGAAGTTTAATCCAGGCGCGCCCCGGTAGCTCATCCGGTAGAGCGCATGCCAAGTAAGGCCCAACCTTACCGCAGAAGCACAGGTTCAAATCCGGCCTGGGCCCTTTGCTGCATGTCCCTTGATGACATGGTCCACCCCCTCCATTTGATCTGAAGTTTGTGGTCTATAATGACTACAATGTAAATCTAATGACAATTATGTCCATCATTTGACTCTCTTCTTTACACACACTGCAAATGTGAAATGTGTTCTTTAGTCTGAAACCATGTCAGATGGCCCTGGAGGGTCTTTCGATTTGTTTGGTTTGCTCATTGCTAAATGTTATCTTCCCCTCCCACATATGTTATTGTATTGTGGTGAGGGATGGCTTGTGGCCTTGATTGTTTCAATTGCAGTGCCACACCTTCGTACTTCATCATTGCTATCACGTGTGAAGCATTATCACTAATGAGTCTTCAGACATGCAATTGTATAATTCACAACAGCTATTTCCAAGTGTGACACATGATATTTGTAATAAATCTCTGGGCATTTATTTTAATGTTATTTGATATTTACTATATATGTGTAATTTGCTGTAGTCCACATGTGATGGGAACACGCTTGTAATGTCAAGCTTGTTTGTTCGATGTCTGTCACACACATCGACACTACACCTAACAATAATGAACAAAATAAAACACAGGAAATAGTAAGGCCAGCAAAATTGGCGTGGTGGGATCTACGCAGGACAACCCCCCCCCCACCCCCCACTAATGACATCTAGGGTTGCCTCCCGTCCTGTAAAATATTGAATCGTCCTGTAATTGACAATTACATGTTGCTGTGGTGGGTGTCCCTTGTTTTCATTTCTGAAAGGTGGCAACCCTAAATGGAGAGCTTTATTGCATACAAGGCAGACGCGGCAGATTTCTTGGTGTGTGGTTGGCCCACCAGGCAGGTAAGGAGAATGAGAGGTAACCTGCTTGCTCTGTGCATGGCAGGGTTGAGAGAACAGAATGAGAGAAGTCGTTTCTTCTTCTGTTGGGTTTTATGGCAGCCAGCATGCAAGTAGTTGTATTGCTTCCATCTTCTGGACAACTTGATCCATGCATTTTACTTAACCCATATGATATTACATGACCTCAACTCTGTTTTAAATTCTGCACATCAGTCCGGTTTTCCTTAAAAAGGCAATGATTCTGGGTCCTTTCCCCTTTCCCCATACTCCAAATCAACATTCCCCATCCCCTTTGTTGGCAAATGAAATTTGATCAAGTCTTCAACAGGATACATTGACTCATGTGCTTGAGGAAGCCTTAGCTCGCCAACCCCTACTCTTTGAATCCTCAGAGCCAGGCTCAGAGGGGGAGCCCATCTGCCTCTGGCCAGCACAGGGTGTACAACGGGTAATGAAGAGTGGAGTTGGCTGATATGAATCTTACTGACCCAAAAGGCAATTGAAATAAAAGTAACTTCAATTCATAATATTGACAATAACTAAATTAGAATAAACAGATTTGTAGTCAAACAGTAAATATGTATGATCGGGCAGGATGGGGAGATGGCTGAACCAGGGCTGGGCTGCGGTGATTGGGCTTCAGCTCCAGGCTCCAGCTGGGAGAGAAAAACAGTCAGGAGGGAGAGTATCTTTTCATAAACAAAACTTACCATCCTCAGATTTATTTTCCTTGGTGCAATTTGGGAATGACTCCTGTTCTGTATTTTTAGAAATAGTTACGTGGGCAGGATTTTGCTGTTACTACTGAATTTTTGTCTTAATGTGGTAGTGCTAACAGGAAGAGCTGTGTTAAGTGATTCAAAAGTTAAGTTTCATAAAGTTGACAGGGTTAGAATCCATATACTTAGGGTCTAAAGGAGACAGTGTGTGATCAAACCACTGGACAACTAAGTAGTGCACAGGGCACAGGAGTGCCGATTTGTACAATCTGCCCCCATATTCACAGTTTATCTATAGTTTATCAATAGTATATCTGCAAAACCCAGTGTCTCAATGGCTCCCATAGCGGTAGACTAGATTCCAAATCCAGATCAAAGTGAGGGACAGCCAAATATTGTGACACAAATCAAACACACACCCACAAGGCCTTCTGACTCATGTAGCATGGTTCAGGAATTACCTGACCTCTACGTTTTTGGAGAAAAATCACATAGTACATGACGGTGGGGGGTTTACATGTTTTTGACATTTATGTATTAATGAAGGAAAAATGCCCAAGCAATGTATGGAGTGAATTAGGGGAGCTAAACTCTGCCTGGGCTTCAGTTCACTTCATCCATGCTTGAAATTGAGGAAGCAGTGGAAAGGTTTAGGAAGGCAGTTTATAAAGCTCTAGGTACAGGTTCCAATCTGTATTCACTATATCTCCCCTGTAAACATGAAGATTAACCTTTTGATAACAAACACAGGGGATCAGGTTAGCAGACTTTATTATTTTTTAAAAGCAGCGAAACAACTCATGCCCGGGCAGCTACCCGCTTTGACCCCCTTCCCCCTTTCCAACTTCCCCCCCCTCTCTGTCAGCCCCCTACTGGCTGGGCCCGTGCCACGTGGGAGAACTCCCGGGAGAGGGACTTCCCCCGCACCGCACCGCAAGCCAACACCAATCAGGTTATCCCTGTGCCAACACTCACTCCACTCGCGCCACCAAGCCGGGCCTCCTCCGCACCCCAAAATAAAAAAACAAAAACCAACAGAAATCTAGGCAGAGACTGCCTCTCCTCCAGTGCCTGGGAACCGCCGCGGCCGCTTGCAGAGGGTCCTCACAGTTCGCCGCTTGCACCGGCTTGGGACGGGGAAGACTAAAGGGAGGGAGAAGCACAATGCCAAATCACCCCTCTGTGGGCTGGCAGAGCAGGATCACACACACGCGTGTTGTTAAATGTTCGTGGGATACGTCCCTCTTACCACTGGGGCTATGCCCCTGCCTGCCTCCTGCCCAGCCCGGGGTATGCAGCACCACCAGCCGTTACCTTCTTCCCTCATTTGCGCTGGTACTGCCACTCCCGCTTTCCCTTCCCTTACTCGGCCGCTGTCACGGTCCCAGGCGTGCAGTCCCTGCCCCACACGCTCTCCACACACGCACCTAAAAAAGAAATCCGCCTGCGGGATTCCTCCCAACGAAACGGAACAAAAATCAATATAACTAAACCGAAACCAAACGAAAATGAAACACCAGCAAAACTTCCAAAGGATCGAAAGCTTAAATAAACAAAAGAAAAATGAAAAACAACACTCCCAAATACTCAAATCCCCGTTAAAAATTCAACACACAAACAGGTTCCTTCCCAGCTGCCGGAACGCGAACTGCCTCATCCCCCGCTCTTTTATCCTGATCCCCTGTGGGGAGAGAACAAGAGACAGCTGCGCCAGATCACCAATCAGACAAAACAAGGGAGACAAACCATCCCGATCCACATACCGCACACGTGTCCCCAATCACCAATGAAGAAACTCACCCAAGCGGCGGCACGCCAGGCTCACCTCCTGACAAAATCGCCTCTCCATATGGCTCCTGTACAGGAGTTAACTCCTTGTAGCATCTGTGAGAAACCAGAGCATAGCTAGGCAGGCTGTTTTAGAGGGAGGTTCCATTGTAAAAACTGTGACAAGTAAGGACACTTTGCAAAGAACTGCAAATTAGTAAAAAGCTGGGGCAGAAATTGTTAAAAAAAAAAAAAAAAAACTCGGAAATTGGGCAAGGGTGTGCAAATCTGGAAATGAAGGTCTGTCTGAACAAAGTCAGCTCAAAGACATGTCAAAAGATGAACTCATTAGATCAATTCAATCGTTTGAGACGTCAGAATAGGATATGTCTGCCCCCATTGCATCAGGTGCTGAGGTTTATGGTGTAATATCCTCGTAGACACAGGGGCTTCAGTATCTGTTACTAGTATCCCAGGGTTGCCTTATATTAAGAGATCCATTGAAGTAACTGGTTTGGGAGGATCGCGGATCAAGGCATGCTTAACTAAACCTATATTTGAAACCAAACACAAATTTTGGATAAGCTGCATTTACTATTGCAGAGACCAGACAGAGGGAACTATTGTGGGCATGGATATGTTAAATAACTTACAACCTCAGTTGAACCTAGGAGATTCCCCGGCTTTAGATACCTTCCGATAAACATACTACAACAATTCTGCTTGTATATGCACGCTGTAGTGAAGATTTTGCACGCTGCGCAGAGGTACAGGTCACGGACAAACTTCCAGGTCCGCCTGAGGTATGGGAAGAAGACAAACTTGATTGCGGGTGCGTCAAAATGCCCCCTGTTACAACATAGAATGGTCGCCTGAGTGCGAGACTGCCTTTTCAATTTTGAAAACAGAGACATTGAACCTCCCTGGGGTTCAGGCTCCCCAAACCCACTCTTGCCTTTCACACCATCTACTCATGTAAATACAGAACACATATATACATATAAAACACACATTGTATAAGTGGTGCTTATACAAGAACATGGGGGCAGACAAAGGCTGATTGAATATTTCTCCTCCAAATGAGACGCCGTTGTCAAAATGATGCCTGACTGTTTACAAGCTGTTGAAGTGTCATTGATTGCCATTAATAAGTACACAGGAAATTGATGTTGTCATACTTCATTCTGTTCTGTCTTTTTTGTCAGGGAAAAGGTCAACAGCAGTATACGTGGCCTGATGGATTCGATTGGAAACAAGTCTTCTGATGCCATCACTACATTTGAAATGTATAACTACTTTAAACCCAGCTACTCTCCTCCCAACCCCTGATGAGGGACAACCTCATCACTGTTGTGTTGAAGAGGAAATTATTTTTGACAGTCAAAGGGTTTAGGAAACAACCATTCAGGGCACGTTTAACCTATATGTTGATCATCTTTTTATATAGATGGGGGAAAAAACACACGGGATGGGCTGTGTGTACACAAGACCGGAAACGTAGTCAAACATGGCAGACTGGTGAATCTGTCCGCACAGGTTGCAGAATTATGTGCATTGACAGAAGCATATACAGTAATGGAGGAACTAATGTAAACATATATACTGATTCACATTGCTTTTTAGTCCATGTCATGTAGTGAATAATGATTGTTCTGGTATATTGGTATGGCAAGACCCATGAGGGTTGGCCCCCGTACAGACTTAGGATGGGAAGAGACGATCACGTACCATGAAATATACTATTTTAATTGGGGGAAAGATGGATGCCCATCAGTTGAAGCTACTTTGAAATTTGGTAGCCATAGTAACAAAAAAGGTGATACTACATGTTTTCCTCCAGAAATACCATGTCATTACCCAAAAGTTCATGCAAAAGGGGCAGCCTATAGCCTAGTGGCTAAGGTACATGACTGGGACCCCTGAGGTTGGTGGTTCAAGTCCCAGTCCAGCCACAGCAAGAACACCATTGCTGTTGGGCCCTTGAGCAAGGCCCTTAACCCCACATTGCTCCCAGGGGAGATTGGCCCTTGGTTAGTCTAATCAACTGTAAGTCGCTTTGGATAAAAGCGTCAGCTAAATGACAGTAATGTAATGTAATGTAATGCAAGTCCTAAATTTGGACTGGCTCCAGAAGGGGAACCTCTACCTGCCTCGGCTGGGGTATTAGTTCAACACTCACCCATGGTGGATCAAATACTGTGGCCAGAAAAGTGTTCTAGGTTTCTGGAATAAGAAAAATAAATGTGATGCTAGATCACCTCATAACCAGTCACAAAATGTACAAGCAAGCAATGGTAGATCAGGGCTGCGTACCAATCTGAAATAAAATCCCCCCTTCACTTCTTCCCTCCAATCTAGTAAGCCCTTCAGTGACGTAGCAGGCGAGGGAGCCCTTCCCGAGCAAGGGGGAGCAATGGAGGGGAGGGGTTGTGGCTGTTCAAATTGGAATGGCCCTCATGGTTCTTCCTCACTTTGTGTTCCTGTGCAAGGACTGGATTGCCGCAATGTGTTACTTGCAGGCTGCAATACCTGTTCCAGTTCAACTCTCCATCGCATAACCAATGTAAAGACGGAGAGGGTTCTCTCTTGGCCAGATCTCTCACACTCGGCTGGAGGAAATGCTGCCGGTCCGGTATGGAATTCAGCATTGAAGAGTTCCTGGTTGGGTAAGAGAAACTGCAATTGCACATAAAGGTTTGGAGCCCTGGGTGATTGCAGGAGAAGGCTCCCTATCAGTTATAGGTGTCTGTCATGATGGCTCAACCATCCATGGTGTCCTTCAGAGTTAAACATGACTGGAGTTAAGCTAGTAATGAAAACAGATGCCAAGGAGCCACCACATTTCAGGGGAGATGGGTCTGACAAGCATTCCATACATGAATGGGAGGAAATTATGGTAGTGTATTTGAAGAAAAGAGGCATCCCAGCTGAGAAACATTCCTCTGTCAAGGCTGATGGGAAAGGCCAGGGACATTGTGAAGGTAACTTATAGATAGCGGATGCTACTATTTTTCATTGTGTGACTTATGTAAACGCTAACTGCAGTGCGTATGTTCAGAAGACTGTTTTATATTTGTGTTGTCATTCATTGCCGTGGATTTTGTGAGTCTGTATTGAACCTGACCGAGAGAGGTGTATGAATAAAGCTGACCAGTCTTCGCATTGTTTTAATAAATTAAATTTCGCAGAGAATGCATGCAATTGGCTACTATCCTGGGGTCCCGTGGTTTCATTTGAAGATTTCACACAACGCAGCTGAAGCACGGCAAGACAGGAGCCACTACAATTGGGCCAGTAAGTTTAAGTAATTGACATAAACAAACTAAAATGGAAAGTGATGAAATGGGCTTTCTTATTTTCAACATGGCAATGTGGACCTGAGACACAAGTTTTAGTAAAATATACGTTTTTCGTGCAGCTGTCACCGCCGGTATCACTGTCCAGCGAGGAGTGTGGTCTATCCAAACTAGCATGCTTCCTGTACGTGTGATGTGCACAAACTTTACGTGGCTTCAAAAGTCAAACATAAAAAAAGACACCTGAAATCCAAGACCTAATTGGATCTCATGATTTTTGGCTGTTCAGACTTGATACATATGATCAGATTCCAATCATATATGCACATAAATCAGATTTGGACTGACAGTATGAACATAGCCTTCGTTGAACTAATCCTGACACGCTCAAACATTATTTTCTCATTTTGGGATAGCTGGAGATGGTTACTGGATTAGTGCAATACAAGGCTTTCTCTACTGTCAGTAACGAAAGTGTGGCAATGTAGTCCCATTGTAGTTGGAAGAATGTTCAGTATTCTTTAAAGGATCTTTGGCTTAATCTAGGGGTGTTCTGCTGTGGAAGAAGGTCATTGTCTGTAGTAATTGTTTAGATAGGTGGACATTGCATGGCTAGATGCAGGTTGCCACACAAAGTACCCCAGGGAAATTTGATCTACCTTGTCATCTATGAGTGGAGAGAGGAGAAGAGAAAAGATCAGCATGTTTCATTGAGGGAGCTACTATGGCTTCAAGAGGGAAACAAAGTGTCAAGAGAAGAAAAAGAGGGGCAGAGAGGAAAGTGTGAGGAACACCAATCTACTGCACAGTAGAGAAGTATATGCATTTGTACACACGATGGTATTTATTCTTGAGGAACGACTACATACAGCTTCTCTAGGCATAAGGGCTTGTGGGAAATTGTACCTGATTAACAGTCCAATTTCACATTCCTGGTGTGGAGCGATGTGTTCTGCAAGATGCTCCAAATGACACTATGCCTTGGCAGTCTCCGGAGTAGGGATGTGTGTCCGAGTAGCAGGGATGAATTCCCGAGTGTATACTATTGGTACTGTAATCTTCTAGGATGAGAATAACCCTCTTCCTTGTAGGCCTTTGAGTCTTTTACAAGGTACAATTGTTGTTTTTGATGACATTGTAGATTGTTTCAGTTTTACTTGTTCTGTGTCCATATCTAGAACATCTGCCATTTCATCAAGAATGAATGAAGTGTCACTCTGCGTATCTAGCAGAGCGTAGACGAGAACTTTCTCACGTGGATCACTTGGTGATGAGACAAAGACAGGTATTATTGCTGAAGTCTTCTTGTTGCCATCTTGTACAACTCTGTTGGATGTCACATCCTTGGTGATGTTTTGTAGTTGAGTTGACTGTGGCTTTCCTTCTTTGTTGTTACTTGTTTCTTTAGATTTATCTCTCTTTAGATTTCTTGTTTTGAGCGATCTTCATGCAAGCATGTGGGGTGACGTTTTGAGCAAGTGTCACAGACCATCTGATTACTGCAGCTCCTGGATTGATGGCCGGGACTTAAACAGCCGAAGCACAGCTTTCCACTCTGAATGAATTTAACTCTGTCAGTGACAGGCAGTTTGAATTTGAAGAACTTGTATAAGCCGTGTCCTATTTTCTTACAAAACACGTGGCTGTGCTCTTTTCACTGGTGTTGGTTGGCAGGTCTTGGCACCAACATTTTGGTTCTTGAAGGCTACTACACTTAGGATTCTTTGCTTTATCAGGCTCACTTTGCTGCATTGCATGGTAAGATGTTATTGGGTTGCAAGCAATACTGGCTTCCATTATTAGGAATGTTTGAAGCTTGGGATCTGTAGTGGACTTGATTCTTTGAATTCTGTTTGCCACAAAAACATGGAATTGTCTGGCATCATTATTGATGTATCCAAGGATGACCTTCAAGTCTGTCCAAAAATATTCTTGAAGACCATCTATTTCGAGCTCATTTCTGGGCATGTCACTTGTTCTTGCTGCTACCACTGCTGCAGATAATTCAAGGTATTGTGATCAGTTTGGAGGCAGAATACACTTTCCCATAATTAGCGAGCAATGGATATCTCCATTGGTGTTGATTGCTTTGAGGTAAGTACACTCCCCATACCCTGTGATGCTGGCATCTGAGAAGTGGTGGAGCTCATATTGCCTGACATCCTCGAAGGTTGCTGGAATATAACGCTTTCTGATCCTTACATTAGACAAGTTTTGAAGATCTCATAGCCATGATTCCCACTGTGGTCTGAGCTCTTGGAGTGGCTTGTCCTATCCAACCTTGTCTCTACACATTTGTTGCAGGATCTGCTTCCCCACAAGGATAAAAGGTGCCACAAGCCCTAAGGGGTCATAGATGGAAGCTACCATGGATAGCACTCCTCTTCTGGTTAGTGGGTGTTCCTTGACAGTGACTCTCACCCAGAACTCATCAGAGTCCACACACCATTGCACACTCATGGCTCTTTCCAGGAGAGGCTCTCCTAATGCCATATCCAGATCCTTGACACTTTCAGTACACTCTTCCTTTGGGATTGATTTCAATACTGTCTTGCTGTTGATAGTATGTGATATATAGATACTGTATGTACATTTGGTATATCAAGCACCCTCGGATGGTATATTTATGTGTGGATGCCCAAGAACAAACATGAGAATATTGTTATAATAAGGATATTAACTTAATTTTTACTGATGTCAATAGATATTTGTGATCATTTTGCTCTGTTATATTGTCAGGTTTTAAGGCTTTGATCTAGAGTCTGACAATGTCCCCACAATGGTGCAGCCAGCTTGTCAATGTCCCTCTCTTAATCGAGGCCAAGCTTCTCCACCTACTGCCAATCCAGGGGTATCGCAGCTCCAAAGCTCAAAGTCCCCTCTGCTTTCTCAACAATAGAAACCCCCAAAAATCCCAAACTGAAAAGAAAAAGAAACCCTAAAAAGAAATGTAAAAAGACACTGAAGCAGTTTTGCATGTGCATAGTTCATGTGCTTGTTTGTTCCAATAAAACCCTTGATCACTACCTCACACAGACACATTAATTGCCATCTTCAGGCTTAAATAGAAACTGATACCTGCTTTATTTTTGGGTCCTGATTTTAATACTAGTACACTATTGTAAAGTACAGCTACCCTGCAGACAAGAGATTAGCTGTGTTCGCTTTATGGTTCTCTTCACACAGGAAGTATATTTCTTGATGTGGCTCGCTGTTTCTCACACTGTTTAAAGGTTACTCTTTCAAGGCTGCTTGTTATCTGTTGAAGGAAATGACCAATTTTCAGATGAAACATCCTGCAAATGTGTATCACATTAGTAAAACAAACTAGTAATATGTGTTTGCTTCCACTACATGTGTTCTGGTAAAGAAATCTATTAGGTTCACCTGATGTATCCATGGAAACAACACAAAATATGAATTTAGTTGTTGTATCTAAAATCATCAGCTACAGTTTTATCCATGATATCATGGCTACACATTTGAGGACAATGTAAAATGAAAGTACTGCAGGGTCACAAAAGTACATAAATGTACCAAATTATTACAATTTTTGTTACAATTATTCCACTTAAAATGCTGTTTCAGGAGAAGACACATTGTATGAACCGGCGCAATGTAGCTAAACTGTCATAATCATTGATGCAGTTAGGTGAAAGGCACTGTGCCCCCAAACGTAAATGAAAAGCTATGTAATGAGTTTCCCATGTTGTAGGCTTTTGTCTCAAGCTTTACATTAACTTAAACATATTTTACTGTGTAGCATATTTAAAGACAACTATGTGTATCAGGATAGGGACAATGGGTTGTAAAAATTCAGTAAAAATAAAAATTATAACATTGTGTCAGCTTGGTAGTTTTGTTTTGTTAATAGTTTGTACCAGTTTCTACAGTGTGAAATTTCTCATGTCTCATGTCTCATAAAATACCCACTGTATGTAGCATGTGGTCTCAAAGCTAGTCAGTCAGGAAACCAAAGAAAGAGATGTTCTCTACTTTCCCACTGCATATGTTCAGTGCACAGATGCATGTCTTTTCACTGAACAGGAAGTGTGCCGACCACAATCTAATTTCTATTCAGTGTGTAAGTAGAGTCTACTTCCTGTTGACATGCCATGATCAGGCTTTTATATTACCATGCACTGCAGTTGTACAGATAGGGGGAAAAGAACACATCATGATGCGTCTGTCCAACATGAAGTTGGCTATTTTAATGGTGGTGATTCTGCACCAAGCTTGCATTTCACAGACAGGTAAGGCCAATATCACCCGCCTCTTTCATTCCTTTTCAAAGTATTGGGACCATTTAACTGCTGGGTTGATCCCAACAAAGTTTGATACTGTTTCTAAGAAATACAGGATGGGGATAATTTTATTGCAGTGGACTAGTGAATGAGAAGGTATGGATATTAACTGTTTGGGTAACTGGGTTTTTGTGTTCCTTGCTTAATTTTTTAGTCCTTTTATTCATATAACCAATTAATGTTGAAGTAGCTCTCAGACAAAAGCATACTCTGAAGCTGATTATCATTATCTTCTGCCTCTTGTGTTTGAGAGCATGCATTCGACAGCCAAAAACAAACCAGAAGGAGATGGTAGGAAAGCAAGCAAGACAATTTTAAGGTCAGTGTGGCTGCACTGTGCCAAGATTAAATTGACATTCAGGTTAGGAAAATTACTGAAGTTAGAAACCTACTTCATGCCCAGTTTTATAATTTAACAAGTGACGGTGGCAGACTCTTGTGAGTGTGTGTATTTGTATGTGCCAGTGTGCATGTTTCCGAGTGTAATAAAACTGGTTTCAGCCTGGTGTAGGCTTGATAGTGGCATGCTCAGGGACGAGGAGACCCACTTTAACATGGGGAGACAGGACCAAGGTCATGCAGTTGGGAGAGAGCAAAGAAGGCTTGTTGAAGAAGGCCCCTGGATCTTGAGAATGAAGCATTCTTGTGGGTTGAGAGGGTAGAAGTATGTTAGGAAAGTAGTCCATGCAGGGATTTGAAAATCCAGAGAAAAAGATTATTATCCGGCCCTATACTTGAAGGATTGCCTGTGGAGTGACACGAACACTGGGGTCCTGTTATCACATTTTCTTGTCAAAATATAACCGGCAAGCTGGAGATCTTAAGAGAGGTATTATCACAGCCAGATAACAACTGATTGAAGGAGGAGCGGATGACTCATTAGAAACTTCTTTAGAGTTTTTCTCATTGCCTTAACACAGTTATTCAGGTCAAGGATGGACCTACAGGGTATATTTTGCTCTGAACTAATAGTGTCCCAATACTTGTGGTAGGGTAGTATATGTCATACCAGGGGTTTCATTGACCAAGAATTGCCTGTCATTGTCGATGTTCTGAAGGAAATGTAAGTCCAAATGCTGTCTGCCATTGCTTTAAATGTCATCATGACTGGAAACAGTATGTTGAAGCTCCAGCCATGCCTTCTGGCAGTGCTGTTGTTGTATTTGATCTTTCCTGGCCCAACTATATATAATAAAGATGGACATAAACCTGCTATAGACCTAAAGAGTAGCCTATAATCTTTGGTAAAACTCCAGCAATTGTCAAAAGGCCATGACCCATTTCGGCAGTCAAGTGAGAAGCAGAAGGGAATAGTCTGAGTCGGGTAATGAAGGAAGGCGTTAACAAATAATAAAATGATGTATCTATTTTTTCCTCTTTTTTGACCAATAATATTTTGTTTCCAGTCATTTCATTGCCAAAGATTGCCTACTATGCAGATATCAATCAATGTATAATGGCCTGTCTGATTTTTATTTTCCCTTTTTGTCATGTGTCATTGAAGTTAATAGTGAATCTATTAATTAACCAAAATGCATTCCTTAATCCAATTTTCCCTTTCATTAAAGCACTTTATGTGGTTATTCCAAAACCGAATGTCACTGGTCCTTACCAAGGAGAAGTGTCACTGTACTGCACCTACATCTTTGAGAACATAACAACAGAAGGCATCCGTCTGAGCTGGTGGAAAAATGACAGTGGGAAGCCCAAAGCTATGTGTAACTCCAAAAATGGTCAGACACAGAAGATGGAAGAAGATCTTGTTTGCAATGGCTCAAAGTGTTCTTGCCTTGGTACAAACTTCGGTATTACTTTGGTTATGAAGAATCTCACACTGAAAGATGCAGGACTCTACATCTGTGAGGTGTGGAGTGAAGGCTCTAATGAACAATCTCAGGGCTCAGTCAACCTTTCTGTGGTTGGTAAGTTCTGAGGTTCTTCAGTATGTAAAATGTGTCTGTCACATGTGCTTGTATGTATACATATGAGTGTCTGGAAATTAGATGTATATCTTAATGACTGTACTTGAACATTTAAGTCTGATTTGAAAATGTTTCCTCTCTTCTTAAATATTCTTCAGCAAAGCCTTCAGTTCAAACCTTTACTTCCAAAGAGGATAATAGCTGGACACATTCTGCAGTTACTAAAATCACTGAAGGAAAGGATGGCCTGTACAACATAGATACTGTCTTGCATACAAACAGGACCCTTCATACAGCCAAACTCCACCTGAGCTACATCAACCCTTACACTGGAGAGGAACAGACTGATGTCCTGCAGAGAGAAGCAGTTACAGGTGAAATTTTGTAATTTATTCCTAAATGTTCATCCAATAGTATAGCAATGAAGATGCCCCTATATACATCAAATAATATTGAATGAGAAGTACTGGCATGTTCCAGAGTGTTTGTGTGTATGCAACATGGAGCCTTTCTGTGTGCTTTGATTGACAGCCAGAGTAACCTTTGCTTCCCCTATACTACTGCAATGTAGAGTGGTCTGGGCATTAATTCCATCTGGCCTGTTTTATAGTTTGGAAGATGTCTATATGAATCTTGCACGGTGCATTAAACAGAAAATACTCTGCTGTGTAGAGTACAACTGCATTATTGTGAGGTGACTTATATGGATATGTATTTTTTGTCTTCCCATTCAGTCCAGAACCTTACTGTTTGGATTATTGTGGGAAATTGTACAGGAATTGTTGTAGGAGCTTTCATTGCAATTTCAGCAAGAAAGTGTCTGCATAAAATATCAAGTGGAGGTAAGGACCAATTAAATCTATGTAAAAACACTGTAGGATATACAACAGAAGTGTTTGAATTGGGCTTTGTTTTGATATTTGTTTCTTGGAGCAGCATCAACATCCCTGATTGTCAGACTACAGTACCATCATCTAAATTTGTACCATCATTTTTACCCCAGTATATAATCAATAAGTGGATGTATAGAAGTGTAGCGTTTCTCAGTTGTAAAGGTTTTCATACAAATCTCCCAGTTCATTGTGATTTATTGTGTTTCCATTCTTTATGATGGTCACACCACTCAGTCAATTAAACTGGAAATCATTTCGACAGAATTAACTGACAGGACAATTCTTAGTGTAAATACTTTCTGAGATTAGTTTTTTTTTTTTTTTTCACAAGCCTACTTCAGAATATTTAAATTATTGTTCAAATATAAGAATGTAATTAGCTTTTCTTTAATCTCTGTACAGGTGCACACAAGGGCTATGACCCACTGGAGGGAGCAGATGAATCATTCTCAGGTATGAGAGATTGTTTGGTATGGGGGACATTTTCAGAAATGCCACATGAAAAAAGACCTTGTACTTTAAAATTATTTAATGTGGAATAGATGGTTTTGGTTTTTTATGTTTAACTGACAAACCGTGTCCATCTGTAATGTAAGCTCTTAACCTTCTCACAATTGTAATCATGTTGCATTTTTTTATCTGAAGGATCAACACCTCCAAGACTCCCAAGGTCGGCTAGCTACGAATCATTAGATGGTAATGCATAAAAAACACTTATTTCTTTATAACGTCAGCCATTATTGCAGTTACTGATCATTTTTCACACTTTTTGCTTTTATTTATTTCATTTATGTGTTTGTGCATGTGTGCATGTTGATACTCATCCTAGGACGTAGACCTGCGATGTGACAGTGAGATGGAGTTCTGGATTGTCAAGAAAATATCCCACTATCTCTGAAACCAAAATCCTGAATGGAGGTGTGTACATATATAGACACACACACACACACACACACACACACCTGTGTCTCATATATACATAAACCTCAGGCCTCCAAGTGGCTCACAGGGTAAAGCGTTTGTCTCCGAGCCCTGAAGTTGGGTATATGGATCTGGCCATGGTCAAAGATCCACAGCGCCAAAGCAACAACTGGCCCATGGGATGGTAGGGATGTAGGCTGGTTACAGTTTGTTAGTTCATTGCTCTCTTGTAATCTGGCCGGCCACTCGCCTGCAGGAGCACAAAGCCAACATATTGTGTAATCCTCCAAAGACATAGCCAGTATGATTGGTGCTGCAGCTGCAGTGTGAAAAGAAGCATGGCCCAGTCTTCATGTGAGTTGGAGGAATCACATGCCACGGCTTCCACTTCCTGAATCAGTAGGATCAGGTTGCTGTGGTGGGCTAAACAGTTTGGCTGTGATCAGGGTGGAAAAAGGGGGAAAAAAATCCTAAAAACTAGAAAATGAACTTTGGCTGGTTTTAAGATCAGATGTGGTCAGGTGAATTCTTGGTGTATTGCTATATTGACTTTTTGATCTAGTGTAAAGCTGTTGCTAAATAAGGGAAATTGTTTATTATTTTAACCATATGTTTTAATGATGCCGAACACATCAGCGTGAGTAATTTAAACAGCTTTTTTTTATTTTGCCATTTGTTTTGAATTTGACAGGCATGTGACGATGCAGCAAATACATGTTGCTAATGTATTAAAAAACATGTTTCATTAATGAACAAGCAAAATTTGAGCCAAAACTAATTTGGAGGCACCCTCACTCTAGGTATGCAATACATCTAAGACCATGAACTATGACTGTTACAATATGGTCCTTAAACTCTGATAGACATAAATAAAAACCCTACGGTACCATCTGAAAAAGGTCTGAACTGAAAGTGTTCCTTCCAGTTTAAGGGAAAACTTCAAACAGGACATAAAAGGCTGACACAGTCACCCCAGAAGGGTGCAACATCGAGGTCACTTTCGACAGGGGTTTATATCCTGGAAGTTGTGTAAAGAAGTGGAATTTTACTTTTGTTTTTTTCTCCTATTGTTTGTATGTTATTCTTATATTATTATTATAGATAAATTAGATTCCATTTGTCTTTGACTGAATTTGTATTGTACTAATTATTTCAGTAAGTAATTAATTTAATTTCCTGATATATTAGACAAGGAAAAGTTAGCAGGAACAGGAAAATTTTGACATGGCAATAATGTCTTGTACACTTGACTGTATTTGTTCAGACTTTGAATGTGTCCTTCACTTTTCTTGATTTTCTGTGTATATCAGTAGAGGTTCATTAAACTTGAATATAATACAACATATATTTGATTGCAATTATTTTGAGAAACTAGCCTTCCATATCTGAAAATCGGTTATTTGTACATTTGTCCATTAAGTTTGAAGTGTTGCAAAATATTGATAATTAAACAATGACAATTTATTTGGATAAATAATTGCCCAAAATATTGACACTGTCAAGCTTTACAGAAGACCATGGACTAGACCCCCTCAAACTAAGTCTATGGTGACGATATAAAGGAAATACTTCTTAGTTGGAAAGAAATCAGAAGAATCCTAGAAACCAAACTTAAAATGGTGGGTGCACATGGTGCACAGAATAAAGGCAACTGTGGTTTAATTGTGAATCCAGCACCTGGGAGTTAGAGTCCCAGTCGCGCTATAAGCAGCTACAGACGGAGGTCCATACTAGTGAAGAAGCAGTTTCCTCAGCCTGGCAGGGGACAAAAGTAAATAGGCCAGGTGAATTCATCAGTGTTATCACTCAGTAATGGACTCTCAATTCACATTTGGTTAAAGTGCAGATTCTCTGCTTTTATTGCTGCACCAAGATTCATTTCAACAAATAATAAAATGCCTTAATAAACAGCACTTAATAAAATACCTATCGGCCTTACATTTGTGACACTGGAAGAACTTCTCGAGCGTGGAAGAAACAGTTCCATGTTCCATATTTCTGTACAGCAAAGCATCACTAGAATTTGTATCTTTTCATGTCTCTTGCCGCCTATTCATGTTATCTATATTTTATATTGATGATAATTATGAATATAAAATAAATCTAAATATTTCAGTTTGACAAAAACAAATCAGATGAAACACACTTTTGAGCTTAAACAATGATGTAATTAGTATATTATAATCCTACTTTTACCATTGAGCAGTAGCACATAATTCCTACTGTTTAGTGTTAAAAAGCACTTGTGATAGGGACATCTTCTGGTACAGTAGTGTAATAGTTTTTTCTCAGTTGTTGAATGCATGAGAGATATGTCAAATATAAATGATCAGTAAGTAGACTGTCAGGAGAGCAACCTGCATTTTATGGTTATTTGCCCTGCTTTACTTCTTTTGTGGTCATCTGTCCAGTTTACAGCCAAACTCAGGGCAGATAAGACAACAGAGCTCGGGAGTGAGAAATGGGCCACAGTCATAAGTACCTTTCAATCAGTAACCACAGGATCATGCACCTACTAAAACAACCATTCTCTCATGATCCCAAATACCTAAAACAGCACATTATTTACGGTTAACATGGATCTACATTTGGGGTTACCAGTTTAAAGTGGAATTGGGCATGGTACTACCCTCTTTGTTTCTTGGTAAGATTAATGAGCCCACAAGTATAGAATACCTTAACATTCCTAATTGCAGGGGCTATCATCTCTCTCTCTCTGTCTCTCTCTTTCTCTCTCTCTCTCTCTCTCTCTCTCTCTCTCTCTCTCTCTCTCTCTCTCTCTCTCTCTCTCTCTTGGATTTGTCCTTTTTGATGTTTGGCTGCTACTTTGGGTGATTCCTTTGTCATTCCTCAAGTGAAACATACAATTGGTTCTGATAATTTTCATTTCATACATTTTTGAACTCTGTAATCCATTCATATTCTTGTTTTGTTATTGTTGCGAGAGTATACTTGTTAATAGAAATATGAAAATCTGATGTTTAACGAGCTCATGTTACCTATGTTATATTGAGCTATGTTGCGATATATTTTGAAATGAGAGTGTGTTCTTTGTGTTTCTGTAATGTTGAAATGTAAATCTTTCGTCATTTTGAAATGTAACTAATTAGTTGAATGTAACATTCCTTGATGAGAGACACTAGGGATGTAACCTTACACCTTCTCCAAGCTGTGCTATTGTCTCCTTTCCCCAACATGACTGAACACATTTAACCCTCTGCTCTCCATTACTCCTCCCATGAAGTGTAGCTATTAAGTAGCTCATCACAGCATGCTCACAAAGCCTTTTCACCACTTTCTCACGCTGCTCAAAAGGTACCTCTCTCACGCTACTTGGCATCTGTTGAAGGAACCAGCCATGTTTTGAGTTGAATGTATCAGAATACACAGAAATGAAACCACTTCCTGTGCAAACATACACAAAAACTGAATTACCTTGTTTGTTCCGGTACAAAAAAATCTATTCAGTTTATATTATACATAATGTGTCTCTCAAAAACATGGATTCAGTCGTTAATTGACCAACTTGTAACAGTTATTCGGTATTATGCTTACTGCTTCTGAATACTATGTTTTTGGTGTTTTGAATTGCAGGAGAGCACACACTGAATAAATTAGCTGAATGTAGCTACACCATCACAGTCATTATTGTAATTCGCTAAAAAGCACTGTTAGCACAAAGGTAAATGTAATTCCTTAGTTAATTGATGAATTTTCCCAGTTTTAGGCTTTTGCCTCAAGCTTTTCAGATCAACGTATTCTATATTTTACTGTATAGAATACTTAATGACCACTATATGTGCTTCAGGGTAAGCACTGTGGGCTCCATTATGAGAATTCAGTGAAAAAAATGAAATGATCAGACTATGTTTGACTGGTAGTTAAATATTTTGTGAACAGTTTGTAAAGTTTTCAGCACAGACTGAATGGTTTTCTTGTTATAAAGTAAGGTATGTGGGTTTCTAAAGCAGTGGGTAGGACACAGAGCTGAAGGAAGAGATGCTCTGTGCATCTTTCTCACGGCATATTTCGTTTTTTAGTTGTTTTTCTCATTAGTATACATAAATAATTTCCATGCATAGACAATATTTCACCCATGTCAATAAAGCAAAAGAGAAGTTATAATGTGGATTTTAAAGTTATGATTGATTAGGCTGAGGTATCCAGCTGTTTCCATGGCACCAAGCAATACTGCCTCATTGAAAATAACATGAGATTACGGGAAGTGCAAAAACAGCATTTTACCAAAAACGGTCAGAGCCAAAGACTTTGAATTTGTGGATCCAAATTTGGCATCTTTGCACTCAACAGGAAGTGTGAAAGCAACAATCATTTCTGTTCATCGTGTAGGCAAGCTTCCTGTTGACATGCCACAATCAGACGTTTATATTCTCATGCACTGCAGTAGTGCAGACTGTGGGGAAAAGAGCACATCATGATGTCCAACATGAAGCTGGTTGTTTTAATGATGGTGGTTCTGCATAAAACTTGCATGTCACAGACAGGTAAGGCCAATATCATTCCTCCTTTTTCACTCTTTTCTGTTTGGGTAAATTCCAACAAAGTCTAATTTTTGTAAAAAAAAAAAAAAAAAAAAACAGGATGACAATAGACTAAATGGTCATTTTTGGGTATTAACTCTTATGGTACCTGGGTTTTTGATTTACTTTGCAGCTGTTTTATTAATATATGCCAGCAATATATGGGAATGGTTGCTTTCTCTGCTTAATAACTACCTAGCTAAAAAGCCTTTGATACTAGCATCATAAGTAGCCAGGTAGCAGTCTGTTACAGGTAACTAACTTACAGGTGTCCAGCTAAGCTATAATGTAAAGTAGTTTCATATAGTCACTCTATCAGCTAATTAGATGGTTGACGTGTTCTTTGATGTTGTTATTCACAATTTTGACAAGGTGGCCACCACAAAAATCTCTATGCCAGAAAATGAATGTACAGATATTAATCAGTGTAAGAAAGCCTGTTTGGCTTCATTTTCTCTTTTTTGGTGTGACATTGAATTGATCAACCACAATGCATTCTTATCCAGTTTTTCTCTTTTATTAAATGACTTTATGTGGTTATTCCAAAACCCAAAGTCACTGGTCCTTACCAAGGGGAGACGTCACTGTACTGCAACTACATCTTTGAGAACATAACAACAGAAGGCATCCGTATGAGCTGGTGGAAAAATGACAGTGGGAAGCCCAAAGTTATGTGTAACTTTGGTCAGAAACAGAAGATGGAAGAAGATCTTGTTTGCAATGGCTCAAAGTGTTCTTGCAATGGGACAAACTTTGGTATTACTTTGGTTTTAAAGAATCTCACACTGAAAGATGCAGGACTCTACTTCTGTGAGGTGTGGAGTGAAGGCTCTAATGAACATGCTCGGGACTCAGTCAACCTCTCTGTGGCTGGTAAGTTGTGAGGTTCTTCAGTATGTAAAATGTCTGTCACATGTGCTTGTGTGTATACATATGAGTGTCTGGAAGATATGAGATGTATATCTTAATGATTGTACTTGAACATTGAAGTCTGGTTTGAAAATATTTCCTTTCTTCCTAAATATTCTTCAGCAAAGCCTTCAGTTCAAACCTTTACTTCCAAAGAGGATAATAGCTTCGTGTTCAACGCCTCTGGATGGTTCCCCAAGCCATCTGTCCGCTGGACTGATGAGAAAAACCAGGACTGGACACATTCTGCAGTTACTAAAATCACTGAAGGAAAGGATGGCCTGTACAACATAGATACTGTCCTGCATACAACCAGGACCCTTCATACAGCCAAACTCCACCTGAGCTACATCAACCCTAACACTGGAGAGGAACAGACTGATGTCCTGCAGAGAGACGCAGTTACAGGTGAAATTTTATAATTTATTCCTAAATGTTCATCCAATAGTATAGCATTAGTATATGCAACAGTATATGAAGTGGTAGATTGACTGGTGTATAGAAGAATATAACGTGGTTTAAAATCAGTGAGTACTGGCATGTTCCGGAGTGTTTGTGTGTATGCAACATGGAGCCTTCCTGTGTGCTTTGATTGACAACCAGAGTAACTTTTGCTTCCCCCATACCACTGCAATGTAGTGTGGTCTGGGCATTAATTCCATCTGGCCTGTTTTATAGTTTGGAAAATGTCTATATGTATCTTGCACGGTGCATTAAACAGAAAATACTCTGCTGTGTAGAGTACAACTGCATTATTGTGAGGTGACTTATATGGATATGTATTTTTTGTCTTCCCATTCAGTCCAGAACCTTACTGTTTGGATTATTGTGGGAAGTTCTACAGGAATTGTTGTAGGAGCTTTCATTGCAATTGCAGCAAGAAAGTGTCAGCATAAAATATCAAGTGGAGGTAAGAAGTAATTAAATCTATGTAAAAACACTGTAGGATATACAACAGTAGTGTTTGAATTGGGCTTTGTATTGATATTTGTTTCTTGGAGCAGCATCAACATCCCTGATTGTCAGACTACAGCACCATCATCTAAATTTGTACCATTTTTACCCCAGTATATAATCAATAAGTGGATGTATAGAAGTGTAGTTTTAAAGGTTTTCATACAAATCTCCCAGTTCATTGCGATTTATTGTGTTTCCACTCATTATGATGATCACTCCACTGGGAAGTAACAAACAATTTATACCCACTATGTATTGGGAGAGTTTAAAAGGCACTACTGTGTCCACTAAATTGGACATTTAATGGGAGAAATCTAAACTGGAAACCAGCTCTCAAACAAACACAAAAGGCAGAAAAGAAAAGGAGTGTTTAATCATTTCTTTTTATTAAATCTCAAAATTCTTTACTCAAGTCTGGGGTTTTTCTCTAACGGGGTCTCTCCTGTCAGATGCAACTCAAGGGAAACCAGGTGCAATGTTACAAATTTTACTTTTTTACAATTTTACTTTTTTACTTTCTCCAGAGTGGGGTCTTCGTTACTTGCATCAGTCAGCTCAGTTAGCTTTGAACTGCTTAGGCAACATGAGGGTTTTTAATCTATTGAAGTCCTTGACCTGTTGAATGTGCTCTAAAACACCTTCTTTCTCCCTCACAAATTCAGAGCAGTTCTAGGATTCATTTTCCCATTATTAATTACTGTAGCCACAGGTGGCCCAAAATTAAAACAGGCTCAGCACCTTAGCCAGATTTGGCATAATGACAAATGGACTTCTGGAAACAATGGTTTCCCATGCAGTGGCCTCAGCCACCCATAACATTTGCAAGATGTTCAGAGCATCACATTGTGAAATTCAGCTATCCACTCAGTCAATTAAACTGGAAATCATGTTGAATGAATTAACTGACAAACAATTCTTTGTCAAAATACTTTCTGGGATTAGTTATTTTTTTTCATAAGCCTATTCCAGAATATTTACGCTATTAATGAAATGTAAGAATGTAATTAGTTTTTCTTTAATCTCTGCACAGGTGCGCATGACCCACTGGAGGGAGCAGATGAGTCATTCTCAGGTATGAGAGATTGTTTGGTATGGGGGACATTTTCAGAAATTTTCTGACATTTTCAAATGTCCATCTGTAATGTAAGCTCTTAACCTTTCCCACATATGTAATCATGTTGCATTTTTTTATCTGAAGGTTCAACACCTCCTAGACTCCCACAGTCGTCTAGCTACGAATCATTAGATGGTAATGCATAAAAAACACTTATTTCTTTATAACTTCAGCCAGTTATTTATTGATCAATCATTTTTACACTTTTTGCTTTTATTTATTTCATTTATGTGTTTGTGCATGTGTGCATGTTGATACTCATCCTAGGAACTAGACCTGTGATGTGACAGTGAGATGGAGTTCTGGATTGTCAAGAAAATATCGCTGAAGCCAAAGTCCTGAATGGAGATACACATGCATGCATGCGCACACACACTTTGGTATGTGAATTCCAGCACCGCCATTACTGGTCATGGTCAAAGATCCACAGCACCAAGGCAACAACTGGCCCATGGGATAGTAGGGGTGTAGGCTGGTTACAGTTTGTTAGTTCATTGCTCTCTTGTAATCTGGCTGGCCACACACCTGCACACGCCTAATTGGAACAATTAAGTGTGTTTTAAAACAACTGAAAGCTGATTGAAGAACAATTAATATTCTTTACAAGTAACTGACACAGCTGGATCTGAAAAAGACTGTATGGAAACACTGATACAGCTGAGGTTTTGGAACACACAAGACTGTTCTGAAACACTGTCATACTTGACACATTGGAACAGTCAGGATTCTTATGGAAACAACCACACAGTCCATGCAATTACCAACTGTTCAATACAACCCTTTCAAACCAATTTCAATCTGAGATGGGTGGGGTGAAAGACATCAAAACAGTTTTGAATAAATGAAGACAGAGTGTTTAGCCGCATTAATGTGGAGGAAAGGTGACTGATGAAAGGATTGTGTTTATTTGATGACTTGATTTGAGCATTCAGGCTAGATTATGACAACTGAAATAAATATGAAAGCAAAGCCAGTATCCAACATTTGCCATTTCCTAACATGGTTAGTGTAAACTTTTTTTTTTGATGTTCCATATTTCTGAACAGCAAAGCATCACAAGAATTTTTTCTTTTCATGTTTCTTGCAGCCTATTCATGTTTTCTATATTTTATATTGATGATAATTATGAATATAAAATCTAAATATTTCAGTTTGACAAAAACAAATCAGGTGAACCACACTTTTGAGCTTAAACAATGATGTAGTTAGTATATTATAATCCTACTTTTACCATTGAGCAATAGCACATAACTCCTACTGGTATTGTTGGCTTCAAATCAGTTCAGTGTTAAAAAATACGTGTGATAGGGACATCTGCTGGTACAGTAGTGTAATAGTTTTTTCTCAGTTGTGGAATGCATAACGGGTATGTAAATAATAACCTGCATTTTATGGTTATTTGCCCAGCTTTACTTCCTTGGTGGCCATCTGACCACAGGTCACACACCTACTTAAAATTAAATAGCTATTCTCTCATGATCCCAATCCAATACCTAAAACAGCACATAATTTATGGTTAACATGGATCGACATTTGGGGTTACAAGTTTAAAGAAATACACTTTGTATTGTAAGTCGCTCTGGATAAGAGCATCTGCTAAATGCCTATTATGTAATGTAATGTAAAGTGGAATAGGGCATGGTACGACCCTTTTTGTTTCTTGGAAAGATTAATGTGCCCCCAAATGTAGAATCCATTGGTTAACATTCTTAATTGCATGGGACCATCATCTCTCTCCATCTCACTCCTTTCCCCTCCAGGACAAGCTACGTGTGTGTGTGTGTGTGTGTGTGTGTGTGTGTGTGTGTGTGTGTGTGTGTGTGTGTGTGTGTGTGTGTGTGTGTGTGTGTGTGTGTGTGTGTGTGTGTGTACCACCATACATTTTTAAGTTTAGAGTCATGTAAAATGTTTGTATATCTGAAGTCTCCTGATGACAAGTGTGTCCCTCAACATTGCAGCTAAACTATGAATTTTCAGAATTGCCTGTTCCTCTCTATGAACTCTCCTCCCTAAACTTGTGTATGTTAATGTTTAGTGTCATTGCAAGGCACATAAAAACGCTGCTTGGCATCTGTTGAAGGAACCTTCCCAATAATTTTTATGTAGAATGTATTTGCACCACAGAAATGAAACCACTTCCTGTGCGTGTAGCAGGAGAAGTTTTAACCTGTGTGTATTAATACGTTCATCAAAATATTTGATTCTTATTTCCATGAGAATCTGTTCTAAGATGTTTTATTGATATTTTTAAGCTCTTCCTGTTTTATGTCCTCTCCTGACATGACCTGGAAATTGTTGGCTGTCAGGTTAACTGATTATATCACGCTTCATCCATTCAATTGAAATGTGCGCTCTGGTTAACACAAACTATTTCTGATCACAGAGTAGTTTTTTAAATACATAAATTGCCCTGTGAACATGTATACACTACACTACATGAAGCTATTTCAATTTTCACTATTTTGTTTAACTATTGATTCAAACTGTGTGACATGCCATGAGGATTAGCCAATGAAATGCTGGCTAACCCTCATGGTGTCCTAATCCATGAGGATTAGCCAATGAAATGTTAGCTAACCCTCATGGTTTCCTAATCCATGAGGATTAGCCAATGAAATGTTAGCTAACCCTCATGGTTTCCTAATCCATGAGGATTAGCCAATGAAATGTTAGCTAACCCTCATGGTGTCCTAATCCATGAGGATTAGCCAATGAAATGTTAGCTAACCCTCATGGTGTCCTAATTCCTGAGGGTAAGCCAATGAAATGTTAGCCCTCATAGCTAATGAAATCTCAAGAGGGTTAGACAGTACAGTTATTGTGTTCTGTTATTTACAAGAGTCAGACACTCCTTACAGAATTTTCCCAAACTGACAGCCTGTTTGTGCTGTAATATTGTCAGGTACAAAACAGGTTTTACAGATGACTCTAGTCTGCAGCCCCTCAACACTAACATTAGGACGATAAGATCAAAGAAACACTCCTAATGTGGAACAAATAATATGAGACCGAGTGAGAAAGGGGTGTGGTAGGAGCGGTGTCACAGTCTGCAGGTGGTGCACAGAGCAAAGGCAAAACTTTGTGGTGTAACTGTGAATTCAGCAGCTGGGAGTTAGAGCTCCAACATAGCAGGAGGTCCATACTGGTGAAGCAGCAGTCGGCTCAGCCTCGCTGAGGTAAACTGTAGCTAATTATGTTTTCCATTCACTCATTCACATGCTCATATATTCCTTAAATGATGTTAACTTATGCATTAGGTGTTTGTCTTATTGTTCAGTGAACCAGCCATTAAACTGTTTAAGTCTATTTAAGCAAAATACATGAATTCAAATATTGCTCTTTTTCTATTGCTTAATGGAATTAGAATCCATCACATTCCAAAATTGTGCTTAATTAACTCCTTGTATTAGGTGAACTTGTGTTAGTTTTTGCCCCTAAATTGAATTTCTACTGTGTTATTTATCTTGTATTTGGCATTCCATAGTGTTCAAAATATGGCAATGACACATGTTCAGATAAAGTGATCTCTTACTTGCTCTCTACAAAGTCAGTCGTGCCACTGAGGTTCGCCTATTTATGCATAATCCAAAGGTAAACACCCTTGCAACATTCTGATTGGAAAAATTATTTCTGTCATGGCAACTGCCTCTAAATGTAGAAACCTATTTAAATAGATCACCAGTGCTGTTGGTACCTCCTTAAAATGGCTGTGTGTTCTTGACCTTGAAGTGTGCAGTGTACACTGTACATACACTTTTGTGTTGTTGGAGTTGTTCTATTCTGCTTTATTCTTGATCTTGACTGCCATAAATTCCACCTTACGGGTGAATTCTATTATACTGCTCTTGTCTCTGAGGAGGGCTTGGCCTTACATATTTCTGGGGAGTATCTGAGAAGTGTTTTCTACTCTACAAATGAAATATAATTTGTGTGTCAAAGTGCTTTATTATTGCTTTATTTTTGTGTCCAGGTCTTGACCAAGTCTAGTATGGAAGCATGACATTTATCATACTGAAAACATTTTTTTTTCTATCTTTATTTCCTGATTCTTGCTTCTTTATACTATGTTGTAGTTAAATGTTGAGATTTTTTCATTTGATTTAATGTGTACATTCTATGTTTATATATTTTCTTTTATGATACATATATATATATTTGCTTTTCTGATTGTTTGTTCCTCTTATTCCATTTCTATTTCATGTATTTGTGATATTGTTTTTACTTGCATTAACTTGTTTAACATAATTGCTCAGGTTGGAACATAATTAATATTTTCATTTGTTAATTTCTTTCACAATATCTGTTTAAATATTTCCCTTTGTCCAGTAAGTTCAGTCCAATGAGATATCATTTACTTGACATAATAGTATATTTCTATTGATGCTTTTTGTGTTTTTTTTTTTTAAATGATTTATTCCTTGTGTTTTGTTTTATATACAGGATTAATTTATGATGGATATGAATATGTCTGGCATAATTATTGGGTAGGAACATTAATATTTCACCATACCTACTTACCCAAACTGTGTCTTGCCTGGCAACCATTATTGCAATAAACATGTCCATATTTACAGGTTTGCTGCCATCACCTGCCATTTTAAGTTTATATACTCAGTTCTGAGTAAAAACGCTATTGTAGGTAACACCATATTGGTTCAAATATGGTGATAGATATAAGGTTGCATGACAAAGCAGCAACCATAAGCTTAACCTTAATTATAACGCATCCCGTATAATGAAAGACATACTCAGATGTGAACAAAACCAGCCTTGATATTGTCAATTCTGATCTCATTGCTGTAATATTTAGGAATCAGACTACTGTACTTTAATGGGGGGGCAATATGTTTTGTGATTATCCAAATTAATCCTGTAATAAATACAGACATCTGTTTCAAAAAATGTTTGCATTACTATTCCTTTTTTTAAAACCTTGATTCACTATAAGTTGTTTAGTCAAATTTAACTAACGCACATTAAGTACAAACTTAACCTTTTTTGAGCACTCTCAGAAAGAAAGCAGTAAAAAAACATTAATGTGTGAAGTGCTTATGCGCATAATTTCAGACAGTATGTATGCAAAACCTTTGTACTCATAGTAGAAAAGAGAAATTCAGAAGTTATTCTACCTAATCTGTCATGATTCTACCTAAACTGTTATTATCACTGTTATTGGAATTGATATTCCTCGTATTATTTTAATTATCTTTTGAGTCAAAGAGTTATGTCAGCCATCTCCACTCTTCTATCTACCCATTGTATGCCCTGTACCAGCCAGAAGCAGATGGGCTCCCCCTCTGAGCTGGGCTCTGAGATAAAAGTAAATTAAAAATAAAGCCAGCAGTGTCTGTATATTTTAAGAAAAAATGTAACACAAGAATTCATTTGAGGTCACAAATAGTCATAATTTGTAAAAAGGAAGATTCACAAACATTTATTTACTCAAAACTTTCTCTTGAGACTATGAAACTTTTCAGCTTCAAGCCACTGTTTCAAGTTTTTATTCTGTTTAAAAGGCTTTGTGGCTTTGCTCAACAGCTGTAACAGAGATTCGTCAGCGCAGTGTCCTCAATGACTGAATCATACTCCGGAAAATGCATGACTATATATCTGTGGGGTATGTGTTAGTTTTTGGTTTTCATTCCTTTTTCCAAAAATGCATTTAAGTTATGTGAAATCATTGCCTCGGAGGTCCAGAATACTGACGGTCTGCAGCAAAAGCAGAATACAACAGTTGTTCCAGACAAACTGATTCACGCTCTGAGCACAAGTGTATATATCTCCGACAGCCAATGACTAAACACCCTCAAACACCTCACTGCAACCCTATCTATCATCTCACACAGCGCTCACACAGTTTACACTGCAATTTTAGGTTTACTTACAGGTATATGTTCCATTAACATGACCACAAAAAGTTCCTCCCACTAATAACGCAACTATAGTACCACCCTGAATCCTTAAGTCAAACCGTTATTACATTATTAAATAGCCTTACCTTGGAAAAGTTGCTTTTGGCTGCAAATGAAGGGAGGCTGAAACTGTAAAAGTGCACCAATGTAATGACAGCAATGAGTAAGCCTAGACTCAAGGATGACAGCTTTGAGTTTTTAGTTTGAACAAAAAGAAGACACAAATAATTCTAAGTGCTTTGCTGGTTGTATAAATCAGTACACTGATTTTCAGATCATCACTTTAAGCTTATTGAATGTTTGTTTTCACCTCACGTGCTGAGGAAAAACATCTATGTCATGTTGGATTTCAATCCAAACTTTCAGGGAGGCATTTTGTCTCCTCTTGCCTTTTCCCATTCAATATTATAAGATGTATCTGTTGTTTTCAGATGACGTCAACCATAACAGTTCTCTGTCTGACCTCAGCTCCCTTCCACTACCCTCTGAATCCAGGTGACTGAAGAAAACGCTTTGCATGTAGTTGAATCCCTCTGCGCTCTGATCGTTACCCGTTATATAACGGAGCATGATGAAAACAGGCCCTCTTCCCACACTAGCTGGGCCCTCCTCTGACCTTGGACACACACATTCCTGAATCTCTGAAAGCCAGCACTCAGAGGTACAGAAATAATTTAAGGCACACATACATCAAAACCATGACATAAATAGACATTTTTAACGCACACACAATTCCACACTTTCAAAGTGATTTGAGAAATTGCTTCCTGGGCCCCACTGTTTATACGGTCTTTCATTAAAGGGAATTTCTTGGTCAATGAAGGACGCTCAAAACTGTGTTTTTGGTCAGAACATATTCTTCAGAATTTATTTGATTTAGCTTTAGATTTAGATTTGTTCTGTCATTGAGCTCTTTATTTCCCAAATTAGCTTCAATAACCCAGTATATATAGTATAGACTCTTACGACCCAACTGGTTGTACCTGTTGATGGGTGGAAGCCATGGAACTGAGACTGATAAAAACCCAATGATAGGTAAGGTAAAAGCCAGCAATCATTTCACTGATGGAGTGTGTTGAAGAGTGGGCTGTCCTGTGGATGATTTTAAATGGCTTCGATGGCACTTTGGTGATTTTACATCTTTTTTTTGTACTGGTCAACATTCCAGAAGCACACACATATCAGTTTAATTACTGCTTCTTCATTCGGTAAGAAACTCGGGAACCGGTGGGGTATAAGTCCCAGTCTCCTGAACAATAACCGATTTTAAAAAAATGCACCCTTGATTCCCAGGGGTGTCACTGCAAAAGAGGACCGAATCTTCAGTAGACCGACCTCGTTATAGAAAGGTTAAACATTAATGCGCTTTTATTTTATTGTCAGTCCATTCCCTCACAGATGGACCTGTCGGATTGCAAACGGGTCATTCTATACTTGATGGGGCCAAGTCATGGAATTTCAGATGAAAAAAAGTAATGGTATATCAATAGACAAGTGTTGAATGCATAACTTGGGATGTGTAGTTTTTTTTTACAGGAATACCATTATTGTATGCAGAACTGGATGTCATGTGTAAAAGCATGTGTCACACACCTAATACAGTCAAGAAAAGTATCTGTCACACCATCTCTTGGCCCGACTGTGGTATATACATATGCTAATACGTAGTTAATGCTGCAATATTTAGAAACAAATTAATTAATTAGTATTTATGCTTAAAATTGCAATCTAACAATGAAATTAAAGGTGAATTAGCATGAGCAAGAGCTGTACAGTTTAGAGGGTTTGTGTGTGACAGAAAGAAAGAGAGCGCAGCTTCCAGTCCTGTCAAGAATTATGAGATAAATTCAAAACTAATTTATTTTGGAATGCCTTCAAGGAAATAGTGGGAATGTATAATAGAAACCAATTGAAGAGAGCTGAATGTATTCTTTAAACAGATTCTCCAACTGTGCTTACAACTGGCATATTTCCATGAATTTGATTTTTTTCATTTCATTTTTCATTCCATTTAATTACCATTTTGTTAGAAGTGTACTCAGAGCTTTATAAATGAGGTCCCAAGTGCCCATATTAATTCTTACATCATTAGCTGAAAAAGGCCTGCTTGAGGAAACATTTCCTCACTCAGCAATTTTAAGTCAACTTTTTAAACGACAAGCCCACACTTAAAAATATTACATGTTTACTGAAAAGGATTGAAAATGCAATAGTAATACAATGAGAGTCCATTTGTGATTTTGATTTGACATACTTTTTGGCAGTAGCCTCGGTGGAGTGTCATATTACCGCATGTTATAACTCAGTAAAAACAGTATCGTACAACTAGGGACATGTAGTCTGCATTCAACTAGTTTAACAGTGCGTTGGAACAAACAAAAACTAGATTTCCCAGCACACAACTGGAGGAGTGAGGCAAGTCTCCGGAAGAGGTGTACGCCTGCGCCGTCAGTGCAAACAAGAGAAGAAGCACTGAAAGAGTCACAGCTAAAACCGCATTAAGACAAGATGGCAGGACTGCCCCGCAGGATCATTAAGGTAATCGTGCAGTCTTTACGTGGTAAACACTCCAACTGTGGCAGTATATGCAGCGGGGATTCAGGGAAATCAACTGGATATTGATGCGAGATACGCACAGGTTGTTAATCCTACGTGCTAGCAGCGAGCACTCACGATAGCTAGCTTTACTTCCGTTTATTCTCCGTTCCAAAGCCGAAAAAGGTTGGGTTAAAAATACATCTTCCCTGGATAAAGATGGCGGAGAAATGTGTCCCGTATGCTATTTATTAATCGATCATAATTAAAAATAAAGTGCCCAGCTACAGTGTTTGGTTGTCACAGTTTTATGTTTAATAAGTAACTGTAATATAGTTAGCTAGTCAGTTAGATCTCCTCAAATTGTTAGCGGGTTGTAGGGTGTTGAGGGTGGTGTAGGAGGTGCCGGTTGTTGACTCCTCAATATGACGGATCCGCGGCGGATCCCTTCGCCAGCTGTGTTAATACGTTTAAATATAACATGAATGACTTTTGGTACCTCCTTTTGGTACTGTAATGATGCTGTAGGTTACACGTCGCGATCAGAGTTGAATTAATTTGCTTGATTGTCTTGAAATGCTAGCATGGGGTATTGCCGGTGTTTTCCTTATCGAAGGCCTCGTACAATCGGGTCTGGTACTGTTCATTGGAATGAATGAGGCGACAGAGTCGTTGCTAACTTAACTAGCCAGCTTTACTATATTACAGAGTATTGCGGCTGATCCTGGTGGCATCAGAAGCAGAATATTGTCGTAGACACTAGTGTACAAGATCATGACTTGCACCGTTCTCAGTTCTGTCACAACCGTCTGGGCTGACAGTCATCAATTCAATATGGTTCATTTTGGGCTGATGACAGCTTGGTATCTAACGTGAATGATGTAAAGGAAGGACCGCGAATGCACTGCAGGCGATGTGCCTGTATCATTTATTTCTGTTGCATTATTAATGTCAGAGGCAAAACACTGTAGCTGCTTAACGTTAAACACAGTTGTGTGGCCGGACATACTGTGACGGGCGCTCACTGACAGATGCTTAAACCTGCAAATCATCTACCAGGTGTTGGAAACGGTTCAGCCCAAAACGAGATGATTCACAGTTTTTCACTTAATGCATTGTAATCTAATTCTGTTGGAAAGCAAAGACCAGTCCTTATTTGTCTGTGCTGCAAGCAGTAACTGTATACAAACTTTTGCCTCGGGTGTAAAGCTGGTAAAGACGTCTTTTTTGTTCAAATATTTCTTCAAGAATTGTCATTCATTCTGTATGTACAGAGGTGCTTTAGTTCCACGTGGTCTTTGAACGATTGGCCATCAAAGCCATATTCTCTTGTTACTTTGATAAATACATGTATGTGACACAATTGAGTCGATTAACTGTACCTTAAAGTACAAATGGCAACACATTTTACTATAATATTTATTGTTGTTAAGGAGGAAACCTTTTAACAGGAATTGCTTCCCTTAATTTGGAATTGTGTAAGGACATCCACCAAGCAGATAAATATGAATAATATTTATATAAAGGCTATATCCCTGATGAGGTGATTTTTGGCTGCACACTCAAACTATGTTTATTTTTTCAAAAGTAAGGCTTGAAGGATGATTAAATAGTCATCTTTAACACACCAAACCACTGGCAAATGTGTGCAGTCTTGTGTTAGGCCTGTTTGGCCTGTCTGCCTGAGAGAAAATTAACACCAGTAGTAATGTATAAAAATTTAAAAGATTTCTGGGTCACCCGGGACAGGTGAGGGCTAGATTTCGCCTTTTGAGCGTAACATTATCTGTCGTGTCAGCAGGACACCCTCAGTCAATGGCCTGGCCTGCTCTCTTGTGTCTAAACGCTGCACGGTCCCACAGACGTCTCAACTGCACTCTTATGGATTTCTTCAAAAATAGTTGCTGAGGCACGGTTTTTTGTTTTGTTTACTGTCGTTACAATTAATATACTTCTGTTCCATCAGCGTGACAGCGAATTGAGATGGGCTGGTCTCCACAGGGGCGCCAACATACAAGATGTCATCGCTGTGTCTTGTTCCACCTTACTACAATTGCACAAGATTGGCCAGCACTTGAGGTGACCTTTTGGTTAATGTGCAGGCCCTCCAGTGTATGAGATTACCGTCCAGGATTTAGGGTTGGGCGACTCCTGTGCTTTCAGATCATTTCATCATCCAGCCCAAAGATAACCATTGGGTGATTAATCTATGGGGCGTGGCTTCAGAATTCCTTGCTGTTGTCATGGACTCTGATTGTTACCCCCATATCAGGAAGTAGTGTGTCAGGCCTGCTTCCCTCTCTGTGTCATATCTGTCACATGATTGGTTATCAAGGCCCAGAGCAGTGATTGGGCCTGCACCTGTTTACATGGTGGTGGGCGTGGACTGAAGCATCATTTTAGTCTCTTGGCAAATCTATTTGTATATCTTCCTCATTCTGTGGTAATGTAGATTAGGGCCAGATAGATGTATTTCAGCACCGGATTAAACAGGAATACAACATTTAAATAATTAATGGTTGTTGACCCGCTGTTCCAGACTTGAAAAGCATTAAAGCAGGTAAGTTTCACTTTCTCGTAGTACAGAATTGAATGGAGGCAAGTCAGAGAAATAAATCTATGTTTCTAGTTTACCTGCAGCATTCGGCTGGCAATTATAAACCATATCTTCACAAAATATTGCCTCATAATGAAACATCCAATAATGGCACAGTGTCTTTGGAAGTGTTCTTCCCTGCTATATGGGGTTTTGAACAGGTTCTGGCATTAGCTGGTATAGCTTGTTTCTGTGAGTCACCATTGCGAGGACTGAGATCACGAGTGCCAACATTGTCATTGCATGAGATAACAGGGCCAAGAGACTAGTGGCCAACGTGTTCGAATGGGACCTGGAAGGTTGTCTGTTCAAGCCCGAGAGCAGCCATGAAAAGCTCAATGTGTAGCTGTTGGGCTCTAAAGCAAAGCCCTTAACTTCCACATTGCACCGGGAGGGGTTTTGGCCCCTGCCTCATCTGTTTAGCTGTATTTCACTTTTTTGTATTTTTTTTTCAAGTAACTGTAATGTAATGACATGGTCTTGTGCAGTGGTTGTCCTGAGAAAGACGTATTTATGTGAAAAATCTATGAAAGACAAAGGGAATTTTCTAGAAAATTGTGAACAAGCAGCAATATATTAAATTGCAGGTATTTAGCAGATGGTCTTACCCATAGCGACTTACAGCACAAAATGTTTCATCTGTATGTCTGAGAATAATAAACACAGGTAAAGCGGAGTTATTTTGAAGCTGTTCTGAAAGCATTCTCTATGTGCCTGGCCTGTGACTGTCTGTTGTATTAATCATGACTGCCTGCATGAAGCTCAATCCCATCATCATCCGCCCCAGTTTAGGAAAAGCGACACATTCTGTGGATGATGAAAAACACAGTGGGCAGACAATATTACAATGCGTTAGCAGTGAATACCTTCACACAGCAAATACACCGCACCATGACAATGGTAACCACTGTAGAATCGCCTTGATATAAGGGAAATGACAGCAGAAAATGCTGTTGGGAGACTAACGCTCAGGTAGTGCACAGCAGCACAAGCAAATAATCTGATTGACTCCAGGCATTTACAAGGTGTAGCGTAGCATCGGCTACATAGGGCATTGAAAAAGACAAATACAGGCTTTAGAAACTCTGCATTTGTCATATCGCACAATTGAAATGAATGCAGATGAACAGTAAGATTAACACTATCCATATTGTGAGATTGTTTGAAAGAATCAGGGGGGAAGTTTACACAACTTCAAATTTCACAATCAGAACGTGGTGATGATTTTGTATCTAAGCTGCCGGTTACCTCAAAACTTTCCCATGAATGTCCTATTATACCATATTAATATACTATAAATGTATTACTGTTACATTTACTTGAGTGTGAGGCAAACTATTATCCCTTTTTGTTCTTTTTGGCTGTTTCTTTATTTTTATTTTTTGGCTTTTGGTGAGAAAAACGTATTCGCTGTGCTGTTCTGTCTGCAGACTCCATGGTTGTAGTTCTGTGATGCTTTAGCAGGTGATTCTCGAAATTGATTGTCGTTGAGGGCCGCAACCATTTGCTGCCTCTAGCCTTCCAGAAGATTCTTTTAGTAATGTTTTTGCCAACGGAAGTGGGAAACCCAAAGTGTTTCCATAAAACTGTGATGGAACCATATAAACACCACCACACTTCCATAGTGCCCCAAGTTCTCCATTATCTTGTGTCTTGTGTTTTCGAAGCACACCAGTCACTGTTAGTTAGGGTAGCTGAGCTACAGGGGTATGCTAATATATTTGTAGAGATTTCTATTATTGTTCTTGGTGTACCACAAAGTTAACTGTGATACCCTATGATGTTTCTAGAACGTTATTTTCATTTTTTAACTTTTTTTTACTTTGATAGCTTAGTTTCCTCAAGACTTGAATATACCCACCACTTAAAAATTAAAAATAAAGATATTGGTTTATTCTAAGTTTGTGCTAGTATTCTGATTGAAGTGTTTGTATGGAAGTGTATTTCAGGTAATATCTGACAAATACAGACGTCTTATTCTGGTTTTTCCATTTACTGGTTTGGGTTGTTGTAGTTGTAAAATTGTGTTCACATAGCTAAAACATAATTGGGATACTTAGCTCACCTTATTCTGACGGAAAGGTGAACTGGGTCATGTGAGTGGATCCATGGTCATAGGATCTCCCTTCATTTCTTTTGGTTTTATAAAAATCAACAGATACATTTTCGCTGACTTATAATAAGGAACCACATTTCCATATAGCCTGAAGTGATACCATGCTTGATACCTCTACATTATTTTTGTGAAAGTTATCTTCAGAATAGCTATCTTCAGAATAATGTACATTTAAATGTATTTATGTATAAGAAATGTTTGCCAGCTAACTTTTGTATAATTGATATTTTGGATAAAAACCTTGACAGGGTAGTGGTTAACGGCAGTCAGAACAGTGACATAAATTCCCTATGTCTACTAAATGGTCATGTAGTTTATTAGTGAGAGGAATTGTACCTTTGTCAAAATAAGGATAATATGGATATTAAATTAGGATAATATATGGACCGAACTTTAGTGACCTTTTCTTCTCTTACAAAACTTATTAGGAAAAGTGCCGATAAGGGAAGTTACATGAATCCTTACATCACTACTTCTTAAGAAAGTCTTAAGGAAGTGCATTAAACCAAACTGAGAACTACACTATAGATAGACTTTTAGAAAGGAGTCCAAACTGGACGGATTAGCCATCTAACGCCTAGTAGAAAAGAACTGGCTCTTTTGTTCTGCCAGCTTCTCTCAGCTGTCCTGTAGCAGACAAGGGCAACCAGACTCAGACAGGTCATCGTGGAAGGGCGTTGACCTTTCACCTGGTCATCAGTAGGTAAAAGACTAACAAGAGTGTCAACAAGAGCGTGAGGGTGAAGCGCCCCCTCCGTGCCTTTGTTTTAAACCGCGGGCTTTTGTCAGAGGGGTTATCTGAAACTCGCCGGGAATTCCAACTCGTGTGGGGCCAAGAAATGCGGCCCGTGGCGTGCCAGAAATTCCAGTCTGCCTGCCACAATAGGGTCAGCGTGTGAATGCACAATGAGAAAGCGGCCCTTCGCGAGTGCCCCCCCCCCCATGGGAGCAACTTTAACAAATCTGTGTTGTCACTGCGCCGTTTCAGTTACCGGCTAAATGAGCTGCATAATTTCCCTCCGGTGTCTCAAGTCAATTTCAGTGGGCCTATCAGTAATCTGGGAAACAGGCAAGGCTTAAAAACTTTTTAACTTTTTTGTGTGTTTTTTCTGTTTAATTTCAGCAATTTGCACTTGAACCATCCCAAATATATTTTTTTCTGCAGTATTACTAGTTTCAGTAACTCAGTGTTCTTTTGATTGTATTTTGATACTCCCGTATTTTAAAGTTATGTAATTTAAATCAGTGCATTGTAATGGGTTTGTTACCTCGGAGGTTGCAGGTTCGATTCCTACTTATTCACTCCTATTTCAACATTCTCTTGCACAACCTTATCTCGTACACTCTGAGAAACTGGCTGGTCATAGTGTGAATGAAGTATTTCTGGAATTTGAAGTTCAGTCTGAAGCACATTGCGTCAGCTGCATCAGTGAATTGCCATACTAGTCCACAGTCATTTTTACTCAGCCTCCAGGGACAAATCACAGATGTTTAAAGATAGATAGATGTGTGTGTGTGCGTGCGTGCTTGCATGTGTGTGTGTGAGGTTTTTAACATTGTGTCACGTTTTACATCTCTGTAAAAACAACATACAAACACCAATCTGGTCTTAATCAGGCTGGGTTGGGTGGAAGTGAGAATGTCTTAGAATGCACAATAGGTTTAATTATAATATTGTTTAATATATGAATCCAGGTGTTGGTAATGAATGCCCTCATTTAACATCCAACAATCTAACACGAATAATGCTAAAACTTCCCAATTACCCAGCATGCCATATTTCTGAATTCATTACACATTACATTACAGTCATTTAGCTGACTTGCAAGGTGACTTGCAGTAGATTGGGCTAACCAAGGGCCAATCCCCCCTGGGAGCAGTGTGGGGTTAAGGGCCTTGCTCAAGGACCCAACAGCAATGGTTATCTTGCTGTGGCTGGCCTGGGGCTTGGGCCACCAACCTCAGGGGTCCTAGTCATGTACCTTCTCCACTAGACAACAGCCTGCCCCCAATTCATGTTATTTAATAATCATTAAATAAGACAAGGTCACGAAAGGAAAGCGAGAATGAAAAATACCCAGGACATTTGCATATTTCCCCTGAGGTAAAATAAAGATGTACCCAACAACAGCTGCGGAACACCAAAAAAAGAATAATGAAAGCGTTGCAAGCTAAAGAAGAACCGTGCACTTTTGTCTTCTTCCTGGAAAATTAACCCTGTTCTTGTGGCTTTAAATTTTCTGATTATTGTCCTAGTAATATAATTACTATATTATTATAAATATAATTGTGTAGCAATTACCCTATGTTTAAAACTCAGGAACCGTTTTTGTTTGATTTATATTTATACCCAAGAGGAACAAGTTTTGGAAGCCCACAAACTTTCCTTAGCTCTTAGTATCTGGAGTGTTCTGATTTTGAAATTCAAGTTTTGATTAAGGTTGCAAATTTCTAATCAATTTTCTATGCTCGTTAACTACTTAAAGTCAGTTAACCAATAAGCGTAAAATTCACTATGAAAGGTAGAACTGTGGTGTGTGTGAGACCTGTATCAAAGGCAGCGTTAAAATTAAATTCATGTATTCTATCAGGAAAGAAAGTATGTGCTTTATTCTGTAATTAGGTATTTTGGCATAAATGTATCATAGATATGCAAATATATAAGAATTCTGTAAAATTATCATCATGTATTTTGTTGTTTATTATTTGTCCAATTTAGCTGGGATGAAGATCCATGTCCTTTTCCTATGTGCGATTTAGCTGGGATGGGCAAAAAAGTGGGGTATTTTGGCAAATAATTAGCACATGAAAAGCGGGCATCTTATTTACTCACTCACTGTTGCCGTAAAGGTGGGTGGAAGTTGCCATGGCCACAGTGTTCAAGGGCGACAAGGTTGATTGTTCTCTGCAGATGCAGTACTTGTGTTTAATTTTAGTAGTTTTGGTTTTACACATGTATCAAATTGCAACTTAAAGCTCAATCTGAAATTTGCTGGAAAAGGCAAGACCGGTATTTGAAAATTAAACCCAAGGGCAGTTCATAGTTCATGCGTCAAGCGTGTTAATTATTATTATAACTAAATTGTGTTCATTTTTCTGTTTCGTTTTTTTATAGATAGCCAAGGGTGAATATTTAAGGTGCGCTACAATCTTTGTAAAAGAAATGTTTTTTTCCTGCAGTCCTTTGCAGTGAAGTCAAATGGAAGAACTCCAAAAATTTGGCTCAAAGTGCAAGGAAAGATATTATTGAGAGAAACTAGTAATGTAGAAACCATTGCACTCATTCTTAGCTGAAGCAGTTCCAGTTGGAATGTATTTTCTCATTGTTTACAATTTCGCAGTATCTATGGAGTATTAGCCTAAACATCGTTGTACAATAAAAAGACATAGATCTGCACTTGTGTGTTTATGTATGACGTGGGAGTGATGTTTCCTGACTCACAGCCTGTTTTTGCACCTCTCTCTTTGTGTGTGTTCAGGAGACTCAGCGTTTGCTGGCAGAGCCTGTTCCCGGCATAAAGGCGGAGCCAGACGAAGGCAACGCCCGCTATTTCCATGTGGTCATCGCGGGACCACAGGACTCCCCGTTTGAAGGAGGGACTTTTAAACTTGAACTTTTTCTTCCAGAAGAATATCCCATGGCAGCTCCGAAAGTACGCTTCATGACCAAAATATACCACCCAAACGTGGACAAGCTGGGGAGGATATGTCTAGATATTTTAAAAGGTAAGAGGTGGAGACCGATGGTGCTGTCAGCCAATGAATGCAGGGAGGGATTTTCCGTTTGAATCTTCCCTAAAAAAAGACCACAATCTCCAACTATCGATCTCCGTGCCAACCTTCTTATTGGGAAATATTACCCTATTTCAGATTGTGTTCTCTGGTAAAATCTTTCTGTTTTCGTTTTCCCCTCCATTTTGTCCATCTTCCTCCCTTATTTGGTCTCCTATTGCCATGGCGACCTGGCCTGCAGATAAGTGGTCCCCAGCCCTGCAGATCCGCACAGTGCTGCTATCCATTCAGGCATTACTAAGCGCTCCCAATCCCGACGATCCACTAGCGAACGACGTCGCCGAGCAGTGGAAAACTAACGAAGCCCAAGCCATAGAGACAGGTATGTCGAGCGGTTTTCCGCGCATGTGTGCGTCTGTAGCGCTCCGCCATTTGTATGGGGTGTTGTTTTCTGATATTTTCGGAAGGGGGAGGAACAATATTCCAACACACTTCCTGCATGATCTACAGACTGGTGTAGATCATGCAGTATGTGTATTTGCGAGCATCTAATTGCTGTTCACTGCTATGATCAGTCTGGAGGGATCAGTGAATGATCAGTGAACATGCTTTCGTGCTCAGGCTGTTCTGCCTAGCGACTGAACACGAAAGCTCGTTCAGTGAATGTGCCTGGCCACCGAAGGTGTAAATTCAATACACATTGGGCCCCCAGGACCGACGTTGGGAACCGCTGGTCTAGAGGGACCAGTGAATGATCAGTGAGCGAGCTTTTGTGTTCACATCTAAAATTGTGCTCGGATTCAAAAACTAAAGATACTTGGAGCTCCTCACTCCAGCACTCAACGATGCTAGTCATGCACCCACATACAATGTGAAGCTAAATTTAAAATAATGTGGTACATTAATGTTGTTATGGGGAAAAATATTCAAATCAACCCTGCATTCCAGTGCCAAGTTAATGTTTATATATATTAATCTGCAATGCAGTGGTAATCACTGATCATGTGATTCCTTCTCTAATTAAAGGGGATGTGTATCGGTTCCTCCCAGTGGGACCCGTACAATACATTGAACAGCTTGTGTTTTGTGTTAGCCGTAGTGTTTCACAGAGTGAAATACCCCTTTAAGGGTGGAAATTAATTACACAAGAAGCTTGAAGAGAATGCGCAGTCATGTTTAAATGTAATTCATCAAATTACATGCCCAAAATGTTAGGAACCTTCCTAACGAACGTGAAGGAGTTGTTTGTTTCTTGCTCGGACTTGGGACTAACTTACGACGTATCGCTGTTGTGTTTTCCAGCCCGGACATGGACTAGGCTTTACGCTGGAAACAACATCGAGGTGTAGGTGCGGAAGCTTGGGTGCGAACACGACTCTTCCCGCTCTGCAGAGACCTACTCTTCCATCGTTTGCATTTAAAGGACACAGTCTTAGGATTTAAAAAAAAAAAAAAGAATATAAACCAGTAAAATGAAAATATATATGTATTAAAGAGGAAAAAAAAAAGACCGCTCAAAGACCATTGGTGACTTAAATGACACGTTAGCCAATTTTATTTGTCTTTGTATTCACTGTTGCAATGCATGGGCGGAGAGAAGTCTGTCAGACGTCGGCTTGGGTGTGGCCCAGCTCTGCTTAAAATCGCATTTATCCGGCATCGGTCTGTCCTAGTGTCTCTGGGGAGGGAGGGAGGGAGTGTGGTCCACGGAGGAGGAGGAGGAGGAGTAGGGTGGGGGGGGGGGGGGGTGGGTAGGGTCTTCTGTAGGAGGAAGGGTTACTTTTTACTTTTCGTTCTTCCCCTTTTAAAATGCTCTTCTCATGATGCTCTCGGTTTATCGCACACAGCTCTTTACCACCATCTAGATCATGACCGTTATATAAAAATAAAATAAAAAATAAAAAAAAACACAGGTGTGTTTCCTCCCTGTAGATAGGGGCTGTTCAACCATCTCACCCATCCCATGGGGGAGGGAGAAGGGGGTGGAACAGGCGAGGGCAGTTTCTCCACACTCGCGTTTCAGATTCGCTATGTAAATAACCACCCAGTTCCAGCCTTGCTATGTCTCAATTGTGTCTTAAATCTGATTGGCTTCCTCCTTTCCTAATCCCAGAAGCATCATCGGTTCAGAGCAAGCTATAGCGTCCTACGCAATTGCCCCTCCGGCAGAAAAGGGTCAAATAGCCATGCAGTAGCGGTAGATATGAACACCAAGACTGGCTGTTTAAAAAAAAAAAAAAAAAAAAACACTGAAAATATTTGTCTCTGATATAAGAGAGAAATTCATGAAAGTACAAAAAATTTAACTGAATGCCACAAATCCTCCATAATCTCCACCACCAGCTTCACCACACACCATGGCAGCAGCTGTTGTAGACCCTTACCTTTATAGGTTTGTCTGAAGATGAAAAAAGGCACTGTAAGTCGTATATTGTAGTACTTTTTTTATTCCGTTATGGTACCAGCATAACATTACGCCGTGCTGCAGTACGTTAAGCTGCACGCCTCTCTCTTTTTATCATTTAATTGGAATGTTGGTGCATGGAAATCCGCAAATGAGATGGTTTTTGTTTTGGGTGGGAGGGGCTTGCGGGTGGGAGGGGCTATGGGAGGGAGGGGGAGGGGGCGATAGGATGAATCACAAAATGAGATCACAAAAGCCTCATGTAACTCAAGTTGTCATCATCGGCTCTCGGTTCAATAGCTGTAGTAAATTTCACTGATTGTAAATTCATTCTTTATATGAAAACCTGTGAACAATGGTTTTCTACTCTGTCAGAATGGTATGAAAACAGTCCACCTACATCCTCTGTTCTTTCTGTAAATAAAAGCTGTTGATTAATAAGAGTGTTTGTCATCCATGCGTTTGAGTGGCATCAAGAAATAAGGGGAGTCGCCGTATCATTAGGGGATTATTACCATGACTGGAGTGGAACAAAATCTGTATTGGTTGAATGAAAGAGACCTGGATTTCATACAATGCGCTAAACATGTGGTAAGTGCTTACATAGTAAGTCTTTCAACATAGGCCGTAATATACATGAATAGCTTAGAGTTAAACATTACAGAGCATTGGACTTTACAGCGTACCATTGCGAAGTGGTGCATTTGAGCACAACATGCACCACAACATTCAGGATACTCAAGGCTCATTGTTTCTAAGGTTATTATTTTTTTAACTGAAATGTCACCACTAGAGGGCGCTTTACCTATAACAATGGTATTCTCATACTGAAGGAGAAATTGTGTCAGGGAACAAAGTAGGATTATGGGAAAGCAAATCATGGGTTGATATTTGACAGCCTGCAGTGGACGGCGTATGAGGTTTTTCCAGGCAGATTGGTACTGCTCACTATCAGCCCTGGAGAGCTACAGTGAATAAAGACTTTTGTTTTCACCTACAATTCCCCAGCAAGTCAAGAACCAAAAACTTTGGTAAGATGTGTTAACTGCAGTCAGCTGTGTTAGATAATCATTAAGACCTAACAACCAAAATAAAACATATAACGCAGCTCTCCAAATTTAAGGGAGAGGACCACTGCGTAGACCTATGGGTGACAATGACTAGGAAGCACCAGCGTCTTCTATCTTGCAGAAGGAATGGAATGCCACTGTGTCGCCAATAAACGCACACAAGCTGAATGGGTGTGCCGTTATCTTGAGAGATACCTCTGTCCACAGGTGAGAAATGCTTTTAAACATGAAGCACAGGTGATTTTATGTGTCGACCAATCTGTGTCAACCTCTCTTTCTATGGGCGCCTGAATAATTACAGAAGCACGCTTGGGGTTGTTTTTCATTCTATATCGTTATGTATGTCATTTTTAAAGGACCAGCATGACTCTGTGGTTTAAGGGGGTACTGGAATGTTGTAGCTGGTTTGACCTTGGCTTAAAACTGATGAAACCTGACAATTTGGCTCGCAGGTTTTTTTTGACGTCAGGACACCAGTGAAGGGGTAGTATCAGTCTGTGTAAAAAAAAATAAAACTTTATTTGTGTAGCACCTTTCATACAAAATGCAGCTGAAAGTGCTTTAGAATTAAGAAATTACAATCACAGAGTGCTTCACATGAAAATAGACATAAAATGAACATAGAGACAAGGATAGAATGCCATAATTAGACACATGGAGCCTCACAAAAAATTCTTTTTGCCAGGGATCGTGTCTCATTTGGTTATGGTGAGTTAATACATGTTACTACATATAGTCATGCTTCTTACAACCATTATTGAGTGCTTATGATATGGTTATGGATGTACTATAAACATTTTAATTATAGAGAAGAATCCAGACACAGAGACACAGACGACCAGGCTGTTCTGGACACTAATCTTAAATGCAAGTCTTACCTAATATAACCACCAGGGGGCAGACCAGTCTTTGGTTATATCAGCAATGCGCAGGTTTATTATGAAGTTCACGATGAAATGATGCATGCATTTTTTTGCACACAAAATGGCAACAAAGGTAAATATCATATTCAATACATTAAGATTTAAATGTACTTTACAAAACTAACATGTTTACTCAACTTTTTCTGTCACTGCTACAAGCATTTGATTCAAATGATGTTCTTAAGTCCAAAAATAAAAGTAACGCAGACCAATTTGGCATACATCACATCATATATTTGATTATTGTAAATGTTTTCAGACTAAAAGTAGATTCTTAGATACAATGCAAAATAAAGCAACACAAAGCACACCAAGAATTTGAAAATATATTGCTTTAGCCATTTATCTGACTTTCTTAAAATATGTGTAACCAAAATCCTTTTCATAGAAATCGTTGTCAACAGCTTCCGTTAATGTTTTTAAATCACTATTTTAAAAATATGACAGAAAATGTAAAAAAAATCAATCAACCAGCATAACTAGTGCAAACAAGTAATGAGCAGTTTTGGAGGTGTACATAATGGTTTCAAACAGTGATCAGATTTCATTTCTGAAATACGTCATATGTTGATGCTACTTTCAATGGTCTGGAATATTCCATATGTTGAGCTATCCCTGTCCTAAAGTTTACAGATCACTAAAGGTCTAATCCCACCAACCCCAACACCCCAAATCATCACTTTTTCTACCAGGAGACATCCCCAAGAGCCAGTGGGTCATTTTACACCCGCTGTTGTAATTTTGCTGTCATGAAAAATTACATGCAGTCTCAGTATTAATGAAATGAAACATTACTCGTAACCTTGAAGCCAAATCATTATTCTTCAGTTATACTGAGATCATAAAGTGGTGTGTGACTTGTTTTAAATTTGGAATCTCAACACTTTTAAAAAATGTCCTTCAGAAATTACGTTGTGGGCATTTAACCGTGCGCTTGTAATAGAAGAGAGAGGAAAAAGTAGAGGACATCATCAAACCACTGGTATCTTACATAACCATACTCCATTAAGTGAGTCGTTATACATGGCTTTTATTGCAACCTGTTATAGGAGTAGTAGTTAATATGAGGAGGACGGGCAGGCTTGAATCCACAGTATTGGTAATACTGTGCGTACACACTTTTTATCCGCTACTATTACCCTAGGCTGTGGACAGTCACCCAGTCTTTTTGGAAAATGGAACACTAAGCATATGTTTTAAAGAAATGAAAGACTATGATAGATTAACTCCACCCACTCACTAACCCATGTTTGAGCTGGTTTGTCAAAGTGAGAAAGAACAGGAACAGGAAAGCTTAAAACGACTTTGACACTGAATGTGAATCAGGGTGTCTCATTTGTATTTCAGGTTTGTTAGGGGGATTCTTGGAGGGGCAAACACCACAAATTTGGAAGCACAGAATTGTAATCATACAGATTGTTTTCTTTTTTAGTTTTTTTACACTCTGGGTGAAAGATATATGACAAAACACAAAAATGTGTATGTGGCATATTTGTGAAGGTGGGAAGTAGCCATGCTCAAACCAAAGATGGCTTCAGTCATTCCAAACTTGCCCACATGGTGAGTCTATTTTTTCTGTCTTTTTTTCTTATAAACTCTTTCTCTAAACTTACAAAAGGTAGAGCACAGATTTTTTGGATCAGATTGTCTTTTTTCTTATAAACTCTTCTCTGCATATCCAATATACCTTGGATGGCACAAATTTGTATATTATTCAACACTCTGGTTGTTTGAATCACAAATGTTACCTTTGATGGATCTGATTGGATGTTTTTTTTTGAAAACCCAAATTTGGTTCTTAGCCATCTGAAAGTTCTATCTGACATGAAACCTCAATTTTGTTGACACGACTCAATCTAAAATGCAGATAAATTTGTTAAGCCATAGTATACTGAATTAGCCAATTAAATTATTAATATTTAACGTTAATAAAGATGGTATCAGTGGATATCTCTACTTTTAAAATCCATTTAAAACAGCTTAGTTGTCACAGGTCTCAAATTGGGTTTCTATAAACATGTTGTTGGGGTTCTTGAATGTAACTTAGTGTACTATAAAAATATTTTTCATTGCTATTTTGCTTTTTACCCTTCTACTCTCTGGTTTCTTGAATTTTTGGTTTTCAAATAAGTTTATTTTGTGGTACCTAAGTAGCCATCAGTCCAAGAGACTTGAAACACCCCTGCACAAATTTTGTCAGAGAGGAACTATATGGCACAAGCATTTAAATGTGATCTGTCTTTACAAAAAGTCTTTGGAAAAACCTGTCGTCTGTACCTGATTGGAAAAGATGCATTTAACAAAATGTCTTCCACTAAGCTAGACCTCCCATTTGTGATTAAGCTTTCCACACTAGCTAGGATTCCATTGACTTGACCTGTGACTTTGCATATAAAATATAAAATATTTCCTTGTTAAACTGTTTTTCCATAAAGAATAACAGAGCATTTTGCCATTTAAATGAAGATAAAATTTGAAACTACTCACTATGACTCAAATAGTTGTGACTCATAACAAGAAACTTATGAAGACTCAGTTGTGTCAAACAGGGTCAAGGTGCTTTAGAATGGAAGAAAATGGCCACCAGTTTCTGTATGCCATGGTTTGCCAACTCTATTGTGCAGCTTGCTGTGTGCTCCACCAGTCGCCTACTCATTGCATTTATGGTGCCGTGAGGGTCAAATCCCACATTTAAATTTTCAGCCAGTGGCACTTTCAGCACCATTGAGAAAGTGAGAATGAAGTCCTGTTATGTAGTACTGTTCCACATACACAGCTACCTTTTCCAAAGCTGGACCGTTCAAACAAACGGCACCATGACCTCCCCTCTGCAGTTATATGGCCTTTTACGGCTTCCTCTTCTCTTCAAAATCACATCCTTTTGAAATGTCAACAGTCTCTAAAACAAAAATATAGGGGTAGTAACTGCTTCTGCGAAGACAATGTACATTATATGTACATAGTACAAAACGTAGCAAACATGGGACTTAGGAAGTATGTAATTGGTGGTGTGCTTACAGTTTGGAAAGAAGTAAAGATCAGTCGTCAGTGAAATGGTGGGTCACATGCCCACAGCTCCCTCCTCCCAAAGTCAGCAGGTGGGGGTCGCTTGTGGGATATAACCTTGTTCAGTTGAGTATGGGTGGGGAAAAAAGGGGACAATTAGGGAAAAATAAAAGTGTCCACAATGGAAAAAAAATGAAGCATTTTTTCATCTAGAAGCTGGAAGTAAGATCAGAGGCTTCCAAACTCTCCTCAACAACTGAAGGTTTGAAAATAAAAAGATAGCCAGCTGGACGTCACAATTGATAAAGACGTCAGACATACAAAGAGTCAAGGTCTGAACTGTATGGAAGCAATGGTCAGTGCAATATCTGTTTCCACCACAAGAGGGGGCATATGCACCTGCATTGTCACCATCCCATGAGCTGTGGCTTGTTATTAGGGATTAAAATGATCATTTTAACACCTACATTTGAATACTTTTGAGCGTCTGCATGAAGAAAATACAGACTTATATGTACATAACACAGACTCACCAAGATGACTGCCTACTGCTTTGATTAGCCATATTTGATATAATTTCTTTAAACGGAATGCAATTCTGAATCACCATGCAAGTTTAAAGATCATGTAAGCATCCAATCAGCTACATTGGTCACAAAACATGTAAAATGAATAATGGCAAGCTTCCGGAACAGGTGAACAGGTGGTATGGCTTCCTCACTACACACTTTTTTGAAGCATTGGTGAAAGTTTAGGGGAGTGGCCAGACTGCAATTGCATACTATTCCTTTAAACTATTGGCAGTCTACTGTATGTGAAACAGGTACAAAAAAGTATACATGGTCTGCAATTAACATTTTAGGATCATGGGAGCTTCAGATAAATCAAGCAGAAACACTACATACAACATATGGCAAATATTATTGTTCTTGAGTGTTACCTACAAAGACTATGTCATAGCCGTTATGTATTTGCATCTCTAGCACTTCACTGCCTAAGGTCAATACATTATAACAGTGTGAGATATGGGGACTGCAAGAGCCTTGGGGTAGAGGCCAGAAAATGTTTCTGAGCATGTTGAAAAATGGCAAGTGTGAAGGGTAGGGTAGAGCAGGGAGGTCACATGATATATGAACAACTGCTTCTTCAGTTGTAGTTCATAACTTGTAGTTTGGTGGGCCCATATATGTGCTATAAGCCTTTATAATGTAAACTTTTACTGTCATGATGTGGTCCTCTTATGCTGATAAGTTGGGTGTGCAAAAGACCCAGTTTTACATATGTGATTTTTTTCCCAAAATGTTGCCCTCTTTTCCATTCCCCTGAACTGAACTAGTTAATCCCCTTCAGGCAACCACATTGTTTTCCAAGAGGAAAGTCATAGACATGTGACTCCTCAAAATGACGTGATGACAAATCTTGCTGCATTCCCACAGTGCAGATGCTCCACCATTTATTTTCTGCCTAAATCATTGGAGGATGACAAAATCCGCATATACTCATTTCATCCATCTGCAGATGACCAGCTTGACCTGGAGTGGCCGCTAGGGAGCAGTGAGATTCATGAATTTAACCAACTTAACCCCTGTATTAATAAATGAAGGTTATACTGGTTAAATTCATTATTACCTTGCCAAGGTGGTAATCTGGTAATGATGTGGCTGGGGCTTAAACCCTCAGGTACAGACCTATGGACAAAAAAACCATATATGCAATTGTTTACTGCATTACAGTTTAGATGCCATTATTTCTAATGTCAAATCACAGTATAATACAAAACTGACTCGTTTGTCCTGAAATTGGCTGCCTTATTTTGTGAAAAATTGACGATAAAAAACATACTTTTTCACCATATTGAGCGTGTCCTTGGGACACTCAATTTTAAAGGATTCCTTGTATGAATAAAGACGGCCACAGCGGAAACAATGTAAAATGGTCCAAGCAATAACAATAGGCTCCAATTCTTTCTGAAATATATCAATACACCACTACACAAAATTAACTAAATACATATCAATTAACTTAAATATTCAATTATTTACCATTTTTCACAGTTCAATTACTTACTTATTAATTTATTTACCTTTATTTACTGCTATGTGTTCTATCAATTTTGTAGTTTTATGATGTCAGCTCAGAAAGGAAATTTGCGTTCTTGTGTAGATTGAAATGTATCTATCCTGGTCAAACGTATCATTTAATTAAAACAAGACGTCTGACGCCACTGCTTATTTCACCGGTCCATTTGTCAGACGCCTGAATCAGGAGAGTGACTGTCACAGTCTAGGACCTGCGGAGCTGAACAGGATTCCTTGTCCTAAGAAACTAAACCCTGTGACCAGACCATGTTTAGTTCAGTGTGCAACACAGCGACTGCGCACTAGTATCAGAGGTCAGTGGGTGGATTGCAAGAGCTGCCCACTTAAGTATCCGACAGACCGTAGACAGGGAGAGAGCGATCGCGGCTTTAAAAAAAAATCTAAATTATATGTGTTTTACATGTAGACCGTTAGTTTTTTCTGCGTAATGTATTCGTTTTCGTAATCCATTTTTTCCAGATTATTTGGTGTTATTTGTCATGTTAGCTTTTACTTTGGCAATGTAACTGTATTCTCGCCATGCTCATACAGCCAATTGATTTAAACTGAGAAAGAGAGAGAGAGACGCCACAAATTGAAGAAAAAGGAGAAAAGCGGAGTCATCTGTGTGGATGTGATCAATGGAGACAGACACAACGCAGAAGACAGACTGTCTCTAAAACCTTACTCTGGCACTGTCTTTCGCTGCAATTTTGTAAGAAACGGTGGACATTCAACATGAAGTTCAAGCCGAACCAGACGAGGACATACGACGGCGAGGGCTTCAAAAAGCGGGCTGCATGCTTGTGCTTCAGGAACGAACAGGAAGACGAGGTATGGAAATAATTTTTGACCGGCAGGAAAAAATACATGTCGGAGAACTTGACATCTGGTCGTGAACAGCGGCTTGCCCCAGCATATGGTGGCAATCGGATAAATTAATTCCATCAGCCATTCACTATGTGTGCACCGGTTGATGGCATTCAGAGTTTAAACAGTAATATGTTGAAAAGAGCATTTTGCCATCATGTCAAGCTGATGTAATGTTTTTCCTTTTTTCATTTTTTGCTTGTGATTGTGTATACTTAGAATCCCACCTTTCTCAAAATGAACATCGTTCATCTGATCGATAGCAACAGCCACAATGTAGCATTTGGTTACTGAGGCAAAGTCAAAACCTTAGTGTCTGCATGTCTTTGTGCATCGCCCGCAGCAATCCAGTTTGCGCTAGTTTGAGAAGCAGACGGAAACTGGAGGCAAGGTGCTCTGCAGGTTTCGGCTCCGACACCGTCCAAGCTACAGTCTTTATATAACATCGTGTGTTGGCTGGGGATAGACTGGCGGACTTACGGCAAGCTGACGGGTTCCCCTGTATGCATAGGCAAATACTCAACGAACATGACTATCCAAACGTCACATGTGAATGTATTATTAGTAAATTGTTGTCCTAATATCTGGTTACGCGTGGACGTTGACCAGAGTTGCTTCATGTTTAACCATTTCAAGGGCTAGTGCTGATATGTTTTTGATGACGTATAAAATTGGTAAAATGGCTCGCAAGCTTATCAATTCTCGCAGCCTAACCACCTATCTTAAAAAATATGTGCGAAAATGGCTATCATGGGTGTGCCATTTGTTTCTCCCCACTCAAGTTTTCGGTCGCTGGTTGGGACGTTAAGTTTGGATTCTGAGCGTGTTCACAGGTTGCGAATAAGCAGACATATGTTTACATACGGCAAGCGGTACTTTCACTGCGAACCATGCGGAGTTTTCATTTCATTTGTTAATGAAATTAAAGTGCTGTCGGAAATATGAAGATTACATTAGATTTATCAGACATTCCTTGATATTTTTTCATTGCGTGATTAATATGGTACATGTCTTTCTGAATTAAGTTGACCACGTTATGAGAAACATAACGCTACTGGCATATATTCTTAGATTTATAGCCATATGTGTCATGCATCTTGCAGTGGCGCTAGTCCTGGAATGCATGTGCAAGCGTTTGGACTTATTCAGTGATTTTAAAATGTGTCCTATAGAACCGAGAACCACACAAACTTTATCTAGCCAGATTATGCAACACTGCAGTGTCACCTCAGAATACATTGAGTTTGACGGAGATAGTATGGAAGGCCAAACGGACCAAAACACTTGGAGGCTTAATGTCTGCAGACATATTTCGCCTGCAGAAGTAGCGATGTCTTCCTTCGTCGGGTTGTTTGCCAGTAATGCTTGGAAAGCGTCTTCCAGTCAAGCTCAATGGGGCGCCTGAAGGATGTTGGAAATCTGGATCTTGCTTGTCAAAAATTCTGTAAAAGAAGATTTTAAATCGTCGTCGTCTTTTGAAACATAATATATTTTATTCTACCAAAATTCTAACAGAAGTTTAACAAAGTTCATTTTCTCAGAACATTATACAAGCTCTGTTTTGTCTCTTTATGGGAGTCACTGCCAAGGTAATATTAAAGGCTTTGACCAGATGCTAAAATATTATTACTTTATTATTATACTTTACTTTAATGTTGTTTTTAGCATCGGCTTTTCAAGCTTCCCTGAAATACAAGACAAAATGTACTGACAAAACAGCCTGCATTCTGTTTATTAAACACAAGCAAGCTATTTCAGTGTAATACACAATGTTTACCTTTGGGATTTATCTACAATTATGCATATTTTGGTAACTATTTCATGAAACTTAGTATACAACATGCACAGATGAAGGTGTTAAAAATAAAGTAAACTAAGTTGCTTCTCTAAAAAACCTGTTCACTGTAACCCAAGTGAGTATGGCTTATCAAAAAGAAGATGGTATATCCCAATCAACAAAAAACTATGAAATTTGGAATGTACATTAACAAGTAACTTAAAACTGCAAGCCTAAATAACTGGCACAGACAAAAATATATGATTGCATTATAGAGCTCCAAACATTAAAAAAATATTAACTAAAACAATTTATATTTTACAGACATCCCAAACATGCTGTAGTGACTAAAACTATGTCCTAACAGGCATATTTAAATGGCTGAACTCTTGAGTCCTCTTAAATATTGTGCAGTTTCAGAACTTGGTGACAACATAGTGCACATGACAACATGAATACTTTTACAAAGCCAGCTATTCTGCTATTTTGTTTTTTTTTAAAAAAAAAATGATTAAAATGCCACTCCTCCTTCAAAAAATGTGTGATTGAAATAAAATTTGCAGTGCAGCCTCTTTAGACCCACCTTTATACCGGTAATATATATATTAATATATATATTAATAATATATTATACCAAAAGGTTAGCTCTACAACTGGCCGAATTACGAGCCAATGAAATTGCAGTGGGAGGGCTTCTCACAAATAATCCATGGTATGGTATGTACATTCTCAACCACATGAAGTCCACACCCAAAGATCTGGCCCAACGTGAATGTCTGAAACTTGGAGGCTGAGAGAAGATGTGGACGAAATGATGACCAACCTATCATAGCACTTAGATTTATAGCCGTAGAAATCTAAGGCCCTTAAGTATAGTTTATGATGCATTTTTGCTGCAGTTGCTGCTACATTTTTTTCCGTGCAACAAATGTGAATGCAACCTAAGGAAAATTTTACTTGTCTCCGCTAATTCATTATATGCACCAGTTGAAAGAAAGCTTCTGATTAATGTAGTTTCTCATGGCAGTTGTTTGACCAAACAATTTAGAATTAACGTCCACGGACACAGAGTGGCTGCAGTACATTTTTATGCTGTGTGTTAACATCACTGCCATTTTGTGATCAGAAATTACACCTTTCCATCCTGCAAAAACAATCAATTCGTTTTGTGACACACGACTCATCTTTAGGAAAGAGGACATGGCGGCAGGTGCTGTCTCCAGTTTGTTTTTACTCCAGATTCTTAAGTTCTGGGGTCTGAGAAATCTGTTTTGTTTGGAAAGAGCCTTTCGGATGTGTACGTGCGCCAGCCCCAGTCCCCTGGACTTCTGTCCCTCCCAGATCTCCTCATTTTCACGCACAGAAAGACAAATGCTGATGTTGACTTTTCATAGGCTCTCCAGGCCATTCAGTGCGGCGCGGCCAGGCTGTGTTTCAGCAGTTCTGAGATCACTGTCCACATGACTGCCTGCCTCAAAAAATCCACAACACTGGACCGGGCGGCTCTCCCACATCACTGAATGGTGACGTGCGCAGATGTTCGGAGCGGCAGTGGCTCTACCAGTGCTAATAATGGCTAATCCTGGCTATCAGAATCCTTCGGAGGGGCATCTTGGCCTAAAGAGGGAAAATGGGCCGTTGTCTGGGCAACAATAGCACCAAGGTGCGCACGTCCCTGTCACTGAGCACACCCCACAGCAGCCAGGGTGAGTGCTGCTCTCTCCCAAACTGCAGACACCCCCTGGAGGGCTAAAAACATGAATGAAAACCTTTTGGGTATGCAATGGAATATGGTGGAAACAGTATTGAATCTAGCTGTGTGGTCTGACTATCTATACAACATGGCCCACTGTAAACTGGGTGTAGTGTGTGGTTCAGTTTGCATCTGGCCATATTCTTTGAAGTGGATTATGGGCTGTATTCTGGATCTGTGACTGTAGTTTGAGGTGTAGTCGGGACCTTATTGTAGGTGCGGGGTGTAATTTGAGGGTTTGACTTACATCTGTCTAAGGGTCTGTACTTTGTGTTGTTCATCGTTTTTAGGACTTCACTGAAGTTGAGGTGCGAGGCGTATCTTGGTTTCTTGGATGTAATACAGAGAGTCATGGTAATGAATTTGCTCCTCTGCTGCAAGCTGGACTAAGAGGCAAGGGAATAATACGGTGTTTCTTCTATTCCCCCTGCTTAAACTTCTACTAGCCGGCTAGAATGCTCTTCTCCATGATGTTACACTTCCCTCATGCCCTGGGGGAAACCAGTCCACTGTTGTAGTAAACCACAAATACCCCTCTCTTCTGGCCTTGAGTTTGAGCAGGCCCTGGGATGTAGTAAAGTTACGCAGTGCATCTGTTTCAAAGAGGGTGTGTGGTAGAGAAATGAGCTGACCTTGATCATGTGACATGGAACCCTGAAAGGGGATTGGCCCCTGTCAGGCCACCTCAGCCGGCCTTTCTAAGCTCAGAGGTATGCCTCTGTATGAGGCCCTGAGACTTCTGCACATCAGCTTTCAACACACACATCCATAACGTCCAGACGGACGCCATCGCTGTCTTTCATCCTCATCGTCGTTACGTAACGTTACTGACCAGGCAGCGCTGATGACAGTATCGAGGTGCAGCCGGATCAGATACGGGCGGTCTGAACCGGAATGAGCGGGCGAAAGCGGGTTTGTGTCGGCTCGTGCTGGGACATGCAGCACAAGGCCCGCACAGTTCACATAGATCCTCTTAGGTCCCCATGAGTGCAGTTGTAAGCCACAGGTTTGATTTCGATCCGTATTCAGAGCTTGGGAAAATGACTACAGAGTTCGCTAGCATCCTCCTGCTTGTGTGACAGCGCGACGTGAGGATCCATTTGTTATACAGTTATTATGAACCGCACATGTTGCTGGACTCAGTCTGTGTGTGACAGTTTGGGCTTTTTACAAACGTATTTTCACATAGCAGCTTTACATACATCTCATGCCCGAACCTCCACCCGCTTCTTTCCAACCCCCGAGAGCAAGCATGGGCTGACAGTTACACTTTAATAAAAATGCTGTACTATAAATTGCAAAAAGGTTCTGCATATTCTGCTAAGTGCCATTTTTAATCTCAGAGTGTTATGTAATTGAAACAGGAAATAAAAAATCTGCCTGTGTCCTCTCTCCGCTCTTTCTCTCCTCTGTTCCCCCCGTCGACTCTCAGGCTCCTCCCCCTCCCTCCCTCTCTCCCTCCCTCCCTCCACTGTCCTGTTGAAGTGGTTGAGTCAGCAGCAGTAAAAAAAAAAATCCCATCTCTACTCTCTCCAGCTCTTTCAGTCATTTTACTTAAAGGGATATTTATTTTATCTGGTTTATTAATCAGCTGGTTTTAGGTTTGGGACATCTGGATAACATTATACACCAACGCACCTTCTCTGACACATACAACGCTCTCACAGACTAAAGCACACTGTCTTCCAGCCTTTCTCTTACATAAACACTCTCTTATTCATTTATTCATTCATTCACACACACACACACACACACACACACACACACTGTCTCTCGAGTGATGTACATTCAGCTGTAGGTTGCAGTGCTGATGTAGAACGCTGGAGTCACATGTGTGGAGCCCCACAGCTTGGCTATGTAATGGCTATGTTTGGTATAGGTGTTGGGTGCGGATCTGTGTGTTGGTGTCAGTGCTGACATGGTATATCACAGTGATCCAACGCGCCTCAGTCGATATGCTCCATTCCTGCATCACACGAGGACCGCCGTAACAACAGGCAGGTAGCTGCAGTTCTCTCAAGGTCACAATGACTGATGTTGCATCTTTTGAGCATCTCTTTCAGCTGATGCCTGTATTGTCTCCACTGCTCACAAAGCTTTCCATTAGCCTCCAGTAGTTTGCCATAGAGTACCTGCCAACTCTGAATCACAGCTGCCAAGGGGACACCTTGTTGACCATTTAGATATTTAAAGGAACAGGCAATATTTAGGTCACCTTTTCCCATTGGAGGAGTTTGCTGGGTGGACCCTAAACATAGCTCTTAGCATGATGGTCAAGTTAAGTAATGACCTTGAGCCAGGAAAACCCAATCGATATTGATAAATTATGGAAAAATTCACACAACATGTTGCATATTTCTTGAAATTGTAGCCACAAAATCAGTCATTTTGATCATAAAAATTCCACCAAAAATTTCAAAATCTTGGAGGTGCCAATATTTCTGCAATGATGCGAGATAATATAAATATTTGAGCCATTCCAAACCAATAAAATGCCTCCTTGGCCCTGTGCTTCAGCTAAGCTTCCGTTCAGAATGCTCAGAAAAGTTTCTGCAGCAAAGTATGCCTGAATCACTGTTTATATAAGTGATAAAGACAACAAGAACATATTTATGTAAACCTATTTTGGCATCTATCTAGCCAATCATTTGACTCAATCATTTCATTGGATATGTGCAATCATTGTTTTGGAACCAAAATTTTACCAGATAGCATTCTATCGCAGGAGAGCTAAGACATGTCCTTTTTTGTAATCATGGTACTATTTCACTTTTTCTCAATTAAAAGTGTGAGAAGGTTTTGGTTTAACGTTTGACGTCTTGCAGTACATTTTGACATTTGTAAGGCAAGAGCAATATGCTAGATTAAAATTCATATTCGCGCCAATGTTCCATTCAGTGGTATTATTGTGTCTCTGAGATTCTATCATAGTGGTTCTGGGCCCTGAAGCACCGCACTGTTGACTGTTTTTTGTTTATGCCTGAAATTCCTTAGCAAGTTCAAACCCAAAAACCAGCAAGGTTACTAAAACATATAATCAACCATTTTAATAAGTCAATAAGTGCTGGGTGACAACAAAAATCAGCATACAGCATGACTTTCCAGGACCAGAATAATGACCACTCCTCGAATGTATTTGCAAAACACAGTTACACAATACCCAGCCCTTTTCTCTTGGTTACACAACTTGTACTGTCCTCACAACAAATAAGGATTAGGCTGGTAAAAACAGCGCATGGAGGGACATTAAAGGTGAGTCTTCCCACTGTCTCTTAATGAACAATGATCCCTGTGGGAGAGCTAAGCTAACTGCGTTCACACACTCTTATTGCAGGTGTTGCTGGTCAGCAGCAGTCGGCACCCGGACCAGTGGATCGTACCCGGGGGAGGTATGGAGCCGGAGGAGGAGCCGTGCGGAGCAGCAGTGCGGGAGGTGTATGAGGAGGTGAGAACGGCCGCTGGCCTTCATCTTCCCCTATCAAACCACACCTTCCAAAAGACTGCCAACTGATCTGAGGACTGCTATGACTGAAGTGAATTACACATCAACAATTACAGAGTTACGGGCATTCTTAATGAAATTCAATACGATATAGCTACACAAAACAAATGGATGAGTTATAGTTTATGCAGAAACTGTTTTTCATAGTATGACAAATAGTGTTCATACTATCTTATTCTCAAAAATGTAGGTCTCAGTATTATTTGTTCCCCTGAAAATTCTTTCAAAAAGATCTAACAAAATTGGACTCTTGGTGGCTCAGTTAGTGTGTCAGTGAAGTCCTTTCGTTATTCATCACCACAGGGAATGGAAAATAACTGACAAATCCGAGGAGAAAATTTGTTATTGATCTTCGCGTAATGGGTAAGGGGAACAAAAAAACTTAAAGATATAAATTAACCACAAATTGTTCAAAAGGACAGGGCTGGGAGAACTGCTGTGCATGGTTGCATCTTTGGGTCACTAAATGTGCAATCTGACAATTAGACGCCACGTCCTTGCCAACAGGCTGTTTACAAGGTTTGCCACAAAAAGCCCTCATTGAGCACAACAAAGTGAAGCAACTGGAGTTTGCCAAATGCCTTTGGCACTTTTATTGGAATCTTATTAACCCCTTCAGACCTGAATTTCTACCGGCAACAAAATATAATTAGCGTATGTTTATTCTGACACCTACTCCAAATAGAAATAAGGCTCAAATTCATTTTTAATAGTACCAAATGGTTTTCATGGCCATTGAAATGGTTGTAATCGCTCGAGCAGTTTATAATAAATCAACATTGTCCTTGTTATTTTTGAGATACTGTATATATTAATCCTACAACAGATCGTATATATATAAAAAGCAGGTGGTCATACCTTAGCAGTAGTGTTGAATTATTTGCTTCCAGTTTTATATCTGTGCCGATGTTGAATATCCTGTCAGGCTTGGACTTCATCAACAAAGACTGGTATTCAATGCTCGCCTCTGACCCCGGGGGCCTTTGTGTTAAAACCAGCTCTGAAAAAAACAGCAGGATCAGCTGAGAGATGACCTGGTAGTTCTCTGAAAACAAAAAAAGTTTTACTGACACTGAGGCAACATGGTACAGTCAAAACAACCATTGACAGTTTAAATCAGGGGTCTGAGACTTAGGGCTAATGAGGGCTGTGTTTATACATGTTTTATTCCAACCAATAATTGCTTAAATGCTTAAACACTGGAGGAAAAGGATCAGTGCTGTTATCATTGCCAGTTGAGGCTGCACCAAGTACTAAAACTTGGGTTCCAAAACTTTTTACAGATATCCTTTCAGACAAATTTATCAAGAATTAAACTTTTTAGACTAATGTGTCAGAATTAAGTTATATATATGTGTGTGAGTGTGTGTGTGTGTCGTGGTTTACAATAAAATCTAGCTCATCTGTGTTTATTTTGTACCTCCTTTTTTGTTAATCTAAGTGAAGAGAGCCAACAATTTTGAGCTGACTGGCTATATACTCTTGTTCAAATACAGAATATGTTTCCCTGGTTACAGGTTATGTCTTCCAACACCACACTGAAGAATCACAAAATAAACAGTGTATGTGAAGTTTATTTGGCCACACTTTTGTCATGTTTTCTCGAAACTGGCAAATTGTAACTTTTTTCCCATGATACCAAGTAGGCCTGTGAAAAAAAAATTCTTGCAGGGGCATGACAACCTTACCTATAACCCAGACTGGAGTAATGCAGAAAGGAATGGTCACTGTAATGGAGGAAATAGACACATTAGCTGCTTTATCCTGAAAATGACAGATTTATGTCACCGTGTCAGCGTTTGGGGCACCATTTAGTTCGTAATCTTTTGTTCTGCCACGTCTTTGGAATCCTGCTACACATATATTTGTACAAGTAATAGATTTAGCTGATCTTTATTGTTTGGTCCTATTGTGCCCATGGTCATTCATACTGCAACAACATGTTTCAACATGTAAGATTGGGAATGTTGGAGGATGATGAAGTCAGGATACACTACTTTTTAGTATTTCCAGGCACCCAGCCAACCAGGAGTTGCCACTAGAGAGTAATGAAATTAACAGACTTTAATAGGCAAGGCTTTTTGTTAAATTTTGTTACAAGACCATAATTTGCTTCCTACCAAGGTAGTTACGTATAATATCCAACTGAGTGTGGAAGCGGAAGCACAAAGGCTGAAAAAATATGTTTTGTTCGACAAATTAAGCCCAAGGCTTGAAATTACAAAATACATTCCTTATGTATCTGGGTGGTTCATGGAATAGGACCTTCTCCTGGGAGACCTACAGTTGGGTGTTCAAATCCCAGCCAGTTAAGTTAGTTGGTATCATCCCTTTGTAGTGGCCACTACTAGTCAGACTGGATGCCTGTAGAAGCACTAAATGAGTGTATGCTGACTTCAGCATCCTCCAACATAGGTAGTGTGTGATTAATTGCGGGATGGAAAAGAAGGGAGATTGTCCCCACAACCCTACAGCCCTGGGGGCTGGCTGAATGGCTCTTGCAGTGAGCCAACTAGTTCAACCACAGGATGGGACAAAATCAAGGGAAGAAAACATAAGCTTGTTTGAATATTTTATATGTTACTGGACACAAGCATCCTTTGGGATGTGTTGTTTTCATTATGAAGTAGAACAGCATACAGCCTTAAAGAGAAGAAGTCCATTCAATTGGGTACCAGCCTGAAATACAATAAGACTGTAATGGTAAAAGAGGAGCTGTGGTGAGGCTTGAATTAGACCCTGTGTCCCACGTACCCCCTCCCTGCCCGACTGAATGTCACACTGACCCAGTTCATATTTAAGTGTGCTTTCTGCAGCCTCCTGCCTGCCTTTCAGCTTGGTTTTTTGCTAAAATTATAATGGCCGGAATTGAAGCCTCATTTGGCGGGGGTCGTTGGGGGTGTGACACATGGACAGCTGTCATGATTGAGCCTAGTGTTACTCAATCCCCCCCCTCGATGGGCTAAAATAGTTGTGTGAAGGCGCAGCACTGAGAATCCTGTCAGGAGATCATAAGTCAGAGTAGGTCAATCCAAGTGTTTCAAAAGTTCAGTGAGACCCTCACAAAACCTTTTCACAACCAATGAACTTGCAGTGGGTGTGGCTTTTCCTAAATATGTGGGTCATTCCCTCAGAAATCAGCCAGTCCCTTATTTACCCTGTCAGATTTTCCAGTTTTTTCCTGAACAGTTACTACTAAGTATATGCTTAAACAGTGCTAAATATTAAGCTCACATAGTTGACATCTTTTGTGTTAATGTCCCTCTGAACCTATTTGGCTACCTCCAATTTAGCCCCTTTTGTATTCCATAACATTTTTTGCTATTCTTAATTGCTGATAGATATGAAGCCATGAAAATATCAGTACTTATATATAACAATATAGTTATAGACTATGTTAATAAATAAGCTAGATATTCAATAATCTTACACCATGTTGCCATGTTACATCAAACAGTGCACATGTTTGTAGTACTAAGGCCCCCAATTTATCATATGATGACCAAAACTGAGAAATAAGTCTATGGGATGTTGTATATATGGGACAATAAGTCTATTGTAACACAAGCAGTGTAGTGACCAACACCTGTGAGATTTGGTTAAATGTAGGCTTTCCCATTCCGGGAGTCGAACCCGGGCTGCCTGGGTGAAAACCAGGAATCCTAACCGCTAGACCATATGGGATGCTGTTGTTGCATCTCTCCAGAAAATCCCAAGTGGCATAATACAGTAACTACAAAGCAGAAGAGGTCATCTTCAAAATGCAGCCAAAACGATTTTGAAATCAGCAGCAAGGTAAAAAGGCAAGGAGAAAAATCCGAACTGCACGTCACTTGCGTAAGCTGTTGGTACCAACATGTCTGCAACCGTATGTCAAATGTAGACTCCCAGGAAGCTTTCTCGAGCACAAGGACTCAAAACTCTTACCCACCTCACTGGAGGTTTAACGCGCAGCTTGTGTCAACAAAACAGGTCTGAGATCAGTGGCATTGCAAAAGGTAAGAGGGCATGTCAAGAAAGGCAAGTGGTGCAAACAGGACTGAGAAGTCCTATTTGAGCACCAGTATCTGCCCTGACCTGGATTCAAACCGAGGTTGCTGCAACCACAACACGGCATACTAACCACTATACGATTACAGCTGACATTTAGTCGTGGCTCCTGGTTGTCATGTTGCTCTTGCTCTTTGTTTCCACTTATTGTAGCTCCCCGCATGGCAGGGATCTGAAAGTGGTACAGACAAATGGAAAACATTGCTTGAGAAGACTTTTGTCAAGAATCAATACATATCAAAGAAAGGCACGAAATGTTACAAAAAGTGTCACTTGAAAGATTCTTTATCTCCAGTTTGATACAAAAGGTGACATTCAGCCATGATTTTATCTTCGATAAAGATGGTGTGTAGTGAAAAATGAAATGTGTATTGGTGGTGAGATGCAGATGGAGCTGACAGCTAGGAAGCATCCTGCCACTCCCTGTCACCCAGTTATTCGTTACAGTTTTCAAAATCCTTTGAATTATGTCAGAGAGTGGAAATTTTTCATTTTAAAACTATTCATTTTGGAACTGCAGAACAGCTCTTATCATGAAGACATTGGAATTTAGGTGAAACATTTGTGTTGTGGACCTTTGAAAGAGTTAACTATGACATAAGGTTAATTCATAGTGTCTTTGCCCTGTTCCTTCAGTTACATGTGGTCTAGACCCAGTCTGATGATCTTACTTAGACACACTCACCAATCAATCAGTTAAGAAGCCCAGATCTATTACCTCACTCCTCTTTATCTCTCCTGCCTTCTCTCCGTCTGCCTTACGTTTCCCTTCTTCCTCCCATTATTCTCTACCGTCCCCTGTCTGGCCTCCCACTGTCCACACACTGTTGCTCTTATATTGCCTGGCTGTTTCTTCTCCACTCTTCTCTGCATTTCCCCTTACCCAAGCTGGTACAAAAGACCTACACACCCTGACTGTGACCCTCTGTCTCTCTCTGTCCAGGCTGGGGTAAAAGGAAAGCTGGGTCGCCTGTTAGGAGTATTTGAGGTGAGTGTCTGATCCGAGATTACCGCTTGGTTTGGTTGGCATTTCGGTCCTCTTCATATAAGTTTCCTCTACCATTAACTTGTCCACCAAACTTGTGTGCTGCCCTCCCTGACCGACACAAAAATTATAATGTGCCTACGTCACATGATGGTCGCATAACACACCCATGATTTTAGGATCAACTGGAGTGAAAGTGATCATGGTGATTTTTTTTTCGCTTCAGATTGTGAAACATAAGATAGACATTGTTAAGTTAGGCTAGTGAGCATCTTTATGACAACGTAGTGACATTACATTTAGGTACATTAGATGGCAAAAGAGTCAGTTAAGCTGGCAATTAGCGAATATTAAAATGACTCTACATTGTGGCTATTCATATACTTTTTAATAGCTGTATGTTAACATATATCAATTAAAGCAGAATTTCCAAACAACCTTCCCCCCAAACTCCTGGTTGAGCATATAGGCACGCCATAGGCACTGCTAAACACTGTGTATTGAAATGTATGTTGTGTCTCGCCCCTAAAGCAGAACCAGGACAGGAAGCATCGCACGTACGTGTACGTCCTGACCGTCACTGAAACCTGGAGGCCTGGGAAGACTCCGTCAACATCGGTAAGTGCCCTCACCTCTAAACACTGTCTTTCCACATCCTAAAATGTGCACTTCCGTTCCTCTATGAAATATTTTAGTTATAAAGATCTTTCCCCAAACATTTTATTTATCTCGAGTGCTTTTTGTAAGAACGATGGCTAAGTGCAAAGAGATTTATATTCAATTATACTTTCCGTTTTTACAAGGTTTCCTTCATAGTAATGCCTCCCAAGTATTGATGAAAAAATAAAATAATCTGACTACATCGGATTACACATCCATTCAGCTCGATGTATGCAGCTAATCAGAGTACACAGCCTAAAAAAATAATCTGAAATGCAATTACAATGAAAATACCACATCGTGGAAAGTAGTCTCTACCGAACTGTTGCTTCTATGAAGTTCCAGCATCATCAATATTGTATGATATTTTTTTAAAATTAAATGGTCTGTTCAGCTGTTGTGGAGGGCTTTTCAGCCAATGGAGCTGGAGGAAAGCCTCCAGGTTGCCTGCAGCATCTGTGGTTTTTGATGAGGGTCTATGCATGTCTTTTCTTCATGTTTCTGCCTTCAGTTTCCAAGAATCTAAGAATTACCAGCAATACCTCTTTGTCCTGAGGCTATATGACTGCATCTAAGATAACCTCCAGGGCTCCACCTTCAGTAACCTTCATCAGCTGGAAAGTAAAAGTCAATAACCCAAATATATGAATATCGTAAGCCAATAAATCCTGATAGCGTGTTTCCTCGGGAAACTCACCCAAGGCCTAGAACTATTTTCAGGCAATTGGAAAGAATATGTTTTGCTCCAAGTTAGACTGTAAAACAAGAAGGATTGCCTTCTCAAAGACATTCCCTTTGTCATCTCCAGAGTTATTTGTGATGTTAGTGGTTGAATTGTTGTTAGGGTTAAACTGTATAGTATACCTGTGACGAAATCTAATGTCTACAGTCCTAACTGGAATGATATACAACATTCAGATGCACCATCTGCGAATCATTATTAGGATCTCTTATGGGTCAAATAATCAAGCAAATGAAAAGCAAATGTCGGAATTAGCACGACTGATTCTAGACACCGATGGCAGATCTGGTGCTAGCACATGTCCTGACCTCTGTAAGGAGAGACTGCCTTTCCCGTCAGAATCTGACAGCCTCTCTGCTACACAGAAGTCGAAACAGACGTTTTCCATGACCATAGAGGAAAGGGAAAGCTTTTCGCTCAACAGCTCTGTAATGTCTGCCAGGAGCGCTAACCAATTAGCACTGGACCTGGCAAAGGTCTCTCAATTAAACTGCATCAAAATCTCTGTATTCCTCGAGGCTACAGCTGATACCTCATACGCGAAACCTTTCTAGATGAGCTGGACATACCTAAACCCAGTCCGGATGAACAGCCCTCTCTCGACAGTCCAATACCCTTTATAGAGATTACTCGATCAATCGAATCTGTCGGGGTTGGAAGGCCGAAGAGTCTGATGGCTTTTCTATTCATTATAACAGAGCATTTACTCAAGAATTTGACCCCGTTCTGAAATCAATGTATTATGAAATTCTCAGTACTGAAAAGGTACCTTGGGGACAAATGTAACTCTGATCAAACTGGCTTCATTTCAGGAAGCCAGTATTATTTCAGTATGCCTGTTTCGTATCCTCAACCCGCTCTGATTTACAGCCAGAGGTTATTTCACTTGGTGATGAAAAGAGTTTTGATGGGAATGTGTAGAACTACTCCTTGGATTTACAGTTCAAGCGTGCCTGCCAGCATTAAAGATAAAAAGATTTTCAATACAGGAAGAAAGACTTCAGTACGGAAGCAGAGAAACGTTTACATGAATGCCTTACGTTGAAGAGGTCAAAGTTCATGTCTGCATGAACTGTGCTACATGAGAAGGAATGTTTTTGTAATGTTTTTATATTAAATGGCTGAAGATATGGAAGATTTTTTTGTAAATATAGCATTCATCAGGTAACATACTCATATACCATTCACATAAAGTAAGATGCATAAGATTTATTTTTCATCATATGCAAATTGATTGGTCTGTATTTTGTCCATTTTTTTCAACCACCAATTATGAAATGACCAGATCTGTGATTGTCCATATTTTCTCTGTGTCTTTTTTGTGCAAATCAGATTAGTACTTGTACTTAGTGGAGTAACTACTTGGACAAGTGAGGTGAAACTTTGTATTCAGACTTTTGTAGCAGATGTACACGTGAATGTTTTTGCCAGACTATTTTTCGTCGTGCTACCTACACCTTAACTGGCAGCACCTGAACAGATGGGACCTATTTTTGCCAGAAACATGGCCGTGCCTCCTCTCACTCCTAACCCACAACAGACCCCTAGTTTAAATCAATCTCTTGACATGGAGGGCAGCAAAAAAAAAACTGGCAGAGGTCACAGGTGAAAAGGCAGTGATATGGTTTAGTTTTGACTGACAGAGGGGTGAAATTTCATCTTGTAGCTGTTCGTCTGATGCAGCTTTTTTGCTTGAACTTATTGTTGTGCTGTTTACCCAAGCCATGCTAATGCCAAAAGTGTATGCCCATTCCATCAATCAGTGACTGCCAGGGGCGGGGAGCTGATGTGACCTCTGGCCAGAGGGAAAGCTAACTCAGTGCTGTCCACCCATGCAGAGTACCTCTGAACTCAAAGGACCATCTGCTAGTAATCGTCCAAAATCAAGGGCTCAGGATCCATGCTGAACTAGCACTCAGTGTTCTGTTACTCATATATTTCCGCCGTCATCTTCTTTCATTGTAATGGCTTTCATAAAGGACTTCTTGGCTGAGTGAAATGGTTATTACAGATCGTAATTGGAATTTCCCTTTGATGAAATAAGATATCAAAGGAAATTGTGCTATATGTATTAGGAACCCCTTGATTTGTTCTGCTCCTTCCGCCGCGTAGCTGCTCACATATTAGAGATGGACGGAGAATGTAAGACACTCTGCACTGCTTCCTATCTTCCCACAGACTGCTAGTTCAAAGCTTTCTTCTGTTGCTACCTGCTAGCTAGAAGATGGACTCAGCGTCCACGGCAGTGTCTTTTTGAAGAAAGGAAAAGGATCTTGGGATATCTCTTTGCACCCAAGTCTGTAGATTTGAGCCTATGACTAGCCCATAACTCTTTGCTGAATTTAATGACGTCACAAATCAGAACGGTATGTCGCAGAAGGTATAAGTTTTAGGGGCTGCATCCGAACCCTGCGTTTGAAAGTGCACAGAAAGGCTGGACCACATGATCCACAGACTTGTGGAACTGTGTGAAATGACAGGGAAGCTAAATTTGGTGGGGCATGCACACCCTTGGATCTGTAACTCTGACCCCTGAAGTGCTAAGTCTTCAGTCCTATATGTTTACCCACCAAAATCCAAAGACCTTGTAAACAAGGAGAACAGGAGAGGCCGACTTTTTTTGTACTCCATAAATGTTTAATTAGAAACTAAATTAAGAGAGTGGTCAGGTGGTATACAAGGAAAGAACTGACAAGATCCCCTAAGTATTTATTAGTAGTATCCCGAGTAACCGGAGAGTTTGGTCATGACAACATTTTGTTGTAAGGAAAGTCATTTTTACTATTCAAATTTTCAGTTGTTATTTCTTGTTTAATGCAGTCAAAATTATTGCATGAATTGAAAAACAAGTCATTACGGAACCTGCTCTATTATTCACTTGACTCACTCAGCACTCTAACTGTACATATATATATATATAAAAATAGGGTAAAGGCAAAAATCTCCATAATAGTAGGTGTCTAGTTTCTAATTGGCTGTGGGCCTGGTTGGTCTGGTGTAATCTTATGCTGTATCTGAGCTGTAGTAGGGTTCTTGTTTCTGATTGGCTGTAGTCCAGAAGTTTTCAGCCTAGGTCATAGTTGTCGTATGGTTTAGGTGTCTGATTGGCTGTAGGGCTGGTGGTTCTGGTGTAATATTAATTCTTGGTTACTGCATCAGAAGCTTAAATATGTTATATGAGAAATACATCTCAGTTCAGAGGTCTATGGTGTCTGGCAAAAGTTCAGATAATTATGTATCATTATACCTCCAGTCTTTATGTTAAAAGTGATCCAGGATCATTACGCTTGACCAGCATACATGTGTTTTTAATGTAAATCCTGCATGGAAAGGCTTATTCATCACATTGTCTGATTCTGTGCCACAGAGAGCAAAAGTAAAAATCAAATACAAATAGAACAATAAATTACAATAGAACAAAATTTGATTTTACACATTTATGTGTAGGAGAAAAGAATATAATACAATTTCATAAATGCATGTCTCAATCTTCACTGCTCTGTATCTGTACACTAGTACTTATTTATCATCCATTCTTTTGACACCTTATGTATCCTCTCAGGCTAGACAATAAATTGTGCTTGTGAAGTAAAATCTTGGAATAATATTTCTGTTTTTCAAATAAAAACCTCAGAAAAATGAACACATTTCCAGGTTGTACCTGCAATTTGTTGAGCAGTTCAAAGTAGTTTGAAAACGCTTGCATGCTAGGTTTGATGGTTTTATGCCTGTCTTGTTTTTGTGTCTGCTTTTGGATTTCCCCCAGCCTTGCCCTGGGAATGCCTTTTGCATCCTGTTTTCCTGCTCGGCCCCTGTAATTCTAAACTGCCACTATTTCGAGATGGCCGGGAAAATGCCCCAGTAACTCCATGCTTTGGCGTCATGCTTCGACCTAAACATCCATCACCCGCTGTGGTGTGTCTGAGCATGCCAGTCCTACCCCCTCTGACTGTTGCCCTATATGCTCGCTGCTGGGAGACTAGAACAGGGCTGGTATGATATAGGAGACTGGAACAGGCCGGGTGTGGAAAAGGGGACTGGAACAGGGCTGGTATGGTATAGGAGACTGGAACAGGGCTGGTTTGGTATAGGTGACTGGAACAGGGCTGGTATGGTATAGGTGAATGGAACAGGGCTGGTATGGTACAGGACAGGAACAGGGCTGGTATGGTACAGGAGACTGGAACAGGGCTGGTATGGTAGAGGAGAATGGAACAGGGCTGGTATGGTATAAGAGACTGTAATAAGGCTGGTATGGTATAGGAGAATGGAACAGGGCTGGTATGGTATAGGAGACTGCAATAGGGCTGGTATGGTACAGGTGACTGGAACAGGGCTGGCAAGGTATAAGAGACTGAAATAGGGCTGGTGTGGTATGGGTGACTGTAATAGGGCTGGTATGGTATAGGAGAATGGAACTGGGCTGGTATGGTATAAGAGACTGTAATAGGGCTGGTATGGTACAGGTGACTGGAACAGGGCTGGTATGGTATAAGAGACTGTAATAGGGCTGGTATGGTACAGGTGACTGGAACAGGGCTGGTATGGTACAGGTGACTGGAACAGGGCTGGTATGGTATAAGAGACTGTAATAGGGCTGGTATGGTACAGGTGACTGGAACAGGGCTGGTATGGTATAGGAGAATGGAACAGGGCTGGTATGGTATAAGAGACTGTAATAGGGCTGGTATGGTATGACTGGAACAGGGCTGGTATGGTATAAGAGACTGTAATAGGGCTGGTATGGTACAGGTGACTGGAACAGGGCTGGTATGGTATAAGAGACTGTAATAGGGCTGGTATGGTACAGGTGACTGGAACAGGGCTGGTATGGTACAGGTGACTGGAACAGGGCTGGTATGGTATAAGAGACTGTAATAGGGCTGGTATGGTATAAGAGAATAGGGCTGGTATGTAATAGGGCTGGTATGGTATAGGAGAATGGAACAGGGCTGGTATGGTATAAGAGACTGTAATAGGGCTGGTGACTGGAACAGGGCTGGTATGGTATAAGAGACTGTAATAGGGCTGGTATGGTACAGGTGACTGGAACAGGGCTGGTATGGTATAAGAGACTGAAATAGGGCTGGTGTGGTTTGGGTGACTGTAATAGGGCTGGTATGGTATAGGAGAATGGAACAGGGCTGGTATGGTATAAGAGACTGGAATAGGGCTGGTATGGTATAAGAGACTGTAATAGGGCTGGTATGGTACAGGTGACTGGAACAGGGCTGGTATGGTATAAGAGACTGTAATAGGGCTGGTATGGTACAGGTGACTGGAACAGGGCTGGTATGGTATAAGAGACTGTAATAGGGCTGGTATGGTACAGGTGACTGGAACAGGGCTGGTATGGTATAAGAGACTGTAATAGGGTTGGTATGGTACAGGTGACTGGAACAGGGCTGGTATGGTATAAGAGACTGTAATAGGGCTGGTATGGTACAGGTGACTGGAACAGGGCTGGTATGGTATAAGAGACTGTAATAGGGCTGGTATGGTATAAGAGACTGTAATAGGGCTGGTATGGTACAGGTGACTGGAACAGGGCTGGTATGGTATAAGAGACTGTAATAGGGCTCTCTGACCCACAGTGATCGGAAGATATCACAGAACAGGAAAACAGATGTTTACTACTTCAAAATGGAATTTTGGAATTTTAGCTCATTAAAGATAGTAAATAATTTTAGTGAATGAATGAATGAATGAAGGAAAAGTTTATTTAAAAAATGAAATACATCCACAAATATATAAAATCCATTCATAACATTGGTACATCAAAATCTGTTTTCCAGAGTAATGTCTTTTGATGTACCAGTATTGTGTAGTACTTGTGACCAAAATATTATAGAGAAACATGGGGAAGTATGACCATCGTAATTGCAATTTTTCTGTTACATTATGTGTTTATTTGGATAGTTTTCTTTTCATTTGGATTTGAAAAAGAAATGTCCGACTCCCAGGGTAGTCCAGTTACTTGAATTTTCAGCCCTTGTGAACATACAGTGGATCCCTATGAGCCAAAGGGTTGGTTTGATTGAACAGGGCATTCAAGTCAAGATAGGATGTGATTTGACTCCTGACTGACAGTCTGTCCTCATCCCGCAGGTCGGAAGCGTGAGTGGTTCACAGTGGAGGAGGCCATCAAGGTTCTGCAGTGCCACAAACCGGTCCACGCCGAATACCTGAAGCGGCTTCGCCTCGCCTGCTCCCCCACCAACGGCAACGCCCTGGTCCCCTCGCGCCCGGATGACAACCGCTCCCTCTACGTCACCTCCACACAGGGCCCCACGCTGCCCCCCTCTCGCAGATAGGATCCACCACCAGGGGGCAGCAGCGCACTGAACTCAAACAGACTTTTGCATGAGTTTTTGCAGTGATCACACCTATCTGTATGTCATTTGTATTATACAAGTTCAACACACCAAAGCTGGCACTGGAATTGTGTGACTGAGATTTGTGTTAAAGAATGCCTTAACTGGTCTTTTTATACAGCTTTGCTTTTGTGAGGAGGGGTATGTCTATTTTATTTATTGTGGAATTATGATGCCGTTCAAACACCGTCGCGTGGAATATTATACACAAAATGGCGCCTTCAGAAATATATGTTGAATTCTATACTTGCTGACTGACAGGTCCATTGAAGATCAATAATCATTAACTGGTGCAGAGTGAAAAACCTCTTTTGAGGTTAAGGGATTTTTTGGGCATTGCTGTATGTTGCCGGTGTAAGAGATGTTGAAGGCCGGACCTCACATGGTTCAGCTCTAAATAGCTGTTGGATTTTTTTTTTTTTATTTGCTTGATTTATAAAACATTGATCTCTAGGCCTCTTGAATCATATTGTACAGAGGCCTTTGGTCCTATAACTCACCAACAATACTAAAGGCAGACAGACTAGCCAACAGGAAGTTGACACTTACAACAGGAACTGGATTGTGGAAGAAACTGGTATACAACTGTACACAGTGGTAAAAACTGTCACATACAGGAAAAGGGTACAGGCAACAGCAACCTGGCTGAAGTCTCCAGTTTACTTTTGTGAAAGATTTAACACTACCTCGGTTTGACACTTGAAATTAGTCTCAATATAAACTGAAAGTCGGTGCATTTCGTTAAGCGTGGGAGCATGCACTTAAACTGTGGATCGGACCTTTTCAGTATGACTGGAAGAAATGTATGGTTCGTACAATACGCTCGTTACGCTTGTTTGAACAGCCTCTGCATCACGTTCACGGTCAGTGTTGACAGAAGGAATGGTCTAAGAAATGTGTCTTTCCCTCTGCTGTTCTCCCACTATTATTCTCTCATGAATTCTGGGAAGGCGAATTAGTATCCCAATCCTGTCCAATTTCTGCGTCTCTCTAAATCTGTGCGCATACAGCTTTCTCTGTGGTACAGCTAGTGAGGAAAGGGTTAAATGCATAAGGCCATACCACAGCCTTATGGTCACATGGTCAGTGTGTTAACCTGCGGACTGCAGGAAATCTCTGGTTTAACACTCTTGCCCTCTTCACTATATGCAGATTCTCACTCATGTCTCTGAATAGATTACTTGTGTAGCCTCATGGAAGGGCCCTCTCCTAGTTTACATGTGAAACTGGTGTAATCACTAAGTAGTCCCAGTTCCTGTTTCATTGCATTATATTTCAGGACCCAGGTATTACACTGTATGCTTTCTTCATTATAACACAGTGAATTAAAAAATAAATATGGATTTATCTCAAAAGCTAGGTACCGAAAGCTAGCTTGCCGTCGTCCCAGGCTTGAACTTGTTGCCAAGCCATGACGATTCCCTTGCCAAATGTAATATAAGTCTTGTTGCTTTGCATAATGATCAATATTTGCCAAACAGGGCTTGCTATACACAAACTTATGCATTTGGTACATTTGTTTTAATTTATTAACCTATCAGCGGTCAGTAATCCTAGACTTGGTTAATCTGATCTACACTGACAAACCTGGCAAATGGAGGTTTTACACAACACGTTGCTTCAGTCTGAGGTTTGTCACTGTCAGTGTTGATCAGGAAAACAATCTGTACATAAGACCAGAATAAGAGAAAAAAATTCTGTTTTTACAGAAAGGCTTATTTTTTTCCTGTTTCATTTTTATATAGGTTTTTCTAGTGTGAAAAATATGCAAAAGAACCTCTGTAAATATGTATTGTCCCAATGAGCATCTGTTTAGAGTGGAGCTTGTGAGCATGTGCTACAAAGAGCAACATTTCTGGCTGTGTGGGGTGGGGGGTGGGAGGTACCACTGTATCTGGCTTTGTGACATCAGAGGTCCAAAATGATGAGTCATAGGCCTGATATACAGGTTATCAGGTCATCTCCAGAATTAGGTCAGCATTTCAGGAAAATCATACAGGTCATCTCCAGCATTAGGTCAGAATTTCAGGATAATCATACAGGTCATCTCCAGAATTAGGTTAGCATTTCAGGAAAATCATACAGGTCATCTCCAGAATTAGGTCAGAATTTCAGGAAAATCATACAGGTCATCTCCAGAATTAGTTCAGAATTTCAGGAAAATCATACAGGTCATCTCCAGAATTAGGTCAGAATTTCACGAAAATCATACAGGTCATCTCTAGCATTTGGTCAGCATTTCAGGAAAATCATACAGGTCATCTTCAGGCTTAGGTTAGCACTGGAAGATCAGAGTCAAATATAGCATAAATATCTGGCCTGGTTCACAAAATTGCTGGTCTACAGAAGGTGCTGAATCATATTTACAATCGAGTCAAAGAAAGAAAATGACAGCACTAGGGTAAGATGCTGATGAGTTGACAAAATTAAAAAAACATTGGTTGGGTCACATGATTAAAGAGTGGGTTCATTCAGGATGCAGCTCAGTTGAGCTGGGCGATTTCTTATTTCTTATTTCAGTCTATCTGACCATACTGGACAGCATTGTACTTAATGCCGCTGAGTCCTGCTGTGTTATCAGTTTCGGTTATTATAATCTAAACCATTTACAACGTGTGACAAATGTGAAACCATTACAGTAGGCAACAAAACTTAAATTATTGCAGTGTGACAAGATTGTATAATTACAGTTTACAACGAATGTGAAACTATTACAGTGTGAAAGAAGTATGGACCATTTTTGGCGACAAATATGAACCGTTACAGTGTGCACCCTGTTCAGTGTGCTCAGAACTCCTGCTCCTGTTCTGGTCATTCTGTTATGTTCATGGTCTGACTTCCTGTTCTTATGTACGTGAGGATGAGGTGGATCTCTCAGAGAGAATGTACTGTAAATGAAGCAGAAGATGCGCTGTTGTGGCTAGAGGAAGTTCCTCTTGCCTCATGTGGACAGTAGTCTGCTCAGTAAGGCCTGTTTTTCAGTATAAACCCTGTAACATCTCCCACATTTTTAGATCATGCAGAATTTATTTATCACCAGACCACTGGCTGGGAAAATGGTTGCCAAGGAATTACTGTACAGCGTTTTTAAATATGTATAAATAAAGAGTTGATTGAAAACTGTCTTTTGGTCCATCTGATGCGTTCTTCTAGCAGAATCTTTGCACGCGTGATGCTCAAGGTATAGCCTTATATGATTGATGATTGATTGATTTGTCACAATTTTTCCGCACACCAAACTCAGCCAAGCCCCTCTTGCTGATTTCAGGAGAAGGTAGCCGTAGCTTGGATTATTACACTCCGTAGATGTACTGGTAATATAATGCTACCTGTATCATTGGAGGATGACAACAACAGCTTATATTCCCTTTGTACTCCCTGAATGACCAGGAGTGGCCACTAGAGAGTGATGAGCCTAATAAATTTGACTGGCTTAACCGATACCTTTGGCAAGACTAGGCCAATTGCTGCTTCGTAAATATGGACTTCCGGTTGTTTCCTCACTCATGACATGGCTGGGACTTGAACACCAAGTCACAGGGCTCACGCTTGCTTCCAAAATAAATGTAAGTTAGCTTTGTGGAAAGCCAACTCACTGAATTTTCTTTCAATAAATTGCAAATTCAGGAATATACATTGCAGTTCTTATTCAGTGCCAGGAGAACGTCAGCCCCATTAATTTCCTGGAGCTACAGGAGCAACACTGGGAACAAATTTTATTAAAGTTAATTCTTCCAATTTATACATGTCAGCATGAATTTCTTCCATTTTTTAAGAGATATCTAGAGGTATGCAAAGACCCAAAGGCATCAAATGTATATTATCTGACTTCAGACACAATGCTGGTTTAAAACATTTCGTTAAAATTCTCATTTGGAAAAGAGAGCTCTTAAAGTGTAATTACAACACACTTGTTATCAAGCTTGTGAAACCAGCCCATCTCAAACCTCCAAACATATTGAATTTTTCTGGTTTATCACACTTCCTTTGAGTCCCCCCTGGTGTAATTCACCTCCTCTATCACAATGGGGAGACACTGCAAAGAATATACTCAGGCATTTTCTCTTGACTATCTTTTAGCAAGCTTTTAGCCACCTTTTTGAGCCCATGGGCCTCGTTTATAAACCGTGAATATGCACAAAAAGCTCTCCAAAACGTGCGTACGCCGATTTTCATGCACAATTTAGGCTGACTTTTGGAAGACTAATTTTTGGAGGACTTATCATCAATTTGGCCATTATACATTAATCCCACTTTTTTAAAAAATACCAATTTGTAACTCTAGAGATCTGTACCTCGTGACTAACACCATGCCCAATGTCATCTGCTCCCTTGCTTTTGAGTCAGAGGTACTAGGAATTGGAAATCAAATTGTTCTCCAGAGAATCATTCTCCCTGTAACATTGATGAGAATGTCACACCAATTTTTGATCTATATTTATAAATTTGCAGATAAAATGAGAAAACGTTTGCATCTACATGTGAGCAGTGTCTTTAATGGATGAGCCATGAAACAACTCCTGGAGGAGTTTTTTTCTGAATATGAGAGCAAAACATAGCCTTGTCTGCAAAACTCTCCGTCTTGGGAAAAACTATGACTGAATAGAAATTTGGTGTGATATGCCTGGAACAACACTAGGTTATAGTTTGACCACATATATTACTACACAGCAGACCTGTCGTTTAAATGAATTCCCCCCCTTTCTAGAATATATTTTTGCATTCATTTTTCCTGTAATCCATGGTGTGTAGATGGAATTGATACAGTGGTATACAGTGATTGCATTTACATGGCAACAAAAGATTTCTCACCGTGACAAACAACACTTCACAAAGTATTTTTGGTTAATAATTTGATTTTATTTAGAGAAGTCTCAAGTTTATCTTTGTTAGGAGTTATTATGTTGTCCTAAGCCCTAATATTTGCTCTTGAGAGGGCGAAAAACCACCAAAAACTTTATGTCTGCCAGTGTAGCAGTTTGCCAAATTAGCCACACTTTGGCTAGACATGAAGGAGAAAATGTGGAAAATTCCTTCCCTGCCCCAGAAAAGGCGACAAAAGTGAAAACTTTAAGAGCAAATGTGGCTTTTCATCCTGTATGGGGAACAAACTGGAAACAGAACCTGAAAACTTTACTAAGACAAAATTATTGCTGTGGTTTGATGTCAAGACATCTTAATCCTGCACTTGGTTAACAACTTCTTAAAAAACTGAACTGGACAGTATTATTCCATGTCATGTCATCTCTGACATGGTATCTTCCACAGTACTCGAGAAAAAGTGCCACAAATCTGTAAAAATTCTCCTTTAGACTTAAGTTCACTTACGAACTGTCTTGGCATTCTTACCCCCTGTGCTAACAAAGTTTATTACGCCATTTCCAAAGTTTAACCAAATTTTATCCCTCGATTGTCTCTCCAACACACCTTATGGGCTCCATTTCTGTTTCCCCCGAGACATGACAGTCTCATTCAGCAGCTCCATTTCAAGCCCCACAACATGGCTTGAAAGAGCGCAAGACACCTTGTAGGTTGTCTTTTTTGCCTCGGCTCAAAGTATACCATGAGCCTTGTTTATTTCTGAATTAATAATGGAGGTGAATTTGTGAGCGATAAACTCACCGCTTCTGTAACTTCCCCTCCGCAAACCCTCTGGAAGCTCTATGGCTCAGGCCTTCGAGGTGGTTGCCATCGAATACATCTTTTCTAACAATTTATGTTTATCATTTTAATTTTCTGAAATACTAGAGCCAGTAATGTAATAAAAGCAATTAGAATAATTTCAAAAAGTGATACTACATGATAATGAATCCATTAGACTACAAGCATAATATTTAAGATATTATCTTTTGGTCAATTTTAAACAGCTTTCTCTGTAACACACTCAGTCACAACACATGCATCTGAGCATACTATTCCTTCCCAATAGTCATTGCATTCTCAGAGCTGACAGCGAAGAAGTTTTTAAATAAAACTATACGAACAACCGTTCACAAAAAATATGTACTGAGCGACATTTTTTTCTGCAACATCGCTAGTTAGCGGTCAACTACGATTTCAGTCGCTGATACCATTATCGGATGAGTTCCTAGCAAAGGTCAGAAGAGATATGACGCATTAGTACAAGTAGGTCTCAAATTAACGAATTTAACCGCTCTGTTTATTTGCATTCTAAACAGTACATACTAGTTCGTGTACTTGGAAGTATTTACTAACAAGTACAGAAGTGTGCAGGTATGCAGTTTGAGATACAGCCATGGTCTGTCTGCCTGGCAGTAAAAGGCCATTGCGAGTGACGTCAGCAGCAGTAGTGACGGCTCAGCTCAATAGTCAAGCACAGGCAGCAGCAAACATTTAACAAAAGGGCTAAGTAAAATGTGTTATCTTTATATCACGTTTACACATAAAAATATGTGATAATAAACAAACAAATCTTAACTAATTTCAAACAATTTGGGTAACGTCACTGTGTATTATACGTAATGACGCACTTTTATGCCATTGCATAATGCCGTCATCACGGCGTCATTTAGCAACTCTTAGCAACAAATCCCATCGCAACTTTCCCTGAAAATTAGTTGGCAACACTGACAGAGCCAATCGAGCGAACTGAGCCAAACGAACTTAGCAAAAAGATTACTTATATAGACTATTTTAGGTTTGAACTGTTGTAGCAATGTTTCAACGATACACTTTCCTGTATTTCGCTGACGGTATGCACTCCTTGTTCATGGCTTTGGATAAAAGCGTCTGCTAAATGAATAAATGTAAATCTAAAAGAACCGACTCACCAAAACGAACCAAAGCTCTCATCGCTAGCTTCCAGAGATAAAACTTCTCGAAGCTGCAGCACAACATCGCGGCTTGGAGAGCGATAGACACCGTGTGGGTCTTTTTTTTCCGAATTAATGATAGAGCCAAACCTGTCTTACCCTCTCCAGCCGAACTTGTCCTCTCTGCTACTTACCTCGGTGTTTTCCACATTAGTTATGACAGCGTTTCTTCTAATTTATATATATTCTGTGTTGACGTCACAGAGGTCTTGCGAGAAGCAGCAAACTTTCTAGACGTTTGTGATGTCACAGGGTCTACACACACCGGCTGTGTCCCAAACCGCATACTTTCATACTCCGTACTACCGTACTTAGGACGGTGGAATTATGGAAGTGCGGATGATTTGGTACAATAATGGGATGCACTTCGTTCGACATCCTTAGACATGCAAAAATAAACGTGCGAAAACAGAAAACAATCCAGCATGAGATCGTCAGATAATATTATTCCTTACTTCAAGTAACTGGTTACAGCTGATTGAGTGTCGGTACGGCACAGTCAGATATAGCTAAATATCCAAATTAGACAGCTGTAAAACTATGTACTTTCAGTTTAGTAAACCTTTGCCTGATTGTCTCCAGTTCGTAGGCTGCGTTCAATTGATTGATTGTACATAACTGTGGACAAAAACGTATTTTTAGGTATCCTGTGTTTTAATTAAAATCTACCCCGCAACTGAAGTTGTCTGTTGTATTATTGATACCGCGGAAAACGCCATCCAGCGAAAGCGGTCCACAAGGAGAACTTCACTTGGCAGGGCGATCGCTCTTGTCAGCGCCGATGTGCATACCTGACCCTTCCTCAGCCAGCTGGCTACATTAATAAATGAAGAAATTCCTTACTTGATAATTCCCAGGCTTAAGCGTAACTTTTTCGATGACACCTCTTACCTTTAGCACTAGTTCGCCACTTTTGTCCAAAGTGCTTTCCCATACTGTGACTCGAATCGCCGGTTTTCCAATGCGTACTCAAGCGCCGTTACCATTAGACTGTAGGATGAAATGTAATGTGGGTAGGAAGTGGGTTGGCAAATTTACAGGGTGTCACGTTTTTGTATGGTCACTTGTATGTGGATTCAGATTTAATCATATATATATATTATAAACATATAATTATGAAGACACATACCAAATATAAACATATATATATTTGACCCCTCTAGAGTATGTGCACTTTCTGTGTTCAAACCCTCCCAAATGAACATTATACTTATATGCAGGGTACTGTAGCCTATGGATCCTCTCTATGTATGTAATATAAAGCTTAAAAATCTTGACCACTAGATGGCAATGGTCACAATGACAGTAACCACAACAAACAGGACAGAAACCTTGAAGTAAATTGTGTATTTTTTAAATTAAAGCTTTCTTCCAGAGAGAAAGCCTTGTAAGGTATGGCATGATTAATGTCCATGTCCCGGTCTTGGGAACATTTTTCAACGAAGATTGGGATCTCCAGCCAGCTTTTCGCCTGTCCAGGCAGGCAATCCACTCCTGGTTTGGGATGCTCCCCAACAGAAGGGACCATGGCTAGGGGTACATTTTTTAGGTCCTGGTTTTTATTTACTGGCTGGCTTGTGGCGCGTCATATCGCATCATATCGTGGCTTGTGGTGCATCATATCGCATCATATCATGGCTTGTGACGCATCATATCAGAGGTGTTTGACATCCCCTGCAGCACAGTGCATCGCATGTTCCACGGGGTTGCGGGTGACATCATGAAGATCCTGCCAAGGGGGCGTCCGCTTCCCAGGTCCTGATGAACTGGACAGCGTTGGAGAGGGATTCTCTCGGCTGGTACACCACAAGGCATTCATGAATGCGGTGGGAGCCATAGATGGGTGCCACATTCGTACAGACCCAATACAAAATTGTTGCGGGCGGGCGCGGTCACAATCTTTGCGGGAGCGGGCGGAATTGGGATTTTAAAAAAAAGTCCCGCGCACAGCTCTAGACCACAGTACTTGCCCAGAAGTCTTTCTGGACTTGATCTGCAGTTTTCTCACCTACCAGTCATACACCATCCTGTTTGATCTCCCCCAACTTCCCCACAATGTTCAGTTCATGTTTGAGTTCTGAAACAATACCATCAACTGAAGGCTGCACTCAGCCTTGAGCCGGATTCAGTCCAAGCAATTTGAGTGAATCGGCTTGCAGGACCCTAGCTGGGGTTGCTTGAGTTTAGCAGTAAGGTGTCAGAGTTGTCAACTCAGGATCAGCTGTTTTCCAGATAACTTGAATGGCCCCATAAACACCCAAGAAAATCTTTTTTCAATCCATTTTAAATATTGCATCCACAATACAAAACTATGTGGGATTCTTTGATTTTATATAAGTGTCAAACTGGACAATAAATACTTATCTTCTGTCTGTCTTTCTTTCTCACCATTATTTGTTTAAATGAATACATTTTAATTGCCTTGTTTCAAACTGGAGACCTACTTAACTCACTCATTGTCTCATCATAATGTTTTATATGCCTTTTTGCTTGTTTTAATTTTTAATGCATTGTACTATATATCTCACTGCAACAGCTGTTGATCAGGGTTTTGTTTTGACCATTGAATGCTTCACTTGCCTTTTCAATGTTTTAAATAATTAATGCATGTTAATGCATGCGTCGTTCTTTGACTTTTCTTTCCTTTTTCAAGGAAATAGCATATTTATGCCAACAGATTATTTGAGAGAGATGTCAGGAGAAAGTCTGCATTGCGAGAAACAGACATATTGAAATGCCAAGAGTTTGCCCTACCAAAATCCTACTTTAGAAGTTTGTCACAATTTTGTCAGAATAAGTTTGAGGTTTGTCAGAATAAAAGAATATAATTAGGATAAAAGAATAATTCCCCATCATGACTGAAAATATAAATATAGCCCATTTTGTGTGTTGTTGATATGGTGCAGAGATTAATCTTCAACAAGGGTGCAAATCATTTTTGAGCTAACAGAGCAACCATCAAAACACGAAGATGATGAAATTTATATTTCATTGTGGTAACACTTTATCGTTGTATTAGCTCAGGTTTATTCAGCTGTCACTTCCAAGCAAGCATATCTGGGTAATTTGGTTAGCTTTATCAAAAACGAAAATAAGAGAATCGTCTAAATTTTGTAATAGGACCACAATCAATGACATTGCAGTCACTTAACAATTAGAGAGACTAAGGCTGAGATTCAATCGACACTTTCACTTACAATTAAAGTGCTATGCTTTTCTCTACAAAAACAGTTGGGTGAATTCATTTTCATGATTGCTGAACTCTTCAAATTGTGTAAAGTTAAGGACAAATGTTGATTGAATCCAGGCCTAGTAACCAATCAATAATTGTCTAAGTGATTGTTGATTAGATATGATCTAAGGGGCCAAAGCTATTACTTATGTGTTTACCATGAGTATGCAGCAGACATGCTTTCAAATAGCGATGCACTACTGCCACCCACTGGGTATTTTAGGCTACGAGACACAGTACCCTTGAAATATTATTCAGCTGAAACCTTCATTCAATACATTTGTGTACAAGATCACTGCTTATAGGCTAGCTTATATCAATAATCACAGATGCATACTGGCAAAGCTCCAAAAGAAAACCATCTATACTACTTTTTAAAGGAGGTTTGATGAGATAAGATGATATTATTAGAAATGATTATGGATCAAAGATCAAACTTTGATGATGAAGGAAGTTCGTAAGGGCTGGTATGTGATGTACAAATGGATTGTAAGCTGCATGATGACTGAACTGTGTGACCTTAATGCACAATGAATCGGGTAAAGAACCAACATGATTGGTTCTTCACCCATTGGTGGCTGACCAATGAAAAAAGTCACAAGTGGCAGCTGATTGGCTGATGACTGGACTGGATGGCAGACAGTGGTGGCTGTGCATGGATAGGCATGTGACCTCCACGGACAATCAATGTAGGCGTGCAATATGACTGGTTCTTCACTGGAGGTGTCTCGCTAGTGAAAAAGGTGTGAGACGTGGCTGGAAGACAGAATGCCTTTACGACTAAACGTGTCACCTGTAAGAAATGGTCAGGCTGTATCCTGAATTACACATCGCTGTGCTACATGTGTCCTTGCTTCAAACAGCCACATACAAAAGAGACTACATTACATATCTGCATCTAATACAGTATTGCACAAATGGATTTATTTGCTAACATGTATCCATTACCTGCTGTCTATCTGGCTGTCTGCTCATCAGCTTTAGGTTTCAAATGAAACCAAAACCACATTTTTGGTATAATTTAAATAATCACTGAAATTATATCTGACACTTTGAACCATTATTAATCAGGACACTGCTGATCTCAAAACATATACAACTATTCCTGTATGTCTTGCATAAATCTATTCCCGATCCCTTAAATTATTACAATTTTAAAAAACCAAACACCTTGATTCAAATGCCTTAGCACTACTAAAATGTTTATAAATGTTACGATCCAATGTGCGCTACAGTATAACAGATGGGATATCTCAACAAAAATGTTTAGTGGAAAAAAGTTTTTCAGAGGCAAAGAATATGCCATAGATACATTTAAAAAAACATAATTCCAACAACATGAATGTGTATTAAATTATTGACAGTCAAATGCTGCAAAGTCAGCGTACAACTACAAGCAATATGTTTCCAAAAAACAAAACAATCACTATTCCAACACAATGCCCAGCCAAAGCAATTCATACAGAGACTATATACTTTTTGTAATTAACTTGGTTTTACATTAAAAACTTTGAGGAAATTTAGAAATTGCCTACCACTTCGGCTTACAGGAGAAAGTGTAAAGGAGGACACCACTGTACTGAATAAAGTTAAACGGATTCTTTTTGAATGGCATTCTTCCCGAATGCCATTCTGTCATGACTTTCGTTCTTATCCATTCCTTAGTCATTTACCTCCCCGCCCAGTTTTGGCTAAAAGTCAATGTGATCAGAGACTCCTCCTCTTTCAATTCTCTCAAACCAGTGAATTGGACTATACACCTGCCAATCATTTAACTTCTCACAATTCAGTGGTTGCCACTTCACAGGAAGCTCCGCCCATCTCCCGGGTAATTCCGCCCCCTGTCTTGTGTTCACCGCAGACGGGACTGTCAGTTACCAAGCGGGCTTGGTCAGATGTTCCTGGGGAACGCGACACGGAATTTAAATTTCCCCTTTTGATTTTAACTTGGATTTAATTGAGGATTATATAGAGACAAGCCGACGCCATGCTCAGACGGATATTACAACGGGTAAGGTTGAACTGCAGAATGGTGTCACTTGTGTTTCGTGCGCGAAACTGGGTCTATACAGCTATGGGCCTGTTCTTCCCCGTCTCTGTACTGGCAGGCCGTACACCTAAGTAAGTAGGCCCGCAGCTGAAACAGTTTAACCATCTAACATTGGATATATTACCCACTGACACCTTAGCCTTTCGGTTATATCAGTGATTTTATTTTGGGGTGCCTTGCGTAGTGTGTATGTTGCTGATCAGCTAGCGGGAAGTAGGGAGCATACAAGTTACACATACATCTAAAGAACATACGGTTTCCTCCTTAGCATGATGAGGACACCGACTGTCTGTGTAAGTTACTGTTTAGCAAGCTAACATTCTATCAATTGGGAATCAAGTAGGACGTATTGTTGTCTCTGATAGTTATGTTTACATTTTAGGTAGGTCATATGGTGCTTGCCAACCAGCTGGTTAACAACGTTAATCGTTTTCAGATGGTTAGCTCGCTAACTACGCAGGCTAGATATCTAACACCGGTTAACTGAAATCAGCGTTACATCTGGATAAAATCCAGCAATGTGAACGTTAGTCACGTTGTGATAACGGCACCGTATGTGGTCTTCGTCAATCTTCAGAGACCGTGCACGTTGATCTTTTGGAAGATTTCCAATCCAGGCAAATACATTGTTGCAGACTGATTGATAGGTTGACCTGCTGGCTGTGTTGTCAGTTGCGTTGCCCAGTTTGTGCGTTGCGATGCACTGCCATCCAACGACAGCAACCTGTGTGTTCCAGCGACCATTAGTTTGGATCGTCAATAATGCCATTGGCTCACGAGAGAGAGTTAGCCGCTCGCACGTGGCTAAGTGAGGTCATGTGATGAGGAACTTGAATAGGGCGCCATATGACCTTCTGCAAGGCAAAGCAGATATAGGGAACGACCCTAAGAGTTTGTGTGGCAGCCAGTTGCATTTCATGTAAATGATGAAAAATTACAGCTAGTAAAGGGTATAAATAGCAAAGGGGTTATCAACTGTAAAGAGCCATGAGTTTGCTATGTTTGCTGTCTTGCTGTCATAGTAGCTCACTCAAAATAGCTATTAGTTGAATGCGGTATGTGTTTGGTAGTTCTCCTAATAACCAATGTTACCTAATGTTTTCTTTGCTCTCCAAAGATAGGAACTATTGAATTTCAGTTCGGTGTACTGAAATTATAGAGTTAGTAGGGGCCGCCTGTAGTCTAGTGGCTAAGGTACATGACTGGGACCCTTGAGGCTGGTGGCTCAAGCCCCAGTCCAGTCACACCAAGAACACCATTGCCAGTGGCCCTTGAGCAAGTCCCTCAACTCCACATTGCTCCCAGCTTAGCTAAAGTGTCAGCTAAATAACTATAACCATAATGTAGTAGTGTATCCCCTGAAGAGGGGAAAACCCATGAAGTAGCACTGGAATACATGCATGGAACATCCTGTTGCCCTTTTCATGAGAGCAGGGTAGGGCATCTGTTTAACAATAAGGCATAGTAGAAGTACAGTAGAGTGCCTGCAACCAGACATCTGCAGGCCTGACAACAATCTCTACTGGATGGAAGACCAAACAATCTTAGGACAGAGCAGTCAAAAACAAACAATAATTCATATTTTTTAATTCCAAATTTTCTCACCTTACTTAAACTTAACTGAACTTGTTGATCTCAGCAAGCAACCTCCCCTTTCTGACTTCAGAGGGAGGAAGTTGTAAGCACGTGACGACCTATCCTCACTTCTCTCCACACTGCCTTCAACATGACAGGTTACATACCGCCTGTGTCGTCGGAGGATGACAAAGTCAGCATATACTCAGTTCCTACATCTGTAGGTACCCAGCCTCACCATGAGTGGCTGCTGGCTGAGACCAATGATTGTAGCTGGTTTAACCCAATCTGTCCCTCCTGAGGCTGGGCTGGTTACAAAATCTATTTAGCAAGCTATCGACGACCAAAAATAAAATCCACCTGTTTTTCCCCACCTTTCCATATTTAACACTTTTGCTGTTTTTAAATACCAGGGTCATCCAAGGCTGAAATACCAATAATATTTACAATATGAGTCACAAGACATACACATGATAATGCACTGAAAAATACATACAGTGCAAGAGAATTTAAGATGGCTACCTGTGGCTTCACTACCAATGCAAAGTAAAATGCTTTCTTTACATAAATGGTCAATATGCAGTTCTTAAAATTTCCCCCATAATCCCCCTCCAAATGTGGAAATATCAAAGTGGAGTCCCTCTCCCAACTAAAAGGAGTTTTCAGCCCTCCCTGCAAGTATCGTTTTGCAGTATCGAACATTTATTTTGAATATTCAGACTTGCAGATGCAGTTAGTAATTTTGGTTTCCTTTGTTTCCTTGAAAATGTAAACATTCTTTGGCAACTCAAATATGTGGCTGAATCGTGATTTGTGAAACTTTCGTTAATTAAAGGAAGCTATTGTTTTACTTAAAAAAAGGGAAGTTGCATGTCATGATTCAGTGATGCTGTATGTCTTTCTTCTTCTTATAAAACGGTATGAAGTTTGGTCTTTGTTCCCCAGCTTGAGAATGTGGTTTCCTGTTTTTTAGATGGACAAGAACGATGCCAATTAGAATGCATCCACTGTAAGGGTTTGTGATGAGCTATGTAATTATTTAAGTTGGAAAAAGTGTCAGTGTGGGATTCCTATTTGATATTGGCAAATACTCAAAGTTCTGCACCCAGAAACAGTATCTGCAGTGAAGAAATGGGGTCAGGGCATCCGTAGTAGCGAGTTTGCCTTTTGAGCAGAATCTGAGCTGAATTTCTGTATTCATTCCTTGCCACCATAGGAAAGCCACAGCGTTATTCAGCCTTGTCTTCCTCTTTGTTCAATCCAATTATTTACCATTTCCCATTACAAGCTGTTGTAGGCAGAAGAGGAACATTTATTTTTATTGCTGCCATTTTGATGGGTTGGCTAGCTGACTTGCTAAAGCACTAGCCCGGTGAGCTGGCTGCTGCTAGTCAGTGTGTGTGGGTGTGATTTGAATAATGGGAACAAGTGTATCGCATTGGAGACAGAAGATCTGATTGGCTAGATTTGTCATGCCGAGGTACATTTTTGTGAACGGCATTCCAGAGTTCAGGGGCTGTCCAAGGTTCTGATCTTTCTATCATAAACTTTCTTTCTCTAGTGGCTTCCTGTTTGTAAAACAGTTTAACCAAATTCTGTTTAAAAAAACTAATCATAAAACCCTTTCTGCATACCAAAATATTGTAAAATAAATTGTGTCAAGTTACTGTTAAACTGTCACCAATATGTTTCATAGAATGTAAACTAAACAAACACTATTTAATTTACATTTATGCACTTAGCAGACACTGTTGTACTACACAAGTGCACAATAGGCTACGACAACCAGCAGAGACAATACTAAGTTTTCAGTGCAACAAGCAACCATAATAACTATCACACCAATCTACAGAATTTAATGGAGTGCTGTAGTTGTTGCCAGCGAAACCGCGTTTGTGTAGATGACATCGATGTTCAGGGTTAGAGGCGACCAGAGGATGCAGATCTCATTGGTCTCATCTTATTTGCTATGGAAATGAGTAAGCATTCTTTTTTAACTATTTTACTCATTAAGCTTTTTTGATCATGCAGTTTGCATCAAAAGAAAAATTAAAGTTAATTAAACGTTTATACACTGTTTACATACCAACATCATGTCTGTTATTTTAGCAGTGGCTTGTCCTTTTCCTCTTTAACAATCCAGAGACACTACCAGACATGTCTGCATCATGTTTTCCCAACAGTGTCATTTGCTGAAAGTGTAATTTGCATCATTGCAAGTCAACATAAAGCTGAGGCAATTTCAAGAATTTACCTTGTTTGGGGCTTTTGCTAGCTTTTAGCTTTTAAAATAGTTGATTTGGGCCTTGAGGTAGCTCATGCAGTAAGATGTTCACTTGAGAAACGGTCAACCCAACAGTTGACCCTATGATTAGACTGCATTACATTCTAGTTGAGAGTGTAGTGAGAGGTAGATGAAAAAGATGTTTAGCGTTAGATGGGACAAGGTGCAGGCTAAATGAAAATGTCTTCAGTTTGGGGCAGAATGTGGGTAGAGATTCTGCTTTCTTTATTAGAACAGGAAGTTCAGGGATTTGGATTTTTATCCAGGCTGCTATAGGAAGGACAAGGAGAGGTGTGATGTGGGAATTTTGGTAGCAGGTTTCTGTAGGAGTTGAAGTGACCTGAGGAGAAAATTGACCAGCGAGAAGAGAATCGCAGTAGTCCAGTCAGGACAATGGCCCAGACAATTTTTGTCATGATATGCTAGCTCAGAATTTAGGAACTAAGGGAAGTGACAAAGCTCAAAAATCCATTTAGTATGTATAATATACAGGTGTGCAAAAATTCAACTACTCATTTCCATTTTTGCCTGTTATCAACATTGAAAATAAAAACAGAAATAAATAATAGGAAATTACAGTATGAATATAGGTAAAGATTAACATTAATCTAGTAAATCTTCAAGTGAACAACATTCCCTTAAAATGAGCAATTTTGCCAAATTGGCTTGGCTAGTACTACATCCTTTCATTTATTTCATTGGAATACGTGCACTACATTTTAAGAAAACGTGGTTTTATGATTGCATTGAAGTGAATGGATAGCAATATGTTAGCAATATAAATGCGTGTGGACATTTATGAGGATAGGGTTACTTATTAATGGTTTCTTCTCTTCTGCTTCTCTGCCAGCTCCACAGATGAACAGCCTTCTGCATGGAATAGAGTAAGATAGCTCTCCCTGAGGCCAGGCCTAGCTCAATAAAACACTAATAACCCGAATGAAATACACATTCCAGAGACTGTTATCAAATTATGCATTAAAACAGTCCTCCTGTAAAAGCTAGCTCATAAATATATCGTGATATGACGAGAGGTTCTGCCCTAGTCGGGGCTAGGTGGCAGAAAGTCGCCAGTGAGGGGCGTATTGTGCCTGTCAGGAAGCATGTCGTGGGCTGGCATTGTTAACTACTTCAGCAAGCTGACACTTTGAGTAAAATCTCTGCAGAAAACCTCTGTTCCACCCACAGCTTCGTCATGCACAACATCACATGAGATTGTGGAAAATGAACATGGCGGCTGTGAAGTGAGAGCCAGCTAATGTATAGTTAACTAGGAGGCTAATAATTCTGCGATGAGTTAATTTGTCTTGCATTTAGTCGTTGTGTCTGATTGATATTGTTGGGGATAGGTGGAGGCCTACGTGTATTGCTCTACGTACGGGATCAGAGTGGGATCGTGAGAATGCTTTTTCCCAGAATGCAAATATGGATCTCTTCAACATTAGTTTTTCTTAGGTGCTTCCTAGTCATGATTTTAGCCACAGATGGAAAAAGAAACCGTAACCGTTCCTACGAGTCCGGGCCAACGTTGAACGCCACAATGTGGGCATGGTAACCATTCAACCCTGCAGTGGAAAAGAGGCTTTTGAGTCTGTCGAAGACTAGGCCAAACTGAGTCAGAGGAAGAATCAATGGAAGTGTCCTTATCTGAAGATAGGTGCTATTATGGTGAAGGGAAACTAATAACTAGGAGGGAAAAAGTCAAGCAAGTTTAAAACAATTCACTTGAAAGGCAAAAATGTTGTGTTATGTTACCTTGTTTGGGGCTTTTGCAAGCTTGTAACTTTGAAACTAGTTGATTTTGGCCACAAAGTAGCTTATACAGTAAGAGTTCATTTGAGAAACAGTCAACCCTACAATTAACCCTATGATTAGACAGCAGTACATTCCAGTTATTTAGCTAACGTTTAATCCAAAGTGATTTAGTTGATTGGACTAACCAGAGGCCAGTTCCACCCAGGAGAAATGTGGGGTTAAAGTCCTTGCAAGGGTCCAGCCACACAGCTACTGGTGCTCTGATGGTTTGTCCTACCATACCGCAGATATGGTCATATCTATCGATGTATGTGCGAACATGGCTAAGTATGAATATTTTTAAATGCATCCTAGTGAGTTATTGGTGTATTAGCTGATACTAATAGCTGATTCTAAATTACAGTCAATGTTTCACAATTTAGATAACACAAACAAAAGCAAAGAAGTTACTAACAATAATTTGGCTTTGTATAATATGCTTGATTAAAATTTGAATAAACATCACAAATGGAATTAAAGTTTAAGAAAAACCATTAATGGTGGAAAGCTTGCAGTACTAACCTTTGAACATTATGTAATTGTGGCATGCACATGCACAGTAATCCTCGGTAGGATAACTTGATTGGCAGGATTAAATGTTCGACCATCAGCGTTGTTGAGGCAACAACTGGCTCATCCTGACCAGGGAAAAAAGGGTTAACAGAGTTTGTCTCATTGCTCTCGTGCAGCCACTTCTTGTGTGCTGGTCATCTGTGGTTACACAAACCAAGTATATGCTGACTTTGTCAACCTTAGGCAGTATTGAATTGGTGGTCTGTCTGCTGTGTGGAAAGCAGCGAGTGTTAATCTTCACATGAATTTGAAGAGTCACATGTTCATAGCTGCCTCCTCCAAAATTGGCAGGAAAGCTAAACAATGCGTCTTAGTCCAGGTTGGGAAATCAGGACAACATCTATGTATTAGAGTTTATGACTGTAATATGCTAATACTGACTTCCCTTACAGTATTATAAGCTAATGTACAGAGCTGCAATGTAATAAGTTTGCACTCCTCTGGCTAGGACAGTACTTGCTCCCGCTGTGATCTGCTTTTGTTGTTGTAAACAAGGGACAAATTTGGCATAATCGGCCTAATGAAAAATGCAGTGGGAAGGTGGGCAGAGACTCACCCTGCCCTGCAGTCCTGGTATCACACGGCAGTGGATGAAGCTGTTTAATTGGCTGAATGAATGACTTTGTTCCCGCAGCCAGTCAGGTACTAATTAAAAGGTGACTCATCCTGATGGTCCCACATGTGCTATAACTGCTCTGGGGAGTATTTATTATGATTTAGCAGTGGTTTCTGATGAATAAAATATGCAGAAGGGAGGAATTTAGCTCCACAGTGTGAACTGGTCCCCTGTGTTTCTCTTGCTCTCTCTTTCTCTCTTCTGTATTTCTCTTTCTTTCTCACCTTTTCACCTTTCTGTCTCACCATCTCTCTCCCTTTGTTCCTAAACAGACTCCTGGGAAAGGAGGTTCGGACCAGCCTGCCACCGATGTGAACAATGACCAGACCTCTGAGGTGTGTGTGTGTGTGTGTGTGTGTGTGTGTGTGTGTGTGTTTTATATGTATGTATTTGTTTGTGTGTACAACTGTAGTGCAAATGTCTCCTGAGTCACATGACCAGTATTCCTGTGAATCCCACAAGCCACTGTAGTCCTTAGTTGCTTGATGAATCTTTCCTGAATCTCAAATCTAAACTGAGTCACATGACAAAGGTGTAGTCCCTTGAGTTACATGACCAAGTATAGTTTTCTGAGTCATAACATTTCTCTCACATGACCAGTGCTTGTCCATTTAGTCATGATCCAATTTGGGCCACTCAGCCACATTGGTCCCCAGTGTCAGCTGAGTTACTTGTGTTTGTTCCCCCAGGGTTTCATCTGTCCCCAGTGCATGAAGTCTCACAACTCCGCTGAGGAGCTCTTCAAACATTATGAAGTATTCCACGAATCCACCACCCAACCCATCCCCCAGGGACCTGGCAGGTAACCGAACACCCCAAAGGCCTGTCCATAGCGTCGTCTCCAGATCAAGTTTCTGATTGTCAATAAACTCTTTCTAGGGCTGCAACTGTGTGTGCAGAATTGTCATCGAATCGTTTTACTTAATTATTTGGCATCCTTGACGGATTAATCAAATTTCCCGTTAAGTCTTACGCTGTCACTTTTCTGGCTTCTTTCGGATTATGCTTTCTGCCTCTTGGGTATTACTGTACTTCGACCCTGGTCATTGCACTTATCTTCACATTGTAAGTTTCCCTGGATAAGAGCTTCTGCTAAATGCCTTTAGTGTAATGTAATGTAGCGTGCGCTGAATCCCTTTATTATAATGTAATGTAGCATCAGCGAAATGCCTTTAACGTAATGTAAAGTAGCGTCTGCTAAATGCCTTTATTGTAATGTAATGTAGCGTATGCTGAATTCCTTTTAATGTAATGTAATCAATGCAACTGCACAGGATGGGCACTTATACGCACCAGTGTTAGGCTAGAGCAATCCTATTTGTAAAGTTAAACTGTGGAGTCCGCTCCAGCGACGCTCTGCCGCTGGCTCAGGAGGAAGCAGCCACAGACACGATTCCTCTCACCGAGCGACCGTCCAACGCACAGTCAGGAGGAAGGGAATGCACATGTGACTCCTTTCACTGGGCAGCCCTCTAACTCACACTCATACGAGACTCATCGGATTTACCTGGCAACCACTTCAGAGTTCAGGACCCTTTAGAGGCTTGGCTGCGAGCGCCCTACTAAGACTCTCGATGTGCAGCTCCATAGCTGCAGGGATGTCCATTTTCGCCATACAGAGTTTCTGAGCAGAATAGATCATAATCATAATACCTATATATATAGGTGTGGGATATGCTCTGCCAGCCCATACTTTGGAGTGGTATTCATGTGGATCTTTCATAGTGTGGAAGGCCTTGAGTTTGATCTCCATCTACTCCTAACAGGGAGGACCTGGCTTTCCTCCGACAGGAAGTGCAGGACCTCCAGGCCTCCTTAAAGGTACTGTAAATCCCGCCCATCCTCACCTGCCACCGAGTGAAAAAATCAAGAGAGCCGTGCAATGATGAAGAATCTAGGGCCTAATTCAATATGTCAAAGCATTTGTGGAGTTTTACTACAGACCACAAAAAGAAAAATGTAATGAGAAAATGAGACAACTTACAAAGCAAAACCTTGTGTAAGGTGTGGAGCACATTTTGCAGTAAACACCAGGAACTCCAAGTGTTCAATGTATGGGTATCTTAGCTTTTTGTTGTTGTTTATCATTATCATTCTGGGTGACGTGCATGACCAAAGTTTCAAATTTAGTGACGTATCCAATCCACTTACAAATTCCCTTCAGGTTATTTCAGTGGGGGATGGCTGACAGACTCTTTCTTTCTTGTGCAGGAGGAGAAGTGGTTTTCCGGGGAACTGAAGAAAGAACTTGAAAAGGTCCAAGGCCAGCTGAAGCAAGTAATTCCTTTAAAATGCCTTAAGCCTGGAAAAATCTAATGTGGCTGGCAGCAAAACTAATGATAATAATAATCAAGTTTGAATAATGAAATGTTCTTTTATTTCTAATGTGTGTAACTTAATACTCTGTCATGGTCCTTCCTTCTAAGATTCACATTTGCAATGCTGCAAAGCCCTAGATTACATTATATTCGGTGCAGTATCTAAAAAAAGAAGACCATTGTCAAAAATGGAGATATTCTAATATGTAATAACCATGTAACATGCATTATTAATTTGAAATGATGTAAAGTTAGTGGAAATCTACAGCCAAATCAAACAGTAGCTCATTCCACCTCAGGAAACCACAGAGGAAGAAGGACAAGATTGAAGAGATATCAGAATATTTTTCAAATGATATATCCTAGTGTTTATCTTCTTTTTTTTTTTTTAGGGTCCACAGAATGATGGCCAAGCTGCTGATGAGTCAGGTAAATAAGTATCTTTGCTACGGTGTCTGTGCGTGAGAATGCATAAGGGCTTTTAGTTTCAAAAGGTAATGTTGAAAATTTGCCAACCCCTTTTTGACTGGTTTGTATTCACATATTTGCAAATCCTTCTTAGGTCTTCATCAAAGTCTCAATTAATGATAAAGAATAATTTGTGTAAAGGAAAAAACTTACAAGACCAACATACTTCGATTATTTGTTGATGGTAACAATGAAACGTATAGACTCAAAACATTCAATATCATTGTATGCAAATGCATATACTTTACAGAACATGAATGAACATTTTGTATAGCTGTTTGTCAGTCTTTCGTATCTGCTTTGAACAATTTCAATTCTTTCTTCATTTCAGAGTGCTTCTTGCCTGATAACATTGTTTGAGGTCCTGCCATAACTTCTTTATGTCTCAGTTTTGACTAGGGCAATCCCAACATGAATGTTTAGTAATTCCTCGGGACTCAGGGTGGTACTGCAATTTTAGGATTTCTGAAAGAGATGCCAAAATACAATTTAAAGAATTTTAATCCTTTGATTGAGGTTGCTACCCATAATTGCTGTCTTATTTTAAATGGGCTGCTTTTGTTTTGTAGCGACCAACAATCCAATTAGGTCCTGTCAAAGACTGACCTGACTAACTTCAGTTGAATGTTCTGGAAAAATGCCACATTCTGTGAAGCTCACAAATATCATGGGAGTGAAACAATTCCGAGATCAACAATGGATTAAATTTCTCAAAATGCAAGACTGTTTAACAGCTGTAGGAAATGTTTAATTTGAGTTATTGCCTCTCAAGGAAGTATCACCAGTCACTGAATTTAAAGGTTCACATACTTTTGGTTTTATGTTATAATACTTAAACATTCAATAATTTGTTAAATAATTAATGCATGTATGTCTTTGGTTTTTTCCCATCAGTCAAGTTGCCCTTTCTCAGTGAATGACACCTTAATGAAGATTAAGAAGGATTTCAGTCCAAAATATTTGGAAATAAAAAAAATAGTTTCAAAAATTTCAAGTTGCACCATACATATTTTATGGTGGTTGTGATGGTAATCTGAATGATTACAGTAGAAATGTGTCCGTGATATCAGAAATTCGCAACAGTAACTCCAACAGTAAATATCTTATCATAGTAATTGTGGATAAGGATGTTCACGGTGGGAGTGATCATTGTCATGAGGTGAGTGTAGATGCGATCGTCGTGGTGTTGAAGACCTGTCGATGGTTTCAGAGCTGGAGATGAAACTGAATGAGGCCGAGACGGAGAAGTTCAACATCAAGCAGATGAAGGACCTGTTTGAACAGAAAGCGGCCCAGCTGGCAACTGAGATAGTAGGCAAGTACAATACCTTATCTGTTGGCGAATGCCATTTGGTTTGTCGTTATTTATACAGGAATAATTTAATTTCGTGCAATGTTTTTTTTGCAGAGGGGCATGGAGGCTAGGTTCAGTTGTGGGTTTAATTGTTTTTATATATCACATCCATAGAGCAGTAGAATAAGTATGTTTCCGTTGCTGGCTGTATCACAGCGGCACGGCTGTGTTGCTGATACAGCTGTGGTCATGACAAGTGTTTCCTGGCCCCGCCCATAGACATCAAGTCTCGCTACGATGAGGAGAAGAGCCTGCGAGAGGTGGCGGAGCAGCGGGTGTCGACTCTCACCCAGGACCTGCAGAGGGAGCGGCAGGAGAAGGAGCGCTGCCAGGCCGAGCTGGTAATGACCCCTCCCCCTCCCCACCTACACATGCCCACCTGCACCTGCGTCCCCAGCGCTAAGGGTGTGTTCCTTTTTTTGCGCTAATCCCAACCTTTTATTTTCTCAACGGATACCTGCGAGAGGGCTCTTTGAAATGTGACACGCCGGTTTCCACCCAGGCAGAGTAGAAAAATACCGTGCTAACGGTTAAAGGGGCTAGGCATTGCCACAGCTGTTGGATGTACGAAGAACAGGGAGTTTAGCCCTGACTGACATCTGGAACAGCAGGTGACTCAGTGTCATGTCAATTCAGTCGGATAAAGAACCGATAAAGCTTGAGGTCGGACTTAGAATCAGGAATCTGTCTGCTAAGGGCTGCCAACGAAAAGAATGCGCTTTGAACAAAGTAGCTGAGCCATATTTTTTCTTCTTCCAATATTGTTGCTATTGGATGAGGCATGGTCCCGTCCGTCTCAAAGTTCCCGCAGACCACAGCTGGTCCTTGTGAATTCCAGGAAGTCTGTATCCAATCCAGGAGATTAGGTACGCACAGGCCTGTCATCTCAGTTGACCTGCTCCAGAAATACTATGTTAATTTTAACCTTATGTTCTTGAGTACTTAGTACTCAGTCATACCTAAAGGGATGGTGAACATCATTAGCACAACAGCATACTTGGTAGCAGCCAGATTGGAGAACTGTACTCTTCACTTACCAGTCAGTGACCTCCTTTGTGCTTCTAATTGTGAGTCTTGTGGGGTTACTTTGTAATGTTGCTGAGTAACTTGCTAGCTAGCCTGCCATGCATTAAGTTAATTTCCAGAGAATTTTCTAGAGTTCATTTCTGGAGAATTCAACACTTTTGGGTCTCTTGGCTTTAAATGGAACTCTGTCTGCTTTGTTAATGATGGCACACTGAAGGCAGGCTGTGCCACCTCGATATCTGTGTTTGTTGTGTCTGCCACCATCTCTGTGCCATGTTAAACATATGCTCAGTGTCTCTGTTTCTTTCTGCTCCCCCTACTGACGCTGGTGGGTCTCAGTTTATGTACAAGGTATGTGTCACGGTTCCAAAGGGACCGGGGCCCCATAGATCAGACAAATGCAAGATCCTGAAATCCTTGTAATTGGAGGAACAATTCCAATTTAGCCTCCAGTTCCTGCTTTATAGTGAGTGTGATTGTAAGTGTATCCCTGAAGATTTCTCCATGTGAGTTTCATCCTTAGAATTCCCCTTTAGGTTTTCCCAGAATCCCTGCTTTTAATTGTGATTGTGACACTGAGATTCATTGTTGTTGTTGTCCCAAGCTCCTGCCTTGATTTTTTTCATTTTCCTAATTTCATTTTTAGATATACTTTATTGCTTGGACAAACAGATGGAGCATTGTATTTATCAATATCAACATGTGAACAGTGTTCAGGATTCCTGAGTTTTTGGTGGAAGGAAACATAGGTGAATATTTCGGTGTTTCGAGTCTTTAATAAAAGGACATTGCAGAGCACGCGACAAAACTTCAAGGGCTTTACTGAGCCTAGTAGTTGTTGTTGTGTTTGCTATGCCACTGGTATAGTCACCTGTCTTATAAAACTCTTTTAATTGGGGTGATCAATGTCTCCAGCAGGGATAGTAGCAGGCAGCAAAAAATAAATGTTGGCAGGCAAAATCATTTTCAAAATCAACAGTTCAAAATCATGCTGGACATAGCCCATCTCTCACAAATGGTCAGTCAGCCAGCTATCAATTTGTTAGCAATATGACAGCTAGAATGTTAGTGAGTGTTCAGACAACAAGTGATCCAAGTGTACAAATTGGCAAAATTGGATGCTGGTAAGCTAGCTAGGGAGCTGTCTGCTAACTAGTGATGTTAGTTACATTTGCAAGTAGAATGTAGCTAGCATGTAATTTATTTTGAATATGGAAACTATGAAAACTGTCTGTCATTTGCTTGTCTGTCATACGACCAGTAAGAATGTTCTGAACACGTTTGTGCGTGGCTAGCTAGCTGCAAACTCAATTCACTTTCAATGTTATGAAACACACTATGGTTAATGAGTTGGGATCCAAAATCTCCTCAACTCTCATAACTCAGCTAGCAACATTGAAAAAAATGCAAGGCATCCCTTCTATTTGTACCGCTACATGTACCATATAGTTGCAATACACAACAGCTAAAAACTGTTGATTAGCTTGTGCTTTATATTGTTTTTCCCTCTGAAATTTACCTTTGGCTAATACTTACTGTCAGCCATTGTAAAATTGTGAGAAAAAAAGTGGTAACTTTTGGAGTCAGACCTGAAAATTAGTCTGTTTGACATTGTTTATCAACTCAGATTGTTTAGGCAACATATTTTGTGTACAACTGACAATTAAATTTTTCTGAGCATTTAATCATTGACAGCAATGACGTTTCAATTTGTTAGGATATGGCACCTTACTACTTACATTGCTTATGTTGGTTTAGTGTGTACACCTGCCATCTTGACAAATAATTACACAAATAAATCAATAATTTGATGGATGAGGCTTCAGGCAGAAACAGTGTAACCGTGGTGAGACCGGTTAGCGTTTCTCACGGTAAATGTAGAAGAACTGAGGAAATCTTCCTCCCTGTGTCCAGCTGCAGCGGCCGGGGATCGAGGATGTGGAGGTGCTCAAGCGGGAGCTGGTTCAGGTGCAGACTCTCATGGACAACATGACCCGGGAGAGGGAGGAGGAGTCCGAGCGTCTGAAGAGCCAATGCACGCAGCTGCAGGCGGAGCAGACCGCCTCCGAGGTAAACACCCACTACGAAAAATACTGTCCGTTAAACGGGCTGGGGTGGGCCAAACAGTGGTTCTCCAGGGCTGAAAACACCTGCAGTGTGGATGTCACACCTAAATTCTCATCTTGTATTTGCTTATTTGTCGTAGTAAAGGGTCAAATTATATCTTCAAGAAGGATGGGCCTTATAAATAAACGTTCTGTTGTTTCACAAGTTTGTAGAAGGTTTTTCAGAGCATGAGTTCCATATTTTCATCAGTAATTAAATAGAAATGGAAAATAAAGCAGAAGATTTTTAAGAACCTGGTATAAATCCAGTGTGTTGAATGATGTTGTAATTTTCTGTGAGAACAGGTTTTATTACTACTGTCTCTCACTTCACAAATCTGGTATCATGGCACAGAAATACTTGCTCAGCATGGCAGATGCCTAATGACTGATATCTTCACGATCTGTGATTTGTCTGGATGGGAATTATTTTATGCTGAGCCATGCATTAGTCTATCCAGGTGGCATAGGCATCAGTTGAACATTGCATGTGTTGTGTTCTGAAGTGATATGGAGGGTGCTTTGAAGACATGGTTTGAAATGAGCTTGTCCTGTCCTGTCCCTACCTACAAGCTTCATCAGCTCTTCAACAGCAATAAAAGTGCAAAGTCACCCTTATCGAAACTGAAAACAGAAATTGGATCTAATCCAAGCGTTCCCAACCAGAAACTGGTTGTTAGGGTGGTGTTACATCAGGGCAGTCAATCGTGGTGCATTGTGGGACTCAGGAAGTCTTATACTCCTGTTGCAGCATTCTAATGTAATCATAAACACCATCATAAAGTTTTAGCTATCTAGCTGGTTCACTGACGGTGATTGAATTGAGCTTGAGCTGCCCGGGACTAAGTCAGTGAGTCTCATTACTTACAATAATCAGTATTATTGATGGAACGCTTACTATAAATGACTGAGTCAAACTACACCCACACTGCAACATGCTCAAGTGACATCAATTCCCAATGTGTGAATTAAAGTAAAAGAATGAACACCACTTAAAAAATGGTTTAGTTGATCCAAGTACTTACATTACAGTGAAAGCATTGAAAGATTACAAATGAACAGTGAATATTTTCCTCTGTAAGTGGGATCAAGGTTACATTCAGGGTCCTTAATGGATGAAAAGGGAACGTGATCTCATAAGTGAATTGAATGTAATCACCATCTGCATTGGCTGCACAAATGACTAGAACGGATTCAGAGAGATTCAGATTCAAGACGAGGGTAATTAAACTGTTCTTTTCCAGCACATGTGTTATAACTGTATATGAAATACTGTAAACTGCTCGTAAAATATCAAATGTTGTTCAGCTAATATTTCAACTTGCAGAGTACATCTTTATCGAGTAGGTGATCTTCTCGACCAGATTGTGCAGGATAATGGGCAGAGAATTTTTTTTTTTTTTTTTTAAAAGCTTTCTTATTCCAGCTGAGAATTTTCTAGAACATGCCCCAATTTCATCTCCCTCAGATACTGACTTTGATATTCTATTCAATGATAAACTCTTAATCTCTGCAGAGTGTGATTTGTTTTATATTTAATTAAATATGTGAGAAGTGTTTAAGGCGTATATAGCCCTTAGGGGTCTAATTATCAATGGCTGTGTGTGTGCCACAGTGCTAAAGGAAGTAGCAGAAGAGATTTTCCTCTGTGGAAGCTTCAGCTTCCATCCTAAGGTCTCACAATGCTGGCCCAGCCTCTCTGGAGAGTATTGATTGCTTATTGACTTTATTCCATGTTAAATGCAACATATTTGCTGTTTGGTTACATATTAGCTAACAAGCACACACTGAACTGGAGTTATACCCATTTTAAATGGGGTTCTCAAATGGAGAGTGTGTCATTGATGTTTTATTATTTTTTTTCTGAGGTTTTAAAGGGTTTGACTTTGAAAAACCTTTAATGTAGAATACCTATGAACCTAGAGCTATTGCTGACTTGGGGCTGTATCACAGATGGTCTTGTAAAGCATAATTTTGATCTTCTTTTCTTACATCTTCCACATTTCTGCATCTGGTCTTGCTGTGTTTTTCTGGTGTTCTGTAATGATGGCTGTAAATTTTGTTTAGACCACAGCCTTGACAGATATCCAAGAAGATGAGTAATGCCTCTTAGCTTTAGCAGTGAAGTCCAGCACCTCACTCTCCTGTTCCCACTGCATAGACTGCTGTGTCTTGCTTCATGTGTCCACTGTTACTTACCTGTGTCTCTGTCTCTCCCCTGCTGTCCTGCACCCATCTCTCTCCTGCTTTTCTCTCTGGGAGGTTCGTAAACTGGAGGTAACTGCTTTATATCCACCTGTCTCTGTACTGGACCTATGTACCTGTCCTGCTCTCGGCCCATACTGCTTTGAGGCCAGAGATTGATTCGGTGTACAGCTTTTGGGTGATTGGGTATTCTTGGGCTTGTGTGTTGCTTTAATATCACAGTCCTGTGTGCATGTGTGTATTGATTAAGCATCTTTGAGATGTTTTTCGTAGGTATGTGTGTATGCAGTGATGCGGTCTCTCACACGTTTGCGTTTGTGTTGTTTTACAGATGACAGTCTCCCAGCTGAAAGCAGAGCTGGAGAAAGGCCCACAGGAGGCAGCCGTGTACACACAGCAAATAAACCAGCTCCAACTGCAGAACCAGGTACAGACACTCAAGTACAACTGCTTTTGCTGGGAGTTCAGCCAATATGGCCCTTTTTCTGGTTGGCTAAGGAACCAGGAACACAGGATTGACTGTCCTGGCCTATGCCGAGAGTCTAATAGGCAACTTTAGCTTTAGGGTTCCAGCTTCTCTGTCTCCATGTTTGTGGGGGAAAACAGGGAGACTGATAGGGGGACATGCATGTAGGTTTCTGGCTGTGGACTCAGACGTTTTTTCCAGTTGTGTTTCCCTTTGTATGAAGCCATCTCTGCGTTTCAGCACAGGACAGCTCCCATGCTCCTTCCTGGAGTGGAGAGACCGAATTCAGCACGTTTTAACGGGAGCTGTCCAGCAGCTGACCGAGCCGTCCCATATTCACAGTCACATACGCTGAAAACGCATTTTCTCGTTCAGTGTCGTCTTTGTTTCCCAGTACCACAGTGTATGTAAATATAAGGGTTATGCCGACCTTGCTATATTCGTATTCGTACTCTTATCATTGTTTGAAACCCTGATACTCGTAATCGAAAAATGGTCGGATCGGAAAAGACAGAAGTCGGCTAAAATGCCATATTCTCTGAGGGAGAGACGACCAGTGACCAGGCACAAACTGGGCGTACTGCAGTCAGTGTAGTAGTTATAACGACAGACATGAAGAATAATGTTGCGACAACGCATATGTATTAGTGTCATACTTCAGAAGTTCTGTATTTGAATTGTGGCCATAACTGTGACTTGCTCTATCATTAGCTTACATTATTACCTTAACCCCAAGGCACCCATTGACAATCACCTACTGTTAAAGAGATGGGGAATTCCACATTTTTACAATACCGCCCTTATTTGTCAATTCCTAATAAAAGAACGACACTTTGTTAAATCAGATTAAAACGAAACCACAGATTTGAGAAAAATAAATTGTACCGTCTCTTTAAAACGTAACTGTTACCAACAGCGTCCAGTGACACAAATACAAATGCAAACGGCGTCACTTCATACTGTGTTCAAAGTACAGTAATAATAAATGCAGAGGTGGGAATTCCCTGGCTTAGTGAAGTTAAAGTTCAATGTATTTGTTACACCCATGCGCTAACCTAATGATTCTCATTAACAAAACTGTTATCAAGGTAATTAGTGAAATCACCTTTTTTAGTGCACAGGTGGAACAAATACATGGTAGAACTTTTACTTCCTGAAGCTGGAGTTTTCCATCTCTGGCATGTATACTAGAAAACCTTTTTTTTTTTTTTTTTTTTTTTAGTTAAGTTACGACTTTCAAGATGATCCGTTTTTTTCGGTTCACTCGGCTAAATTGCTGCTTGTAAAATGTTTCCCCTTTGTCTTAATTTCGGGAAATAATAGTACCTTTGCTTTTAAGGTTATAAGATAATATCATTTTTCACAAATATCCGCTGAAAAAAGTGCGAACATCGGTCGGATATACATTTATTTCGGTGCAGGTGTTCACGGTTATAGCACATTAGCCTGTATCGATAGCTTTTTTTTTTACGTTTTTAACAGTTTTGTATTCCCTCTCACGAGTGTCTCGCCTTATAGTGTCTAGTGAGAAATGAGCAAGCTTGTTTTATTACCCATAGCATCAAAAAAGATCTTTAGTCAGCCATCAAAAACCTAAAATGAAGTCGGATCAGTTAAAGCTACTGCCGTCAGCCATGTGGGGAAATTTGATCTGTATAAACATACACTATACAAGTAATGACGCAACCAGTGCAGCTACTTTTTAATCAATTCCGTATGTTGTGAGAGACAATAGGGACTCATTGGTAAGGGGGGTGTCCAGACGTGTATCTCACCCAGTTGTGGGAGCAGAACTATGACAACTCTGGTGACTTATCTCGCAGTTAAGTTGTTCAACTAAAGCATAAATTAAACGATGGAATAGCGGCTGGTTCCAGGGGCAGTAGCTTTCATTTGGTTTTTGAATCGATCATCAGCAAACCCAAAGGTTTTGGACTAAGGGAGGAGAATGTCCTAGATACTCAGTGATAAATGGTTCTTTTCATGAGTTGTTGGCTGTTTTAATGCATCCCAAAACTGGGTTTTTGGTATGCAGATTGGTGTGGAGAAACACAGTTTTCCAAGCTAAAATTCGAATGCATAGCCATAACAGTCAATTTCACAATAACATTGATATGTAACCTGAATATAACTGTAAGACTTAGACACTGAATGGATAACAGAATATTTTCACACTTGATTTATTCATTATTATTTGCCTTTCTGATGACGGTATCATGAACCTTAGCTGAGATATGAGAAGCCAGCAGATCACTGCTTGTTGTTCTAGAGTATGTTGTGGGGATACTTGTGGACTTGAAAGTCACTTCTTCTAAGATATGCTGCTGTCCCAGAATTTCTTGTTTTGGACAATATGGCTCTATTTTAGCTGATGGAATTCTCAGGAACTGTGTCAGAGAAACTATGCTGAATCTAACGCTGATGTTTTCTGTGCAGAGTCTGTCAGACAAGCTGGGAAAGAAGGAGCAGGAGTGCCAGGACCTGGAGGAGCGTCTGAACACGGAGCAGGCCAGCAAAAAGAACCTGCAGACCTCCCTCCACCAGAGGGAGCTAGAGCTCCAGCAGCTCCAGGTCCGGGCATCGGCCTCCGAGGCCTCGTTGCAGAGGGCCCAGGCAGAGCTTGGCGAGAGGGGCGAGGCGGGGGGACGACTCCGGCAGGAACTGGTGGATCTGGAGCTCAGCCACCAGCAGCTTAAGGCCGAGGCCAAGCAGCTTCAACAGCAGAGCGACGAACGGGAGCAGCAGACCCGACAACAGCAGAGCGAAATCAGCCAGGTCAGAGGTCACCACGAGGGCGCTCCACCAGAGCTAAAATTGTAATTTTTTTTAGAACAAAGGCAATTATGCCATCAGTGATTTGTGGAATTTTTTTGGCAGTAAGGCTAAAGGAAAAAGGAAGCATCTCAAATTGCTCACAAACTTTTTAGCCTATGCAATGTCAGTGCTCCTCTTTGCTGTTCTGTGTGGATTTTCTGTCTACCTTCTATCTACTTTCTCTGTTGCAATTGGCCAGATGTTGCCCGTCAGTGCAAGGCAGACAGACCCAAAATAAACTGGGGCAGCCCAAACTTCAAAGCAAGCAGTGCATGTGAATATTCCCCCATTGAAACCTAAGGTTTTGACTGCACACAATTTTAAGAGTGGAGGACTGACTCATTAACTCTGAGGTTAAAGCTATTGGGTAGCTAAAACCAACAAATTCCTCAGCAAGCTCGATAGCATACTCAATAGCAACCTATATAGAAATGTGTGTATCTCTCTTGCTCCCTTTTTTCCCATTTGCCTCTATGGTGACTTATCACTATTACATTTACATTACATTACATTACATGACAGACATTTGTTAGACGCTCTTATCCAGAGCGACTTACAATGCAAAGTGCATAAGAGTTTATATAAGTGCATTTTGCTGTCCCTCTCTCCTGTTCTCTTTGCATGCGGCTCATGGTGGCCCTCAGCGTTTTGCACACAGTGTTAAGTGACGGTTTTATGATGATGTTCATCCCCTTGCAGCTGCACGCCAAGCTGCTGGAGGCGGAGCGTCAGCTGGGGGAGGTGCAAGGCCGCCTGAAGGAGCAGAGGCTGCTCTCGGGAGAGAAGCTGAAAGACCGCGAGCAGCAGGTGGCCGAGGTGCAGCTCAAACTGTCCCGCGCAGAAGAGCAGGTAAATACAAACACCAGATTTATACAGGGTAAGGTGAAGATTCAGAACACGTGTACAAGAGCCTATGGTATATTTAGACAGGAGCAGTACAGTGGATAAGCACAATAACTGCGCTATGACATACAAAAGTGAAAAATAGCATAGTAGCACACTTTTTCCAAACCAAACAGTGTCTGTGAATAGCCATATTTACAATGGCCACAAAAAGATAAGACACACAAAAAGATAAAAAAGACAAAACAAACTTTGATCATTGTTGTGTGGGTGACCCTGTTCTTTGTTTTCATAATGTCACACGAGTCTGTAATCTCCTGTCATTCTACAGTCGAGACGGGTCTGTTGCAGGTTTTATAGCACATTTCTAACTGTAGACAGAATGATTTTGCATGATTAATGATCACTGACTGAACACAGTTGCCACAGGAGCTAAAATAGGATACCGGACACAAAAGTAGGATAGCAAAATGGAGCACAGTTTTAAATGGCTAAGACAATAGGACAGACAGGTTAGTAAGAGGCCCTGAACAAAAATCTATCCAGTAGCCTTGCTGTTGACTATGCTGTCATATTCTATAAAAGCAGAGAGCGAATGAGGCCTGTCCCTTTGATATGACCATACTGAGCCTTCTGGGTAATTTCCTCTGACCCTGGACATCTCTTTGACAGCAAGACAGAGAAGATGTAGAGGAATGACATGTTACCATCTGAGTCTCTTCCTCAAAATCTTTGGTGAGTGGATAGAGAGAAATTGTTTTGTTCCCATAAAACAGAATTTCTCTCTCTCCTCTCGCCAAATAATAATTCCAAGATGACGAGAAAACACTTAACTTACCAATAAGCTGATAACTTATCTGATTTTTCCTTAAGTGATACATATGCAAGGTGATCAAGTTTAATTCTCCACTGCAAAGAGGCTGCCTTCAAAGGCCACAAACAACTCATGATCAGAACGGTCAACACTGTTTCTGATTTTGCGTGTCATGAAATGAAAACAGTATGAGACGTTTTTATGTCATTCGATTAAGGCGTATGTAACTTTCTCTAGCTCCGTTTTCTGTGTTGACATTCCAGAATAATTCTTGGCAGACATCCAAATGGTCATTATGCTTCTCACACCAGTGGAATGAGAAAAGTATGACTCATTTATAATTTTTGTATATATATGCACTCTTTCACTAACACTATTTTAACTACTTTGTTAGTCGTCAAACAAAGTTACTATTTTCTATTGTTGGAGACATCTGTTGACAGCAAAGATAAATTCATTGAGGGTTACCTCCTTGGACCATTATACAGCGGCTTAAATGAGCTGTCTTCCGTCAAACGTTGTGTCTGTAAATGGCAGCGTGGGTGATACTGTGTGTGTTCGGCCCGTCCAGCTGAAGGAAAACACCGCCAAGACCTCGGACCTGCAGCACCAGCTGGAGAAGGCCCGGCAGAGCCAGCAGGAGGTCCAGGCCCTGCAGCAGAGCACCAACGGCAAGCTGAGGGAGGCCCAGGTACCACCGCAGAACCGCTGCACTTTAAAACGAGAAAGACTTCTGCCAGAGCAAACCGATTATGAATCTCTTTTCACCTACGCAATCGAGATAGATACAAAAGTGTACACACATACAAAACAACATGTACAGAATGGTCTTCACTGCTGCTACTGGTATGCCATCAAATACAGTTTAAGACCCATTGTTGCTACTGATACAAAGTCATACACTCATGATATACAGTTTAAGGTAGGTATACACTGATTCTGATTCCAATGTCATGAACTAAGGGTATTTTCCGATACCGAGGACTGTTTCAAAGTCTTTGCTCGTTTTTGTTCTTCGGTGTAAAATCTGTATATCTCACTATGTGGAACTGATTGCAATCATTCTTCTATGTGCAAGGTTACATGAGGCTGAAATTACATGAGGAAGGAGAGAAAAAATACTTTTGTTTCAGAAGGTTGGAGAAATTGTGTTGTTACCATTTCCATAATAAATGTAGTTTCTGTGACTGAGAAACTTTATTGAACAGGATCAGTCGCATTTGGCCAATACCCGATCTAACTAATAGTCAGTATCCTTGCTGATACCGATCCAGAGTATCTGATCGATGCATCTCTAGTTTAAAGGCCATGTAGAGAGTGTTTCACAGCAGAAATGCGAACCGGCTCTAACCGTGAGCGATACGCCTGTGGCAGAACGACCTGGAGCAGGTGCTGCGGCAGATTGGGGATAAGGACCAGAAGATCCAGAACCTGGAGGCCCTGTTGCAGAAGAGCAGAGACAGCATCAGCCAGCTGGAGTCTGAGAGGGAGGATCTGTGTGCCAAGATACAGGCAGGGGAGGGGGAGACCGCTCTGCTCAACCAGCTACAGGAAAAGAACCACGCCCTGCAGGAGCAGGTACTCACCTGTGTGCCATATACGCATACTGTACATACACACGCTCATATACACATACTGTACACACACACTCATATACACATACTGTACATACACACGCTCATATACACATACTGTACATACACACTCATATACTACATACTGTACACACACTCATATACACATACTGAACATACACACACTCATATACACATACTGTACATACACACGATCATATATACATACTGTACATACACACAGTCTTATACACATGCTCATATATACATACTGTACATACACATATTAATATACATGTGTATGCACATTCTCTTAAACACACACAGTGGAGCAGAGAAAGTAAAATATTTGATGGTTATGAATTTATTTTTGTCAAAATAAGCGGTTGTCATTGAGTACCCAGTTTGGCCATATGAATTTAAAGAATCTCAGCCTTTTCATTTACGTTTACATTTGTTTGAAAAAAAATAAATTCATAAATTCAAAGTTGACAGCCGTTGAACTGGCTTCTGTTGAAATGTTTCAGGTCACACAGTTGACGGACAAGCTGAAGAACCAATCGGAGAGCCACAAGCAGGCCCAGGACAACCTGCACGAGCAGGTCCAGGAACAGAAGACCCACCTCCGCTCAGCGCAGGACCGTTGCCAAGCGCTGGAGACCTCCGTCACTGACCTGACCGCCCAGCTGACCGAGAGCAAAGAGAGAGTAGCGCAACTAGACACTCAGGTACATCTCATCTTTCCTGCAATATCTTCTATGTCATTTTAAGTACAATTATTTCATCCCGAATCCAACTGAGAGTTGGTCTTGTAGGTTCATCATTAACACATTTGAAGATTTAAATTACAATCATTATTTAATAATGACTCATTTAAATTTCTTTGCATAGTTTTATTCATGTACATCATTTAATGGTCAACTGTGCTTTGCTAACTTGGATTATCATTCTAACTGATAGCTTGTTAATAGGGAGTAATTAATAGAATACAGCTGGATTTGTAGTTACCACAACCTTAATTTATTAAAATCATATTTGCCCAACAGGGTCTTGCATATTCTAATTTATACTCCCTCACTTCCAGATAACACTGTGTTATAGCTGAGGTCACTCTCGTTGAATAGTTTTTAAGTCTGCAGCAGAGACACCTAAACTGTAACCCCAGCCTGAAATACGATCTGCCAGGATATAAACCCAAACCCCATGTGCTGTTCTACAGCTCAAAGCCAAGACCGAGATGCTTCTGTCCACCGAGGCAGCTAAAACGGCCCAGAGGGTGGACCTGCAGAACCACCTGGAGACGGCCCAGCATGCACTGCAGGACAAACAGCAGGTAAACGGGCATCACGTGGCCTGTCTGCGGCAGCTGTAACAGGGGATACCATTACACTGCATTACAGTTATTCAGCGGATGCTTTTATCCAAAGTGACTTACAGTTGATTAGTCAAAGCAGCATCAATGGCCTTGCCCAACAGCTGCACTGAGCTTATCCTGGCTACAGTGGGGCTCCCAGTCAAGCACCTTAACCATTAGGCTGTTGTATTAGTACAATAGTAGTACATTAGCTTTTACTGTATGCTCTGTAAAAAAAAAAAAAAAAACCCTGTTTTTCTGAATTATTAAATTCAACATTATTGCTTGGCAACCAGATGAGTCCTGCTGAGGGCTAAACCCAGGAGATTTGAGCACGCTCAGTGGGCGGACATTTTTGTTTCTGAATTCATATCTCTGAACCCATTCCAGACAGGTGGAGCGAGCACCCCCTGTCTTTACCCGCCTTGCTAAATTTGAGCATGTCTCAATGCCGTTAGTGGGCATGATCTTATCGGCCAATGAGCTGTAGCGATTTACATGAGACAACATGGTGTGCAGAAAAGCACTTCAGAATAGTGATGCAAGTGACATATTCCATTGGGTTTAGTCCTTTAGGCTGTTTCTCCGGTCACTAATGTAAAGTTTGTTTTCGTAAGGATTACCCAAAAGTGGTATATTTGGCTTTTTAGGTAGGTAACACATTGCCTGTCGTTTAAGCACCTATCCAGACCTGAATGTTGCCTGTCTTTGAAGGATCCTCACTTCAGAGTTTTTCGTAACTTCCGAAGGACCCCATCCTGTCCATCTTCAGGTGACCGATATGTTGCGTGTCCCTGCAGGAGGTGGCGAAATTACAGAATCAACTGAAGGAGCTAAGCGGCAAACTACAGGAGAGACAGGGTCTCTGTGCCCAGCTTGACGGCAGCCTGAAGGAATGCAAGGACAAACTACTGACCAGGGAGCAGGAGGCAGAGAAACTGGAGGGCCAGCTCAAGGTCAGTGCGCAGCACAGAAACTATGTATGAAACTGCAGTTAGGCACACTAAACTGACTTCAGGGATTTTAAGTGTTTACCTTTTTAAACGATTCTAATTCTATATGGGCTTACAGTTCAAATAAACGGTCAAACGTTCATTTGACACTTATTTTTATAATTTTATTTATCTATTATTTATTTTACTATGACCAATTCTCAACATAATCTAGAAGTGTAATCGTTCCTATTCAGTACTCTTGGCCATTTGGCTTTTGACAGGAAACCATGAAAATCAGCATTGGTAAGAAAACAGCTTTTCTGCAGAAATTCTGTAGGTTTGAAATGTTGACTGTTTGGAAAATGTATAAAATAAATGAATCGTTAAACCTGAGCTGAACCCACATACCCACAAAATGATACAATTTAAACGACTTGACTCAAAAGCCCTGAGTTTTACTTTCCTATCTTGTTGGGAGCCACCTTAGTTTGGTAAGAATATTTAACATGAAAACAAATGCATGTTACATTCTATTGAATAGAGAGATGATATGTTAGATGACAAGGAAGTAATACATAAAGGAAACTCTCAATTTTGACAATGAAGGGCAGTGTAGTAAAATCTAATGAAAAAAATAGAATCTAGTGAACATTATTAGCGAAGTCCAACACATACAGGAAAAACCCCTCTGCATAGGAGTCCCTTTTTTTCCACATTCTTATCCTAACCAAAGCAACAAGGGATCCATCTTGTCTCTTTTCATGTAATGGAAAATGCGAGTACATGTTATCTGTTAGCACAGTGCACAGAAGAAGTGGGAGATAATTCAATCCACAAAATAAAAAAAGGGAAAAACCTGAATTTCCGAGACCTTTTCAAGGACAAAAATCATTTTAGCATCCCACAAGAGGACACACTTCAATCTGCCGTGCATATCTAACTGACAAATACAGTCTGTCATCTACTGCTTTTTGGAGGAAATTCTTTAAACATGCAGTAATAAAGATCAGTTATTAGATATGCCTTCAACACAACCCAGTAGAGTTCATGACCAAATTTTGATACATTATCATATAATGAAGCTAGTCTTCTCTATAAAAATTTCTCAACATTTATCATCAGAGAATAAAGTATTAAACTACCTGTGCCTTCTGGAAATAAGTGTCTAAAATGAAGTGGGCATGAGACATGGCTATTTGCAGCCGGTCCCTGGAAGCAGAGCTTCCCTAATGTAAACCTCAGTCAATGGAGGCATGGAGTGGTGGGCTCAAGTCCAAGCCTGAAATAGTTCTTGATGGTGTCCCCCGCACATCTCTCTCAACAGAAACTGGAGGTGGAGGCGCAGGAGCTGCGGGCGAGCCGGGACCAGGCCCAGCAAGACCTGCAGAAGGCCCAGCAGCACGGAACTCAGGCCGAGGCCAAGGTCCAGGAGCTCACCCACCAGCTGAAGATAGAGAAAGAGGGGTGAGACATGCCTATATCCCCAGCAGAGCGCTACCATCTTACACCTTTCACAGCAAATCGCGTATCTCAAATGGGACACTGACCTCCCCGTTACCCTGGAGATTTGTGTAGTGGGTGAAGTGTAGTGGGTTGATGCTTGCGGGTTTGGCTAACAGTATAATGACACTCCACCGTGAAACTGGTGGGATGTAACATACATGGGAACATGCCCGTACCTGTAGTTGACAACTAAAAAATAACTGTCCGTCTTGGGTTCTCAAAGAGTAAAAAACACTGTCGGACTATGTAAGATGAAATGTTAGGCTGAAAGTAAAAAGATCCAGGCTGCGAGTTTAAATCCAGTGCAGGTTCCTGTGGTGTCAAAGCACCAGGACATCAGTGAGGGACCATTGCAAAGGAAGTAGTGGTCAGCCTGGGGCTGGGTGCCAGATCCAGCCGTCCATCTGAGAGAGTAGGTTCCCATGTGGATGGAAGCCACCATGGTGGACGCTCAGTGTAGCTGTTATTGTTGACCAATGCAGCGATAGTCCAGCACTCTTGTACCATCGTCCCTGGTCAGGAGGGATTACACCGAACACCTGTTTGAGAGGGCCGCTGTGTAAATCGCAAGAGCCTCAACAAAGTTTCCTCTCCATTTCCACCATAACAATAAGGTGCCGATTCTCTCTCACTGTACCGTGTTACCCTGTTGCTGTCCCTCAGAGGTGCAGGTCTTCAGAAGGACCTGAAGAAGCAGAGCGCCGCCCTAGCCAACGCGCAGAAGCAGCTTCAGCAGAGGGAGGAGGAGAAGGCCGACCTGCAGCGGAGGCTGGACAAGGAGACGCAGGAGGGCGGGGCTCAGCGGGCGGCGCTGGAGAAGAAGGCGCAGCAGGAAAAGGAGGGGCTAACGCAGGAGCTTAGCGCCCTAAAGGACAACGTGAAGAAGACTCAGACGCTGCTCGAACAGGAGAGGAAGAGCATCAAGACTGCACTGGAGGAGAAGGTGACTCCTTGAACGAGACTCATTAGAGAACCCGCCACTCGCTCCAATGGGCTGGTTAATTACAACACTGGCTTACCATTTAAACACAGTGTCACTGAAGAGATTTCTCACACACCATTTTTCACTTCGGTGGCATGTCAAGTAATATTGTAAAGCCAAGTGTGCAAGACCACAAAGGCAAGCTAACCTTCCATACGGTTGTCTCCTGCAGGAGAAGGCCCTCCAACAGGCCAAACAGCAGCTGCAGAAGAAGACTGAGGACTCAGCTAAGGAACTACAAGGGGTCAAAGATCAACTTCAGAAGATGGAGGAGGTGAGTGAGGGTAAAACCGTTTCTGCGGTTCAAGGAAGGGCAAAAGGCCCCAGTCATTAAGAGTGATGATACACAGGGCAACTTTTTCGAAAAGATTTCTCGTTCCAGCAACAGGTAAAGGGGTAAGACAGGGCAATGGAAATTATCAGCAACTCGCTGGCCTTGGACCGAGCTGTCCTGCAGTGCCGAATTTCGCTCGGTGCGGAAAAAAGAACTACGCGGTCGCTCTGATCTGGTGCCACTAATCTCTGAACTTCCTCCTGCAGACAAAGAAGGATCTACAGTCGCAGCTGACGGCCCAGGGCGCACAGCTGGCGGAGAAACAGGAAGTGCTGAAGGAGGAGGGGAAGAAGATGCAGCAGCTGCAGGAGAAGATGAAGAGGGCTCAGGAATCTTTTACCCAGGAAGTGAAGAAGCTGGAGGGCCAGCTCACTAACGTCCAGACCCTGAATGCCAAAAAGGCAAGAATCTACACACCTCTTACTCACACTGACATTCAGCAAGTACATTCATCCACCTGTATGTTTTAACTAATACACTCATCCTTGCTCTCTCCTACAATACTGATCCCTGTACATTTGTCTTAACCCATACGCTTAGATTTTCTGTTCTGCGTGTCATCGAAACCCAGAAGTAATTAGATACTTTAAAGCGATGTTGTTGGAGGCATTTTCTTTCAGATGTTGTTCCAGAAAAGCATTTCTCCCAACAATCAGGATTACTTGTTTCTCAGAGAAAAAGATACATAAAGATGTCTGCACCAGTTCTCATGACGACATATTTGACATTTCTGGTCATGTGTGAAAAGTTAATACAGACCCAGTGAATCTGCCCATTATTGTGGGCAAAAAAACGACAGGGTTGAAACGGTTAGTGATTTAATAATGAAACATTCCAACTACATCAAGTTTAGAGAGTTTTGCCCAAAGGCACATCTCTAATGATAGTTTTGATTTTGAGTCATAATGATGAATCTATTTGTGGTCTGTGGTGAGTCATATTGCCTAACAATTCATAATCAATCCCTTTGGTAAGTCGAATGGATGGTGAACCATACAGTACCTGTCTTTTTGTGTGACATGTCACGCATGACCATTTGTGTGACATACTGCTTCTGTCTCTCTTTGTGACATACTGTGCCTGTCTCTTTGTGTGACAGGTCGAGGAGGAGGGCAAGCTGAAGGAGCAGCTGGCTATGGTGAACCAGGACCTGTCTTCTGAGAAGACCCAACGCGAGGAGCTGCAGAAGAGCCTAGCCAACACCCAGCAAAAGCTGGATGCGCTGCAGTCCGACTGCTACGGCAAGGAGTCTGAGATCTCCGCCCTGCGACAGGACCTCAAGGTGGGCGGAACCTGCAGACCAGACCCCATTACCTGACCTCCACTGCAAACAACATATATTATCTCTGTGGTACATCTGACATGGACGCAAGCCTCGCTGGAAGTCAGAGTGTGTAAAATTATAGAGAAACACATGACTATACTTACTGATTCTGCAAAAGGGGTTAGCATTGAGTTCTGCTGTAGGGAGATTTTATTGGAATTTCAAGGGTTTTTATTCATTTATTTGTTGATAAATCACCTTTTCTCATGTAATGTTTTTGATCTGATTGGTTCTTTAGGCATCTGAGGACAAGCTAGCCCTGGTTCAGGAGGAAGTGGCTGCGAACCAAACCCAAATCAGCAGCCAGACAGAGCTAATCCAGGACCTGAAGACGCGGCTAACGGCTCTGCAGCAGGACTGTGCCAAAAAGGTGGAGCACCTCCAAAAGCAGGAGCAGGCACTGAAAGACCTACAGCATCAGCAGGTCAGTGTGTGTGTGTGTGTGTGTGTGTGTGTGTGTGTGTGTATGTGTTTTAGAGACTCCCCATGTGTGTGTGTGTGTGTGTGTGTTTGTTTTAGAGAGTCCCTGTATGTGTGTGTGTGTGTGTGTTTTTTAGAGAGTCCCCATGTGTGTGTGTTTTGCTAGTGTATGTTTGTTTTAGAGAGTTCCTGTGTGTGTGTGTTTTTAGAGAGTCCCCGTGTATGTGTGTGTGTATGTTTGTTTTAGAGTCCCTGTATGTGTGTGTGTTTTTGTTTTAGAGTCCCTGTGTGTGTGTGTGTGTACACTAGTGTATGTTTGTTTTAGAGAGTCCCTGTATGTGTGTGAGAGTTGTGTGTGTGCATGTGTTTCAGAGATTCCCAGTATGTTCAAATATGAGTATGAATCTTTGTGTATGTGTGCTTGTGTGTTTGAAAGAGTCCCTGTATGTGCATATTTTTGAATAAATCTGTGTTTGTGAATAAAAACACACTGGATGGAAAAAAAAAAAAAAAAATCAACAAACCACGCTACAGCCAAGTCTGAGTGATTCCACCTCAATGACACAGGCAATGTTTTCTTTGAAATTCTGAACACTCAGATGTTGTTTCCATTTGTGAGAGCCAAAGGAAACGTCCTAATAATTGAGATTGGATGCTCTTTCGATCAATACATGGAGCACTCCTCCTCCTCAGACATACTGAAGTATCAACTGTTCATCACTGCCATCGATAATGTAGGGTAGAACTGCCAGCTCATTGTCCTAATTTTTGGCAGTGTTGAGAGTGTAAATTTTGTTCCCGCTGAAGAATTATGTTCTATGTATGGGTTAGAGATGAAGTTGGACTATATACAGAATGAATGTGCGTGTGCGCACGTGTGTGTGTGTGTGTGTGTGTGTGTGTCTATCTGAGAATCTCTGAGTGTGTCTCTTGTGTGGGTGTGTGTGTTTGTTTGGTAGACAGAGTGTCACAGTGTGGGCACATGAATATTTGTGTGTGCATGTGTGTGCGTGTGACTCACAAAGTGTGTATCTGTGTATGTTCTTTAGGGGCGGAGTCAGGAGGAGCTGAATCAGGAGCGTTTGAGGGGGGAAGAGCTTAAGGATCTGAAGAGCAAACTGGAGCAGGACGTGAATCGCCTGAGCGAGGAGCTGAAGGCCAGCGTGGAGCGGAGCAACAAGGTGAGGGAGACCTCTCACTCAGCCGGAGGCGTGGTCAGGGGGGTTTCAACAGTTTCAAATTGAACACAACCCAGTGGTCAAATAATTACATTACAAAATCAAACAAGGATGGGAATTTAACTCGACTGAGGCATGTAGGGCGGCTGAAACCAAGATCACTACACTGTCAGGTGACACAACTTCAGGTGGCACACAGAAGAAGTTTATCGTTGTGTAGCTTGTGGTTGGCTGTGTGAATCCCAGTCATGATGCAACATTTTTTTACATAAATTAAGTAAGAGTCTAAATGTGTTTCTCCAAGCAAATAATCCTGGAGAAGGATTGACTGAGGATTGACGAATACACAAAAATCATTTGTATATTTGAGAGGTGTTTTCTGCTGTGAGCTAGGAGTGTTGTATTCTGTTAATGGATGTATAGGTGGTATATAGTTGTGTGTTTACAAGGTTTACTGTTGTATGTCTGTGTGGTGCTTTGTATTGTTGTGTGCTGGAGGAGAGTGGCGTAGTGTTTGACAGGCGTATTGGTGTATGTTTGTGGGGAGTGGTGCTGTATGATTAAGTGGTATGTGTGTGTTTTGAGGCGCGTGGGTGATACGTCTGACAGATATGCCTTTCCATATTTTCCCGGTGTGCCGCGCAGGAGCTGACGGAGCTGCGGGAGGCCAAACAGCTGCTGATCCAGCAGAAGCTGGAGATGCAGGGGCAGGTGGAGCACGCTCACTCTGAGCTGGAGGAGGAGAGGAAGGCACACCAGGCAACCAAGGACGGCTTCTGTCGACAGGAGGAGAAACTGAAGGGAGAGAGGGCCCGGATCGAGTCCCAACTGGTACTGTCGTCCATCAAACACGAAACGCACCTGTTGATTACTGTCACATACACATTCCTAATGCTACTCTGTGTTTACTGTCACATATAGTACTTGTTACTCACTGGTCGCTATTGCACACTTACATCACTGATTACTTTCACATACGAGGTGTGGCTATTAAATAACGAGACTGGGCTTATGTAAGTCAAACCACAGCGCACATGCACGTGGTGTACATTGACCAATGGGCACGCATAGACAATCCCTGAGTTTCAATACGCTCGCGTCTTCAGTTCAGTGGTACACGTCCCTTGAAGCAGATGTGCTTTTCTAATGTGCCGTAAAAATCTGTTCAAAAATCAAGCAGTGCATCATCTTGAAATTTTTGGTGAAATTGAACAAAAGGGCTACCAAATCTTTTGTTTTCTTCATTTCAACTGAATTACAGCATTCGTCTCATTATTTAACAGCCACAACTCATACACAGTACTTGTAATTACTCTCTGATAACTGTCACATAGAATGCTTCTGCTAATCATGGTTTACAATCAATTACAATACTTATGTTACTCACTTGTTACTATCACATACAGTACTTACATGACTGCGTGATGACTGTCAGATAGACAGTATTTTTGTTATTATGATCACTGTTACAGAAGCCTTTTTCCTTTAGAATTTTAATTTGCCAGAAATTGATGCGCATCAGAAAGTTACTGTGACAAGGCTGGTGGAAAACGAATTAAAGCGATGTAGAACGAAATATGATGCGCTAAATTAATTAACTCGCTAGGTGGATTAAGGGGGAGGTTGATTCGACTTTATATGATGGAAAAACGTTGAAGCTGTATAAGAATGCCGCACATGCTCAGAAGCCAGGGCACAGAGCTCAGATGTTGCACGGGAATGCTCTCCTACAAAACTTTCTTCACGTAAAATTTTGTGAAGACAAAAACCGCAAACCAGCTAGATATACAATGGCCAGTTTAAATCGGCGAAATTGGTCAAGGGAGGCGACCTGTCTCTTTTTAAGTTTAATGAAATGGACGTGGTGGCAGCTTCATATGGGAAAAGACAAAGGAGTGCCCTAATTTTTAAAAGAATGGCTGCTTGGGGGGTCGTCAAGCCGTGACAGGCCATGCGTAACAAGTGGAAAGCAATGAAGTCTTTTATCTTGCCGAGAGGAGGGAGTCTAGAAGAAGTGGAGCCGGAGACACAAAATTGTTTGAACACTTGGATGAACTAGACTCAAGGCAAGTTTCCCGTCAGAATGTCAAGCACGGGCTGATAAGAGTGAGAGTTCACCTTAGGTTGTTTGCTTGGAGATTTAAATCAATACATTGTTGATGGAAAACAATCTAGCGAGTTAAGTAAATGCGCATCAACTCAGGCCGTTATGACATCACGTGCGATCGAATGATTCTGTTTATGGAAAAACGTTTTGGGGCTTCTCATATCGTGTCATAAGTTCTGTCCATTCAAGGGGTAATTCGATCGAAATTGTTATGGAAAAAGGGCTATAGAGTACTTCTGCTAATCATGATTACTATCACTTACAGTACTTGCGATACTCACTGATCGTTGTCACACACAGCTCTTACGTCTTACAGCTCGCACTTATTTTACTGACGGTGCATGCATGCAACTGTGTGTGTGTGTGTGTGTGTGTGTGCCTGCCTGTCTCTTATAGCGATCTCTTGAACTGTGCAGGAAGTGGAGCTGAAGGCAAAGGCGGAGCTCGTAAAGAGCCACGAGGAGATGGAGTCGCGGCTGTCGATGCAGGTGACGGCGCTGAACGAGAACATGGCGACGCTGAAGCGCGAGTGGCAGGGCAGCCAGCGGCGCGTGGGCGAGCTGGAAAAGCAGACAGACGAGCTGCGAGGCGACATCGCCGTCCTGGAGGCCACCGTGCAGAACAACCAGGACGAGCGGCGCGCCCTGCTGGAGAGGTGGGGAAACGCGACTGCATCGCCATGCTGTTTCCACCACCACTATACAAAATTAGCCACGTTAGCTGATTTACCGACAAACATATGGAAAACAATAGTGTAAAAAAATGGGAGAACATTTTTCTTATTCTTTATTATCTTTATTATTTTATTCATTATTCTTTTGCTGAATAACTTGACAAACAGGATCGATGCGTCACATTTGTAATACATGAAAGACCTACTCCACAACACTTAGAAAAGCATTTTAGTGGAAAGTCATTCATTTTCATGGTCAATTTACTTGTACTTTCAATTTTCCCACTTTGAGTGTTGCGCTACACAATTTTCAATCTGCAGGATGTGATATATAAATAAAAAATGTAAGGCTTAGTCAAGTGAGCCTTAAATGATGTGCAAATACAACCCTCTGAGATTGTGCATTCTACCTTTTGTCTCACAGGTGTGTGAAGGGCGAGGGTGAGATCGAGAAGCTTCAGGCCAAAGTTGTGGAGATGCGACGCAAACTGGACGACACTACGGCTGCCATGCAAGAGCTGGGCAGAGAGAACCAGTCACTACAGGTCAGAGAGAGAACCAGTCACTACAGGCCAGAGAGAGAACCAGTCACTACAGGCCAGAGAGAGAACCAGTCACTACAGGCCAGAGAGAGAACCAGTCACTACAGGTTAGAGAGAGAACCAGTCACTGCAGGTCAGAGAGAGAACCAGTCACTACAGGTCAGAGGGAGAACCAGTCACTACAGGTCAGAGAGAGAACCAGTCACTACAGGTCAGAGAGAGAACCAGTCACTACAGGCCAGAGAGAGAACCAGTCACGACAGGTCAGAGAGAGAACCAGTCACTACAGGTCAGAGAGAGAACCAGTCACTACAGGTCAGAGAGAGAACCAGTCACTACAGGTCAGAGAGAGAACCAGTCACTACAGGTCAGAGAGAGAACCAGTCACGACAGGTCAGAGAGAGAACCAGTCACTACAGGTCAAAGAGAGAACCAGTCACTACAGGTTAGAGAGAGAACCAGTCACTACAGGTTACACTGTCACAGATGTCACTGTGGATAAAGCAGTCGCTGGTCGCTGATGTCCATGTTGTCCCTGCAGATAAAACAGTCCCAGAGTCTGACGCGGAAGTGGGCGGAGGATCATGAGGTGCAGAACTGTATGGCCTGTGGGAAAGGCTTCTCAGTGACTGTCAGGAAGGTGAGCAGTCTCACTCAGTAATTGGTGTTCAACCACCTCCTCCCAGTAACATGGTTTAACTGTTCTCACTCAAACATGGTTTAAATCCGTTCAGTCTAAATCGAACAGGGCTTAGCATTGTTGTCTTTAAAACAAACTGTTTTAGCAGTCTTGCCCCAACAGCAAGTACAGATTAACTGTCTTTACCCATGAACACCTGTAATAAGGCATGAGAAGGGTCTTGCTCACCTGTTTTTCTCATCTCTCTCTCTCTCTCTCTCTCGCTCTCTCTCACCCTGAAGCATCACTGTCGACACTGCGGGAACATCTTCTGCGGCGACTGCTCTGCCAAGAACGCCTTAACGCCGTCGTCCAAGAAGCCGGTGCGGGTCTGCGACACGTGCTTCGAGGAGCTGCAGGGCTGACCTCCACCCTCTACCCCGCCCCCACACCCCCCTGGCGCTCCGGTCCTTTTCTCTTATTTCACACATGCACTTGCACCAACTTACAAAAAACACTTTCCTGGTCCATTGTAAAGTAAAAAAAAAAAAAAGGATTGGTGTATTTTGTGGAGAGTATAGCCTGGGAATTACTAGGACTGTAAAGTAGGTATCGTTGGGAATGGAGAGAGGGTCTATGGGCAAGTCTAAAGGGAGGTATTTCACAGCACACCTGCTGGCCAGCATATCTGTATATAGTGCCTTTACTGCCAGTGTAACTTGATTGATTCAGCACTGTTAAACAGAGCAGGCTGTACAGTATAGTCACAGTATTCTGCCCTCAGAAGCGGTCCCGTTGATTTGGAAAACCCTGGTAGCGTTTCCAACTCTGGTTGCAGAGTGTTGTTGTCTCTCAGATCAAAGGACGAAACGAAGAACGGAATTACTTGACGATTGCACTCAAAGCAGGGTATCGAATCGAAGGGATAACACGATCAAAATTCTAAAGCTCAGTTTGAGTTCCTTTGGAGCAAGTATACGATGAAAGTGTTAGCGTTTGGGTTTTTTTTTTTTTTATGCACCAAAGATGGTTTGGTCGTGTGTGCATGTCGTCCCACAGAGACTGCAGGTCCTGGAGCGGCAGTGTCATTCTGTCTTATTTCTGTTGAAGCTTGGCAGCCTTCTGTTTGACGTTTGTCTCGCAAAAAAACAAAAAATTCAGATGATGAACGTTGAAATTTTAACTGACTTTGTACAAAACGGAATGTCATTTTTTTTCTGTTTTTTTTTTTTTGCATTGAATTTGGTGCTTTTATGGTGTATGCAGACTGATTATAACTGGGTTTTAAATGAGACTTTTAGGTGCCTGCATGTGTCCTCAGCTACAGGTGCTGCGGGTACATCAGTCCAGCACTGCGGGTATTAGTATTGCTAACTGACAACCGAGGACCCCCCCGCCAGACAAGTCCGTTGTCATGTGGCCAGCGTCGAGGCCTCACTCCCTGGGTCCCCGGGACAGTGTTTTTCAGTCCGTCTGTTGGGTCGCCCGGTCCGCAAGCTGCAGTGCCTCCACCTGGTCATGTGCCCTGCCACGATTGTTTCGCCACAGTCCAGTCAGTGTCAACTCCATAACGTCCAAATCGGCACCTCCGGGACGGCGCGGGGCCAGCATGATGCCCGAAGTCCTAAAGTCGCTGCACATCCGTGCACTGGATCTCTACAGGGTGTTTCTTGCCGCTATTTTAATCCATATTATTTTTGTCTACCTCTTAGTTACCTGCCTAGGACGTCTCCCGTAAGAGCAGAAAAGCCCGTTTCTGTGAAAGCCTCCCCCACCAGGTGTGCTCCAGAGGGTGAGGCAGGCTTCTGTTAGTAACTAAACATGTCTTGTTTTTTTCCCCCACGACCACATTGACAAAGAAATTGCCCATACACACATGGACACCCATACACTCACAGTCCCTCTTCAGCCCCGCTAGTTTTTCCCTCCGTCATTTCCTTCAGCCTTCCTGCCAGACACGGTGCAGTCCATCACATAGCGGCAGATCGCTCAGTTTTTAACCGCTTGCGCTTCGATCCAGATTTTTCTTTCGTCATCAAATTGAGTCGGCCAAATATTGAGCTTATGTCTGTGCAGAAAAAGAAAAATCGCAAATGTAAAGTAACAATGTAAAAAAAAAAAAAAAAAAAGGATGTACTTAACTATTCTCATTGTCAGATATGGTTATTTAAATGACACTACATGTAACTGTGGGTGGTTACACCTAGGCCTTGTTCTTTGTGCATGGGACAGCAACTGGTTGTAATCGGCCACTTTTATTGTTTTTGTGGTTCTGTAGGTGTGCCTTACGTCACGTTAGTTCTCTTTGTCTTTTCATGTGGCCTGATTCATGCACTCAGATAGGAGGTTTTCGATTTAAGTTTGAAGGAGGCGGTCACTGAGAAAATGTCATTTTATGTTCGGATGTACCATTCATTTTCTAATTTGCCATCATGGATGACAGTAAATAAAACTGTGTTTCTATTTTCCCCGATTGTTGCCTTTCATTTTGGAGCTCTGAAGCTTCGTACGAAAAATTACAGTGCGCATTCCAGACATGATGTCATACGTCAGAAACGTTTAACCTTGGTTTTGGAGGTCTGCAGTGTGTGTGTGTTTTTTTTTTTGTTTTTTTTTTTTTGTTTTGTTCCTCAGAATTGAATTTATTTTTGTACCTGGCATCACAGCTAACTCTCCTTGTCTCTTGGGTTTAAATCCATTGTTTATATAAAGGTTTAAACAAAAACAGTTATGAATTGTGACCTTCCAGGACCAGGGTTGAGTGTTTCTTTCATGCAGGAAGTCTACTGCAGATTTCTCCTTCACTTTGACCAGTTCACAAGCACAAATATCAGTCTATTACATGTGGTGATGCAGAAATTATACAGGGGTAGACAAAATAGTGTAACCAAAAATGAAAAAAGACAAGTGAATTGTACTTAAATGTCTCACATTAACCATTACTCATTGTTTATGTTAATGTCAATACTGTGTCGGCTATCCAAGACAAACAACGTAACACTGAAATCTTAAATTATTAAAATATTATAGCTACTTTTAATACTATGCACATTATTTTAAATCTTCACAAGCTGTAATTACTCTGAATTGCTCTGTGTGAATATTGATATTGGTTGTGCCTTCTTGCCAAATGAAGGATGGTTCTGAGCACGTTTAATAGCCTCATGTTGGGTTTACTATTGCTTTAGGTACATGGGATATATAATAATCATACTGTGTTAGATTAATTACTACACAAGATTGAAAATGTGAATAATAACTGAAGCAAGAAACTGCAATTTATCAAGTGCAAATGTTGCATATTGCACAACAAGTAACAGTGAAATTGCTTAAGTGCTTGCCATTTAATTAAATGGAAAATAATTGGATTATTTATCCAGTACAGGTTCTTCGACTGTCCATGTGACAGATCTGTGCAGCTGAGAGTTGCTTCGTAACCGCACCACTGTTATTCTGATAATGAAACTGTACAGTCTTCCCAAAACAATTGCAGCTGGAAAACCACAGTCTGTTTATAAAGCGTATCAGATTGCTGATCTTAGATCAGTTTTAGTTTTTAGTTTGTGATGCATCATTTTAATATGGACAAGCAAGAGCTGATCCCAGAATAAGGCAATCCATAAACCTCCCAGGGCTCAACAGCAACAGTCAGATGCTTAATGAAGATCATTATTACTGACAACCATTAACTACAGACAGCTTGTCCATCAGGGTCACCATGGCAATAATCCCACACATCTCTTCCACAACCACTAATTCCAGCTCCTCCTAAAGGACTTCTAGGTGTTCCCAGACCAGCCAGAAGATAAAACCTCTCCAGTACAACCTGGGTCTTCTCTGGGGTTGCCTTTCACCTCGTTCCAATGCAACACCCACTTTTTATCCTCTTTTCAACAAACAGCACCCTTTAGTGTCGCCCTATAAAGCACTATGACAGTCTACCCTTGTCGTCAACCATTCCCGCTATCCCCCTATTGACATCTGACTTCAAAAATGTCTCAGCCTGCACCGTCTGTCTTCAATGCTTTTGTCTCGTAGATATTTATTGACGCTGAAAGCTGTTATATTGATTATAAACCCATTGAACTGCAGTGTCAGAACCTAGGGTTAGGGTGCCTGATGTAGACGCTGCATGGGACTTTGCAGTCTTGCAGCACCTAAGTTTGAGATGCAATCTGACGACCTGTGAACGGCTTCAGATGAATTATAGGTATGTGCCGCATAAAGTCCGTTTGGGCAACATCCGACCGCATAAAAAGCGAGTGCATGGTGAAGAAAGATATGGTACAATTCACACCGACGTGGAGAGAGCTAGACTATAATGCATTCAACGCGTCTATACTTTTTGCCTTTTACATTTTTACTGAAAAGAAAGCCTGTTTAGATAATATGAGATTTCCATTGTAATTTAGCTGGAATTCAAGTCAAATCGATAACGACGTGCTATGGAATCTCTTTGGCAGAATATGACTCATTCGACAGCAGCATCTATTCGCTCATTTGAGAAAACTTACGAAATACTGAACTAGACTAGCTCACATACAAAACTTTACTTTTCGGCTCTGCAAATTTTCTCTATAACAGTATTTCATGTCAGAAGAAGATGTAAAGATTTGCGGCTTTGGTTATCTATTCTCGCTGCTCTTTCAACTGAACTTAACTGAACTTGAGTGAAAAACAGTTTACCGGTTCTGTTCAGCAATATTTTGTTATTTGCCTAATTTCACTATCAGAGATCACGTCTGGTACGGTCACATGTGGTATAACGAACAAAAGTTACTGTCGAAGAAATAGAGAGCATTGTCCACATTGTACTTAAAATACAGTGCCCTCTAACGACATTGCTCGTTGTGTTATTGCTTTGGATAATGACCGTGACATTATACGCACAGTAATTTTACGTTTCTTGAAAATAAACTTATTTCATGAAAAAAATCCCATTTACTTCTGCTTTTATGAAGCATCTAGGTGGCCTTCCACATTATGACTTTAAATTAAAATTAAAATAAAATTCATTAAAAATAATATTTTATATGAAATAGTCTAACTGTTCAATTTATCAATGAAATGAACTTTACGTGTAAAAGGGAGAAAGCGAAACGTAAAATATTTATAAAATAAAATTTTACATACATTGTGAAATAAATACACATAATTAACAGTTCATCTTAAAAATTTTTTGTGTATATTTTACATACAACATTAGCAATTGTTTAATTTAAATGTGCACAATTGTATATTTGTGTGTGTGTGTGTGTGTGTGTGTGTGTGTGTGTGTGTGTGTGTGTGTGTGTGTGTGTGTGGAGGAGAGAAAGAGAGAGACAGGTACTTACAAAATTTACCACAAAATGTTAACCACTTTTATCTATTAAATCCAATGTGCATTTTTCAGTCTGGGCCCCAATCATCTGAGCAAGCCACCTTAAAAGGGTCCATTTTAGTTTGTTAATTTAAGCACAATGGGAATGTCCAGGAGATCAAGCAGGAACAGATGTACAATTGAGACACATGCAAATGTCATCTCTCAGGCAAGCTACACGGATTTGTTATCCCATAAACTGTTGTGTTTTGTCAGTCACCGTTCACATCTTACAAGTCATAGTTGTGATTTGCTGAATCACACATTTTGAAATCTGTCACCCTGATTCTGTATGGGAAGCAAAGACTGAGCCATTGGTATACCATTTTGAAGAAAGTCTGTCTCTCCAAAGAGTGAGAGAGGTCTGTTTTTAAGGGTGTGCTAAATGATTGAAGTGTCGGCATCTGCTCATATTCCCAGCTCTGCTCAGGTGTATCATTCCATGCTTGGAGGTCCCTCCTCCAGCGCCGCTCTCCACGGTGCTGACACAGATTCAGGAGGTGTCATCGGGCCGGCGCTGTCCAAGGTGCTGCCCAACAGGCTCAGTGGCTGGTCTTGATCGAATTGCATGGTGCTGGATGGGAGTGTGGTCATCGACAGGGTTGTACTTTGTATTTAGTTTGGCCCAACTTTATGCATTTTGAGCCACATGCTGTGACCTGGTGTGAACTGGGACATGCACAAAAGTACCTCTCTTATATTCTGTTATCACCACTATGCACTTCCCCTTTTTCTATAAGTTCATACTGTTTAAGTGTTCAGAACAATACTGTTCTACTGCCCATTCAGTGCTGATTCTTGTTATGTACTCAAAAACATCTGTCTGTCTGAAAAATAATCATGCTCATCAATGAAGGTGAAATCTCAAGGCTTCTCTGTAATGGAACTTAAATGAATCCAAAATTCCACAATGCTGTCCACAATACTGGTCTGGATTGTGGGTTTTCAAAGTAATAAAATGGCAAAGGTTTCAATTAAGACCTCCATCCAGGTTCTCGGTTTTACAATTTTTAATATATTTTCAAATCAATGATATTATTAAATATTATACAACAGAAAATCAGAGCCCCTCAGACCAACAAGTGCAAAACTAGATACATAAAAAGACAAATGGAAAACTGTCACATATACCTCACAAAGTATAAAAAGTATGTTAATACAAAATCAGTTCTAATTAAAATAGCATAAATAATCATGATTTGATTATTGTGTTCTTTCGGTAACTGGGTTTAATATAATTTTCCATGGGCAACAGAGGAGAGCTGTATTTTGTCCACAGGGTAGGGTTGCAAATTTTTATCAAACTTGGCAGTGCCAGAATGCAAATCAGACTGTCTACAGTTTCAGAAAAAAATAATGTCAGTAATGGTAAATAGGAAGAGGAAGTGGCCCGTTTCCAAATTAAATTATCAGTCGTTTTATAATAAGTGAGGTGAAAAAAAAACAAATCCATCTGATGGCTGGATAACTTCACAGAACATTTTATAGAAAAACTCCAAAACATTCTGATAATGGTGAGATATCAATGTGGTTTTGAAATATTTTGGATAATCCCTGAAATATACAATACCCTACCAAAGTATAGAGTCACGTGGGAGTTTAATGCAAAACCGTATTTTAACGGACCTTTAACCTGAAAGCCTTGATATCTGTGTTCATGTATTGCCTGGCTTAAGAGAGCATGCAAATCAGCAGCTTCATCTATAGGAAAAGTATTAAAGTGGCTGGGTATTGGTGTCACCTGGGACACACTGGGTCAACATTAGGGAAAACCTTGGACAACCTCACTTTTGTCAGATTGACTCCATACTATTTCACAGGATATTTGAGGATATTAAGAAACTGTGGATACTTGATAATAATTTCTTCTGTGAGCTCTTCTCCAAGATGTTGTTCCCGCAAGAGTTTGACTGTTGGTGGTAAAAAGTACGGAAATATCGTAAGATTAAATTTGGGGAATAAGACTGTTAAATGTTTAGGGTAACATGGGAAAAATGGATGTCATTTTTCTTGAAAAATCAGGAGTCTGCAAATATCTGAAAAAAACTACTCTTGTTCAGGAGAAAAAATATTTCCTAGCTGCTTGATTTAGGCAAAGTTCCATCTATGTAGATACCAATGAAGTCTCAATTAAAGGTTGAAATAAATTATCCACATTGAGAGTACTCAAATCTTAATGTTTTTATGACAGTGTGACATAAAGGGGTAGTGGAACATGCAAATGCTGACCACACAGTCAACATCCTTCTCAGCATCCAAGGAAATAACCAGTTTTGGAATCCTTGATGAATAATGTTAAAGATATTAAAAAATTAAAATCGCTGATATTAAAAAATGTTAATTTTTAATGAAATCCATCCGATTAATGGAGATAACAGATGGAGAATGGAGTTAGGCTGAACTGCTAATGTCGTCACTGTAAGTTTCACATCTATGTTCAACAGCGACATTGGTCCGTAGGATGCACGCTCTTAGGGATTCTTAATTAATTCATTTCTTCAGTACTGAAAATATTGATGCCTCAATATTTGCGGCAAGCATTAAGAAGCAAATAATTCAGAGAACCAATTTATTTTCAAGGACTTAAAAGGGACTTTATCAGAAAATTCTGGTTAAAATTTAATGATGTAACCATTAACACTGGTGCATTTCCCTCACTACATCACGATAGTAGCTCAAGCTATATCTGAAGGTCTGAGAAGCTCTGCGAAACAGGCCTTCGAATCTGAATCAATATAAGGGATATTGACATTTTAAACAAATATATCACATAAATCATTATGCAGTACATCACAGGAATACAATAAAACATAAAATCCCCAAAATTATCATTGACGTCCTGAGAGTCTACAGTCAGCACTGAGGGGGTTTGAATTTGCGGCAGGGAATGTGATAGGAGGATGTCCTTAACCAATGTGCAAGTCATTTTCAGAAGTTGAAACTTCTCAACGTCTGAAAATGAGCGTATGGGAATTAAAATTATGGATCGCTGATATCAAAGTTATGGCATATGAATCAGCTAAGATGAGTAGGCTATAGCAGAGTCTGCCTCCAACAACAACATATCAGCATTTGGTTCTAAAATCACATGAGCAGACATAGAAGGAACAGATCTATAAAAACAAGTGAAATAACAGTGAAACTAATCGCCCAGGCCGACACTTTTACAACAGAAACTGGTCCGTTAACTTAAAGCGAATGTCCTGAGGAAATGTTAATATATATTTAAACCATTGAGATGTGAGACAACCTTGCTTCGCTGGAATGGATGATTTAACCCTTTTAACTTTCCAGCTTGTAAGAGCCGCTTCTCTCTGCCGATTTAAAAGTTGAATTAGGTTGCGCCATAATCTGTCGAGAGTGACTACTGCGTTTTTAGATTGATGACACGTTAGAACTCGAACATCCCAAGGGGATCACAGCGAGATCAAACATAAAAACAAGAAAAAAAAACAAAATTTTGAAAAAGATCAGTGCCTCTCACCCCCCAGGGATCCTCCCAAAGAAGATGCATGCTACATGCCGGCTGGAATCCTTAAAGAGGTTAAAATTTACTTATGAAAATATATGGAGCACATACCCATTGCAGTTACAGTATTGCAGCACAATATTGTGCATTAAAATTAATGGGATATATGGCACAATAACAAGATAAAAAAACAATGGAATACGAGTCAAACCACTCAATATCTAAGGTGTATCGATACTTGTGTATGCAATGAACTTGCTAGTCATGTTAAGTTTGCCATGGTTTGTTAAGGCTGAGGAGTAAAATCGGCTTATTACTTCACCAGAGGGCTGATCTCACTCCCTATTTCCAGACTGTGTGTTTTGATCAAAGAACGCCATCGCCTCGATGGGATCTTCAAAGCTGCGCTCTGTGCCACTGAGAAGGATAATCCGCAGAGACGCTGGGAAACACATACTGAACCTCTTACTGGGATGGGAACGTAGCCCTCATTTCACCTCCCAAAAAGCGCGTTTCTTCATGATAGTGCTGGTAAGGTCAGTGAAAATAGCCATTCGGGCCTACTGTGCGAGCTTTTTGGAGAATCGTGTCAATAGTTTGATAGGGGTGGCTTGATCATGGGGGGATGAGGGGGCTGGTTGTCTTTTGGTTGAACCAACGTTGTATGATGTTCCCAATCCAGCACTGGTTTCTCTTCCAAATGTAGCAAGTTCTGCAGAAGCCATGAAATGAATGTTGTGGGTCGAATGCTTCAACCCCTTCTTTAATTCCAGTGACTCGGATGTTACACTGTCTGCCTCCAATCCAAATCTTCAAATTTAGATTGTGCACAGTTTTAGTTCTTTACAGACTTCAGACACTTTGGAGTCTTGGTCTCATGTTCTATGAAACACAGAATGTTTCTGATGTTCAATCACCTCTTTCAATCTGACCTAACGAGAGTCTGCTACAGCTTTTAAGCAAAGAAACAAAAGATTTCAACCCTTCAGCTCTTATGTCAACTTGTAAATCGTTTGTGAGATTCAAGGTTTTTGTTTTGACTGCGCTGCAGATTAGCCCTTTGGTAAACACATCGACACTGAGAGTGTTGTCTGACTTGTTACCCCAGCAGACTCTGTGCCATTGCCATTCTAGCATCTGCAGACCTGGAAGTGACCTGACTGCCGCTGCAAAGTTGTCTCCCAGACAAAGAAATACTGTTGTAGGATATGAATTTGAAAAGGCATAATAAATGTGCCTTTTGAATCTTACTTTCCCCACCCCACACCCCTGTTCCCTCAGTTTTGCAATCCACTGATTCGATTAGTAGTGGGAGACATAGGGAGACTGAATCATCAATCCCATCATGCTCAGTTTAATCAATCACAGGACATTTGCGGTCAGGCAGATTGGAGTTTCTGTGTTTTCTATAACTCTGCCTCGTATGAATCACAACATTTGCATGTTGTCATAAAACCTCATAACCCACATATTAATAGGAAGCCTTACTCGTTCTGCTGCTTCAAACCAATGTGACTAATTTGTTTAATCAAAGAACAGAACTTTCAGTTGCATCTTTGGCAGTTATACAAAGTAGGCGCAGCGATGTTCAGAAACCCTGGAGTAGCGTGCGGTAGGCCAGGAAATCATTCATCTGCAACCACAAGCACAGATCTTCAACTGACCGTTCTGCAACCTCTGTATTTCTGAAGAGAATTTTAAAAAATGATTGAATTTAAACTCTGAAATCAATGGGTAAGACATACACCAAATCTTACTGTAGCAGTTTAAAAAGCTTTATGGTAATCCAAAGAAGTTTAGCAGTTTAGTGATCCCTGGTCACTACCTGTAAAATGAATGTAAAATATCATAATACATGCTTATGTCTTTGTTAGTAACACAATAATGTTGTCCATTTCTTTGTTAAAGGAGGAATTCCAAAAGGAAAAATACTGAGGATATTTTCACAACTTTGGGGATGACAGTATGGATGTCAGAGTAGCCTACATGCTCTGCTGAGCAGCAATTGGTCTATTTCACAAGGAACATTCCATCGACAAATGTGTCACAAATGAGTAAACCAATAGCAATGGCAATGTGTCATGCAAAATTTCTATTGGTCATTTACCACCACCTGTTGTGCAGATGTATTTCTCTGTAATGATGATCCAACTATAGCCCACAAAAGACAATGTCATACCTTAATCACGGTAAATTCACAGCCAAATCCAACAGAGGAACTAGACAATCCTCTGTTCATTGGATGTCTGAGAGGACAAACCCACTTGACTACATTTCCCACAACACTGTTCATTTGATCACACCAAAATGTAGGAAATACATTACTTAGGGTCTTGTCTGGAAAGTGTTCCCCCTGGAATCGCCAGGACCAAAACAGGAGCCATTGACAGCCTTACTCATACCATAGAGCTCCAGCTAGTGGCTGAACAATTGAAATGACTGCGAGGCAGGCTTCCCAGACTTATGTGTGTTTGTAGATTTAATGATTTACATACCAATTCTACCATCAAAATCACCCATTTTCAGATAGATTTTTACATAAATTAAACATGTAAACCGATAGCCTGCATCTCTGCTTTTTCCCCATATCTGAGCTCTTAACTCCTGTTCTTTTTTTGATGGTGGTCGCAGGAGTTAAACCCCAGCCTATTAATTCATGTGTGTTTCAGTGACCTGATCCAATTATATCGATTTAACATTTCTTTTCCATTCAGCCTCTATTTATCAATGTTTATGTGTTATGGAAGATACATATTGTTTTTGGATAAAGTGACAGCTAAAAGCTGAGTCTGACAGCCAATACAAAGTTAAAAGTTACAACTCTTTATTTACTTAGATACTTTATTCAGTAATTCCAAATTATTAATTGTTTTGATACAAGTCCACAATCATTTTTCTGGATCAGTTGACCCCATGCTAACTTCACAGTTCATATATATACATAAGATACTAAAGTATTTTAGGTGTTAGTGTTATAGTCCAATTAGACTACTTGCTAGGCATACAGCTATGGCAATATAATTGGCTAGCTATCTTTTGAAAATCTCGACAAGTCACAAATAATTCAATCTATTACTTAAATGTATGACATGAGTAAAGCATATTGATTTTTAGGCATTACTACATCAAATGGTTGATTACACTTGCATGCAGTCATCCTTATGTTATTTTCCTAACTTACCACCAGTCACTTATTGTCCATGCTGTTGAGAGATTACAAAGCCAGCATGAAAATGCGCTTAAGTGCAGGTCTAGATTTGTCCCAATGTAATAACCATGTCACATGAATGCTGGAAATGTATTGTATATAATTATATTCACTGCTGTGGGCCAACATAATGGCTGCACAGGGGCAAATCATGTTAAGCCATTGTCACTGTATAAATTGCTTATAGGGTAATATTTCTGCCATAACCCTAACATTAAAATTATTATGAATTGTTAATTTAGCTCAAAATATGAAATACACCTGTGTATGCCACTAGACTCAGGTTTCAAGATGTATATAAATCCTCCTTGCCTATTGATAGTCATATATAGCCCTTCTGTGTCTGCTTGTTTTCCCATGATAAATATACTATTTTTTGTCATAAAATTGGTTGAAAAAAATGAAATTTCTTTTCTTTGAAGTTGTGAGACAATGTGGCAGTATGTTTTATATGATCAAGTTTTTCTCTGGGCATATAATTTCAAATTATTTATTGTATTCAAAGATTCCCTTAGTATTTTCAGAGTGTTAGAAACTACTGAGGGTGACTTGAGCAAAGAAAAAAAAACGTTATCCTAGACAAGTAGAACAATTTTCTACGCATTCGAGCTGAGCACAAGTGTCAACCATTACAAAAATCTTATTTTGCAAATTTTTCCATGACTAAAATGTTTTTTTTTTTTTCCCATTTAAGTGAAATTTGCTGTTAATAGATAAGTATGGTTTCATATACAGCAAGCACTCAAGCCAAAAGCCATGGTTAGTAATTAAACTCTGATACTTGGATGTAACACTTTTAACTGTAGTGTTTTGCAAAGAATTCTGGTAATTCAGCATTCATAAAGTGAGGTGAAAACAAAGTATCTAATATGATAATAGACAAGTCAGTTATACACATGAAATTACTTGTTCTGGCAGGAAAATATCTGTTACTTGCAAAAATGTTCTAAGGAGTTTCCCGTGACCCTCTCGCCCAAAACTTTTATCAAATATTTCAGGTGAAAACAGGGAAACCTACTGTGCATATTGTCATTACACTCAGGTCTATAAAGTATTGAACGTAACAATCTGGCCAGCTAATGTCAGTCGATTTTAAGGAATGCGACGCTGATGAGAACAGAGTGAGTTTAAAACTTCTGCATTTCATGGCTGGAATGCTCTTGAAACTCTAATTTATTTCTTATAATATATTCATTGAATCCTTAAAGTGAAAATCAAGCCAATTAAATTCCGTAGATTTTCAATGAGATGTCACTAATGAAAGCAAAGCTGATTTGACACTTCTAGGTCACATGGCGGGGAAGCTATCGGAAAATAAAGGCATTGCAATTTAGGAAATTAGGTGAACAAAATAAAAGTTTGAATTAATAAATTTCTTTCAATGTTCCACTTATCCGACGTATGTCGTTTTCAGTCGCCAGACACACTTCATTGTTAAGTAATAAACGAAAAATGTTTTACCGCGTTCTTGCTGGGTAGGTAGCTAGCGAGCTAGCTAACTCGGTTATATTCCCTGAGCCTCAAGAACACGATACGCCATAATTACAAAATGGCTGGGGTTATAGTTAGGGTGGATTAACTCATTATCTGTCGGGGATATAACATACATGGAACCACCTCGTTCATGTTATGGTACAGACAGTACATAACCGACGCAGTAACCACGTTTTCGTTCAATAAAAAAAAAACCTAAAGCCAGTAGTCAAGGTTAGCAAGAGAGTATAGTGCGCCCGTAATTTAGCTAGCTAGCTAGCATTGCTCTCTATTTAAACGTCGTGAACCGGTGACAGGACACCTATCTAATAGCGACTTGGCTAGCTTAACGACATTGCCAATACACCCATTCGTCCGAATTTGTCAGTTGTCCCTTTTTAATCATCCTATACGATAATTATAAGTATATATCGTTCCAATGTTGCGATATTAGCGAGCTTGTGACAGAGCGAGCTTCCACCTAGGACTGACCCTAGCAACTATAACAAAATGGGGTCTTGTACCGCTGGTTTGAAGTTCCGCCATTTTGTGAGACAGAATGCAGTGTTGCTATAGGGGTACGTGTAATGGTTGAATGTGGTTACCCCGTCTAGCAGATATCCGCCTGGCAGTTACAAAAAAGGGATCGTGAGCAATTTCCATTTTATTCCAGCATAAACAATTCACTTCCGAGTACTTTGCGGTACCCGGGCACCGGGCTTACAGTACATGTACCGATGTATAAGAGATTGATACTATCTATATCCTTGCTGCAAGAGCATGCGAACACGCGAGATTTAGATTCAGCATCTGCAGTTGACTTTGTCGGTTTATGAAGCTCTTCATTAAAGTCATCTGGCCGTGCTTTTGATGCTATTGATGTTGAAATAGGCTACTCGCTGTAGTCTTGCCAACATGTCTGAATTTCGATGGAGATTTGACATGAAGCCATTTGCCGACTACAGCTAATCCCAATGTAGCAAAGACTCTTATCAACATATGGACCCATTGTACATGTTACTTTACAACGTCGTATGTCAAATAAGAGACCATCGCTTTCGCTTGGTTGCAAAAGGACAAGTAAGATTCCCTGGACCCAAACTTGTCTTCAAGCGGCAAAGCAATTGAGATATTGCACCGGTTGTTGAATCATAAATGTTGGCGAGCATAGTTAACGTTACTATGACACGGAAACATTTGACGTATCACATTTTTTGTTTTATTGTCCCGGACAGAATATAGGGTATAGAAGCAAATAAAACCACTTCATGAGATGTAGGTATCTGACGTTTTAAGCAACTGTCACATTCAGGGAATATTGCTTATGGCGCTTTAATCTGATTAACAGTATAAACATTTAAAAGATTGTCACATTTAAATGAAAATATCTATCATATCGAAGCAATAATTAATTTACAAAGAGTGTCAGCATAACTGCGGTTACTACATAGCTTTTGTGAAGTCGACTATTTAGAGCGGTGACTGACATGTGGGACTTTTGATGCAATCCTACGAAATGGGTAGCTAGAAAGCACTCTGTGTTAAGCAGTTAATTTAACCGCGATTTCTACAAATGCGATTGATGAAAACTTTAGGTTGGACTTCCAGCATCAAAGTCTCAGATTTTAGTTTGTAATAATTTATTGCTGCTCACGGACAAAAAAAGGAGCGATATTCTTCAGAGTTATTTTGCTGAGAGTTCACTGAATGTATGCGGACAGCTTTCTTGTCGTGGTGCCATATATAGTGACATACAACTAGGGCAACAAGTAGAAATATAATTTTAGTTGTAGTGCAGCGCAAAAGGTATTTCTTAAGCACCGTAAGTTTTATATGTAATAACAACAGTTACAACTGAAATACCAGCCTATATCATGAGGTTATTTACCACGCGATCAACACAATGAGCGGCGGACAACGTTAAGAAATTCAGATTAAGTTCACTTCTAACAAAATAATAAACGGATTCCAATATGGTCATCTCTGACCAAAATATGACCAGTTGTGACTACTATGACCATTTCTCCCTTATGCGTTTGCATTTTGCGTTGTATATAAACAATCATTCAGTATTGTGTTCTGTTTAAACGAGTTTCGGAAGTTTCAGATGAGCCCTAAAAAAGAAAACACTGTCTATTGTTCTAATAAACCGTTTTGGATAGTGCAGTACAGTTTTTTCTAGTAGGGGGCGCTACGACGGCTTTCGGCCTTTGGATCTTTTTGTCTGAGAACTGGATCCCGCTGCCGCTTTACAGTGTGTGCGATTGCTTGGAGCCGCGTCTTTACCACACTGTCAAACCACTCCGAAACGAACACAATTGCAACCAAAACAATTCATTTACCATCTAGTACAATGACAAATTTAGTTCGCCTTCAAAACTGATCCTAATTCGGATTGTTTTTTTAAGTTGTAGTTGGCTAAATCGGCTTCTGTTTTCTGTGTGCATATCAGTCATTATTAGCAAGCTAGCCATCGCTCTTTCTGTTATTTCTTTAACTTTTTTAAACACTCGGCTTCGCGAATGACTGAGCGCCAGCGGAGTATGGGATCCTTGGTGTCTTAGGAAGCGTATGAGTGGGGTTTTAACTGTTTTTAATTAATAAAAAATGGCAAATTCGACGGGGAAAATTCAACCCGATCATCGAAGGAAAGGGCTGGCTTTCCTGGACGAGCTGCGGCAGTTTCACCAAAGCAGAGGGTGAGAGGGGGGCGTTTTTATACCTCAAAATACAACTTTAAAACCACGTTTACCTACATATGTGGATAGCTGGGTCCTCTCAAGAGGACATTCATTTGTTAACCGTTCGTGTTTTCTTTTTAGATCACCGTTTAAGAAGATTCCCTTCGTGGGTGGGAAGGAGCTTGATCTTAATGCTCTCTACACTAGAGTCATTTCTTTAGGTGGATTTGCAAAGGTGAGTGAACTTAGCTAGCAGTGGATTTTACTCTGGCGTCTTTAAACATGGGCATCTTCCATATAAAATCCCAAATAAAATAATACATGAGTGGATCACACTTTTGAGGATATTTTGCTTGGTCTAAAATATCAGTAAAAAGCCAGGTTTGACGTTGGCCTTGTTAGCTTGCTAGCTGTGTGCAATGTGGTTCAGTGTGCCGTTGTGAGTCTGGTCTGTGTTGAAACTCCGCTGGCCGCTGATCTGAGTGCAGTTGGTGCAACTCAAAATTAGCGGGCATGTTTAACATCGATAATCGGCACAGAGCATGGGATAGGAAATCCAACTCACGACGGGAATAGCTTTTTCGTCAAGTTTTGAATGCAAAACAAGCTACAAAGAAAAGGCTAATACACCAGAGCCATCTTGGGCTTCATGGCTGAAGACAAAATGTAGGCCTCATAACAGGCCTATAGCAATGTTCAATTCTGTAAATATGGATAAGACCCACAATTTTGACTGGTGTTACTGAACGCATCATGTTGCAATGATTATTACTGTCACCAGCGTGTATTTTACAAACGGTACTTGGCCAACTAGCTAGTTAACTTTCGCAACTAGCAAGCCATCTTACTACGAAAGAAACTTGAGGTAGCTAGCTAATTAAAACTATAGCTTGCCAATACGAGTAGTAAGTTTTTGTATCTTACAAGAACACCGAGTTGATGGCTTGTTTTTTAATGGGCTTGATGTGATCTATGGATACAGTCGTTGGATGTGACTAAATTAAAGATTATTCTGCGTTTACGCATCCAGATGCTATATTTTGAATGAGAGTCCTAATAATTGTCTTTTTATTGCAGGTTTCAGACAGGAATCAGTGGTCCGAGCTCGGCGAAGACTTTAATTTTCCCAGGAGCTGTTCCAACGCTGCCTTTGTTTTGAAACAGTATTACCTTCGGTAAGTTTCCTGCTCTTGCGATGCAGACTTGGCTTGCTGGCTGCATGTGGAGAATGTTTACAAACTTGAATGGGTTACCTGCCTAGATGACTGTTGCAGGACATGACGTTAATCATCGGTAACCCTGACTTTTAATATTTTTGGCACCCATCGAAGGCCTTGCGTTCATTTATGACTAATCTTAGATTGCACGGTGCAGTGATATATCATTACAATAGTTGTAGGCACAATACCAAATAGCCTAATTTAGGTCAGCCGGTTCAAATCTTGCGTAAAGTTGAGTGAACCGTAAAGACAGGAGATCATTGGTTAGTACTAAAAAACTGTATTCAGCTGTTGTCATTGCAAACACACTGATGAGACTTCTTACCCACTGCATTTGGCAGCTGTAGTTTTGCATCAAGCTAGAGGCTTTTCCCTCCAAAATTATTTGTTCCAGTGTTTCACTCTGCTTATAGTAAGAACGTCCCAGCTGCATACCTCGCAGTACCAATGTCAACAGTTTACAATACTACATGTTAGGCTTATTAGTATTGGCTTCAAGTGTACCTGGAAAATGCAAATTTAAAGGCATGTGACAGAGAGTGTCATTCACAATTATGGTGCTGTTCTGTTGAAGGTGAATGCCATTGTGTATTGACAGTGTGCTTTTCCTCACCGTTTATGTGGAAATATGACCTTTGTTAGAATCGGCTGTGCAAGGTCACATTTATTGATACTTGTATGCTTGTAGGGTTGTACATGACAAGATGTCTGCCTATTGATGAAATTGGTTAGCTGCCATCAGTTAAGGACAAGTCATTAATTAAATCAGTTAGTGGTCTGCAGTCAGGGGCAAGTAATAGAATAATCAAATAATGGCTTCAGCCAGTTTTTTTGTGCCAGTAGGGTGATTTCAGATTTCACAAAAATCCCTGAAAATAAAGGCAGAATTTCCAAGCACAGCTTTCACCATATGAGAGGAGTATATGGTAGTTTGGCTGGTATATTGTTGCATGTAGTAATTTATAATGGCTAAAGTACACTTCATGTTTTGTACTGAGGTTACTTTCTTCTCGTGCTCTCATTCAGAACTTGTCTTCCAAGCGGGCTATGAGCAGCGTTTTAGACACTATGTAGCTTCCCTGGCATCAGACAGGCAGCTCTCCGGTCCATCTCATTGTTTTTTTTGCCACCTAGAATAAATCCGAAACGGCGGCAATCATGCCGATTCTGGATGAACTAAACAGCACATGCTACAGCGGTCATGTAGCAAAGTTATTGACTGCCTGCTCTAACCTTTAAAAGTAATGCACTTGGCTGACTATTAAGTCTCTTCAGTGACAGGACCGCATGCAGCCACAAGCTCCTGCACGGTTTCCCCTTTGTTGACACAAACTCCCATCAGGAGTTGTTTAGGAATAAAGTTCATTATTCATCTATGAAATATTTGACTCTGAAGTAACTAGTAGTTTGGTCTGATTAGCAGTTGAACATGGAGTGTTAGAATTTGAGAAATATTTCTCTGTTTATAAGTGCTTAAAAACAGTGTCTAAAATAAATGATAATTATTCAGCGAAATGCATTTCCTTGGCTGACGGTATGATTGAATGAATGAATGCAAATTGCTTTGCAGTGAGTCATTATTTACACAGACACAACTAGAGTCCCATGCAGTGTTGGTGAAGCGTTAGATTATTCAGGTTGGTTTTTACGAATGGTGCGAATAGTTAAAAAAATATATTTAAATGTATAGACACTCAAGATTATTCACTGTGTAATTCTGTTCAATCTTCAAACTTAGCCCTGTAGCATTACAACGTCAGATTGTACCTATGTGGTCCACCAGCAAGGTCCTGTTGAAGGTTTTTTTTTGTATTTGAAAAGGATCTACAGTTGCACAATTTCAGTTTCCATGGTGCTCTGCCTTGAAAGATCACCTTAACCTGTTAAATAATTGGTTGTATGCCAATTCTGTTTCTAAACCCATGGGAGAATCCTCTTAGAACTGTTTTTAATGCAGTAGTCTGACAGAGACCATGAAGTGTAAGGTTTTATGGAAGTTTCTCCAGCATGTACTCCTTGCCTTTTTCGAATAGCACATTCTCCCCATGTCGTACCACCCCCAGCACTGAAATTGTTCTCTCTCTAAGCTTGTGCTCATACTATCATTGGGGGTCCAAAATTAAGACCTGCAAAACAGCAAATGTAGTTGCATTTTTCTTGTGGTGAGTTAATCTTGCAGGGTCATCTGTGCAACTGCGCCTCCTTTGCAATGAGGGTAAATTGCTACAATCCAGAGTAAAAAAAAAAAAAAAAAAAAGCACAAACTTAATGGCAGGGCTTCTCTCTTCATTCTGCAGAACGGTGTAGAAATGGTCTCCGTTTCTTTTTTGCGTGCTAAAATGAGACCACAAGAAGTCTGATCGTTCTTCCTTACAGAAAAAGGAACACAATTGTGGTTTACTCTTCAATTTTGTCAACGGCAAAAGCAGCAGCGGAGCAAGTAACTGTATAGCACTGAAGTTCATCTTATCAATGCTGCACATGGTTATGTGGATCTGACCAATCAAAAACTGCTGAGCAGAGAAGCGCAAGATATCTCCTCAAAAGATTTAACAGTTTACTGGTGGAATAGTTTGAGAAATGAATGAATATTTTCAATAAGAGTACTAATTTTAGAATAGTACTTGAATTAGAATAGTACAGTAGAATAGTGTAATTTTAATAAGATATTTCATATTTAATTTCAGCCTGAGATCAGCTAGCTAAAACTTTAGCTAGTAACTAGTCATAATTGTGGAATTAATGTTTTACAGCATGGCTCTTTCGTATATAAAACATTACAACAGCAATGACATTTAAGGCTTTCGCTGCAATGAGTGAACAGACAGGAACCAAAAGGAAAATAGTGTTCTGTGTAGTACATTCAGTTGAGCAGAAAGGGGAGGCTGCTCGCTGTTTGTAAGGTGCTGTTTTAGCAAGTTCACATTTGATTTCATCCACATAGCAAGCTAGAAAGCTAATTAGCAAATTTTTGCTAACAGTAATGACACAGTGTAGTATAACAGGGATGACAGCTTGTTTTATCACGCTTTTCCTGGCCTGCTAGCTAACATGCTAACTACCTGTTGCCATTTGCTAATTTATACAAGTAGCTTACTGTCCTTATGCTACAGGTTTATAGCTTTCATGCACATATACCTCTAATTGAAACTTGAATATTTTGATCACATAATTTGGCTTTAACATCCTGGCTAAGCAATTAATTTTGTACCAGTAGGTCACAGTAAAAATGTGTGATACACTCTTAGCTTTTGAGGGTAATGTTAAGCCAGCTTGCTCTGTGAGGAGTACAGAAAGCTTAGCCAGCTTTCCAGTTTTCTGGCCAGGGGAAGGTGTCTGCAAATTGTTGATCCATGCAGAGGGTACTAAAACTTTTTTTTTTTAATGTAACTTTTTTTGTCTCTTTGAAATATGAGAGATTGAGAGCCTGGGTAAGTGAGCGTGTGTCCTCTCAATGTGCGAGTGCCACACCTGATGTAGCACTGTGGTGGTTAGACTTATTACTGTATGGGAATATATTACAGACTGTAATAACTGAACGATTTCTGTGCATTTAAAGAACAAAATGACATTCCACTGAACATTCAGTAGAGTAAGCAAAACCTGTTCTCATCAGTTCAACAAGCAATGATGGAAGTTATAGTGCATATGTTCAAATAATTTCCAATTACATTTTAATTAGGGAAAAAATGACAGCTGGTAATTTTTTCCCTATACTAGCTCAACTCCTTTATTGCTTGACCAAAAATCACAGACACTATGATGTATTGAGCATCTTTCTGAAACCAGAAAAAAAACATAACTTGTGATTTATACAATGTACATTGTATCAGATTACATGTAAAGTTTAATCATTTTGAAAATATGAGGGCACATAAAAGCATTTAGCTTGAGGCTGTGATCATGCATTACCTGTAGTTAAAAACCTGTGATACATCCTGGAAAATGGCAAGGAGTAACCGCTCACAATGTGGGTTGTTTCATTTCTGTCTTCTGCAGTCATCCTTAGTAGGAATGTGTGCACCTGTTTTCAAAAAAAAAAAAAAAACATTGTAGTGTGTCTTGACAAAATAGGTTTTATTTCATTCCAGACCATCTATCACATTTTCAGGTTTTATCACATTTGAAATAAATGGAGCAGATTGGTATTTTACATTGCATTTCAAAACGAGCAGGTGCACTTTTGCATTGTAGCCGGGCTTCTTTCGTCAGGGGCTTGGGTTCAAAATTGAAAGTATTGTAGAGAAACTGGCTTGAAGTAACAAAAGGTCTGTTCGTATGAAAAGTGACACAATAGCGCAGTGTATCAGTAGGTATGCTGTTGTTTGCATGTACTTAGTGTAGTAACCGAGGCAGGATTTGTCTGGAGGGAGGGGCCAGGGCCTGAAGCTGAAGTCAGGGCTCTAAAACCCGTGTCGTCATGATGTCATACCGTGATTCAGTGCCAGCTAAACATGGGATGAGCGTACTTTGTCTTTAAAGCACCGGTCCTGAGTCTTCAGTGCTCGGCAGTTGCAAGGAGTTATAAACACATCATCAGATTAATTCCTTCTAGCTGAAGTTGAAATTAATATGCACATACCAATATTTTCATCCAGCGGATACCAGGTTTGTTGCAGTCTCCACACATTTGGGTGGCCCTTTGAGCTCTCTGTGAATGTGGTGATCCCGTTTGCCCCTAAGCAGTCAGCTGCTTACTCTGAATTGTGAGAGCGAGAGCTGAATAACTCGGCCTCAAAAAAGGGTTTCCCTGCTAGATAACCTGCTGCAGTATGAAACTTACTGCTATGATTTATATAAATGTGACCCAGTGTTGGTGTGAGGATAAATTAAGCTCGTGTTCATACTGATGTTGCCCAATTCACTGATTCATGTCCCTTTTCAGATCATGTGACGGACAGTTTTTGGTCATTCACTCAGAGCATATACATTTGTGTTGGTGAATCATGAGGACCATGACACATTGATAAATCGAATCCTTGACAATGGCAAACAAACCAATTCAAATGATTCTATGCTCAAATTTTGTAATAAGCTGTAACGATGATAACATTTATACTATCATTCAGTTATACAATTGGTCAATTCCGTACTGCTGATTTGATTATTGGTCAGCCTGATTTAAAGTGATAATAGCTGTAAAGCCAGAGTAGCCTATTTAAAAATGAGACTATAGTAATGTGAGTAACGTTCATCCATAATTAAAGAGTCAAATTCTTGAAATCATTGCATTCTAATGCCTCTTTTGGCAGGAAGAACATTTCTTAAGTCCAAATGCCCTTCATTCTTGAAGCATTCTGCTGTAGGTTCGAGTGTAGAAGGCAAGGCCATAATAACGTGTTGGGTTTGCCTCATAAATAAGTTTTCATTGGTATTATTTTAAATTGAACTTGCCTGTGCTGTCATCATTCTACTAGAGAAAACCACGATGCTTCTTGAAAAGGATGATGGAAAGTAGAAAGAGCCTTAAAGCAACAGTAGGTAAGAACTGTGAACAGTGCTGTTCACCCCATTCAGCTCCTACCTAATGTCACCCATGAGCTCTAACCTAAACATTCTGATTGGAGAGCACGTGGGAGCCATCTGATTGACAGATTGGACAGCCTCTCATATCGCCGCCCAAGAGGCAGTGAATGTGATTGGCCGGTCACCTCCAGACTGAAGTCCTGCTTCTACAAAAAACAAATACACAGCAAAGCATGCTTTGTTTTCACCTGATATCTCATTGACTGCTAGCAGCCTGTTGTTTTTTAATAATGATAATTTTGCCATATTTTAATATTATAGTTCTTACCTACTCCAGCTACTGCAGTGTCTGACTTAATCAAAAGATGTTGCAATTGCTGACTTCAGCAAAATCACCATTGTCAGGACCTGCAAAAGGCCTGTCCCATCAAAACCTTTTAACAGTACACATCCTTTGTATAATATTCGGACATTTTGCGGGAGTAATATGAAAGTTGCTGATACCCTAGGAAATGATATTCCTGTGCCCTAGTAGGATACTTATTAATCATGATAGACAAAATATCATAATCTGGTGAGAAGCCACATTCAGCCAAAAGCAAGGAGAGACTGGTCGCATCATTAAGACTAAATCACTGCAGAAAGTTTGCTCTTGTGTTCTATTGCCGCCACCCTTTCACTACCAGAAGGCCTTTAAGTTACGCATTTTTTGATAGGATTATCTTGCTGATATTTAGCGATAATGGGGCCCGTTTTTTCTGAATCTCGGCATTTGCCGCGAGCCTGAGATTAACAAAAACACTTCTCTGAGCACCATCTACATTTCGAATTAGCAATTTAAAAAGACGCTCCACAAAATGCTTAATTTGTCACTGTGTTTTTCCCCCCTATAAAACAAGCTGTATCTGTTGGCATATTTGGAATCAGTCTAGGGACTGACAGCCAAGTGTGTAGCACCTACCAGCCTCTCTGTGAAAACATTGGCCCGTGAAGCTTGCTCAGCTCACAGCAGCTCCGTCTCCCGTTCAGTAGAAGCTGTGAGCGCTTTGTAAAACGTGCGTTATTATATGACGAGTCTATCTCTCATAGTCATCGTTTCAAATGGAAGGCTTTCAAATGCGAGAACCACAGCCATCCTGCATTATAACGAGCAGCCGGCTTCATTAATTTACGTTGAAGTTACTGAAATGAGGAAATCCTGGCCTAAGTTTCTGTATCACAGAAATTGTGGTATGTAATAACTGGGCAACCGTAGCAAACCTTCCAGAGTGCCATCCTTAAAGGGGAAGTAGGTTCCAAATATGTTGCGTAATTGTTTATGAAATAAGCATTAATCATATATTTTACACATTTGAGAGTATCAGAACAGGGGGTTCCCAAACCTTCTCCAGTGCTAGAAAGTGCCAAACCACGCACCACCGAGGTGATGAATGAATGTGTGACAAACGTCAGCCTGTTTTTGTACGCTGGTATTTCGCTTCACATCTTCTACCAAACATTCCGTGTCCACTTCTACAGTGTTTTGCCCTGTATCTTTGGTTCTATTTAAACAGTCAGAGTGCATAGTGTAGGTCAAATAGGAGTCTGCAAAATGTTTGCGAATCGCTAATTATATTTCAGATTTGGTATTTTGTCAGGGGCACAATTCAGACTAATTTAGTAAGATGTTTTGATGTTGGAGTTCACAAAAAGTGCATGTCCATATCAAGTAGGACATGTGTAAACGTTTTTTGGTCAACCGGCTTTTTACGGGTGATTCAACCAGAGCTAATGCGCCTGCTTCCCTGGATCATCTCGTCAGTGTTGTGCCTTTGAAGGCAATGTGAATTTTGAATGTGTTTATTCCGAATATATTAGAAGGATTCTTCTGATAAATTGTAGAGGCTTTCGGTCAGTGCTTTGTAGGTGTCTGTGCTAGCCAAGTTTGTAGGCTGGCAGGACATATCAGCGCGCACGTGTCCAGTCGCGACGTGCGTGGCTTAACCGGCACTGCCAGCAAACGGAGAGACGTGCTGGATATTACAAAATGTTTGTTAGTTAATACGAATTTGAATTTAAAAAAAAAAAATGAACAAGAAAGCGAGGAATAGCATTGCTTTACTGTATCCAGCAACCTTTTTTTTTTTTTTTTTTTTTTTTTTCTTCCAAATCACATTGTACATGTTCATATTTAAACATTTAAATGTAATGTTTGATAATTGATATAGGAAGAATGTATGTGTACATTTCTTTGAATTTGAACCCGTAGGGTTTGTGCCTGGATTTGTAGGTGGAATTCATGAACGGCTGGCTTGGTTCAGTTTCGCAGGGTGATGTTCTCCGATGAGTAGTGACGTTTTCCACCTCTCCAGACCTCTCACAGCGCAGCAAAACGTGCCGACCTTTCCACATGTTGACCCGTTACAGTTCCCCAACAAAAACCTTAAAGAACAATGAAGAACCCTGCATCAGTAATCAATGAAACGTGCCTTTGTGTATTGAGACAACAGGTGTATATTTTCGTTGGTTCAGTACACCAGTGAAGTTCATCGGTGAGATCTTTGGCCGAAGCTTCCATAGTCGAATATGTAGATGATTGCTCTTTTCAAACATCCGCAATGGGTTTTTCTGCAATCGTCTTTTTCTATGTATCATCAGGATGCATATCCTATTGTGACTCTTGTACCAGGAGTATCTTTTCTTGAGCTGCCTGCCAAAATCAGCCCAATTAGAAGCTTAATTTAGCTGTCAAAATGAAATATTGGGCAAATGGCTGGCTAGCTAGCATAGCTGTCAAACTTGGTGTCAAATGGTATCACGTCAGCTAGCTAATGTATTGTTGTGGATTATATTCTCAGGCTTTGCTACTCAAGCTCATATGTGAATGCAGACAGAGCCCCCACTATCACATGCATGTGTGCATACACACACACACACACACACACACACACACACCCCCTCACCTTGGCTGGTCACTGAAGTGGTCCATTAAACTAAAGTTACCCATGTGTAAATCAAACAGTCTTGAGCAGGATGTGGGATCGAGTGAAAACAGGAGCACCAAAGAACATTATACACATACACAGACAATACTGTGGGATTCCAGTGTGATTTTCTTTTTTTCTTTTTAAATTTATTTATTTTTTTGTAAAACCAGAGTGAGATTTGGCCTGGCTATTTCCACTTTTTCCTTCAGGCAATCAAAAAACACTTCTCTCCTGTGTCATCTTCCGCTCTGCTGGTTGGAATACTGCATTGGGCAAAAATTCAAGCAGCGGTAAAACTTGATTTGAAAAAGACTCTAATGAGCTTTAATTTTTTGGTTCCTCATTTTTTGGGTTCCTCTCATTTTCTCTTGGTCTGGGAAATCAGATAGCCAACAAAAACATCTTCTACACAGGAAAAAGTGTCTATGCCACTCCTCAAAATCAACCTTAAACCTAGTAGGCAGTTGGAACCAAATCATATAGGAAAGGAGTAAATTATGCATACCTCTTCATATGTAATGTCTTATGTACATTTAGCCTGTACATAAGACATTATATATGAAGGACTGTCTGAGATGTTGTGTACTGACAATGTACTTTGATTGTGTACTTAGCCTATATTGTTAATAAGAGCCAATCTGTCCCAAAGCAGATTAGCCTTACAAACCGAAGGCAGTGATGCACAGGGCAACATTTTTGACACTGTTTCCTACACGGTTTTGCATAAAGAGGGGCAGTTTTTTGTGAATAGTTCAGTCACAGAGCAGGTAGTCCTGAGCTCACTTTACCAGCTCAGAAATGTTTTAAAAACATGTTGGCAATATTGGATAGCGAAGCAAGAGAAAACATTCACCTTCACAACAAAAAAATTGTCACAGAGCTTCCACTTGTATCTGGCACAGCTAGAAAGAAAAGACATTATCTGTGCCAAATTGTAACATTTCCAAATACCAAAAACATTATGTATGGCAACGTTAGCTCTCTTTGTAATTTAGTTAATCCATTGTAAGTAAAAGAGCTAAGGTGCCTTTAGCAGTATTGCCTTTGAGCAACATGGAGATTTTTTTTTTTAAAATACTTGCGATTGGTTCATCTAAATTGATGGACATGCAGTCTTGTCAGTTTTAAGAATAGGTGAATGTTAGATTTTTTTTCGTAGAGCTTCTGCAGTGTTCGACAGGGTTCAGTGCAGGTCAGGACCATTGAGTTCCAGTAAGTGAGAGCAAAACAGATTTCTCTTGTTCAGTAAATATGAGATCAATACACTGTAGAAGATGAGTAAAGGAGGAGCACATTAGTATGCAAACGTTATTTCTTTTGATATATCACAGTCCCTTATTCAGTTTGACCAGTGGTCTAATGTTGTTGGCAGTGTTGACCTGTGCATCATGACATTAAGATCTCCATTTTTTTCCATACATTCGTTAAGCATTCTGAAGGAACAAGTTTGCTAATATAAACAACACTCTTTGAAATATTGGTGTACAGGTTTGGTCAGTATGCTAGCATTATTTGTAGGAAATATTTTCATATTATGAAATTATAAATGATCATTAATGTTATTGGTGTATGTTTTAATAGCTAGTGTTAAAGGGCTTCATAGGGCTTCCTGAGACCCTATGAATGCGGTAGCCTCCAGGAGGTTTACAAACTTTCACTGTGAAATAAAAAAAAAAACATAGCAAAAGCTGAAAAAATGTTTGCAGTGGTACAATGTTTCTTGATTACAGTCTAAGTGAAATATGTAACATTTGATCAAACAGCAAGGATTTCCTTTCAGCATATCCGTTCAGTAACAGAACTACTTCTGCTAGGCACATTCCAGCAACCACCTACTGTGCAGTCAAAGGATAAAAGCAAGCCACAGTTCTTGCAAACCAACAACTATTGGGGTACTTCAGTCAGTTTTGAACAGTATATAGAAAAATGATAGTGTACTGATTTTCAAAATAAAGCAGCAACTAAAGAGCTTTCCAGCATTTTTTTTTTTTGAGGTGAGGTAACATTTGACAAATCATTGAAAAACAGTTCATATGATGTTGGCCATTATGGTCCATATTCTAACATTTTATCCAAGAAAGAGACAAAATTGAAGGTGGCTAAACTTGCGACCCAGCAATTGAAAAATAATTAATGTAAAATAATTACTCAACTGATAAATGTATAAAAAGAAATTAGCCTTCTGCTGTACTCCCATCCCCTATGTTATAAACATGAAACACACACAGAGCATTACGATTTCAGAAGGAATTCACAGTATTTTGAAAATACTCCCATATCTGTAGTGATACATTCTGGCAGTTGAGCGATGGGTATTTGCTACATCACAGCTAAGAATGACGTAGAGATGCATTTAAATGCAAAAGTTGGCCTTTGAAGCTTGAAAAGCCTCTCCAAGGGAAGCATCCTAACTTTGATCTGGATGTTGATTCTTATAGCCGCTTTATCGCACACATTAGATTAAAAAATAATGTATTATTAAATGCCTATGCAACAAAGCATGCCAGTAATCTTCACACAAATCTTTTATAAAATTAATAAAAAGTTGCCAAGCTTTTCTGTAAATAAATATAAGAAAATGTATTATTTTCTTACTTTTTTGAGCACAGGATTTAACACATTTTTTTGGTTAATCTTGCACAGCCTTTTGGTTCATCTTCAGGAGAGGTGTCGATTTCAGCCATCATTAATTTGTCTATAATATTTCAGTCTGATAATAATCTTGTATTCTACTGGCTGAGACGTACAGCACAGCTGTAAGGCCATCTCTTAGATCCCATATTGCTTACCCATGTGTGGCTGGGGTTCGAATCCTGGCCCGGCCACCTTTATGTCCTGTGACCCCCTTCATCTGTAACCTTCTCAGCTCCCCGAATGACTTAAATGGAGTGAAAATATGTATTCTGTGATTAAACAATAATTTATGTTGACACACTTTACATGTTTGTGTAAAGTGCAGCAACAAGTTACCCTCAGGTAACTTGACTCAGACCCCACACTGGAGCTGGAAGTTAGGAAATTCTCCATCAACCATTTGTTTCCTGGTGTACTTTGTTATAATTATATAAGTAAAATAACATATTGCACCAAAAATATGTGGAAAAAAGTCTATATTGAGCTTATGAGGTAGATATGTACACTTTAAGACCAATTGCAAATAAGATGACAATATTATTCTCTCCAAATAATTGGTATTTTATTAAAAAAATGTGTTACACAAGTATGTTCAACTTGAAATGTCAAACTGCGGTCAGTTGCTAGTGCTTAAGACAGTGACTGGTATCTCTCTGCTGCTGCATTACGGTATCTGCTCTCTGAGTATGGACCTCTTCCCTTTGCTGTTTGACTGAGTGCCTTCCTGTCAGCTTTTCAAAATGTTTTCCAAAACTGTTCTAATACAGCCAGGTTCTGAGTTTAGTTTTTATGATAGACATAGTGTGCCCATGACATTGCAGTTACATTTTTTCTTTTTACTTATACTGTGTCCCTACATGAAAAATGTCCATTTTTTATTTTGCTCTATTAAATTTATGTTAAAATAAGACACTTAGGAAACAATGGAATAGCTTACAAAGGCACATTTTCTTCGAGCTACACTGAAGACATTTCACATGTTCTATAAGAATCATTGAATGTTTAATTTGCACGTGTCATAACTAATTTTATATATTTTTTTAGCTTAAAATCACTAATGTTACATGTAATGTGAGAATTTCAGGTAGGGCTATGACTGACTTCAGCATTAAACCAGCTGAGGTTATCATGCAAACATTAGAGAGTAACCGAATGATGTCTCCAGACAAACCAGGACAAGATATCCAGCTAATTAGCTTACCAGATGGCTAGATACTGTTAGCTAGTATAAATTGGAATCCCTGACTTTTTCATCAGTAAATGAATCAGTTTGTACTCACTAGCAGTATCACAGATTGCTTCATGTAGCATTACAGCAAAAACACACAACTACTTCGAACAGCAAATATGTTTTATTCTTGACCATAACGTTATGTTAGCCATCTAGCTAGTGGTAGCTGGCTTGAAAAAAGATCGCTAGCGAGTATTAATTTGGAGTGGCTGTCCTGCGGTTAAATGGTGACCCCACACCCGAATTTCTGCTCACCGCAACCAGCTGACAAACTCCCAACGGAAGAGAAAACACCAATAAGCAAGCTCCGTCTTGCTTTTGTAATGATATCCATGGATGTGACAAAAAAGGCTAAGAAGAGAATAATAAGTTAAATTTTTAGAGCCAGACCGAAAAGGAGAAGGAGGGGAGAACACTGGAAAAACCTGATGAGGCTGAGTATTGACACAGAGCTAGCTTTGCCTCTGCTTGGCATGCAAGTTTGATGTCCGTAAGTTTGTTTCTCGTTCCAAGTACATATCAATAAAAAAATCCAAGTCCCTGGCAATGTAGAAGCATTTATTGTGCTGTGAAAACGAGTTGACAGCTTGGGAGAGGGCTTAGATAAAGCTGAATGGGGAGAACGAAAACTTTTAGAGGGATTGTCTCAAAACTTACATATTCAGTCTTTATCCATTTAACAGTCCAGCATTATAATATCTAAACATTTCAAGAATTAACAGCTTAGAAAAATGGACTTAAACAACAATCTGCTCTTCAAACATCCTATTTGAGAGTCATGAAGCAGTTTGTAGGGACGATATCAACAGAGGATGGCAGATGGTCAGTGAAGATGGAAAGACAACATGTAGGCTTTTATTTTTATGATGCATTTAGGTGAGGGTCATCCACTCCTAACCCAATCACCAAGAGGAGTCTTGATGAATCAACAGCACGAAAATGGGATACAAAAAAATTGTGCGGTTGATAAACGGAAAAGTCAGTCTTCATCCTGAAATTCCTTCATAGTTAAATAAAGAAGTTGAATCCGGTATGAATTCATATTTTGATGCAATTAACAATGTCGACACCACAGGGTGCTGGATTTAGTCCCCTCAGACCAAAATGTTAAAACGGTTGATGGAAATAGCTCTGGTAACTGTGGGTAATTATATTACCACATCACAGCTACAGAGAGCATGTACCAGGGAATTAAAGATTCAATTCAAGATAATCATTGGAAATAATTGGAAATGTGTCCAGATACCATCAAGTGCTAGTCTGTAATTGTGCCTGTGTTGGGGCCATGAAATTTGATCTACAGCTAGTGCATGAACTATTACAAAGACCAAGAAAATATTCACTGCTGTGTTTTAGACATAAGAGTATAATCTAAAGGAAAAAAAATTAGAAATGGCCCACTAATTAAACGAGCAAGTTTTTATTCTGTTAGCTATTATGGACCAATTCAGTCAAAGTACCTTGTTAAGAGTCAGGGATTCCAAATGATGCTAGCTCCATGCACTCCGGTTTACTCTGTTTTAGGCGTTTGCACAAACTCTCATACAACCAGGGTTGTTTGTTTCATTAAGTAAGTTCCATGAGTTAGTTACCAGCTGTTGCGTTAACTTTTAATATTCCCGTACAAAAGATAAAGCAATGTGTGCGCTAGCTAGCTAGGGCACTGCTGTCTACTGCAGTGTAGATTGTACAGATGGTTTCGCTGTTGCACATATTCCAAGATTTTTACAGTTGCAAGCCTTGACTGCTCAGTTTTCTTGAAAATGTGTACATTTTGGTACACAGGCCCCTCTCCTCACAAGTAATATGTCAGTTTCAAGGACCCATGAAGTCCACTTTTCTGGGTTTCCTGCCATTTTGAATTGAATGAGAAACACTTGGCTCGGTTCCTCCTACAAAAATGACCAATTTGCATGACCTTTACGCCCTTTTCTAAGGGGCTAGCCTGTCTCAAAGGATGGCCGGATGTTGAGCCAATTAAATTGCAGTGGACGTGGCTCTTTATAAATGTGTTAACCCCACATAACATAAAAGGATGAAGCTAGTCATGAACATTGTCAAGACTCCACCCTGAGGCATTGGCCCAATCGAAAACATTGGGGGGGTGCTATAAAATCCTAATATGGAAAAAAATATTTAAATATACGAAAATTATTGTTCTGTGCTAGAACTTGCTTGTTGCCATGTAGCCACTTGGTGGCACTATAACGGCTGAAATACCAATTTTTTACCAACGATATCACCTGCTCTGATTGACCTTGAGACTTCATGAAATTTGATTGGCAGCTTCACAAATGTCACACAGCATGGTATAAGTGTACACACACTAATCAGGGTATCACTTTGTCTGTAGACGCTGGATCAGTCCACCTGATGGTGCTAAAGAACTCAGACATTGACAAGTGTTAATTAAAATGCGCAAAAAAATCCATGCCTAGGTGGAAAAAGTCTAAACTGATTTAACAGTGCACTTCGCTATTATGCACGTGTCAACCAAAGGTGTTGCCTTTGCTTAAGGTGCTTTGGTCCTTGGGAAAACTGCTTGCAGCCATATTGCATACGGTGATTGAAAGTTATGAATGATGAAGCTGAATCACACCGCACCTTCATGGTCCAGCAAGGTCCTGTGACTGACCAACAGCAGAGATCTTCCATCTACCTCTATAATGTATCTTCTAAATGGTGAATGTTCTTAGTAATCTGAATGTGAGGGAATATTTAGAAAAGTGACCGGATTGGACAACATGTATGAACTTTAGACTGAATCAAGACATCGTACACCTGATTTTTCCATTTTGAGAGCTTTGGCATGGGTTTGAAAGTAGCCTGGACATTGGAAATTCATTTTCTCTAATATACACCTTAAAAGAATTCAAGCTCAGTGTAGAATGACCCAAGCTTCTCAAACATACAATGCATGTACTGTCTATCCATGTGAGAAAACATCATTCCTGAAAAGTACTTAACTACCGAGTCATTGTTATCAAAATGCTATACTGTCATTAATACATGTAAAAGAACCCGAACAAGCACTATTCCAAAGCAGTGCTAGGTTTCCGTACTCATTTTCTTGGCCCAAGTGTTTTCCACCTCTCACTTGTTTTATTTGCATTTTATCACTTCAGAGACAAATATATGCTTTGCTTGAGAATAGCACACTCTAGAAACATTTGAATATCCTTTCTATAACGTTGAGCTTTAGATGTCTTGGCATGCAGTTCTTTGAATTACCAAAACCATTTTTTCCTCATACATTTTTACACCAGTTCGTTCAAAAGTTCCATGTTTTGTCTTTACACAATTTCAAATCATGTCTGCAAAATGCTTTCTGGATTTAAACTAACATGGCAACTGCAGGGAGGTCATTTTGATAAATTTGGTAGCTTATTTTACAGTATAGGTGCATAATGTTTAAATGTTACGTTTGTAACCTTTTTATGTATGGTTCAAGTCATCTTTTTTTGGTCATGGGAGATTCGCCCCTCAGGATCACAGATACAGAGTTGTATCAAATTTGACTTGATTGTCCTGAATTCTATTTTGCATTTACTGATCTGTTTTGGATTGTCGCCTTATTACTCTTTTGTATGTAAATATTTATGTTAGAACAATAACGGTCAGTTGTGGCGCTGGCACTCACACATCTTGGTATGTTGACTTATGACGTAGTTTCATAAAGCTCTCTGTGTAAGGACACCTGCTACATGCCTATATATTTTGAATGTGGGGCTGCACTGCAATGTATAGAGACAGAATTTGTATGTCGTAAAAAGGAAAAACAAAACAAAAACTTGCAGCGGCACTCGCTTCTCTTCCTCGTGCTCCTTCTATGAGGAAATTTCGGAGGTATTAAGATCCCAAATTCCCCAAAGCTTTGGATTTGTACAGTAAACACAAGGACTTTGGGATTTTCTCTTGTGTCGCTCTGACACCTCGCCGTTGTTCTTAGTTTTGAGACCTATGAGCAGGCTTTACTTTTAGCCTTTAGCACTGAATTGCAAATCTCTGGGGAACATTCAGTAGAAGTTAAGTATGCACCGAAATAGTTTTTCCATTCTTTTCTCTCTCTCTTCTGCAGCTATTTAGAAAAATATGAGAAAGTCCACCACTTCGGGGAGGATGAGGAGGAGGTACAGCCCGGCAATCCCAAACCGTCTCTTCCAATCGGTGCCATCCCCTGCTCCTACAACTACCAGCAACACACTGTATCAGGTAAGGAACCATCGCTTTCTTCAACCTGTCCGAAGGCAGTCGGCGACATTTTAATCTTCCTAAAGCAAAGAGGGGACAGCGTATCTCATTTGTGTTGGGGCTAGCCACCAGGGATATGCAAAACTAAGTGACTGACATTAATATTCAACAAATTGTAATTTTACATAAATTGTTATCCATGGAGTCTCCATGTTTGGTATTCTAGGGCAGGAAGTATTTGGTATTCTAGGTTGTCCCCCCCCCCCCCATCTTTACCTGATGACCTTTCACCTTGTGAATGTTCGCATCAGTTCCTTGATTGCCTTCTACCATTTACCGTTATCTGTACTTCATCTGCATAGTGTTCCCTCTATGAGTTTTTAATCAGGTTTGCTACTGTAGAACAGACCTTCTGTATTCACAGGCGTTTGCATATTGCAAAGCCTTCTGCCTTCCAGCAACGAGCTGCTTTATTTGGCATCCTGGGTTTAATATCGGTCGTGATGACATTCCCTGTGACAGGCTTCGCCTCATCAACAGTAGGAGAAAGAATCTGAAAAGTGGTCAACCTTTTGTCTGCAGTAAAATTGGACGCGTGCACTTGAAGTTCCGCTCAAAACCTCTTTAGGAGCCATGTTAAAGGTAGACAGGCTGAGGTAGTGTTTTGGGTCACACCCCACTGACCATAAAAGGATGTGGTGGGCAGATCCACTGATAAGGCAGTGGATCGTGATGTGGAACTTTGATGTTTGTGATTATAGGGTCCAGCTGGTTCAAACATATGCTTGGGTTTTGCCACCTGGTTTTTGGCCAAACTCATGAGTGAGTGTGTTTTTTTTTTGAGGTGTGTGTGTGTGTGTCACGCAGTGCCAGGAGGAGTATATTTTTCCTGGCTGGTGCTCAGCTGTATGGCAGGACCCGAAAATGAGATGGGAGACCTGAGCGAGAGCCTCGCGGTCTAATGCCTTTTGTTCCCTGTGGGATTTCATTGGTCACAACAGGACCATAAATGTTCATAGCATCTGTCCGCAAGACCCAGTAGGTTCTTGTGTGGGATGTTGCTGGCAAACCGTGCAATGCCGCCACTGCCACAAGCGGAAGGTCTGTGTTTTTCCCGTGAGAGGGTTGCACCCTTGCAAGACAGATGTTTAAGCATGGGGTGTCTTCTCTTAACGAGCTCCGTTAATGGTATACAAGCTGCCTTTAGCATGAGATACCATGTCAGGTTCATCAAGCTTATGTCTCACTGGGATTTGCATCACAGATAACAAGAGTTTGGCATTGCATTTTTCAGGCCCTGTTGCCATAATCAATGCTTAATTTGAGTCTGAGTTGGATAGATTATATTCTTTAGCGTATATCAGCGAAATTTAAGTACTTGAGTCGGCTTATCTCTTATCTCACACTGAAGTTCTCACAAGTATGTCACACCCCAGCATCACATTGTCTTGGCTTTGCTTAAATGTGCTGTGTTCGTGTATGTTGAAGAATAAAGATAATTTTGACAGTGCTTTTGATGCATCCTAGGATCTTGAGGGTCTTTTTGATAAATGTTAAATTAAAAACATGTGGAAAGGTGAGCAATATCAGAACTACATTTTCTGATTTTCAAGAGTCTTGGGTGGTGAAGCTCTCTTGGTAGGGGGATTTAAAGAAAATTTAAAATGATTCAGATTAAAAACACTCAGCTAGGTGTTCACCTGTTACATCTTCATCTCTCCTGAGTCTTTTGTTTAATTTTGTGTGGAAGAAGCTGAAAATCATATTAATTGTTGTTATACTGCAGTAAGTATGATAGTAGGAACATGCTGGTTGGCCAAATAAAATATTCATCAAACTTGTTTTAGCTCGCTAGCTAACATAGATTTGACATTCCATGTGGAAAAAGGGTGCAAAATGTCTGATGCTTCAGGTTTTGTTAAATTCTTTTCACAGAAATAACTTTATGAAAAAATAATGTTTTTGGCATATTGTTCATATGTGTCTTGCATCCAAGCCCATTTCGGAAGTTATCATGCCGTAGGCATTATGTTTGATCTCAGCATGGCACTGATACAAATGTTGTGTGCCTTTATTTAAGGCATCTTAAAAGAACCGATATAGCATTGTTGTTATGCTTAAGGTTTCCTTTCCACCCTAACTAAACTGTGCTGTTAGCTTTACCCAGTGACCTTCTCCTACTAACACCCTCCCTCCTGCAGAGTGACTTAAACTGTTTATATTTCTACATTCTATCCACGGTCATTTACAAAAGTGATTCATGTTAGGGGTATGAGAGTAGTGCCCTACCTGGGAATTGAACTGACTACCTTTGAGCTGGAAGTCTAGCTGCCTAACCATTACGCTACACTGCCACCCCATTTACATGTAGTAAACATTCCTTTTTTTCCCACACACAGATGTGACATCAATGACAGACTGCCATTCCTTTACAGGAATTCAAACCACCTGATTTTCTCTAAGCCTTGTTATGAGTTAGCTTTAAATCCATTTTTTTGGATTGTGGTCATACAAGCGATCAGGTTTTTTTTTCTCCAGTAGAGTTGTTGGTTTTTTAAAAATTATTTTCGATGACAGCTGAGATAAAATGGACTAATTTGAGTAATGAGTTTGTTTTCAGTGCAAATTTTTTTTTTAATACCATTTTGTTATTCATAGATTTTCCATGGGCTATCTTTTTAATAAATGATCCGTTCAAAAAAGCAAAATATCAAAACGTTTCAGCTTGCTACTTATTAATTTTATCTTGTATGGATATGTATGTATCATATACCACTGAATTCTTACCGCTGTCAGGTGTCAAGATATGGCATCCTAATACAATAATAAATTATATTCTGATTTAAATGTTTAATAAACAAGGGAATCCATGATTTGGTCATGTGTTATTTCCAAACTCAACAAAAGTAATGAGATTTGACCATGGAACTGTTGTCACATGCCTCAAGCATTTTGAGGTGGTGTTTTCAAACAGAACAACACGCTAATAACACATTGTGCTATTGAAATTTCCATATTTGTGCATTGGATTTAGACAAAATATGTATTTCTTGTAGTAATGTCCCTCATTACCCTGTGTAGTAATGTCCTTCACTCAAACTGTTGCTGTCTGATCTGTAAACTGTAGTTTGATTCGCTGTTTCACTCAAAAAGGTATTCCATTGGCTGAAGTGGCTACTTGCTCAAATGACATCATGGTATGTGATTGGCTGAAGAAGAATCAAACTGAACAGAACTAAATGATAGCTCTTCCAGTTGAAGCATTCCATATATGGCATTGATTTTTTTGACCAGCCTCAGCCTTCAGGAAATCCCAGAGATACACCTCAACTCCATTCAAATCCTGTGGGCCTCCTGCTCACCTGTGGAATGCAACATGAGTTTTCAAATTAAAAGCCCCCAAGATATTAGCATTAAAATCAGATATTACACTAGAATTTTCTTAGTGGTAAGAGAAAGATGGATTTAATTACTGGTGAACCCACAGGTGTCCAGACGGCCAGGAGAGGCCACTAGAGCAATAGAGATTGATTGTAACCAGCTTTATCTCCATAGGCTTTTTCCTTGGCGAGGCAGAGCCAGTTGTCGTCTTGCCAATGCAGAAATCCAGCCAAAGCTGGTAATGGTGCGAAACGCCCAGCCATGAGACAGAGCTGCACCATGAACACAGACCTTTGCTCTGTTAGCCAATAATAAAAATTGTAATTATTGGAATAAATACCGTTGTTTGTGTTTTGGCTAGTTTTGCCTGCCAGGAATAAGTGCCTATAGACAGGTCACATGTCTCTGAAAGGCACAACTTGTGCTATGGCTGACGAGACAAAATTTTATCAATAAAGTTCAAATTTAAGGTAGTCAGATATGATGGAACGGAATATGTTTATTGAATGTATGGAAAAAATTGACAGCATAATTTGCGTTTCTGCATGGGTTGTGTTGGGGAATGTTTTCATGCTTTTTTTAATATGCTAAAATGTTTCCTATCCATTCTTATTTGGATTATGATGGCTAAATTAAATGGGAGTAATAATTAATTGGAGTACGAGTGAACAAACATCTATACGAAGCTGCAGGTGAATTGGAAATGCATGTGAATTGAGCCTAGTCAGCTACCTTCATGTTTTGATCTTGAAGGAAAGGAAAGTGGTTTTCCTTTTCCAACTGTAAAAAATTCTGCATGCTAAGATGTTAGGCAGAAGAAACATTTCAGAAATTCCGCTCAGTCACTTCTTGCCGGGGGGATTGAGGTTCAGAGCCAGCCAAACACGCTCGCTCCGAGCGGGGCGCAAAATCAGAAATCCCTGTTTACCAGCCGAGGGATGGGAGAGGAGGGGATGATTTGTTTTGCTTGCTCAGCGCGGGGCGGCCGTGCGGCCCGAGCGGCTCTCGGGCGCGCTCAGATTGTGAGTAAGCGGCGTCACCGCGCGCGGGGGGTCAGGCCAGGTCTGGCAGCCAGCCAGCAGGCTGGAGGCCCGCCCATGCGACCGCGTGCTGAGGTCAGAAACCTCACGTTAACCAGGACCTAAAATGACTCACTTTGCTCTTCACATCCCCGGCTCCTCTTCCAATAATCATGTGCACGTTTATGCATTATTATGCATTATTGCTACTCATTCAGATCGACTTCCCTAGTGCATTGTTTTACTTTGTGGATCAGGCAAAAAGAACTGTGCTGTTTGGCTGTAAATCATTACTTCTGCTGGATGCTAAATGCTTAAGTTGTCAAACATTGTGTTCAGATCATGGTTGCAGTTCAGAGTAAGCATATTTTTCTGTTTAGGTTCAGTTTATTTTGAATGTGGAAATTTAGATATATTGAATCTTGGTTCATCATCCATATATATTTGTAGTGCGTGGTAGAAATGTCTGAAATATGGGAATTTCAATTTTAGCTTTATTAGATCCTTTATAATCTCAGAAGGGACGTTACCATTGACAGCTTATTATGGATCTCATGTTTAATTTCACGTCGGTAGCTGAGATGAGTTTAATTTCCTGAATTGATTAAAGTTAAATGGATTTGACCCAACCGGGTGTTCTTAAACAGGTCTTGCCTTGTTTGCATTTTGCATGTCACCCCCATATACATCTGGATGTCTCCCTAAATTAGGTTATGTATCTTTCACAGTCTTACAGAGGTGCTGGACTATTGGTTAATCTGGATCATTAACCACTATGCTGTGCTGGTATTGGTCATTTGTTTTTGTTGTTCTCAGTGAAGCTGTTAAACTAAAAATTGTGCTTTGTCCCCAGATTATCTTCGCCAAAGCTATGGTCTGTCCATGGAATTTGCTCCGCCATGCGACTACAACAAACTGGTGCTGTCTCTGCTCTCCGGGCTCCCCAACGAGGTGGACTTCGCCATCAATGTGTGCACCCTCCTCTCCAACGAGAGCAAGCACGTCATGCAGCTGGAGAAGGACCCCAAACTCGTCACGCTACTGCTCGCCCACGCCGGGGTCTTCGAGGACTGTGCGTACCGCAGCCACTTATGCTCGCACCTCTCTGATGCTAACCCGACACTAGCATTAGCTTATTTCTCAACTTAGTAGTTTACTTCGGTTTCAGGTTTCTTGTTTATTTCAGCCTATATATTTATAAATTATTAGTTAAAAATCCTAGTCTGCAAGGACCATTTCTGCTAATTGTCATTTTGTTAAATGACAATTTTGCTAGGAAAGTGAAAATTATTGTATGAAATAATTATGAAAATGTAAGCATTATTTAAGCTAAAGAAAAACTTAGCCCTTTGACAGGGTAGTGAAACCACTGTATTCCTTCATGCCTTCTCTCCTTCCTGCTACAAGAGTACATTTAATTACAGTTTTGAAAATGGGAAAGAAAATAAGGTTTCACTCTTCTGTAAAATGTAACAGAATATTGTTGTACATTGTCATGTAACATACTTAACATGTGCAGGGAAACCGAACAGATTCAGTAGCTGCCTTTCCACCACTGTGTTAGTGCTAACTAGCCACGAGACGGTGCTAACGGCCTTGGGCCTAAAGCCCGAGGAGCAAGGCCTCCTGCTAGACCTATAGCACGGCAGGGTCACGCTAAATCCCGCCCACAAAGGTGTCCCCGGAGCCTAATCACACCCATTCAGCAACTGCAGAGGGAAACATCAACCTCTTTACCTGAAAATAAGAGTCTCCTCAATATTGTATTGTGCTAGCAGAAAGTAAGCACATTGCTTGGAACTGGGAATAAAGGAAAATTTACCTTGCTCTATCTTATTTTTGCAGAAGCGGAACTGTCTTATCTACGATATGTATTTTACAAAATACAACACAAAAACTTTAGAAGATAAGTGTGCAGTAAAACGCAGTGCCTGGTTTAAATCTCACTTTAAACAATTGCAATGAATTAATTTATGGTAAGGAACAGTCATCTAACCTTACAACAAAATGCAGCCGACAAGTAACAAAAACATTTAAAAAATGTACTTACACAAGTTAAATAATATTATCATGTTAACTAACAAGAAAATAGTCTCCTGCAAAGTTTTCACTTGTAATCGATAATTGCTGACGAATGTCACATTCTTTCACTATATCATTGCAAATTGCAAAGGAACACGGACCTTTAAATAAGCTTGCAGGCAACCCAAACTAAGTGCAGAAGAAGGATCAGTTTGCTGTGCTCCTATGTTACGCTTGCAGTATAAAATGGCCTTTTGTCTTTTGTGCACACCAGTCTTGGCACTAGTTCTCCATACAATGTAAGTTCAGTAAAAGACAAAGCTCCGTTAGGTATGGATAATGTTTGGGATCCACTGTGTTTTGACAACGCCAGCTACCTGAGAGAACCCCATCCCTCTCCTTGTCCGCGCCCCATACACTGGTTGGCCCGAGGGGGCCCAAGGAAATCAGAGGGCCATTCTTGGCCTTAGGCACTAGTTCGTCCCCAAATTTCAGAAACCATTAGGCTCTGTCACGTACGTCTTTGACCCAGTTGTGGAAACGGGCTAGTGACATTCATGCGTCTGTAAGGTAAATGCATGAATGTCATGGTTTAAATATAGAATATTGTATTTGGTGGAAATATAGAACACTTTGTTAGATTTTGTATGATTGAAATGAAACTTTGGTTTGCCTTGTAAAACATCTTGTCACAAACGTTGATGTTTTGTTGCAGCTTTGGGAAGTTTCTCTGCTGTGTTTGGGTTGGACTGGAAGGAGAAGACGTCTCGGGATTTTATGAAGGTAAGTTCCAAGGGTGGGCCAATCACAGGGTTTGAATTTTTACTGCATTTAAAATGTCCATATCGAATGGCATAAGTACTGTGGTTAATGTTGCTGTCTGCAGTATAAGTGAATATGCCTGTGTCAGTGTCACCACAATAATGTATCAGTGACGGTAATTTACCTCTGTGCTGTTTGCCATTAACGTGAAGGGATTCTTGCTTGTGTGTAATTGAAAGGCATCAAAAGTGACAGATTCTGCAGTCTGTAAGCCAGGGCTTCACTAAACAGCAGTACAGTTTGTGAAACACAGGTTTATTTGTGAACCTCACCTGTTTGCAAAGACTTGGATGATGTTACCGGGATTGGTATTGAGAACGACCAAGTTAACAAGTTAGATGACTTTGCCGTTACTTACAGTAGGATCATAAAAAGATGGCTTGTTCAATCTATTAGCAGCTCACATCTCCGCATGTACATTTGTTGGAGGGATGTAGACCTTTAACAGCGTGGAGTTATTAACTTAGAATGAAATGGCCATCAGACATAGGAGTGAAAGAATTTGATATATTATTTGGAACTACAGATGAGCACGTATGCCAGCATTTAGTCCTCTATTTTCCTGTATTTGGTCGGTCAGTAGTGTCCAATCATCCATATATATTGAACACACCATAATCAAGTATCCGTGCTCTGATCTGTCAGTTGGGGCCCTGCCTTATGCCTTATTCATCGACAGTTTAGTTGTCTGCTCAAAATCACGTCTGCAAAATTTGACAGATAATACATTTTTTATACAACAGAATTTAAGAAATTGTGGTTTTGGAAATTAGGCTTTGACAGTAATTTGTACATTTGAAAGAAAAGACATAAAACAGACTATGAGGATACATAAATTATTCACATGGAAAAAAAACTGACAATCTTGGTTTGACTTTTAAATCAAACAAGCATTTATCTCTGAAACTTACAATTACGATCTCCGCCAACTGGAGATCACGGTTTTAGGAAATTTGACAACTGCTTTTTGATCCGTTGTAGTTCTGGAAGGACATTGTGGAAGATCCGGAAGTAAGGGACCTCATCTCAGACAAAAGCAGCAGATCACAAGGTAAGCTCAGACGATTGCTGAATATCGAACAGTTTTGCCTGTCTACCGGTATTGATACACTCACAATTCCCAATGCTCCTCTCACCCCCCCCATAGATGATACGGTGAGGGAAGGAAGTTGGGACTCGCTGTTCCACCCACCCCGGAACGTCGGCATCAGCGACATCGAGGGGCAGCGGGTGCTTCAGATCGCCGTCATTTTGCGCAACCTCTCGTTTGAGGAAGCGAACGTCAAACTCTTGGCAGCTAACCGCACTTGTCTGAGATTCCTTTTGTTGTGTGCCCACTGTCAGTTCATTTCTCTACGGCAGCTGGGTCTGGACACACTTGGCAACGTTGCAGGAGAGGTAAGATGAATCTGCTTTTTTTTTTTTTTTTTTATTTATAGCATGCAGTAATATTGGTATCAAAAGACAGGGTACCTAGTTAGCTTTAAAATAATTTCCCTCCTGTAGTCCTGTGGCAGGTCAACATATTCTTACTCAAATGAGAGAGCGTGGCTACATAATGCATTTGTAAAAATGCCTTATAAGAGGATTGAAACTGTAAAAGGAAAACCAACAAATAAAAGCGAAAAAATAGAGAAGTTCACAGTCACTCATGTGCATGCTGTTATTACTGAGGGCTGTTCAGAAACTCTGATTTTCCTTTAGTCTTAAGCTTGTTTGTGAAAGACGGAGAGTTACGGATTCTCCTCATATCTGTATTAAAATAGTGAAGCTGAATGTTGGCTAAATGGGCTAATTTTGTGTGGTGCAGCAGTCGTTCCTCCCAGTTGCTCGAGTTGTTCTTTTCCTGCACGTCTTCTATCTGATGAACTGAACGAGCAGTAGGAGGGTGCATGCTTCGAAAGAGTTGAAACGGAGGACAGGCATCTATATTTCATGAAGTTTTCAGAGCTAAACGAATTATATTTACCTCAGTAGGATGCTACAGCAACGGTATCAATTGTGTTTTGTGTTCACAAGTTATTTTTCTTAGACTAAACAAAACCTCAGCTGACCTCAAAGCAGCCGCCCCAGGTCGTGACCGGGGCCGTTAGGCAGTAAGATCTCTGAAGAAAAGGTCGTGACATTCACATAAAACTTAGCAGCATTAGCGGACAGCGATGCACAGCTTGAATTTGGTTGTGTTAGCCGTCTCTTTAATAGCGTCTCACAGACTTAGGTTTGAGAATGAAATGATTCCAATGTACTGTCTACTATTGTAGCTTTATTTCAGCTGACTGGGCATTTTGACTTGGCAGGTTAATGCAGTTTGTCTTTTGCCTTTGAGGATACCATAACAGTTTTTTTTTTTTTTTTTTTTTTTTTTTTTTTAATAACCTTTTTTCAGCTTCAGCTGGATCCTGTCGATTTCCGAACAACCCACCTCATGTTTCACACCATCACGAAATGCTTAATGTCCAGAGACAGATTTTTGAAAATGAGGGGTGAGTAAAACCGTTTGTGTTCCAGGTTTTTACAGCTCTGCAGGTCAGAGGACATAGAGGGCCATGTGCATGTGTGTTTTCATTCCAGCTAATTTCTGTAGTCTCAAAGGCCTTCTAGTCTCATCCTGTTTTTTTTTTAGCTGTATATAACAAACTGTAGTTTAAAAAGCATAATTGTTTGTTGCATAATGAGCCTGGTCCAAAACTGACATCAGTGAAAGAATTGGTGATTAGACCGTAATTGTTAATTATCTGACTTCTTAACTGAGTTCTAGGTACTTCAAAATGCAAGTCCTATTTCATGTGATGTTTCCATTTTTTAGTATATTCCCTGTATATTCAGTTCATAAAACTGAAGGTTTGATTTTTGGAGAAACTTTGCCATCAAAATACTTTTTTTGTGTATGATATCCTTATTTTCACAGTAACAGTGTCTTATTCCCGGTATTTTATATTCAACCCCAATGTACACAGTGTGTTGTAGCGTTCCAGTTTTGTAGGTCTTCGGTGACACATATAGGCCCTACGCTAATTAATCGTCCTCATGCTTGCAGCAATGGAGATACTGGGGAACCTCTGCAAAGCCGAGGACAACGGCGTCCTCATCTGCGAGTACGTGGACCAGGAATCGTACAGGGAAGTCATCTGTCACCTGACCCTCCCCGACGTGATGCTGGTCATCTCCTCCCTGGAGGTACTGTACCAGCTGGCCGAACTGGGGGAAGTCACCTGCACAAAGATCGCCTCTGTGGAGAGGAGTATAGGTAAGCCCTGCTCGAGCGCTGTCTCAGCACCGCGAATCCCACAATGCATTGCAGTTTCCCATCTGCAGCAATTGTCTGTTTAGAATTTTCCTGACTTTACACCACCAGATTTTTATTTCAAATTAATTACATAGCTGTTTGATGCCTCACAATTAAGAGTTGCATGTAAGTGTAGTTTGAGATGGAAAAAATAATGGTTGTCAACACTAACTCCCTGCAACTGTGAGAAGTCATATGCTTGTTAGACCACATATTATAAGTTGGTCGAGTCAGGCTGGCAGAACTTCATACCTTTACTTTCAGCTTCAGGACAGCTTTATGTACGTCAGAATGCTACAGTAAATGAGCTGCTTCCCTCAACTGCAGTGTCATTTTTAACATTTTGTGTAAAAATAGTTGAAACCTTGTTTGAAAACCGGTTTCACGATTAGAAGAAGGAACCTGTTCTTTTTTGTTTATCTGTCTTCATATATGTTAGTAGTTTAGCTGTATAGTATTATTCAGTACACTGAAATTACAATTTTCATGAATTGGCCTGTTCCGGTGTATAAACGAGTGCACACGACATTTGATTTATGACCTGCATGTGTTTTTGGTTCTGTTGAAATACCTTATATCCAGTCACCTTTAAAAATGAAAAAACAATCCCGCCTCCCTGTTTCGGTGATGTCACCCTAACTCCTCTTGTCATATCTTCCTCATGAAACTTGTGCCTCCTTTTGGCAACTCCTCAGCAGTGTGGGAGAACTTGTGAGGACTGTCAAATACACCAGAATACAGCATCACTAACCCGTCTCCAGTGAGAAAAGGAAACTGTCAAACCGCTATCAGTTTGCACTTCCTTTTCAATGGTACAGGCAGTTACACTCTATGTAGTGTCACTTACGACACCAATAATGGTCACAAAACAAGCATCTCACTTTTTTCCCTAGTTTGTCTGGAGATTAGGCTTGAGAGTAAATATAATTGACTTATGTCTCGCTGTCAAATCGTTTGCATCATATGTAGCTGTAGGTTCTTCCCATGATCTCGAGACTGTGCACTAAAAACAGCGGGTTTCACTATTTTTAGCTCTAAATGGAAGCGTGTATACCTTAAGTTGAAGCTGCTGGACACTAGACTGTTGTGAATTTGATAAACATGTAATTGAGTTTTGGTATTTTGGGCATGTTTGGTGGCTAATGGAACATGGGTCTGTCTCGCTCTCTCTGAGCAGATTTGTTGGTGAGGTTGGTTTCGATAGACCTTCACACCTTCGGACCAGACGCCCTCACGGCGGTCAAGCTGATCGAGCACCAGAACGCCAGCAGCCAGGTGGGATCAGAGGTGCGGCCGCAGCTGGTGGAACGACTGCCTGCACAGATGCAGGGCGCACCCGCACCAGGTGAGAACCCCTCCCAAATTTAGACGCACTGTCACAGGAGCGCACACATGATTTTCTCTCACACACACGCTCACACAGCCAAACGATTTCCCACAAGCACCATGGCAACCATAGAGTTTTCTGATCACTTGCACATAATTGGAATACACCGTCAAGACTTCGCACAAAAACAATACAAACATGGTGTGTCGGATCACTTAAAAGGACATTTTTAAAAATAGTTTAGCTTGCGCGACTGAAACTGAGGTCATGCTAAAATGTTTCCCGTAGCTTAATGGAAACCGATCAAAATATTTCATTTCACATTTGTGACACATCCATAGTGACACATTTTTCCTTCAAGGAATATTGTTCCTGTGCTGCCGCTTGTGAGGGCACATCAGATAGCAAAACGCTCCACTTTACTGCTTGGGTTTCCACTGATCCCATTTAAACATAATGGGTTCTTTCGGCAACATGGTCCATTAAGGCTCCATTGAAGACTATAGGACATTGTGTTTTAATCTCACTATTACAGTGTAAAGTATTTGAGATAACTGCTCAGGTTTTTTTGGCCCCGTTGCCTGGTTGGCTGCAATTGTAGTCCACAATGGTTTGTTTCTCAAGAGCTCTATCATCTTTAAGGCTGAGGGTGGCAAGCTAATACAAAAAAAAAAAACAAGCTTGGCTTTACAACATGTAATGTGTTGCTGCTCTGCTTCAAAGCTACAAAAACAGCAAGAAAACAAGCTAGTTGCTGACCCAGGGAGAGTGTATTTAAGTCTTGAAACGAGGAGATAGCAGAAAAAATCATTTATTGATTGTAGTTTAGGTGTAGACTGTCCCATTGTTTTCCAGGATAAAAAAACTGCTGCAAGAGCTGGGATGAATGTAGAAGTCATACAAGCATGAGAACACAGAATTGTAGTGCTTTGACACTTGTTTGAGTTGAAGTGGCAACATTAGGCTACTAGCATGGCTAATTTTATTACGCTGTTTCTTGGTTGCTTGCCTAATTGCATTTCTTCATTCATGGTTTTCATTTTTTCCACAGTTATGACTGAATAACTCAGCAATTCAGGGAATATTTAAGCAAGCCATTCATTTCAGGCCTATTAGAAAAGTTAACAATAAAAAAGACCATCATCTTTAAGTTGGTTCAGCCTGCTAGTGTAATATTTCTAATCGTAATTGCTTATCCTGTTTCAGTTGGGTGTATCTCATGTAGAATATTTTCAACTCTTTACTCTGGTGCAAATTATGCAGTTCATTCATATTTTTACACGCATAAGATTTATTCCAGCTAAAACAGTCGATGTTTTATGGTGTCTTTTGCATCTTGCAACTTTATATTCTGAAACTAAAATATCCCGTAATTACAATGCAAACACCAGGCAGTCGAGGAAAACGAGGCCTAGGGAATACAAAGCAATGGATCTCTTTTCTATCCTGTATAAAATTGAACATAATTGTGCTTTTAATGATCGGGTTGTAATTATTTGCAGCTTACTTAAATTAAACCCATATGCAGCTAGTATTTTGTGGATCAAGGTGTGTCTGAATACTGAAGACACATTTGTCTAGTTCCAAAGTTCAACGTTTATGATCTGTGTGTTTGACATGATCGCAAGCCAAAGCACATTTAAGATCCTGTGACCGTTTTTTATTTCGGACATAAAATCCACTGAAACCATTTTGGCACAACCATGTGGAAATTAATATTCAGTTTCAATTCAGATGATATTGTTTATGCTGTATAAGGTGTCAATCACTGGCCAGACTGTAAAGCTCATGCCATTTTATTTGTCTTTTTTTATCATAAAGATAAATGTCAAGTAAATTTTAAGCAAGAAATACCATTCAGACAGTAATCGAGGAGTTTCTATCCTTGTGAATTCATGGAAATTAGTTTATTTTCAGCTGTTAAGAGCTGAATTTTTTCCTTAAAAAACCACTCTCTGGCTTTGGAGAGTTGCTTACAGTAAAATACAGATCCTTATAGTAAAATAGAGAACTGTTTACAGTAAAATAGAGATCCTTACTGTAAAAAGGTCATGCATCAGTGATATTTGAAAAGGGTTTTTGGGCTGTTATGTTATACAAAATCCTGTAGGTGGTGACATGCTGCACCCTTACTGTGTAGGCATAGGTCTTCCTCCTAAATGTATGTCTGATCATGGTTGTTTTTTTCTTGAAAGCAGTAAGAATTCCTGTCCAGTCCCCTCCTCCTGGAATTGTGGAAATTGATGGTGAGAAGTTTGCAACCCAGTGGTAAGTAGCGCGCACATTATCACGGTATGCCCATGTGTTTCACCTGCATCGCTTATTTGGATCAGTGGCCATTTTACTTTCCGTACTTGCTGGGAAACGTAGAACTTGACATTAAGAAAAAAACAAAAGATATATTGTCAATAGCTTTGCATTTGTTTTTCAAAGCCAAGCTTGTTTTGTTTCCTCCGCCAGGCTAAACGCGCACTTTGAAGTCAGCGACGGCTCCGTGTCGCGGTCGGAAATGTACTCCGAGTACCTGTCTACCTGTAGCCGAATGGCCCGTGGTGGGATCCTCACCTCCTCCGGATTCTACAAGTGTTTAAGGTCAGTCAGGAGGGCACTGAAGAAACCATGTCAGCCGCTATGTTTTCCATGTCTCGCATTTATAGTTATGGGGGAAAAAAAAGGTATTTGCTTTTTGATGAAGAGCCGGTAAAATCATTGCCTCCGTCATTTCAGCTTTCCATATCATCTGCTTGCTGATTTGATTGTTACCTTAAACAGACTTCTTCAAAATTAATGTAAGGTGTTGGATTATTAAATGTAGTCGTTTACCAGGCACTTTCATCCAGTAAGACTTAGTTTCCTGAAGTACTTTCCGGAAGTATTGCGGATGTGGTACCTTGCTTAGCGGCGCAATGACAGTATCTTGGCTGAGATTTGAACCTCCAGTCTCTGAGTTACAAGACCAGCTTCCTAACCATTATACTACGCTGCCAGACCCGGATTGTTTGGAGCCAGTTAAAAGGATATTCCAGCATGTCGCCAGTTAGACGCATTTGTTTAGTCATCAAGAGTAGAGAACCGCATCACTTCTGTTTTAATTTGTGGTTGATCATTTCAGAGGAATCCTCTTAACAATTCGCTGGACTACAGAAAGACTCAAAGAACTTAGTTTATTTTTGTGCTATTTTCCACGTCAACACATAGAGGCCAGAACAAATGTGAGTCCCGAAATTCTCTCAAGCTCTAAGGGATTGAACGAATACCATATTGAAAAACGTGGCTGGCTACAACTGTGGTAATCAAAGTCATTTCTGGTGCTTCTAGAACTTTTTTTTTTTTTTTTTTAACTTGAACTTCAAGTCTTCCGAAAGGGAGATGTCATTGGAGGATTTCGCTTTTGTTTGGAGGTAGACGGTGTTACCTAAAGTGCCTCACAGACTCTCATTCGTTTGGTTGAGTCAGAGTTAAGTTTACCGATGCTGTACTGCTCTACTGTTGTAAACCTGTTACGTTGTAGTAGACTGGTATTATTCCTGCGTTCATCTTGGCGCTGTGGTGTTTTCATTGGTCAGGAGCATCTTCCCGAACCACACGGTGAAGCGGATGGATGACGTGAAGACGAGCGGTCAGGCCCACATCCATGTGGTGGGAGTCAAACGGAGGGCCATCCCGCTCCCCATTCAGCTGTACTACCAGCAACAGCCTCCACCCGCCCCTGCGCCTCGGCAGGAGGCTCCTTCCGACCCTCCTAAGGCGCCCACTACAGGTAGAGCACCGCCAGCGCAGCCAAGAAACAGGCAGGGGTGGGAGGGTGACTCTCCACCAGATTCATAATTGGTTATTGTACCTGGAGATTTCAGTCATTCACTAAGTTAAACCAGTCAGTGTTCTTACATGGACAGTCAGTCAGTACACTTTGATGTTTGATTATCACATGGATTATGTTACCTTGCTTCCTCTTAGTTAATGTGAGAGGGGCCTTGCAACTGCTTCTAGAATATTGGGTTTTATGCTAAAATCATAATGTGCGGTTTTGTTTTAGTAGGAATGTAAAGGTTTGCAAACGTAATGGTTCATGTAAACCCCAGCTTATGTGTTATGGTTTTCGGTGAAGCAGGGAAAAATGGCATATGAAAAATGCATGTATCTCTGTCTTACACAACTGAACATGACAAGAACATGACTAAACTGAGCCAAGGTATATGTGGCAAGCCACTACACTCGAAGCTTAAAGCATGAAGAACTCGGGTAATAAAAAGCGTCACAACAAAACACGCAAGCAAAATTGGGTTAAAATGAAGACCAGCAAGTCCAGTGTAAACCAAACAACAGCAAGCATAAACTATGGCTGCACTGTCTTTGCTGATTGGCCAGATTTTTAAAAAGACGTCTGAATTTTTTTTTATTCATTTATGTATCTCCTTATCCTCTGTGTCCACCTACACATGATGCCTCTCCTAGCATTGTTGGCAAGGCAGCAGGGAGGCAGCGTAAAATGTATGTGTTGTTTCAGATGTTATTTCACTGCATGAATAAATCTTGGAGATTGTATTAATTCAGTTCACGGTGTGGACTGAACTCCTGGGCCCTGTTTCAATAGGTTCAGTATTAGCATATGTGCTGTTGTACCCCTATGTCTTAGTCACTGCAGGAAGTGTTAACCGACGTGCCAAAATAATGATATGCAATTACTGCCTCGCTAGGAATAGGGATGTAGGAAACTGATAAGTGGATTATGATCAACTAAAATTAATTAAACTGGAGGTCACTGTTAACTCGCTCTACCTTTTGAAATCTTTTAATTCCTCTTTTTTACCTGAAATAATGAGTTCAGTGTTGGCTCGTATTTATTTCTATACCCTAAATTCAACCATGTTTTGGAGCGCCTACTTTCTGGGTCAGAATGATTTAAGCTTTTGACTGGGGATTTTCTGAGAATAGAATAGTTCTGGGGGCTCTGGTCATTGAATTCCTTTGGAGACTGGTGAGAGAGTCCATTTGTCTTCATTCTGACCCATTGACAGTCTTCCTGTCATGTGTTGGGTTAGTGGATTTGGATATAAAGCTGGAACATCACAGAATGTGTTTGGTGATCCTGAGCAGGTTGCAATCTGATGCCTTGTGTGTCCCTTTCTTTATAGGCTTGCCCCAAGGTCCTCCGAATATGGGTGGCCAGTTCCATCAGACAGCAGCCAGTAGCCTTACAGCCACCCCACCAGCCTCCCAGCTGGCCTTTGCCATCCAAGGTGTCCCCAACGCAGGCCAGAGTGTTCCCAGGCCCCCCCTACCCCAGCATCAGCCACCCGTGGCGATGAGTGTGACCGCCGACAAGCCAGGAGACATCCCGAAGCCCATGGTGGTCCAGAACTCCACCTCAGCCCCTGTCCACAACCATTCGGCTGTCCACCAGGCGGCCGTCACGGTGGTGACCTCCCAGGCCCTGCTGCAGCACCCCCCTGTCCTCACGCCTGGGGGAGGCCCGGTCACCGTGTTCCAGCAGGGCCTTCCCCAGACTCATATCCTGGCAGGGCGTGTGGCGAGCGTGGCCCCGCCTGTCGCCATCTCGCCAGGGCAGCAGGCACAGCCGCAGCAGCCAGCACCAGCTCCACAGCAGGCCGTCACCGGGCCCCAGGAAACGGTGGTCCTCGCTCCCCCGCAGTACGTCGCGCAGTCTGCCCCCTGCTCGTCACTGCAGAACTTCCAGGTGGCTGGAGGCCAGGTGTTCACCATCGCCGGCGTGCAGAACTCCCAGGGATCGCGCGTCACCTTCCAAAACATTGCCCCAAAGCCCTCCCCTCCCCAGACCACCCTGGCGACCCAGGCCGTGCAGCAGGGCGTGGTCATCGTCAGCCCCGCCCCCCAGCAGAGCCAGGCATTTGCTCCGGCTCTTCACCAGATAGTCTTGGCCAACACCTCCAGCATCCCTGCCACCCAAGCCGTTCAGCTGGCTGGACAGTCGAGTATGGCCACCTGCCCCCCACCGGCCCCCTGCCCCCCGGCAGGCAGCCCCATGCCCCAGGTCTTGCCCAACCCCTCCAACGTTCCCCAGGCACAGGGTCCACCCCCCACGGTCAGCCAGATGCTCTCGGTGAAACGGCAGCTTCAGCAGCACCCAACTCCTCTGCCGCCGGGACAGCCTACCTCCACTGAGTCCAGCTTGATCAAGCAGCTGCTGCTTCCAAAACGAGGCCCTTCCACCCCTGGAGGGAAGCTCATCCTTCCCGCCCCGCAGATCCCGCCTCAAACCACACCCGCGCCTCCAGCCCCCAGCTGGTGTACCAGGTGGCCAACAGCCCCAGTCCTTCCTTCGGTGTACAAGGGACGCCGCAGACTCCCCAGGTCCTGGTGGGCCAGCAGAACGTGCAGCTGGTGCAGAGCCCCCTGCAGTCACATGGTGCAGTCCACACCGTCCCCATCTCCAACCTGCAGATTCTGCCCGGTCCGCTCATCTCCTCAACCAGTCCCACTGCCCTCATCCAAGGTACCCCGGGCAGCCAGGTGACCTTCACGGTGGTCCCCAACACCGGGTTCGCCGCTGCCGCCGTCAGCCAGGGAGGCAGCTCGCAGGTTGGGGCTGTGGAGAGCGCGACAGCACCGGCACAGACGGCGGCTCCCTCCCTGCCCGGGGCCACCTGCCCAGCCCCCACACCTCCCTTTAGGGGGGACAAAATCATCTGTCAAAAGGAGGAGGAGGCCAAGGACGCCACGGGCCTACACATACACGAGCGCAAGATCCAGGTGATGGAGAACTCCTCCCTCGCCGAGGGGGCAGACAAAACCAGCAACGGGAACTCGGCCGAGACAGAGGCACCCGCCACCAGGCTAGTGAACGGGAAGAAATGTGCCGATTCCAGTCTACCTCCTTTCAACTCAGGGAAAAGCCAGCTGGAGGGTGGCCCACGTGTGCAGGTCCCGAACGGGCCCCTGTCTGAAGCCAACGGGGTGCAGGGAGCGGGGCAGCCGGAAGCGGTGGAGGCCAAAGGTGACCCTAGGCGGTTCCTGTTGAACGGGCTCTATGACTTTGAGAGAGGGGATAGCCCAAACCTAAGCAAAAACATTCCAAATCACAAGGCTTCCAAACACTTGGGTAATGGGGAAATCCCTCCACAGAGATGGCAAGAGAACCCAGACCCTCCTCAGCAAGACACTGCCAAAGCCGACCAATCGGAGCGAATGTCCAACGGGCCCATGGCGGCCTGTAACTCCACCCCCATCGCGAACGTGCAGGCGGAGGCGGCGCCCTCCACTTGTCCGAAGAGCACCAGCAATAGCGCCGAGCTCTCCAACGGCCCCGTGCGATCACCACTCAACCAGCAGCAGCAACAGCATCAGGCCCCCGTCTCCACGCCCGCCGCGCTCTCCTCCGCCCCCTGCACCACCCCGTCCGAAGCTCCGCCCTCCAACGGCGCCGGGAACGAGAGCAGGGCTGCCAAAAGGCTGGCGGAGGATTCGGACAAAGCGGCTGTGTCCGGCATTCCCAGCAAGGTCGGGGTGCGGATAGTGACGATCAGCGACCCCAACAACGCGGGCAACAGCGCCACGATGGTGGCCGTCCCCGCGGGTGCTGACCCCAGCACAGTAGCGAAAGTAGCAATAGAAAATGCTGCACAACAGAAGCAGCACCCCTCATCGTTCGTATTGGCGGCTACCGCTCAGGTGAGTCCACACGCATCTGCACATCACTAGTAAAACTCAAGATTGAAGGAAAAAAAGAAATGTTATTACATTTTTGCCTCAGAATACATTTCCAGGGCCTTGCATTCTCAAGTTATTTCTAGTCCTTTCAGTCCCTCTCATTGAGGTTTTCTGCTTGTGTATGCTAATGCCTGAAACTGACTTGGCAGGCAGGATTAAAAATGGTCTTCGGTGGCTAATGGAGTAAAGGCGTATGTTGGTGGTGCAGCTGGGGACCCCAGAGCTGGGAGTTTGAGTGATAGCCATGCCATTATTACCTGTGGCTTGAGGTCCATATTGCTAAAGCAGCAATAGGCTAAGCCTCTTTGGGGAACAGTAGGGGGCTAAGCCAGATAAAGTCCTCAGTCTCATGACTCTCTAGCGGCCTCTGCTGGCCAGCAGGGAACCTGCAAGATTATCCCTCCACTTACAGTACTCAGAATGTGTAAAACCCTCCAAGTTTTAGTTATGATGGTATCTGTGGTTCAAATGGGCTGGAAAATTGACTTGACCACTTAAGACCATGCTTCAACACGAACTTGCTTACGGACATGGCTTTTGACATAAATGCATATTAATGCAAAATTTTTAGATGAAATATCACACAACTTGACTGAAATACTCATCAGAATGTCACTCAGTCGGCAGAGGCTACATCAGCCCATCTGGTTTTGAGAGCTGATGTTGAGCAAAACATTCAACGAAAATCCATTATTGAGAAATCCCAAACTTCCTTTTGTTGTACACCCAGCTATTATCCACAAGTTCATGTCATTCAAAGGTGTCATCATTTTCAGTGGTTCTTGGACACCAATAACATCTGCTATGACCACTAATACTACTAGAATTCTTAGTTATGAATGTTTAGATTGTTTACTTAAATGTGCCACAGTGTTTGGAAGGGCATTTCAACTACTAAATTTCACCAAATTAAACACCCCAAAATTGTGCCGAATGACATGAAACTTCATATGCAAAATGTTGTACTGGTGTGTATATAAATTAGTGTGTCAAAAAATGGCTGCTAATTTATGATTTTCATAATGTATGCTTGCTTATGTGTAAACAGTCTCCTCTCATTAGTAAGTCATTCTCTAAGCCTGTGTGCAAGTCTTGTCAAGCGTATCAGGTTTTGATTAAAAACATGGCCGCTAAAATTGACAGTATAATTCTCTATCTTCAGCTATTTTGTATAATTCTAAATGTTCTTAATTGAAGGAAGGGGTTGTGTGTTTAAAACCTGACCTCTGCATGCTAATTAATTGATTATTTTGAAGCTAATATTTCTCAAGGTTCAGTCAACCACCAGAAACTTGGTATGCTCAAGTATAGTGCCACAAATTACATGTGTATAAAGTTTGAAAATAAGATTCAAAACAGCTGTTGTGGATTGTATTTCTCTTCAAGATTAAATATCTACAATTAATTCCTTTGTAAAAACATACATTTTATGGTCTGGTTTTGTTTTACAATTATGGTAGAGATGTACTAAAAGCAGAATTTGTACATTTGAATATTAAACTTTATTAATGTGCAATTGGATCCAGTTTTAAATGTTATGTCCATAGACTTTGTACAAATGTATTCCCTGTATTGCAGTTTTTTGCAGTAATCTTTCAATAGTTTCATAATAGAGAACCAAGGCAAAAAGAGAGCTAGATTTTCTCATGCTTTACAGCGAATTTCTTACTCCTATCTGCAATAGGCATGTCAGTTTCTGCAGGTATATTAAGTAATATAATAAGTTTTACCTGGTGTGCCCAAGACCAAGCAAATTTGTTAGGTTTGTGTTGGTCAGTGAACTTTTGCTTCAGGCAAAATGGAAACAGCCTGCCTGTTGAGGCTGTAGTGTACAAAACAAAATTTGAACTTTTATGTGATTGTGTCCCAAGAGCCACAGAATGTGTTGTTTTGTGATGGTGCAGGTATATTTATGAAATCTAAAGACATTGTTAATACAACCAACGTCAAGGTTTAAAAAAAACAGGACATCCAGTTATTCAGTCGCAAATCAAAACCAATGAAAGTGTAGCGCGCAAAGAAAAGATCTACCTTTTCAATGTAGGCTTCTCACTGCAACCTGTGAATCACCTCTGTTCCAAGGCCTCCCACCCATGGAATGTGTCTGTCACACCATTCGTGAGTTAACTGCCGTTTGTAGAGGGTAAAACAGAGTCCTTCTACTTTTCACATTAGAGTTTCGTAGCAGTAAGTTTTCACAGTATGTTAAACAGTTGCCATTTTTTTCATGTTAACAGAGCACGCTCTGTGGAGTGGTATCTGTGGAGTGTTGATTTGATTGGTGATTCAGAGAGTACAGCTCACTTGAGTGAACGAGCGCGCGCAGGAGTGGACTCTGCATTGTGCTCAGGGTTTATCTGTCCTGCTTCCTCTTTGGTTTCCTTTAGCTCAGCTAACATCGCTCTTCAGGCTGTGCTCGGCCTTTGGGTGTCAATTGTGTATGTCACTCTCTTCCTCTCTTCAGCTGCAGTGCTCGGGGCTCTGTAGTGTCATCTTGCCGGTCAGTGTTTCCGTCCGAGTTTTGGAGGTCCATTCCTTCAGCTTGGCCTGCTATGTTTCTCCTTTTTACATATTGACGTGATTAACTGACTGTTGGTCCATCAAACAAACATTTGAACGGTTTAGCCTCGAGGTGCTTTTTTTTTTTTTGTTGCTGCATTTGAACGGTTTAGTCTTGAGGTTTTTTTTTTTTTTTTTTTTTTTTTGCCGCCCAATTTGATCCTTTTGCTTTTTGTCCCGATAGCGTTGTGTGTGGTCTTCGGTTTCAAGCGGAAAAAGAATGCGATTGAGAAGTATTTTGACCTCAGAACTAATTGTTCCACTGTTGTATGTAAGCTCTGCAATGCCAAACGGAATCATCATGACTGAACCCAATGCAAAACCTTTAGCTGGTGAAACAGGAAGTTCAGTCTTTTAGCCCAACAACAAACCCATCTGCAGGCTCCCATGACTTTATTCCCTTACCAACCGTTGCTAATGTGACTAACCAAATGGAGAAGATAGCGCAGCCAATAGGTAGCTTTCATTTAGTAGAGTGAATGACCAACAAGTTTGAGCTTATTCTTGCCTCCCACACTCAGACCCCATAAGCACAAAATCTTAAGTACAGCTGCTTTCAACTCGTTTAGCTCAGTTTGAGCTATTTAGAGTCTATAATTAATTTAACTCCATTAAATAAGTTTCTTTCATGCAGATTCAAAGACCATTAAGATAATGTCAAGTCACCATGTCAAAAAAAGTCATGTTTATAAAATATAATTGAGTGCACTTGAGTAATGAGTTTTTATGGATGCTGCATCTTAGGGCAGTAATTACTGCCGTTTTGCACTCCTTTGTTGGCATGCCCAACTATCCTATGAAATACCAATTATATTACAAAATAACCGTTCTTCATTATTCTTAGGTTGAACATTACACTTTTATTGCATGTTAAGCGCACAGTAATATTTTGTTCCGTAGGTGCACAATAATGTATTGCAACAGTTTATGTTTTGATGAACAGTAATGCTTTGATGATGTATTCTTATATTCTGAAATAGTGTAAACTACAGGGTCTGAAAGTATGAAAATACTATTTCCTGGATGCATTTTTACAGAATGTAGTCAGTGGGCTTCTGTTAAGATCAGTTGAGTTCAGTGTTTGAACCAGTTTTTTTTTTTTTTTTTTTTTCCCTGCACAGCCTTCGTCGACACCATCTCTTCCCCAACCACCACAGCCCAGCAGCGCGTCGTCCACGTCCACGCCACCCCTGGTCGTCTCCCAGGCTCCCGAAGGCCCCTCGGAGCAGGACAGGAAGCCCGGCCACAACTTCAAGTGTTTGTGGCAGTCCTGTAAAAGGTCTGTCCAGTAGATTGTGGAATGCACTACTTTTAATGCTTGTTGCCATAGAAATTGTTGCCATTGCCTAACTAAAAGGAATTTCCCCACAAAGGGTTTTCCTATTGTATCTAGTCAGTGCGGTTTCTGCGTTGCCTGTGTTTAGTTTATCAGGTTACTGTTTAGGTGTGTATGGCCAATGGAGAAGAATATTTATTTGGTGAGTGGGTGGCCATGTTTGTGCAGGTGGTATAAGGGTTGTGACAGCATGAACATGGAGACAGTCGAGTTGGGAAGGATATTGATGGCTTAGTCTTCCTGTGTGAGTGTCTGTTTTGAGCGAGTGAAATGTGCTCACTGTTAGCTTCCCTCATTATGTAAGTTGTCTGTGACTGGTTTGTGCGATGTATGCATAGAACCGATTGGTGAAAGTGTATTGATTTTTTTTGGTGCAGGTGGTTCGAGACACCGTCTCAGGTGTTCTACCACGCCGCCACCCTGCATGGAGGAAAGGAGACGTACCCAGGGCAGTGCCTGTGGACGGGGTGCGAGCCGTTTCCCCGCCAGAGACTGTCCTTCATCACCCACCTGCAGGCAAGCGTCCCGGCACCGTCCGCACACACACAACCTCCCGCACTTCCTGTCTCCGATCTAACAGACTGATATCCCGGCCTGTCTTTCTGCAGGATAAGCACTGTTCACGAGACGCCCTGCTGGCTGGGTTAAAACTTGAGGAGCAGACGCAAAGTGGCAATCAGAAAACTCCCAGGTACGTTTTGAACCCCGACTGTGAAAATTCACAGGTGGCCTTTAAACACGAATCAGAAATTCTCCATTCACTTTTAAAACACAAGCGAAGGTAGAGCTTCGTTTTTCAGTAATGCCGGGCTAATTAAAATCATAATGTTGATCTAATGATCTTGTTGATAAAAGCTCAGTACAGATGCATGCAGTACGGTTTGGCATACCCCTGTATTACATTTAGATAAATTGTCTCCCCTTTTTATACATTGGACTTCATCTAAAAATATTGGAGTGCATAATGTGAAATGTCCATACAGTCACATCTAATAGGAAGTTATTGTACTTCAGCATTGATGCCTTTGGCTGATTTTAATTGGAAGTTCACCTGCTTTCCCATTTCATAATAATCCAGGACAAAATGGAGGACCACTGATATCATGGGACATGTAGTTTTGACATTATATTAGAACTCACCATGTCAATTAATCCTGTATATCAAAGGTCATTTAAGGGGTCTCTCCCCTTTTTACTTTATTTTACCTGGGTGAGGTAGTACAAAGTAAGTGGATAGTACTGTTGTAGAAGCCAGATAAATTTACAGTTGAGATTAGGTATTCCATATAGTAGAACAATGTTGGAGATAGGAGATTTTTAAAAAATTGATTTAAAATTTTTCAGATTTTTCTTTGCCTTAGTAGTACAAAAAAATGGAAGTTTAAGCGTGGGTGTTGAGTATTTCAGTCAAATTTCCTTTGACTTCGAACGCATTCCTTTGAGAACCAGAATGGTATGGTATGGTATGGTACAGTGGACATGGTTATTGGATGATAATTGAATTTGTGCATGGCAGAATACATGTTAAATATATTAAACACTAGGCTAATACAAATTATGGAGCCATAAGAACAGTATGTGCTGTGTTAAGCTCAACAAGGATGACGCATCGTAAGCTGTTCTGGATAAGAGCTTCTGCTAAATGGTTTACACACTGTAATGGCTGCTGTTTGCGTTGTTCAACACTCCACACTCATCAGTGTCCTCAGTATTCTAAATGCGTATGCCAAGTATGTAAGAGAATAGACCTGATGCAATAGGGTTAGTAAGATCAGGTACATTTCAGAATGTGCATATAATATCGTTGTCATGTTAGTAGTCAATATTAGTTTCTGTATGTTGGAGTCTTTAGAGTATATAGTGTATATATGCTGTATAATACACTGCATTCCATAATTATTTGGACAGTGACACGTTTGCTGTTTTGGCTCTTTGGTCCGGCACATTGGATTTAAAATGAGATCCGTGATAATAGGGATGGAGTGTCGGCTCTCAGCACTCGAGTGTCAATATTAATGAATTAAACATGAGTTTGAAGTGCATCGTGGCTGTGATGGAGAGATGGATCCTATTAGGGTCCCAGCTGCAGCACGCGGACGTTATCGGGACGCTCATTTCTCCGCTTCTCTCCCGAGCAGGCCCCAGCCCGAGGCGAGCAGCCCCCCCACTCCGAGAGCCCAGAAGGCTCTGGTCAACCACCCCAGCGCTGCCCTCATGGCCCTGCGGAGGGGGTCCCGGAACTTGGTCTTCAGGGACTTTACCGTGAGTATCGCCAACCCCCGTCCCCATAGGAACAGCCATTACGGGTCCTTTCACCGTGCCTCAAAGGGCCTGTCTATGTTTAGCATCGAACTGGGACCGTTGTGTAGATGTTCATATTTTAGAACGATTGCAATTAAGGGACAGAACCGTCCAGCTCTGGATCCAGCTGTCGTACCCATGTGGTGGAGAGACTGACATGGTGATCGGACGTCCTCGTTAAGCAGAGACGTGATCGAGTTTCGCCGTTTCCTCCTCGCCATTCTTGTAATTCTGTCAAGTTGTTTGAAAACCGGAAGCCAACGCTGTGGGGCGGTGAGGAGTCGAAACGCCTTTTGACAATATGAAGTCCACGCTGGAAAGAGGATGGAGACGGATCTATATCTGAACACACATGAAAAGAAATGGCAAAAGAGGGCTATAGTCACATTCGGATACATCATTGTTAAAAACGATGCATAAAAAATAAGCTAAGGATGGCGATTCTCACAGCAAGAGTGGGAGAATGTCCAGTCCTCACTCAGTGGAGTTGCGCGCACAGCTCCGCTGCTGTTGATAGACATTTAAACGCCACACAGGACTCGACACATTGATTCGCGTCCAGGCGTAGTGGCTGGATTGACACGGGCGTGCGGAGACCCGCCGTCCCTTTGATAGTGATCTGACCGCCATGGTCGTATCACAGAGATGGGATCTTAAAGTGAAATATAAACAGGGCCTGTATGTAACCTGATCTGCTGTTAAGCGTCATCGCTAAAATATGCAGGTAGTCGGAGTAAATTGTAAGTAAATGTCAGTAAATTTAGCATGATTCACACATTGCAACTTTGAGCTCTTAACCATAAAGTAAGTACAACCTTAAGAGGCCTCCTGGGTATGCTGAAATAGCTGTCTCTAGAGTCCAGGCAGAAATATAAGGGCCAGGATTCTCTCTCAGTTAAGGCTCCTAGACTCTGGGACAGCCTCCCTTTGCACATTAAAACTGCTAAATCAAGTCTAATAATCAAAGATCCATTTTTATAAGTTGGTTTTTACAGATGTTTTGGAATTGTTTGCTTGGTTGTGTCTGGTTTGCTCTGTCGTTCTGTTATTATTATCACTATCATGCTCACACACCTTTTTTAGGACCCATGAAGCATGTGACTAAGCTCCGCCCACTGTTGCAACCTCCCTCCTCCATGGTAACCTCCTCCCTTTATTTCCACAGGATGAAAAAGAGGGACCAATAACCAAACACGTCAGACTGACAGCTGCCTTAACCTTGAAGAACATAGCAAAATATTCAGACTGTGGCCGAAAGTAAGTCAACCACCTTCTTTTTACGCGTACTGTCTACATCGACAGCTGGTTTTCTCATAATCTCTTTAGGCCCGAAAACGGTTACAGGATATTAAAATATGGGTAAGACTCGACAGATGCACATGACAGATGATCCACTTACCATATTGGCATCGTCCAGTCCCATTTATTAACCTAGTTCTAGGATTTTAAGTTTTATACTAATGACAGACTGTCTTATCCCTGTTTCAGTAACCAGAGTGATCCTGCTCCAACGGATGCCTAAAATGGCACCCATCCTCAGCAACTTTGTAGCAACGGAATTGTGATGTTGCCGTAGTCAAAAACCGTTATGTCTGAGACCACAATACACAGTGTAACTGGGAACATTTTGTAACGCATGCATTGTCCAGCAAATGGTGTCTGATTCTTTGAATGGATGGGAAATTGATCCATATAATCTGTACAAAAGACCCTTGCCCTTTTTGGAGAATATGTTCTTGAGTTCTCTGCCAATTTAAATCTCAGCAAATTCTATGCTGTATGAGTGCAACTTTTAGGGGGTTTTTTTTTTTTTTTTGAGACTAGCGAGCTATCTTGGGCTGAAATGTCTGCTAGCCCGGTTGAGATTTCACTTGACTGGTTTTTTTATGTTAGATAATGTGCATCATAATTACATTTACCCCCCTATTATGTGTAAAAATGTAATGTATGGTAAATGATAATATATGAAAAGCGGTAAGATTGGTAAAATGAGTTTTATTCATAATCACTGAATAAAAACACAATCATTGTTTTCATTCCACAGCCTTAGAACAACCAGTTTGTCTCCTTTATAAATCTGAGTTGTATTTGACGCGGAAAACTTTATGGAACATTCTTCTTTGTGTAACAATTTCTCGACTGGCAGCTTTCCGTTACTGTGTCCCTATAGGCCTGCATGTGCCTGTGTAATGGAAATAGGTACCCTGGGGCACATCCACTTAGATGTCCACCATTTTAGTATCCGCCAAGGATAGCAACAGCACTCCTGTACATTGTAGCTGCGACCCTCAAAGTACCACCAGTACGAGGAATGGTTAAGAATAAAGATGGTCTTAATGAAATAGTGCGGAAATTCATTCTGCAGCGCTTTTTTAAAAAGCTTAATCAGTGAATTTTCCCAGACTGCCTGGGGTGTACATTTGTCAACGTGTGTCTTTGAGCTAATGGAGATGTGTGTCCTCCTCCTCGGCAGGTTGGTGAAGCGACATGAAAACCACCTCTCCGTGCTGGCGCTCAGCAACATGGAGGTGTCCACCACACTCGCCAAATGCCTTTACGAACTGACCCGCTCGCTCCAGGCCTGAGGTCCCAAACGAGACAGCCGCTCCGGACATGGGGGGGAACGCAAGGAGGGGGCAGGCCGCTCCCAAAGGCGGAGCCGAACTTCAGCCGCGTCTCTGAAGAGGGCTATCTTCAACAAGGAGAGAGAGAGAGAGAGAACTCCCCAAAAAAAAACAAAAAAAAGGGCACTGTCAGCGCCTCGCAAAACCGCTCACTGTACTGGAGTCAGTGAAATGAAATAGCCTCGCTCCACCAGGAACCGGTGAAGTAGTCTTGCTGTAAACTGGGATCAGTGAACAGTCCCTTTCGTTCTTTCCACAAACTGCCACGGGATCTTCCAGCGTCCGTCTGCGCACGTCCGCCCAAGCGCCTCACCGACAGAAGCGCCACCAGCCCCTCATCACTCCCATCTTTCACAGCGTCCGTACTCCCAGCTCAGCTCTGTACCTTAATAATCAGATGGCGTTTATACTCTTCCCCCTGCCCCAACCCGCCCCCATCCCCATCCACCCCCCATCCCAAAACGAGCACATTTTTCTAATCCTGGGACTGTTTGCCTGAGCTGGGTTGTGTACGAGTTTTGGTAGATTGAAGGTCCTTTGGGGGGGGGGGTGTATAGCAGGTGCGAGAGGGTGAGTGGGGGTGTTGGGGGTTCGGGTTTGGCGGGTGCTGCAGCTGGTGACTGGCTAGAGTGTGTTTTTCTTTAGAACTTGGTAGCTTGGTTTTTTCTTACTTGAGCCGATATATTTTCACTTATTTATTATTGAAATAAATACCAATATCGAAATGAGAAAAAAAAAAATCCTGTAAATATTTGTGAATATATATAAAATCCACTCTCATGCCGCGACAGTCACTGGAGAGAACCTGCTTCGCGGGATCATAAAAGCGTAACAGTAGGTCCAGTAGGTTTTTAAACGGTCCCCGTCACTTGTATCCAGTGTGATAACATACGCAGCAGTGGATGAATGTTCTACAACGACGTGTAAATAGTCTGCAAAGGTACAGCTGCTGTAAAGTTAAAGGGGAGGGAAATGAATTTTTTTGTTTTTCTTTTTTTTTTTTTGTGGAACTGTGATTTTTTTTTAATTTTTTTGTATTATAATACCCTGTAGAACTCATTTTGCTGGCTGAAAGAGTATGGAATAATATATCATGTCATTTTTGTAGAAGAAAAAAAAAACTTATTGAAGGTATTTTTTTGCCCTAACATGTATCCACTGTAAACGTTTGTCATTGCGCAAGCTCGGTGCCTGCGCAGAATTCTTTTGTATTTGTAAATTGGTTTAAATACATGGAGTTTTATACAGGTTTTCTCCTGTTATATTTGCTTTACGTGCAAGTATGATATTTTTCTTCACTACTTTTTCTATCTTAATATAGTGTGGAGTTTTATTGTACGATTTTTTCATTCTTATCACCACGCCACATTCCGGCTCTCATCCCCAGACTGTCTTTGCAGCGTGTTCTTGTAAACATTTCTATCTGCCTGTTGTAGTAGCATCCAAACGGGACATCCCATCACCATTTCTGCTGTGTCAGTAGGGTGTGCGATATGAATAGACCCAACCGTCGGTTATAGATTGGCTTTATTTACTTTGGTGACTGTTTATAGTTTTTAAATAAAAAGACTGAACATTTTTCTGTCTTTCTTTCTGTTTTGAACTGGATGTTTTTGTTCTGTTCGCTGTACCTAGCAAAACCCTAACAGCCGTTTTCGTTTCCACGGCAGCCTCAACACTGCTACAGCTGTTGGACACAGATATTTTTGTATCGAGAAGTTCTATACATTTTCCATGAAATTTGTACATTTTAACATCAATAAAGCTGTTCTACATCTGAAAGATATTGACGGGTCCAAGCTTGCAGTGCTGGAACCCTCTTGTTTTTGTTAGGATTCTTTTTCAACAGTTGGAATTAATCTTTCAAAGGTATAAGTATAGTTAATGCTTTATTTGCCCCAAGGTAACGTTCACTTGCGAAAAAAATTAAAATGGTCTGTTATTTGCATACATATTACCACCAGTGTAATTTTGATTATTTAATCATGAACCAAAAGAAGCACGACTATCCAGTTGATAGCCAGGGCATGTAATGGTGAAATTTTCTATTCAGTAGCCTGAGTGATTAGGTCTATAGTTCCTAAATGTTTGAACCCTGTGCCTGAGCAATTTACATGTGGACACACAGTTCAGACACAAACACCTATTTCTTTTAACATGTCCTTGTCATGTTTCAGTTACATAGTTTAATTTTTAGGTGTACTTGAGGTGGGGTTACATTTTGTCTTTATCAGTGTTGTTGAATTTTATTCTCATGTTGTTACTCTTATAATAGGACAGCAAACACTTAGCATTGGCCCTGTGGTCCAAGTGGTGCACACAGCTCAGGCGCCTGTTGATGATGTAACTGTGAGTCCAACCAATGGGTGTTTACAGCCCCAGAAGCACCATTACCAGCTATGGTCAGAGATCTGCATTGGTGTGGCAACATTCAGCCAGCATTGCCAGAGTAAGATAAGGGTTTAAGTTGGTCATAAGTAATCAGGATTGTCGAACTCCTGTGGCCATCTGTGAGTGCCTGTAAATGCATGAACTGAGTAAATGCTGACTTTGTGATCAACTTTGGCCCTTGTCCTCAGAATGAAGTTGTCAGCACAAAGACTCTCAAGGCACATCATGTCATCAAAGAAATTTCTGAGGACAAGGGTGGAAGTGTAGCGAATGTCTAAGAACTCAACTAATCAGACCACCACCAGACCACATACTATGGTACATTTAGCTTTGACGATCGTGGTGAATGGTGTGTGAGGCTAGGCAACAGGGGAAGTAGTGTACCATGTGACTGATGGAGCAGCATTCATACAGGGACACCCTGGAGAGGGATGTTAAAGAGTACGTCCACCACCGTGAGAGAGAGGCGTGGCATCAGAAAAACCTGAACCTGACGTGACTGCCACTTTTATTCCCATTGGCTACTTCACCCAATTTATATTTATTTTTGGTCATCTGTTGAAACGCAGTGATAATTTTACAATATTTGTCTGCATTTCCATGCTCTGTAAAAACAGTCTCTCACATGTAATTTTTTCTGTCTGTGTTATTCCACGGTATGCAAATTCTGCTTGATTGCACCAGTTGGCGGAAGGGAAGTCTCTGACGACTCCCTGCCTCTACGAGAAATGGTCAAGCTGAGCATTTTAATCCCACTCAGGGCAATGTGGCCTGTGTTTTGCCCCACAGGTTAAAAGTTCCAGTTATTCCTTAATTCTGTGTTTGCTTACACTGCGCTGTATATGAAACTATCTGTTTTCCTCCTTTTTATCAAATGTTTTGGCAAGACCTTCAGCTGCCTGTTGATGTTGTTTGACTGGATGGGAGTGCTGTGAATTTCGATGATCACTGGGAAGAGATTCACAGATGATTGCACCTGGCACAGTCATATGCTGCAGTAATAATCTTACTTTTATAACATGGACTAAAACCATGCTATTGCTGTAGGGATATTACTTGCAAATGAAGAAAAATGAGGGAAGAAACGTGCAGATCACTGGGCAAAAACCATGTATGTTATATTTAGTATTATTACCTCCTTGCATTCTTACCAGATCCAAATCCCAGTTCAGCTGCTGTCATACAGTTCAGCGAAACATGTTAATTTTAATGCCTGTTTTTCCCATTGTCCACTAGGAGGAGTCAGACAGTTTGATGTCAGAATCTGTGCTCTGGAGCACCTGTGGATGAAGCAGGGCCAGACAAGTGTAGCCCAAGAGGGCTATCTCTGTGTGTCACTGGCATTCCAGAATTATGAGGTATCAGTAGAACCTCGGGCTGAGTTTTACAGAACACTAATACATGGAATAGTTTTTATATTTTTTTTTTTTAAAGCAATAACCATCTCTGGTGCTGTTTCTTTCCCTCTTTTTTCCTTAATCAAACATGACTTGGTAGCACAGCTCCAAACTTCAGAGGCTATATGAAATGCTTCTGGGGTAGAAAAACATAACTTGTATCTATTCAATATCAGTTAGCTTTCTATTAGTTTTGAGAAACACATCACTTACATTGACACTCTTAACCGTTGTGGTGATGTGTTTTTATCTATTGCATGGAAGCAGCATAGCCTTGTTATTGATTGACTGTGATACCAAAACTGAATAGATATGTCACGTTTTTTCCCTCAGAAGCATTTTAAATGGCCTCTGAGGATTGATGGTGTGGTGCAACATCAAGAACGATCACATCAATAGAGGAAACTTAACGCCCCATACCAGAAATTATTGTGCTAAATAAAACGATTCAAAATACCAGTATGGCTGTATCGTCCAGCCTTAGAAGAACCTATGGTTTTAGATACAGAGCTGGAGCCTGACTCTGTCACCTGCTGTTCTTTGCCTTGAGACTTCCTCAGGGAACACTGAGATAGCACTGGATATGAATCTCTGTCGTCCTGATTTGCCATTAGCCGAGTTGCCTCCAAAGCTTGTTGTGCCACTGAGTGTATTGGGTACAATTACAAGGGCCGTTGTCTGTGACAGGCTGGGTTGAGGATAGGCTAACCCATACTATGTCTACTCAGTAGGTCAGGAATCACAATGCCGTGGAACTCAAGACTCCACACGGGTAATCACAGTTTTTCATTTCTCAACGGTTGGATAGGGAAGTAGCTACCTCTTATCCTTCCAGAGTCTCTATTGTATTTATTTATATAGCATATTCCAAGCAAAAAAGCACAAGGTGCTTCAACAAACAAAAACAGACCAAGAAAAACTGTGGTAACAGACAGATACTAAAAGAAATTACAATAAACAGAGAGTAGTAAAGGAAACAATAAAACAAATGAAAGGACATTTAAAGCCAATTTATAAAAATGTGTCTTCAGTCTTAAAAGATGACACTGGCTCGACTCCACTGATTTCAAACCATGCAACATCGCTTTGGTGGTGAGTATGGATTATATTGGGTTACTGGCAGCGGTTGGTAGTCACAGTTTAACAATTGCTTCATTTGTACTTGAGTAGATTTTTGAATAATTTGTACTTAACTAATTTGTAATAACTACTGTTAGTCTTTAAACAAATACCTTAAAACATCTAAAAAAACACCTTGATAATATGTAATTTATCATATAGCCTATTGATTCAGATTTTGAAAAAGAATGATTGGTTTAAAATGTTTAAATGTAAAGGGAGCATGTCTTTTCATTGCATCTAGAGGTGAAGTATAAAATTTGCAGTGTGCTCCTGTGACTGTGGATTGTTGCCAAATTAGACCACTAATGTTATGTATTATGGAAACTACTGAGATTGTAAACAACCAAGAAGTGGCAGCTAGCTGAGCTACATATTCAGCATAATTACATAAAAAACAGTTACATGGATAATTGGAAATAAGCACAGATATTTTAAACTCCGACAGTTTAGCAAAAATACATATTAAGTTATGTGTCGAGAATCGTGAGCTAGAGGTATATTTTCCAGGTTTCATGAAGTACATGGAAGCTGACTGGGTGTTAGTGTGAGGAAAACAGCACAAGATTTGGTTTGTTTGGAGCTAACAGAAAATGATTCTCATTAACAAAGACAGCGAACTCACTAATGAAGAAACACCTGAGGTAAAGAAACTACAGCTTAAGGTACAGAAGGTGTAATGCCCTTTTAAAGAGGTAGCTCATTTCGTTTGCAGGCACAGTACTTAATTTAAAACAAGGAAGCACCATCTTATCAGTTCTCAAATCCTGTCATTCCCACACTTCAACACTCATTTGTACTACTAAGAGCAAAAAAATCAGCAAAATCTGAGAGAAAAAGCTATCAATGTCTAGCATGTCTATAAATTAAAAATATGAAATGGATTGATTTTGGTTGTTTTTGGGCATGAAATTTTGAGCTGGATATGAAATGTGGAAATAATGGTAAAATGGCCGAGATGTTTAGATGTGGAAAAGAACATGCATGGAAGTCTGTAGCACGCTTCTGTGCCCCTGTGAAGCATCATGTCTAATGATTGATTTGTGACAGTCCTTCATACTGATTACTTCATATTGACTATAACCTTTTGCTTTAGCTTCACTCATAACGGGTGGTACTGAAGTAGCAGTGTGCGAGGATTTTAATATAAACATATTACTAAATGGCCATGAGCTTAAACATGTCACAATTTCCATCTGAAATCAAACCATCTCCCTTCATATATATCATAAATAAAACACACACAACAGACACAAAAAGCAGCACATCATTTTTATATTGGAGAATAGGTACAGTGTAGAAGGCAACACATCTAAAAAGATCAGGAGCATGGCTGCTCCTGATTGGTTAACTCGGTGGGTTTTCCTGATTGGTAGTATTTGATCACCTGACCCTGGTCACATTTTCAGAACAGACGAGTCATGTGACAGACCCCCAGATAACAAGGGTCTATGGGCCTTTCAGAAGCTTTACATTTCAGACAGACAAATAATCAAAGGCCGAAACGCTTCTCAAAGCTTTTTTCCAAGAATCATTACAATATAAAATAAAAAGAAAGGACAACTTTAAACTATGAATTTAAGTGATCAAAAATGGAGACAAACTGTACATATCCTCTGAATCAGTTCTCTACAGTACAAGAGGGACAGTCTACTCTCAATTAAAGCTCCTTAATCTGTACATATTTGTATTCACCATGTACATAACTAACTGACATTTCACTGCTCAACCATATTCACCACAAAGCCAAACATTTTGCCAGCATCTGTAGATACAGTAGTTCTCAGACAATTTAATCTATTCAAAATAATGGCTTTATACTACAATATCCAATTTGCTTATTTTAAACAAAATATTTAATCTATAGAAAAATTATCATTCATTAATATCAGGTCATAGGTTAAAATTCTGGTATACAGTCTGTATAGATCACGATACACCTGGTGGAAATCGCTCTCGTCGTCCTTCAGGACTTGCTCTGCACTTCGGGCTTATTTTTCCGCGCGTGTTTGTATTTGTCCACGTAGGCCTTCACAAGATTCGCGACTTTACCGGAATTCACTTCCCCGCTTTTGCTGTGGCAGACCTGGAACGACAGGGCATATTTCAACGTAATGCTCCTCTCCTCGATGCTTCAAAATCAATCACCAGTGGAATAACCAATAACCAGCGAGTGCTGTGGTATCCGTTTAACATCCTTAAATGAGCAAACTTGGACGTGTTGTGAAGGAGGCTTGAACTCAATGCAGTACTTCTAACTGGTTTCAGCTTGCACTATACTTCATCCCCTTATAACAACAACCTAATAGCATTAATTAGGCACACCTGCCTACGGTGCTTAGCCCCCTTCTTAATTAAAGTAAATGATTAAATTAATGATTAAAAGCCAGCAGCACCATTACTGGATATGGCTGGAGGCCAACTCTGGTGGGAACGACTAGCTCAGGTATAAGCTGGAAAAAAAACACCAGTCTCATTGATGTCTAGCAGCCACTCCTGGCTGGTCAGGCATAAACCAAGTGTATATACCTCGCTATATCCTCAAACTCGCATGGCAACTTCTGAAAGCAGTTAAGGATATGACGCAGGTTGGCAGTAAGTTTTATCGCTCATGGCTGGAATCACTTGTTTATTACCTCGGCTGTTCTAGCTCACTGCATGCACTTCTGCAAGGCGCTCTGGGTAAGGGCGTCTGCGAAATGCCTAAATGTATGTTGACTTAATGTTCCTCTGAATGGCATGGGCAATGAGGAACGGGCAATATATCTACTGCATGAAGAACAGTGAGCTCTACCGACACATGAGTAAGAATCGCAGGAGTAGGTCGCTGTGGTAAGGCTGTTAAGAGTGGCAGAGAAAGCGGGAGGGCAGAATTAAGAGTTCTGAACCCACTTCCTCAGAGCTGACATGAATGTCAATACTCAGTACGAGGGAGTTGCATTATTCATTACATCAGACTTAATCCGGAGTTCAATACTCACAATTCAGTACTCACTATTTGCTAAAAAGAAACTCAGGGATTCTCTGAATTTAAACTGAGAAACACACAACACATACAACACAAATACAAGTTTATCTGCCCATGTATTAGAGTTGAAATTTAGATAGTGAGAGCTCGTTACTCACTTTTTCAACTGCTTTGCGAACTATCTCTTTGTACTCGTCCTTGGAGATGTCCTTATTTTGGTAGTAGGGTTTGATGGCGTTCTTCACTTCTTGGACAGCCCGTTCCTGGATTTGAAGCTTCTGTAAACGAGAGGATATTTGGTGTCGTTTTACAGGGCATTATCTTCTGCTGCTTCTCAAAACTGACTATATCATCATAACTCCAGTCAAAGCTTTGATCAAAGTTTAGAAATTATCCACCAACTCCAACTCATACTTTGTCCCTTCACTTAAAACCATACCTCCCTTCAAGTTTTTCTTTTGATTTCTTATTTTTTCCTCTTTTCAACTCCTCAAAGCACTTTTCTGCCTTTTCTCACAATACCCTTTTTTTCTTTACCTACTTAGTCATTCTGTTCTAACACTAAAAGATAACGATCTCAACACAAAGTAGTATCTGTATAACAAAGCTGGGGCAATGTTTTATAGCGATTGTTTATTACTTCTGTATATTGCACTTGCTATTTTAAGATGTTTTTTTCCTGTTGAAATATGAAAGCCTGAAACTGACAGACAGTTTGGTTCAAAATATTATCCGCATACGTAACACCGCATGCTTGTACACCAAAGTGCAGAAATAGCCTAAACATTATGCTTTTTCACTATGAGTATATTGTGATTATATGAGTATATTGTGATATTCTATATTTGTAATATCCATCATAAATGGATATTCTGTCATTATAAAAATTAAGCATTTTTATCTACTAACCAAGATCAGGGAAACCACTTATGCCATAAGTGGCTTGAGAGTCCACCCACCACTGACCAAGAACCAAAAACTGCACTGAGTGTAAATGTTAGATGGAGATGACTTGCCTTCTCCTTCTTGGAGCTGTCTGCATACGCCTCCACCTTGTTTCCATCTTTGCTGGTAGGCTGCGTGTTGGTGGTGGAGGAGGGAAGGGGGACAGCAGGCTGGCCAAGGCCTCCTGGAGCTTTGGGGTGGCCGAGGAGGCCAGGCGCGCAGAACCTATTGGCTCCTTGGACAGGAACGCTGCCAACTGCCTGCTGTGTATTTCAGAATGACCTTCTTTAGTGCAACAGCCAAACTGGCCCACTTAAGAAAAATACTATGTGATGTAAAAATACACAAACCAAATGGACTGATTACTGATATTCACTAACAGTTCATTTAGACCCTTATAGTTACTCATCATTCACTGAGGCACACATACCCTCCAACAACACAATTGTACGGTTATTTTCCTCAACAACAACTCAGTAACAGGTGCTAGCGTTCAGCAACAGCTCGACTGTTGTAGTAAGACACATTCACCATCAGCTGTTCTTACCCTTGGGGGCTGGCCGTCAGCCTGCTGTAGAGGAGGTGGAGGGGGTGGGGGTGGGGGCAAGCCCTGATAGAGTGGCATTGCAGAGTGAATGGGCACCGGGACTTGAGGGGGTAAGCTGAAGGGCGGTGGGGCCAGGGTCATGGGCGGGACATGCGCCGGCATGGGGAACTGAAGAATGGCCATTGGCTGGGGCTGCGGCTGGGTGGCCAACGGCAGCTGTGAACATTCGCCACGGGGCAAAGCGTGCGCTTCGTTGTGGTGTGGATCTAAAGCCGCACAAAGCACAAGCAACATGGCGAAAAATTAATTACAATGCGTCAGAGAACATTCCCTAGAGTCTGTTTAACTGTGCTGACTTAACATGATGTACACTGCTTGCATGAGCTGTTCTCACACCTAAGGCTTTGTAGACTGTACCAGTTGAAATTTCCAGGTATAAAACTGCACACTGAAATGTAATGTTAGACCCACTGAAAATGCACTGGAGAAATGTAGATGTGAATATACCTTGCCCTGGAGTTTCCTCCTCCTGCCTGTTCCACCCGCCCCCAGGGCCTCCTGAATTGCGCCCCCTCCTGGAGTAGTAACTCTGCACATCCGCAGGGAGAGTTCTGCGCACGGCGCGGCTGGAGGCGGAGGACCACCCCGAGCGGTCCAGCAAGGTCTCCGAGAGCTCTCCCTCGCCCCTCCTCTTGTCCGACTGATTCTCGTTGAACCTGCTGTAAGAATCGTTCCCTGAACTGTTTGTTGTCCCTGAGAAAGAGTTTCTTGACTGCCATCTGTTCTGTGACGGCTCATCCCTCAAGCCTCCGCGGCCCCGGCCTCTGCCGTACCCGCCTTCGGAGTTCCAGCTACTTTCCCCGCGAAGGTCCTCCCATCGCGGAGCACCCTCAAACCCTGAGTCACGGTCGCCCTTGTCTCTCACCCCATCCGAGTTGTGCCCTTGGGATCTGTCCGCCAGCCTCTCTACAGCACCTCCTTTTTCTAAATCACCCCCTTCTCTGCCAGTAGCCCCACTTAGCTTGTCCTGGTCTTCCCTTCTGGACTGGTCATTCCCCCACCTGTTCCTCCAGCTATTGTAAGGCCGTCTTTCCCTCCTCGGAGAAGACTGCCTGCCTGATTCCCCACGCTCTGGAGAGGAGCCCCTTCCACCAAATGCCCTGTTCCTGGATCTAGACCTGCTCCGGGAGGACCTTCTGCTTCGCCTCTCCCTGCTTCGATTCCTCCTGGATCCCTCGCCTCTCGAGCCATCCCTTCCGCGGTCACTATCGCGATCCCGGCTCCGGCTCCTGGACCTCCGCCTAGAGGACTGTGTGGTGCTGCGTTCCCTCGGCGTGACCGGCGGTCTCCCTCCCATTGCTCCCTTTTCGAATCCCTCTTGGGGGACCAGGTGGTGGAGGGAGAATGGAACCGAGACCGGCGCTGCCTGGGCTCCTTCCGGTCTTGCGCCGTCCTGTGTGGGGATGTCGGCTCAGACCTCTTCTCCTCGTCGGGGCCTGCGTGGCAGGTGCACAGGTAGACTCATTTCCTCGGTCCTGTTCAGGCTGCGGTTCATTGTGTTCGCTGCTGGGAGAGTCACATTCCATAGGGACCAAGTCTGTGTTGTCCTCAGAAAGAGATTCCCCATTGCTTGCTTCCTGTGTGCACGAAAATTCTTGGTCTTGTACATCAACATGTCCACTGGCTCTTTCAGGTTCCATTAGACCGTCAGAATAATTGTCAGTAAGGCTCCCATTGGGATGGTCATTGTTCACCTCTTGGCTTCTTGAAGGGTCACCACTTGATTGATTAGAGAATGCAGTGGACTCGGAGTCTTGGCTTAACTCATCCATATTTGCTTTAGCTTTAGCCTCAGAATAATCCTTGTCCATGGCATTCTTCATGAGGTCCATCTCTACCTCCATAGGTTGGTCACAGCTTGATGACACAGTGTTCTCGGACCGCCCCTCTGATTCAGCCTCCTCTTGTTGACCAGAGGAGATGGGGTCTTCTCCTCCTGGACGTAAGGATTCCTTTTCTTCATCTGCCTCATTAGCAGGCATTTCTAGGTTTTCGACCTCCTGGTTGGACGACTGGTTGTTCAGATGTTCTTCCATCTCCTCCTGCAACTCCTCTGCTGAAGATGGTGGAATACTGTCGATTTCAGAGACTGTTTTTGTCCCACTTAACTCATTTCCACTGACGGAGTCATTTGCTTGTGGGAAATCTTCAGCTTCCTCATGTTCTTGTTGCGAGCTCTCGTCCGTGGTTATGGGGCAGCTAACGTCTTCTTGTGAGATGTCTTCAGGGGTTGTGGGGCAGCTAATGTCCTCTTGTGAGATGTCTTCAGGGGATGTGGGGCAGCTGACTTCCTGTCGTGAATCGTCGTTGGGAGTTCCAGGGGGGCTACCCTCTTGTGAGTTGTGGTCGGTGGTTACGGGGCAGCTCATTTCCTGTTGCGAGTTAGTGTCAGAGGAAATTAAGTCTTCCTGATCGGTATGCTTGTTAGAGGTACTTGTGTCTGAATTTGCATTTTGGTGCCCTGAGATGTGAGACCCAGAGCTGTCGTCTGTTTCTTTCTGCTCCTCTTCCTCCTTCGGCTGTTCGGACCCGCTGTCCTCTGGGCTGCAGTGGGATTCCTGAGACGGCTTCCTCCTCTGCCTCCTCCATGCTCCGCCCTCTGCTTCGTGTTCCTCTTCCCAGCCCGTTTCTGCTGCGGTCTCGAGGCGACGCCCTGCCTTGCGGAGTCAACGGTGGGGGAGTCCGAACCCGATTCGTGGGACAGGCTCAGGGCTGCGTCCGGGGCGGGGCGCGATTCCTCCGATCTGCTGTTCCGTGTGGAACGCTTGGCTGTCGATGTTTCCGTTTGGTTTTTGGAGGCTCTGGAGCTGGATGGTCTTGGGGCCTTACTTTCTCCACCTCTAGTGCAGGTAATAATGCACTCCGCTACTGGAAAGTCTGGAAAAAAGGAACAAAAATCTCATTTACTGCTGAGCAGTTATGTCATCGGGGCAGGAAAAGGCCGATAAATGATGATACAGCTGCAGATTGTGTACTTCTGTATTAGACAGCATACTGTACACAGGTGATAGTTAAGTCACTGATGAATTACCTTGCAAACTATAAACGTGTCGCACAACCTGAAGCCACTGAGCACATTATACAGCATTTGATGAAACACTGGATGGCGGATCCTGGCTGAATTAAAACAGTTTAATTAGTCTAATGGGGAATTATGAAGTTAAACTTCGCTCAGGGGTGTGCTGGATTGGATATTATGGGCTCTTCTTCTTACCTTTTCACGTATACAAGTAATATTACTCAGGCAATGTGCTGTTGTATTACCTCTGACGCTATTTGTATTGAATTTATTTGCCATGGCAGACCCTTATGACTTCAGCTACCTCTACTGACCCAATGCACAGCACTACGGTAATAATTCAATACTTTACTGGCACAATACTGTAGCATTCATCAGCTGAAGTGTTACAGGTTTTGGCAGGCCCTCGAAACTTAATCAGGTACTGTCTCATCTCAGTGGCCTGGGTGTGAAGATGGCTATTTATTCAAAGGACACATTTAAAAGGGTCAACTTATACCACAAGTTGGGTCTCTCAATCTTATCATTCCTTATTTTACAGTAAGACAAAGTGTTGCTATCCTGGTACTCCAGACTCTCGTTTAGTCCTTCAGATATACTTTCAGACTGCAAAGGATAATGTAAGACCTTGATTTGGTTGAAATGAGTTGCTCACTCCAGCCATTCACCAAAATAAAAAACATGAAATATCCAGTTGCCACTGCTTTCTATACATTCTTAATGACTTCTACTTCTTCATATGTTTCTCCGAGCCACCTTCAACTTAGTGCAGCAGGAATACTTCAGTGATGAAAAAATCTGTATACTGATTTTATAAAAATGTACTCATGAAAATAGGATTGCATATTTTGGGTGCTAAGCCCTTCGTAACTGTCAAAGGTTTAAGCACCAATGTCCTGCTCTGCGAGGCTTAATGATTAGGGTCTAAGATAAGCAGCAAGGTGTCAACTATTTTACTAATGTACTCGTTCTGAGAAGGGAAAATCATGATTTGAAACGGAATTTGAAATAGCATGGGGTGCATTTTTGCACTGTGACTACACATTGAATTGATAGATACAAAACCACTTACATGTATACTGAAGTAAAATGAAGAAATGATAACTCACCAAAACATCTCGTTTGCCGTCCTGCTGCAGAGTTACAACGTGATGACGAAGGTCTAAAAGGCAACGTCCTAGGACTTAATTCATAGCGACTGCATGGCCGACTGCAAAGACAAATGTAAAATTAAAGTTAACGTGATTATTCATCAAACATGCACATATACTGGGAATGCAGGTTTTTCACAATTCTGAAAGTCTCCCAACTTGAAAGTGATATCAAAACATAGTATTTGACTGTAACAGTACTGCAGTTTCCCTGAGTCGAGAGTCTAAGCCGTGCTATTACCGGCTAGTAGCAACTGACTCAGAGTAATATTGTAATATAGGCCATCTCACAAGTTTCACAGCTCTCACTACAGCTTATACTTTGCCTTAGCAACTGGTCACCTGTCAGTTCATGAACAGAACACCCTACCTATAAATGAACATTCAGAAATTGCTCGGTGCTTGTTCTCTGACCTAGTAGGCTTCAAACAGCAAAGCATTGTGGGAACTCACAGAGAGAGATGGCTGGCAGGAATGGCTGCTGTTGCATAGACCCAGGGCCAGTTCTGAAGTTCCAACCTGCAATTCTTCTGCATGACAGTGGAGTCCCCGTAATCCTCTCTGAAGAGTTCTTCACTGAGACAAAAAGCACAGAAACACACCAGAACATCACCTTCCCAAACTTCTAAACCTGAGATATGAGGAAACACTGAGCAATCTAGCATGGAACGCACACATTACTGAGGCTAAGTCGGCATTTTATTATTTTTTGTATTTCCTTTAACCAGAAGGTTGGGAAAGCATGGACTACAATACATTATGCTAAATGAGTGCACATTACTGCAAGCGTACTTACTAGCAGTGCGTCAGAGCAGCAGTAGTTCCACCCTCAGGGTGCAGGGAGGTGATTCTGGGGCCGAGCAGCTGAGAGCCACACAGATCCATCAGCTGCAGAGGAAACAAAGCTCTCGTCAGCACACACACTCAATGGCACAAATCAGCACAAACACACACACTTGACGACACAAATTAGCACACACACACACTCACAATGAAACAAATCTGTGTGAACACACTCCGCAATGACACAAGTCAACACACATACACTGACAAAAAAATTGGTTCTGGGGTGTAAATATGCAATGGAAAGTTATAGCAATGTGGTAAAACACAGCAAGGTAATGTTGAAAGGTGTGGTAAAAGACACAGAATTAGCAAAGTAATGTTGAAAGGAGTGGTATAAGACAGCATTAGCGAGATAATGTTGAAAGATGTGGTAAAAAACAGCATTAGTGAGATAACCCTGAAAGACGAGGTAAAAGACGTTAGTGATGTAATGTTATGAGGTAATAAATAAGGTAATGTTGAAAGGCAAGGGGCAGTCAGCCATACAGATACTGACTGCCAAGTTTAGCTGCCTATGGCACTCTTTGATCCAATAATATGTCACTCAACCAATCAAATCAGATGTCTTTGCATTCAAATGATTTTTCTGTTAAAAAGTGGGGACTGTCGGGGTTCGTTTCACTTGGCACTCCCTTGGAAATTTTACGAAGACTTGCTGTGATAGAGAGGTATATTTCTGTCTTTTTCAATGCTTATTGTAATTCCTCTCTTGTGGAAGAGCCAATGTGGGTTAAAAAACTGTTCACGTTGTGCTGAGAATCAAACTTTCGCTACTATTCTTGGACTCTATTGTTTTTTTCACGTTTTAACTCTGTTCCGCGCCTGCACACTTTATTAGCATGTGAATTTTATTACTTTTCAGACTGTAAGATCAATACTGCTTAATATACAAACTGGGTGAGAACAGCCACAGATGCAAAGAGAAATCAAACAGATTTACAATTAAAAACTGCTTAGTTATGTTGTTGAAATGGTGCACAGCAGCTGGTGAAAGACAAAGGAACGGGGAAGATATTCTACATGTAGAAGCTGATGAGAGCTGAGGGGGGTGAGAGTAACAGGAAAAAACAGCAGAAAGAAAACCAACAGCAGAAAGCTAACCAAGCGAGGAAGAACAAGGGTTTAGAGTTCAACTCCACTGTATAAAATTCTGTGCAGTGGTTTTCCCCGGCACAAATTGTCACAAAGCAGCTATACAAAAGATTCCTGACCTGGGACTTCCTCAGAGCAAGCCTACGGCAATATCAACGAGGGAAAAACTCCCAGACTAACAGCAAGAAATCTTGAGCAGAACTCAGCTCAAAGGCTGGGGGAAGCCCGTATACTTCTGACCAGCGTCTGGCAGTCAATGAAGTTAACAGAGTAAATGCGGCATTATATATAATTTATAAAGACTAATAAATTATGTAAATATATTTAGAAGATAAAAGCAGCAGTGGTACTCAACAACTTCGGTCATATGGAAGAGGACAAGAGAAAAAACAGAATGCAGCATTAGAAGAAAGGAGAGAGAGGGAACTGAAGGAAAGTGTAGGAGGAAGGGTAAGTGTAGGATTAGGGCGTATATAGCTTCCTGGCGCAGGCCGCCAGGTCTTCACTATCACTGTGACAAGTTTCTCCATTTAAAAACCTGAACGTCTCCCTTCCACTTCAAGAGTCTGTTTTACGGCCTCTGTTGCAATGCCCCTGAGCCGAATATCCATGCTTCTGAATAGGGCTAATATTACAGCGTGTTATACCCAAGCCAGACATATTTCAGTAAAGCATGACTGTCTCTAGATCACTCCAAATCTGGCCATCTGTGATCTGAGACTCGGGGAAGAATCACATGCGGACACATTTTATTGATGCCGTCAGAACTGGCAAACAAAAGTCAGAGACGAAAGGACTGACAGGCACGAGTGTGGGGGGCGACATTTTCTGCCGTAACTGGACAAGGACAAAGACGGGAGAGGTCAACAGGGATGCAAGGGGCAGCAGGTTATACTGGGAGAAGTTGAGGCATGGAAAGAAGCAGCAGACAAATTCATTTTATCTGTCTGCATAAGTAAGTGCTAGCCTTGTGTTCACTGACTATTCAATGTATAACCATGTGAATGAAGATCATACATTAAATTACGACAAAGGTGCACTAACCTTTCTCTTCCTTAAATCCGAATTCTCTTGGTTGCATTTTGAGCCAGGAGATTTGCCTAAGACACAGAAAACAACATGGACTGAACTTGAAGAAGCCAGACGACACTGATAGTATATGAAAAGATAATACCCAGACATGCTGAAAACTGTATTTAGCTATACATGCCAACTCTCCACTTTCCCTACATTCACAACAAAATATTCATCTGCATTCTGCAATAACACCATAGATGTTTTTGACTTCTATTGTTCTATACATATGTAAGGTCATAGCAGCTCAACACTTAATGGGTATTTTGCCTTGTTGTTCATAGATGTTGTAACATCAAGTTACTCCTCAGCTGTTCAACAATGTGTGAACAATAATTTGTTATTTTGTTCTGCTTAAAGAGTGGTTTCTGCCACAGTTCATAGTAACCTCTCAGGAAGGAAGTGAGGTTTATATGCTCAACCGTCCTTTGATTTAAACAAAATTTAACAAATTCTGTAAGATGCTGACGAAAATGTATCTCCGGACCTCTAGCACCATGTAGTGGCAAGAGAAAGTAAGTCTTGGTATGTTTACATTTGGAAAGACTCTCCCTAGTGAAGCATAATGAGTCTGATCTAGATGGGTAATTCTAAATTGCCAGGGCCCGACCAATCCAGTGTTTTTACTGATAATTTGATCGGCAAGCTCTTCACAATAAAATACGACCGCATTTACACGCTTACAATGTTTTCATTGTTTATAAATATCTTCGAGGTGAAGTCTTATGCCAGACTAGCTTTTCTCGCTATTGATCAGATTCTCTGTTCCCTTCAGTGGGCTTCAATGCAGATTTTTTTTACAATATGAAATTACCTGATGGACAACACTGCTGCAATGAAAATCAGGATACGGCTCTACAAGTCATAACGATAAACAGACTATATTACTGTCTATCTAAAGCTACATACATTTTCTCGTAGGATGCTCCTTCGCCTCGGCACATAATGTTCCTTGCTGTGTCTTCTCAACTGGCCTCCTGCTGAAAATGAAATACAAAATACTTTCAGCTGAAGGTGTACTTGTAACATGGTAACCCTGTTTATCATAGCCATACACTGTAGGAGGAGCGGTACAGCATTGCACAAGAACTTTAATCCCAACCAAAAAGTAAAATAAACTAAATAACAACATCCTGCTTATGCAACAACAGTGGAGTTTACTACCGTCATTAGATTTATCACTGCACAATAACCATTAAAAACAGAATTGAAATTCAAAAACTGGGAGGACTTACTGCCATTGTTTAAACTGTGACTGATTCTTTTACAGAAAAATACACTCGAGTGCACCATGGATTAGTCAGTGTTCAAAGAGCAACCGTTTTCAAAATCAGATACATTAAAAAAAAGAGAAGAACTAATTCAAATTAATTTAGGCACAAACAAAGCTGTTCTAGTATATATACAGCTACCAGTTTTGCAGTCCTGCCTAATAAGTACCTGTATCACAAACGTGTTGGGAAAACACCAAGGTTGATTTTGCTGCATCAGTAAGGAGCTGTTATCTCCGACAGCTGTTAGAGAAGTGGATGAATGAAGACATGCTCACCTTGATGTACAGCTTTTGGTTTCCTCTCTCTTTTTCTCACAGCAACCTGTCAGCAGCTCCACTTGGCTGGTCTTCTGCTTCACAGGTATCTGAGTCGCACGGGACAGAACTTGTCAGCTTATGCATACATCTGACACATTTATGTACACCCGAAAAATTAAAAACGCTGTGAGCAAACTCAAAACTGCCAGCTAATTTCAAAAACCACATTTCAACAGGCGACAGCAGTTGTATAGTTATAGTACAATTCTGCTCTGCCACAGCAAAATTCATTGTTATTACAAATTGTCGTGAAAAACAGTAGGGCATAACACTCTTTCTTTAGAAACTGTGGGGAAACCCACTACAATTTTGTGGTGCTGCATTAACAGTGTAAACGTGAGATGGGAATCGGAGGGTGATACTATGGGAGAGAACTGAACACATTGGAAATTACTGAGACCTTCACTGTCCCCAGGTTGGCGTCCAGTTTGTAGATGACACTGAATGGCCTTCGATCCACGGGACAAGAGGGAACTGTCTGCAACACAACACACACTTTGATCACAAACGGCCTCATTCACCACAGCGACGGAGTCAGCGGGGAGCGTTATTACTGAAACCACGTTCTGAATCATCTCCGCCTAAGGCATGCACCGGAGGTCACACGAGGTCATAGAACACTCATGTGTCCATGTCAGGACACGGAACCTTCACTTGGGCTCAAAGGCATAGAATACCTATTTTTTACATTATTACAACAGGGCAGTCATGCATAAACAAAGATTTGAGTTCATGGTATTTTCCATTCTCTCAATATGAATGTAACATTAGCCAAATGTGTGTCAGTAGTTTTGCAATTTGCTTCAACATACTTTCTCACTGCCACATGCGAATGTCATGTCATGGTGAATCACATTGACAAACGTGCATAAATAATAGGATTAGTCAATACTGTAATTTATGAAACGCTGCCGGAAGGAATGACATAAGTAGGAATGTTGGCCAGTATGGTAGAGACAGAGGTGCTGTTCGGTGCGAAAAGGATGTTAGATACTCCGTCCTCTTCCTCATTAGCTCACAATAAAATATCAGGCTCCTAGATCCACATTAGCTTGTAGAATTGGTCATCGCTAGAACATTAGAACAGGCTCATTCACACGCTAGAAAAGTATACGTTGGTTCATGCTTTCTTGTGCAGGTCGGCTTGCATTAAGTGTGTATTGTCCACCTATTTCACAGGCTAAATGAATTTAACAAACTCTTATTTTTATTTTCACACTTTTTTTTCCTGAGTTTAGCTGGTGGAAGGCAGCTGAACTTAAGATATTCAAAATTTGCGATAGTCCATAGCGAGAGACAGAAATCTATGGTACCAGCAGCTCGGATTACATTTTGGCATGGTTGTCTTGCGATTTTGTAGGTAGTCAAGTCTGACTAGCTTTATCAGTAGCAGATGTTGTTTGCTGGAGACACTGTGCCTGCTTATCTAGCTAGAAAGTGGCACGCTCTGTAATATTTTTTTCAACTGGTCAACTGTTACATTTTTTTAAGCAAGTAATATTTAGGTGAAGACAGCTAGACTGAAGCTTCACTTGCTTGTAGCCAGCTATTAAGTTAAACTTCAGCTTAACTTAACGAAAATTGATAGACACCAAGCACTCACCTGTCTCCACGTACGGACACAAAACACTCACCCGTCCCCACATACGGACACAAAACACTCACCCGTCCCCACATACGGACACAAAACACTCACCCGTCCCCACATACGGACACAAAACACTCCCCACATACGGACACAAAACACTCACCTGTCCCCACATACGGACACAAAACACTCACCTGTCCCCACGGACACAAAACACTCACCCGTCCCCACATACGGACACAAAACACTCACCCGTCCCCACAGACACAAAACACTCACCCGTCCCCACATACGGACACAAAACACTCACCCATCCCCACATACGGACACAAAACACTCACCCGTCCCCAGGTACGGACACAAAACACTCACCTGTCCCCATGTGAGGATGCAGCGCAGGCAGAACAGGTGGTCGCAGCTCTCTGGGGTGGCTTGGTCTTGGGGGTCCAGGGGGGTGAGGCAGATCGGACATCGGTCATCTTCCCTATCCGGGTCACCTAGAGAGTTTCCCTCACCCTTTTTTCCTGCGAAAACATGACATGACTAATGCAACGAATGTAACAAAAGCACAAGACGCATGACGGGAGACTGTAGTTTGAGAATTTGAACTGTATTACAGACAAAAATGCCTCAGCAAATATGCTTACATTTGAACAACAATAAGGATGAAGGACTGTATTGAAAACAGGTTTCTTCCCTTTCATAAATGATCATAGATACCAACCACTGGCAGGTTTTTTTTTTTTTTTTTAAATAATTTTTAACCAAAACTAAGATTAGCTGCTAAGAGTGAAAAGCTGCAGCATCGTTGCATGGCAGTAAGGTTACCAAGGACACTGATCTTTACACACAGCCAATCCCCATGTGGGTTTCCCCCTTTGAGGACTCACCATTTTCCGACCCATCGGTCGTCTTTGGTGGCGTGCCTCTCATCTCAGCTCACTGGCGCCCTCTGCTGCAAAAGGTGAGAACAAACACATTAGCGTCATACCACAGGTTACCTATTATTTTCAAGAAATACGCTTCTAGGATATTTCCATTACATTTTGATCAGCCCAGTACAGAACATTTAATCACTTCTCAAATTCACTTCATATTGTTCTGGTTGCAGCATTCAGTATCCTCAGTTCACTCTGATTTTCCTAGCTACACATATAGCAGTTCTGGAAGCTGTTGATATCTACGCAAGAGACACCACTTCCTTAGTGAATAAAGCACCAACAGTGTCTCTACATTTGCATGTGTATTAGACTGTGAAGGTGTAGCGCCGTGTGAGGCTGGATCCAGAGGCACCTTGCAACAATAAACATCACATCTTTAATCAGGTAGAGGCACCCCTCAGAGTGACTGAAAGGAGATGGCAATCATATGTAATATATCATTCTGTAACTTCATAAAATAAACACAATGGCCCTCATTTATGAGACGCTTGTACCGCCAAATCTGATCGAAACTGAATGTAAACTCATTTCCCCGAAGCTTAGCTTTTATTATTTTGAACATTCATGTACGATGTCACATCACACTTCAAACATGTCTGCACATATTTTGTAGATCCAAACATTAGCGCAGAATCATAAAATGCACGTACAGACTTAGAAAATAATTAGACTATATTTTGCTAATAGTGTGTAGCTTTCAAATCCCTATACAACATTTTCTATGTTCAGGCATTATGTAGACATGAACAGAGTTAAGATATAAATCAAACAGTCCATGTCAGAACTATTTACAATCTAACTGGCAAGGAAAGATACTTCCCACATTACAAATTGTACTCCTTTTTTAGGACATAATGATAACTGAGGGATACTTAGTGCATGCTGAATATTAATATTATTGGTCCTGTGGTGATTTTTCTTCATATCTTCATCGGCACTACGATTATGTTTACTCATTTTTGACATTTGTGATCTACCTACAGTATTCGGTGACTTGCCTGGCTGCCTGAATGTCTTGTCGGGGGTGTATTGCGTAGTTCCTGGATATTGGCCCTGTTGTGGTTTTGGGGACTTTGGTTTCACACGCACAGGTATCTGAGCTGCTCCACTACGGCTTCGGTATCGCACACTGCAACAGGGCTGCTCAAGCTCACATCTTTTACTCAATCAGTTCAGCGCCTGATTTAAATCACTGCCTTCGTTCAGCTTGTTAAACCCTCTGCCGCCGTCTAAGTGGTGCTCCTTGAAAGAGAACTGGGAAAACCTCCTGGTAGATACAGCTCTAGTACTGGACTTGTTTCAAAATACAAAATTTCTGAATGAGGTTTTAGGTAGTAAATTGGACAGATTCAAAAGCACTTAACTGTATTTCATTAAATAAAACCACATACTTGCATAGGTAACAGCCAAATTAACATTTTGATTATTTTTGTGAAAATATTTAATTAGCAATTATTTGATTTGTGGAAAGGTACACAAATCAGAAACATGGCTACAACAAGACAAAAAGTAGCAGCTAAAGAGTATTTTAAAAATGAAAACTACATGGTTAATGTTGGTGCATGTGTAGCTGAGCTCAGAGACCTGAATTACCACATGAAAAAACTATTGTCTAAATCAGGGGTCAAACAGCAGTTCTGGAGGGCCACAGTCTGCAGATTTTTGTGCTTTCCTTTCAGCCGGCACTTATTTTTGGCTTTGGACAGCAGGCACATGGATTCCTTGGCCAATCAGTGATTAAAATTAATAAATTAAGCCTTGAAACACACCAAATCCAGCAGGCACTGCGGCTTTCCAGTACTGTCAGCTGTGGTCTAAACCACGCATGTATGAATAAGACCATCTCATCTGTAACACCAGATCTAAGCATGGATGTGTTTGACACAGCGAACAGGCGTACTTGCCTACGCATCTGTTAAAGTGACATCAAAATTCCTGAGTTCCAGGCCAATGGTAATTTTATCTGAATATCAAGCTCTGTTTTCTCAGAAATGCAATAGTTTTGGTACCATTATATAAATATAGCCCATTACGAAATTCAGTCCCATGTAATGACAACACAAATGTGAAAGGAAATGTTTGAGGTCTAAAACTGGACAAATTTTGAGCACCTTTGGTTACTCAATGGTTGGTCATGGAGCTGTAAAAATGCAACCTGACTATAACACACGGCAAACATTGTTTCTGAATTTTTATTAAAATCAAGAGAGGAACACCGATCAAAACGCAATGGGTTCACTATGGAAAGACCCACAGGAAAACAAAGCTACTGCTGGAAGAGGTGTTGGTAGATATAAAAGTCAGAACTTTCTTCCTCAGGACCAAATAGAAATCCAGTGTATAAGCACAGGGATTAAAGCACCATGCTGTAAAACATACTGTCCTTGAGATGGGAGATTAACTGAGTGCCTCACTCACTGAAGTAATTATAGATCCCGATGGAACTGTCAAAAAGGAGTGCTAAGCCCTGTGCCCTCGTCAAACTCCCAAAAATATGTGCCCTATACATCCAACCACCAAATAAACTGACATCTGATTTCTCTGGCTACATGGTCCAGAGACTCACGCTACCCACAGTGATGTGGTAAAAAACAAATGCCAGCTCACAAAGGTTCAAGTTATAGCATGCTGTTGTATAACATAACATAGCAGAGAGTCTGAGAAAAGACACATCCTGTGGTTGCAAGGCTAAATTTGGGATACCTTACCAAATGCTTAGAATGGCTAAAGTACCCAAACTAGTCCTCAGGAGAACTAGCCCTTGTGTGCTTACACTGGGAGTGGTAGGTCTATGCATCAAAACAGAGAAGAGGAGGACTGGAAGAACTGCTTGATTTCACAAAACAGCTCAATAAGATTAATTTTCATTCAGTAACATTATTTTTTTAGATCAGGTGACTTGTTGCTAAAGTATATAGCTGACTGATTATATGTCTACAGAAGTGAGCAGCAAGACAGTTCAACTGATGGAGAGAATGTAACCCAATTACGTTTAAAATACAATATAAATTCCTTTGCAGTAAAGTGCAAAATATATTACAGCAAGCTTTCTTAGCTAGGTAGCGAGACAGCAAGCACAATCTATCCACCAGTAATGACACAGCCAGACATTGGCCACATAGACGACATGGACACAAAACACTATAAGGAACAACAGGGTCTGCAATTAGCCTGCCAACCTGAGGAGACAAGTGACTCAACATCTGCAGGAGACAAAGTCAGCCGCCAAGCTAGAAACACGGCGAAACGTGAAATAGCCAGTGATTCCCTACGGTCTTTTACAAGCTAGCTGTCCGCTGGATACATGTGGGTGCTTTCAGTTCTCACAGCGCTCTCCACCAAGCAAAGAAGAGGAAATCCCGAGGACAGTTCTAGCTTGCCCCCACGCCTGACCCAAATCCTTTGCTGCTTTCCTTGCCTGGCTTCTATTTTCTCTGGCTTGCCTAATCAGCTGCAGTCAGTGGGTCTGGTCATTCACTTGACATCCTTTGGGCCTAATCAGCATGCTTTGAAGTCAGGTGGGTCTTCAAACGGTCCTTTATCAAATTTTAGACAGAACCAAAGAGGGGCAGAAATGCATTCTAAAATAACAGTCTTTTCTCCGGGAAGCCTACTTACTGATCTCTTGCAATTGGTCACTGGAGTCTGGAAATATTTCTATGCTTTAAATCTAACACACAGCACCTAAGTAAGTGAAAGTGGAATGGCAAAGACATGGAGCCCACAGCAACATTTGTAGCTGGTTTGCTCATTTGTAGCACAAATATCCACCTGTGTTCACTCACTCATTCAAACAAGTCTACAGGAAAAGATTATGCATTTTCAATTTTCATATACAAGCTTGTCTTTGCGGTTTCTGTAGTAAATGTGTAGATGTGCATACATTTTTCCCATTAGAAGATAATAGAGTGAATTCCACTCAAATGAACTAAGGCCTACCTCTTATCAATGGTCTAAAACTACAACTCCCATTATGCATCTGACCTTGTATGCATTATCTAAGGCTCTGCTTTTGGTGTTAGGGGACATAACATCATTTGCAAAACCTTCAAATCCTATATTCCTGATTCACCAAGGAGAGGACAAAGTGTCAGTGATAGCCTATCAACACATTGAACAACTGTAGTATCAGAATAGGGCAGCAGGTCTCCCAACAGTATTTAAAATGGCACTTTGGTGTGGTGTACCCTGTGACAAGTAAAAGGGAGAAGCTGTGTATTGTTTTCCATCGTTTTCCCCAAGACAGCATAGACAGAAAAGATATGGAATAACAAAGTAGCTCCGATCATATGATCTGTAAGCACAGTATAAGATATGGTTGGAATGACTAAGTGTACGCATGAGAAGGCGGTATGAGGTGTTTTTACCTGTATGACACACAATCAAAACAATGTAAGATGTTTTTGAAATTATTCATTGAAACAGACACACCCACCGGGGAAATGTGAGGTGTACACGACTACAGCACCAGTGTTAGATGCGTACAGAGGAGTAAGACCTCTCTGTGTAAAATAAAGCAATGGATTGCTGCACCCAAGACAAGTATACGCATATTTTTAGGTGTCAAATTGCAATATACTCTTCAAAATAATTTCACATTAAGCCAGTTTTCCAGTGAATTTCTTTTCCTGTCTTTGTGCTTTCTGAAGCATGTGAATTCGCCAGCAGCATCTGAGATTTGTGTAAACAGACTGTTACCTAACGTTATTTTCAAAACATCACTTAATGGGCCACTTGTTGCCTGCATTTTAGCATTGAAAATCACCCCAACATGATTTTAGCTATTGTGTGCCAAAATAAGATACACATTACAAGTCGCCGGGAGGTATAATATCGAAGAAATAAAAAAAAGCGAAGCCAGAATTTTATACATTCATCCTGTTCCTAAAACGTCATGCAAAACTGACAAAATATGATTCTTATATGCGTGGGATTTCAACTGTGGAGAACTTGCCATCATATGTTAACTACATAAGTCTAACTCTTTGTTAAATTTGGACCACCAGCAATTCGATGTTGAACTAAGGGTTTATATAGAAAAAATAGATTACGAGAGGAATTAGCAAGGGTTTAAAAACTACAAAAATCTCAAGAAGTTTATCTAAACTGCACTGTCTGTACCTGATCACTATCGCAATCATCAACTAGCGCAGGTTAGCTAACGTAATACCAAGTTAATTTTGCGAAGCAGCAAGCTACAACAAATATATTGAAACGAAACAAACATTTCCTGGACAGCCATTTAATTATGTTCATGATTTTATATATACACTGCCGACCGTCAGTGATCGGTTATGATAAAAGAAATAAACTCAACTTCACTTTGTGCCCCCTGTACACTACACTGCTAACGATAGCTACCTAACGTTAGCATAGTGACCTTTCAACTCCAAGAAGGCCCAACTTTGCTCCTGAAAATTCTGCTCTCTTGCTAACGTTAGCCACCAGCAATTTCGACAGTTAGCTATACAGAGAAATCCTGATGTAATTCGCTGGATTGCTAAATTGTTGGCTAGACACAAAACGTGTCAATATAAAACTAATTTCAACAGCAAGCGGTTAGTAAACACCTCACACTACTAGCTCGCTACTAGGAAGTTATGCGTTTACAAAAACACTGGCGAGCTAACAGGCTAACGTAGCTTGGTAAGTCAACACGATCCAAGAACTAGCAAGCTACCTTGGCAAGTAAGTTCACAATTTAAACTGATATTTACACTCATTAGCTTTTAGCCAGCCAGCTATATAGCATATGCAGGCAATAACACACTGAGAGCTAACTTATTGCAATTTCACGGCTTGCTTGCTTGCTAGCCAGTCAGTTAACAACTATTTGCCCAACTTACCCCTTTGAATATGTAGTTAGCAAGAAAATTATGCTATTAAAAGTAGTATTCGTCTTGGGGAGCCAACATTGAGTCTTTTCATCCCGTTCTGGAATAATCTTCTCAACTGTAAGCAAAACGCGAAATCAACCTGGGTACTACTGCATAGAAAACTCGTCTGTTTGAAAGTGTCTGGGCCACATGTCGTTAAACTTAGACGCAGTATTTAATTTGTCCGCAGAGTGTCGCTGTTACGACAAAGATACATAACATTCGAAGTCGAGGAAAATATTACATCATTACGTATTTACGTCATACAGCGGAACTATAGAGGGTGGGAGGGGCAAAGATGCAAATCCTCGTAAATAACTGGAAACAGCGTAGTGGAATTCTTTTGCCCGCTGTGGCATTACATAACAGGCTTCCTTGACCGTCAAATAAAACCGGTCACGTGTTTACAATCGATCTGCGCACATCACCATTCATGAGACAGTGTTTGTCTCACAAACTCTAATGCTTGTGCTTGCCCACATGGTTTAAGGTGAGCCCTATTGGCAAACAAGGTGTACAAGGGGCCACATGGGCAATAAGTGGTGAAATGGGTCATTACGGGTGTCATATATTCATTGGGGGACTGTACATGGGCTTTAAGTGGGTATATGCTTTTAAGGGCTGAATGGGGTGCTTTATTTTGCAGTTAACACTTTGAAAAGGTAATAAAAGTGTAATTCATAGAAGTACTGTACATATAAAAATGAAAAATAATCCATCAAACCAATCATACAATATGTTTAATGTCTTTTATTAATTTAGCAAACCAAAAAAACGTATGTTGAGGTTCTTGAAAACATCTTTGCCATGTCTTGTCCAAAAAAACAAAAACGTTACATTCCTATCCTCTTTCTCCAATCACACATTTTAATAAAGCCAACAACCGTTTTCTAGAGGTTTACATGTGATTAGATTCCAGTTACAGTTCTTCTACAGGATTGGGCTACATGTAAAATTATTTTCAATGTAATGTTGGTAAGTATCACTCCCTCCTCAGAGATTAATTAGCTCCTCAGGTTTTGTGTTTTGTATGTTTATATATTCCAGCATACAATTCAAAGTGGCTGACAATAAAACATTTTTTCATTGCAAAACACTTACCATGGGGTTCCTGAGGCAATTTAAAAGGTTCATTGAACAAAACTCACCTTCACATGTTACTCTCCACAGACACAGAAGACATTTTATTCCACTTGAAGTTTTTCTCCAATAAAAAATGTGGTGCTGGAAAGATCTGACACAGGTAGTGTTTACTGTTACTTGAAAGGACTAACTGTTTGAATAACTGGGTTCTAAAACCACCAGGAGAGGTAAACATTTTCCCCAGGTGGTAAAACGGATCTGTGTGTCAAAATCCCATTAGTTCTGAAATGCTTACCTTTCTGGTTCAGTGGCTCCTATTGATGACCTCATTTGTGTGGTTCCCTCCCTCCGTCCTTGTCACCTGTCAACCATTTAGAAGGGCCCTCTCTGGACCCTTTCTGGCTATCTGATTCCTCATTGACTCTTTTCAGGCCACTTTTCAAAGAGGATGAAGCAGAATGTTCGGGTCAATAAAATTACCATTAAACTGCATATTTTCCAAGAACATCAGTGCATCATTTAATATCATAAAAGAGGATAATTATCACTTGGATATCAGGGACTTTTAATTATTATCAGTTTTTCATGTGTTACCAAGTATAAGAGTAAATATTTTGAAACAGTGATAATTTTGCGATTATGTCAAAACATGACTCAGATAAATGCAAACAAATCAAATAGCAAACAAGCATTAATATTCGAATAAAGGTGTCATCGGAACTGAGCTGAACTGATTAGTCTCACGCACCAACCCTCTGCCGCTAACTTCAGGAGGACGCATGTGACTTCAACGTGACTTAAAATTGAATTTGACATCTTATTTTGCTTTCCCTTCTCAATGTCACTGCAGAAGTATCCAGTTTCATTCATTGTTACCACATATGCTATATACAGTGGAGATCATTAGTCTGTCAAGATGTCCAGAGTTGGCACTCACAAAATGGCTTTGTACAGGCACAGTATTTGAAAAGCAGAAAAGCATCTATGATGTTTGCAAATTCAGCGGTCATGTAGCCAAAGCAAGGCAATTCAAAATTCCATAGAGGCTGTATGGCAGAAGGAAAATTGCATTGGTAAATTCATTACATATAGACATTAAACAGTTGTTATAATAGCTCAGATATAGGTATGTGAATTTACAGGCAATTCAATTGGATAGCTGAAAAAAGTTTAAAAAAATACTAAATATTAACACAGAGCGTTTGTTTCCCTGGACAGAGAAAGTCAAATATGACTCAAAAGGAAAACTGCCTTGCAAAATGCAGCAGTTACCCCCTTTTGAGCACGAAATAAATGTCTTTGCACAGCACTGCTGGAATTGCCTGCAGGTGGTGAGTGCATGTGGCTCTAATCCAGAGGGACAAAGCTGTTGAAGAGCACAAAAAACATCCACCAGTTTGTTTTTCCTCCTCTTTCTGTCTCCCATGAATACATCTCACTATGATGTATTCAACTGATCTTGTGGTCTCCTCACCAACTTTTTACATTTTCCAAAATGTTTTCAAAAGGTAAACATAAAATGTTATCAAGTGGTTAGCATTTCCATGCATCCTGTATTATATTATACAAAATCCTCTGCATAAAACCTTCAACATGTCTTAAATGTAGTCATCCTGGACAGAGCTTTAGATTAAGGAAAATTCTTTTTGAAAGTGAAAGAAGCATGGAGTTTTCAATACATTGTGTAATGTGGTATACTAATAAGAAAAATCAGAACCAGTGTGCAACAAAATGGTCAAAATTTAATGGCTCTTCACGTACTGGCCTCCAAAAGAGAGTTAGCTTTCCAGAAAAATCCCTGGGTACATATTTTCTGATTAAGGCCATAAACTCTAAAAAATAGCTGAAGACTGTGACACAATATTCTGCATTTACAAAGGGCCCTTGATCCAGAGATAAAAACAATATTTCTCATCAGCCCTAAACCTACCAGGTAAATATAGTCAAGCGCATGAGTTTTCACGAATCCAATGCCTTAGTCTCACTGGGGACAAACCCTCCTCTGATGCACTCTTCATAAACCATTTTATTCAACTAAAAATAACTGTTGTGAGGCCTCTGAGTAGCTTAAGCGGTAATACACCCTTCCAGGAAGCAGGTGTGAGGCCTGAAACTGGGTGTTGGAATCCCAGTTACGCCATCACCGTTATTTTCTTTAATGTAGCAAAGCTTACTCTGGCTATATCTCCTGTGAACAGTGCACACAGAAAGGTAATGCTAGCATTATATTTCCTGACACGGCAAAATATTTTTAAACAGTCACAGATAAACTAGCCAAGTGACTGATAACTAAGTCTAATAAATAATGGTTTGATCAGTTATGTCAATGACTAAATGAACCAGGGTCTTTAAACTTAATTTACTGTTGTTACATTCTTTATTATCAGCACATTGTGATAATAATATCTTTAGACAATTGTGTGGTAAAAAAAAGTTAGGTTATGGACTTTTCTGTCAGTATTCTTGTGACTGGAGCTCGATTTGATTTCTGTTATTAAAAATGAATACATTGTATTCCCAAAACATTCGGGGGAAAACAAACCTCATCTCACACATTGCTAAAAATAGAAATGTTATAGGCACAAATCAATATTAAAAAATGTGACCAAGGAAATTTTCTTTGGCTGGCAAAGCATTCTGTTTTAACATGGGGTTCAAGAGACAGGAGAAATCTAATGTGGTTAACATGTGCAGTAGAGGCTGTTTCCAGTCGTTTGTAGGGGTCAACATCATCACCCCCTCATCATCCTCACTAGCTCCCTTATATTATATGTTCAGACCTTGGACCCAAGTAGCCAGCTTTCAGTGCTTTCAACTATAAGTGCTGCCCTCTGGTGGTACCAGAGTTTTTGCTAATTTTTTCTGACTTTTTCCCCCTCCATTGGACTCCATTGATTTTTAACAGAAAAGTAAAATATTTCCCTTCTTAATGCTTAGCTGTAATATTTCTATAAATTTCAAAAATTGTTCTTCAGAAGTGTTTTTCCATGCACAGAAAAACCATAATCATTTTTTTCCTCCAAAAATGCTCTGTTGTCATATATTTGCACTATACCTGCTGATGTGAGTTACCCAGAGACCTGAGACAGCCTTTTCGGCTTTGTCTCAAGCACAGCATGCAACGGGCAAGAATGCAAAAAAATGAAGGTTAACGACTGTTCTGAGATCATTTTGAAACCTTTGTTCTGAATGCATTATTAATCCATTTACCTAGGATTCATCACCTGACCCTATGCACCTGTTTAGACAAAGTTTTGTTGTTTCATCACTTTTCAAGTGAGCTAACACCAAATTAAGTGCCTTTCAGAAACATACGAGTATGCACACTGAGTCAGTGCCAGCACCATTACATCAATGGCAGCTAAGGGAGACCAAATTTGCCCACAGCCGGTCTATTCCTTAATATTCGCATTATGTACTGTAATGTAATTTCATCCATGAGGACATGGGAAGCATGTGAGCTCAATTATGGTCGTTCTGCACACCTGTCTGTACTTTGGGTGAGGAGGAATCTTTTCAAAAGGCTAAACAGAGCTGGGAGAACAGAGAAACAGGAGGGGCACTCTGAGCTGTTTTGAGGGTTGGACTCTTGGACTTGTCTCCCTATTAAATTTCCACATTTGAAAGTGCCATATTGCATTTGCTCCTCTAACATGAATGGAACAATCTGGAAACATTTCACTGGCACAGGAATACATTGCAAGAATTTCACTTATAGCAATGAGAAGACTAGCTCTTCTTGCATTTAAAAACATATTAATCAAAGAAAATGTTACATTTTAAAACTGAGCACCAACATGCAAGATCATAAATACCTTTTTTTTAAGTATGTTGGGTTTGTGAGCTACAAGTACATTTTCCAAGTCATTTCAGGGAATGAATGGAAGTGAATTGGGAGTTTGGATGAGGCCTACATTAACTGGCATGAGATTCAGCTCTGACAACAAGGTGAACATAAAATGAGGTATGGCTTGAGGTGAAACCACAGTAAAATGCCCCTTTAAGCAGCTAGGGATGAGCTGTGCATGGCTTCAATCCTCGCTGTGCCTTATGGCTGAGATACGCTTGCAGGTAGATTTTATACTATAACGACCTTTATTTATAGGCCATTTGAAATGATATAACTTAGCTTGTTAATTCAGCTTAATTTCCCTTAAACCAGCCTGCTCCAAATTGGCTCAAGGTTCAGTAGTCACATCTGTGTTTTTAGATTTGGAGGTGGCTTCTGCCAAGGGTCTCCAAACTATTTAGTCCATGACCAGTTGTATCTAGCAAAATAAAATTGTTTCATGGGGTGTCATTTTTATTCATTTCTGAAAATATGCACATAATAGTAATTATGGCTTAGTTGTCATGTATTGTTTATGGAGAGTTCGGAATGATAATTCTGGAATGATTAAAAATGTTCAATTTTCATTTCAAAATGGTATTAAGCAAATGTTCTGTCTTTGGTTTGTACCTATGAACACCTGAAGCTGACTATATAGGTCTATGTAAATTCAATTTAAATTAATGTAGTAATATAATTTGTGACACAAGGGGTCGCTGTTTAGTAACAAACCCTGCCTTGGAACGTTAGCCTCTACCATAGGACTGTACCTTACCTATACTTAACAGTACGTGAGATTACATTGAATGTAGAGTGATGTGTGTACTGTAAACAGTGAAAGTGTCTGGAAAACAGAGTAGTTATCAGAAAATAATGACGTCCATGCCACACCCTCCAATCAACTTGATAATTTCACCAAGCTGTGACATATTCATGCATGAAAGTCTGGATCTATTTATTTAATTTGATTCTAGAATTAAGTAAATTCTCTTGCACTGTGTTATTAATCTTGAAATGACAGATCACAGTTGAAGATTGGTATGGACATGTTTCCGAGAAATTACATGGTAATTACATTACATATAAAATATCAAATTCATTGACCATGAATAGGCAAATAAAAATGTCTACAGGACCAGTTGGTTTACAGAACACTTTATGTGAACAGTGTCTCAGTCACATTCTCCCAGGGTCTAAACATTATAAACAAAAACAGTCCAAAATCTATAGGGTCTCCACAATGTATTTCATAGTTCAGACATCCAAACCAAGCTACCAAACTTGGTAAGCCTTAGACGTACAAGCTAAAAGTTTATTTATTTTAGGTCAGTGGGCAGAAACAATAAAAAAATGAATCCTGACAAAAACAATAGGGGTGTATAGCTCTTGGGATCCCTAAATATAGCTACTAGCAGCTACACCTGCAGTTCAAGCACCTTAATTAAAGATAGCACCCTTACAGGATATGTGCTTGTACATAATGTTTTTAAATGTGAACTCTCACTGTCTAAGCTCTTCAGCGCCCCCTGCTGTGCTGATACAGGCTCTGCTGATCAAACGACACCCTGATGATCACTTCTACATTTATACCAAGTTTAGGGATATTTCAAGAAATTGTTTTTAGATTCATGACCATTAATATGCAAAGCCATACATTCACATTAATTGGCTTGATATTTGGCTGTCTTTTGAGATTTACTGTGTATGACTTTTATGGATTTCAGTTTGAAGGGGCTCTGTTGGATGAGTATGTAGCAGACACTCTTATTATAATAATAATATTGTCATTTAGCTGATGCTTTTATCCAAAGTGATTTTGCAGTTTGGGAACAATGTGGGGTTAAGGGCTCTGGGGCCCAACAGCAATGGTGTTCTTGGATGTTGAACCACCAACCTCAGGGGTCCCAGTCATGTACCTTAGCCACTAGACTATAGGCTGTCCTACAAAGTAAATCACATAGTTTACATGTTTGCACACTATCCAAATATACAGCTGGAAGATTACTGAAGCAATTTTGGGATAAATGTATTGCTCAAGGGTACAACAGCAGAGCCAGCCCAACTCTAAGTTGGAAGACCAGTTCAACCGTTACATTACACTGCTGCCATATATCTTGAAATGTTCTTATGATGATTGCAAATGGTGGAATTTCAAGAATTACTGTGCCTGGAGACACATAAATTCTTGATGGGTACAGTATGTCCTGGCATTTATTTCAAGTGTCTAGGCCAAAGGGTGAAGTTACGATTGTTTAAAAATTTCCATTTTTACTGCATATTATGGCACCACACAGTGGCCAGTTGGCTCCAAGTTTTAGTAGTGGTGGTGGGGGGCTTTTGGGAAATACCCTGTAATAATTTAAGTTATTAAGTTACTTAATAATCAACCAGGGGATAAGGAAAAGTTTCAAGTCGTTCAAAATGGTGCTGACTCAAGACTGCAGCAACCTATAAGGCACATATCTTTGCTCTTACGTGAGTCAAACGGGTTTGGGTTTATAAGAATATTTATTTAAATCAATGTCCACTGCTGATTCATTGACTCTTTATTCTTTATTTTGGACATATTTTCAGATCGTAATTCTGAACGTAAATTTCACAGAACTTTGTCTTAAGAGGTTGTGTAGGAGTAGATTTTTACGTGTTCTTTCGGGGAGTTGAAAATGGTAGAAAATACAATATGGCAGAATATATGGTTCCGTGAAGAATGTTTGCTCCTCATGAGTACCGGGACCAGGATACCAAATTTGTAGCACTCAGGCAAACAGGTTGTACTGGGGTCATGAATGCAAAATTTTGGAATGCGCCCTCTAGGACCATAAGGTGCCTTATCACCACATTGTTTCAGAGGATGAACGGGTTCAGCTATTCAAACAAGCCTAACGAGTTATGTATGCCTGAGATCTACTATCCTAAAGGGATAATGGTTAAAGGGAAGGGAGGAAAAAAGAACTGAAACAGTAATCAAAAACACATTAAGGGATCACCTGTAACTTTATTCTGACAGTAATTACATGATATACATAATGTTTCATTGAAACAAGAGTGTAGCACTGGTAGGAATGCTCTCTCTTTGCCTGGGGGTGACAAACAGCAAACACACTCTCCGATAATTTCGTCTTTCACATACATCATCTAATACTGTATACGGAGAAGCAGGAGTAACATACCAGTTCTACAGTCAACACAAATTACTGGGAACCGGAAATTAAACAGAGGCGTTCACTCTTTCTCCTGTACGCACTGGCAGTAATGCGTCGCCTACAGCCAGCGCCCAGAGAGAAGAGATTTTCGCACTGTTTTAAGAAAAGCTAACCGTAGCCCATTCCTCAGCGTGGGTGATGGTGAGTGAATTCAAGTGGCGAGTACATAAACTTAATCTACCAGTCATTTATACAGCTCCAACATGTTCTCGCAAATTGCAAAAAAGATAAAACAAAAATAAAGCTTATATACAGTTCAGCTGGTATATACATATGTACAATATATAAATATAGTAAAATAGATTAAATTACATTGATTTCTCATTGTTCTTTAAATAACTGCTGGACAGTAATAGTTTTTTTTGGAGGCCAAGTGAAGTTGCAGTGGAAGCGCGTCGGCTGTCGGTGACGGGAAGACAGCTGGCCTGCGAATGCGGTGGTCTCACAGGGGGGTTGGTACGCACAAGCAAGCTAGTACCCTCTGTATAAGTGCGCTTTTCGAACACTAATCAGGATTACTGGTAAACTAAGTCTGTGGTTTGTTGTCAGCCGTAAGGAAAATGCCGCGGCGTCTTTCACTTCGCCTGCCACATTCGATCAGTCTTAACACTTCGTTCTCTGGTTTTCCCCTTTGCCGCTTTTTTGGATGCTTCTTTGCATGAATGTACAGTTTTGGCGTTCAGATATTTTAACACTGCCCGTGAATGCCGCCTCCACAGAACGGAAATATATGGGTCATGCTGGCTGCCCACAGGTTCCCCTGCAGGACCTCAGTAGTTGAAGGTAAATACATGTACGCTTAAAGCTGTAGTGTCGTCAGTGCCATGTCCTCGGACAGGCTTTCAAGTTTTTTGGAATCGTTTTTGTGCCTGTCAAGTATTTTTGGAAATTATTTTTTGTAACTATTCATCCTCCTCAAGAGTTTCAGTAATGAGCTTTCGTTATATCCACCAGTGAATCTGTGAAATGGCCTCTCTGTAAATACTGTTAAAATGTCTTTTAACTTCATCCAATAACAGACAGCAATGTACAATGACCTGAACAGTTAAGTGCTTAAAAGTACAAACACCAGTTACAAATTCATTTTTTTTTGGCAAAGTAAAAAAGAAGTGAAAAGCCTGGATTAGCAGCCACAGGGCCATCACCTTCACTGCCAAAGTCTTGGGGTCAGAACCAACCTCAACCCGGGTTTCAGGTGACTGTCTCACTGGAGTCACCAAAGAACCAGAGCTGAAATCTATCTCTTCTCTTGCATCCCTGTTTGAGGCACATTCAAAAAAGTTCACACTATACCGAAACTAAAAACGAAACAAAAAAAAAACAACAAAAAGACACAATAACAATTCGAACAAAAATCTGCCATCCGTGTGGCCTACGAGCGTACTGTACACAGTTCGGAACATTCTCTGGGAATGGTATATTTCGCTGCTCAGGTTGGCCTTAGAGCATCGCCTTGCTTTCGATCAGGTCTGTTTTCAAGGGTTCACAGCTCTGTGCTGTTGGAGAGAGTGGCCAGGGAGGGGTGGAGCGGTGCTGGGGTGGTGGGGTGGAGGGTGGGTGTAGGTGGGGTGGGGGGTGGGGGCGGAGCTGGGAAAGGGGTAGTTGGTCTCCTGGACCTAATGGCCGTCGCCGTTGCTAGTAGCATTGTGGATCCAGTCCATGATGATGAGAGACATGCTTCCAATCATGACCAAAAAGCCGCTGCACAGGAAGATGGTAGCCTGCAAAAACACAAGGCCGTCAGTCCTACATGCAAGGTATATGGTACAGACAATGGTGCACACAAATATCCAATACCATTAATGCTATACTAAGATTTACGAAAGCATTTAATACAAGAAAAACTATTTTACTGGTACAAAAAGACAGAAAGAGCATGTGATTGGCTGAGTATTTCATTTGCACCAATCACAAAACGTGTCATTGAAATTTTGATTAATCTGCCCCAACTGCACTATAGCGAAGGGTTCTTGCACTCTGACTTAACTACAGCCACTTGAATTCGCTTCAGATTTTGCGAGAAAAAGCTGGTGCTCACCCCAATTTTCTGGATCGATGTCTTGGACTCCTTCTTGACCAGTTTGATGTAGAAGGCGGAGGGAAGGATGAAGATCAACATGGCGGCAGCGGAGGCACCTGTAAACGTCGGAGAGAAAGCGTCAGACCGGAGGCTAAGCTAATCTACAAGACCTACGGGATGTGAAAGTCAGGGGGTATAGGACCGCGCCTCGACGCAGTAAAGACGTACCGATGAATCCAAAGATATCGCGGATGGTGGGCACGAAGATGACCAGAACGTTGGTGCCTGCCAGCAAGAAGAATGTGATGATGAAATGGCGGAGCCAGCTGAACTCTTTGGAGGCACAGAGGAGCTGGTTCACTGAGGTACGGATCTGGGGAAAAAAAAAAAACGAGATTAGTCTTGAGATACAAGGGAAACATAAATGGCCTGGCATTCCAGAAACATCCTCCAGGCTCGTGACTAAGAGGAGCAAATCGTGACACCTACCGGGAAGAGGACGACGGGGACCGTCAGGGTGACAGCAGTCAGAACCGCCAGGCGCACCACCAGGAGGATGGCATCAAACTTGTATACCTTGGAGTAGGTGTGAAGCAGCTCAGGTTCCACATGGACTGTAAAAAAAAACACACAACCACATCAAGCTATGATTATGATGTCACCAACTCCAAGATTCCATATCACCATGGTTCCCAGGCTACACAACACATTGTGATGTCACCTAACTTTTCCTTTAAGGGAAACCCCTTATGCCATCACACCTTGTCTTCATTTAAGACAAAGAAGTTACTGGTTGTGCATGTAACTACCAAATGTAAACATATCCCTCTGTAAACAAAGCTCTGCTAAAGTTACTTGTGACAAAAAACATGAACTCAAAAGGTTCATGAACTTTTCTGTGCCAGTTGGATTCAGTAAAAACAAGTCCTGGTGGATCTGGACAATATTTGCACACTGAACGCAGTTCTGTTCTGCCTGGCTTTTCCCAGGGTCAACCAGCAGTTACATAAGTGTCCACCAATACGTCCTGCCCTTCGCCTCAGCCAATCGCGTCCCTCTATCCTACCCTTTCCGATAACCTTGTTCTGTTCGGAAAAGCTTGGGGGAAAATAACTCACCGCCGAAGGTCAGGTAGCCGAAGAGGGCGGCCAGCAGGTACATGATGAACATAGCCAAGAAGGACACATTGGCCACGCCCTGCATGCGTCGGCGGGAGCGACTGTCGGGAGAGAGACAGAACATTGCTCCATCAGCATTTCAAACAGCGGCCGTTTTGGTAAATACCCGCTAACGTCATTTTTCTGTGTTACGCAACGATCTCTGAACAGTGATACTCACTCCTTGAGCTCCTCGTACATGGGCAGGATTGCCGGGTGGCACACGAACGCAAAGGTGAGGATGGGGATGGCATACACTGTCTGAAAACGGGAGGGAAAACTGACATTTAGGGTACTGGGAAAAAAAGAAATCGGGGACACTTTTCGACACTGTCATGTGGAGTCACCTCCTACTCCACAGCGGCATTGAGGCTCACCTGAGAATTGAACACAAAGTACTTGGGGCTGCAGGTGTCCTCGTCGCCATGGAGCGTAGTGTTGTCAGCGGCGGCGGCAGCCAGGTGATTGACCGTGCTGTTCAGCGTGACGTTCAGCGCATCCTGATTCAGGGGGCAAGGAATCTCAAACTTCTTGTAGATGACCTGCAGGGAGAATGAGAAAGACACTTAGATGCCAGAAAAATGCTAGGAACCCTTAATATGAACTTCAAGCAACAATCAATACTCAGAAGTACAACCATAGCTCACAATTCAGTTCGAGTCCCTGTACTTTTTTGTGACAGAACTCAGCTCACCTACTTTTCAAACATTTCATTCGAACTGCACTGCAGTTATTTAATTCAGGAAATGTAATACATGAGTACAAGATGAATCATGTCCAGAGTAGTGTCTACTGAGGAAATAGCATTCAACAAAAGCATGAACTACTTGTGACGCACAACACTTACCACTATCAGGAAGAACACCATGCACAGAAGGGAGAAACCGCTAGTATACCCAAGGTAACCTGGAACAAAGGAGGAGGAAGCAGAGTTCAGACGGGCGAGCCTCTACAGTGAGCTTTCACAACATTTCTGTGTGCCAATCAAACAGCAGGGAACGCGCCCTGCCCGAGTAATGCAGGCATGCTGGCTGTTTCGCAAAAGGAACAGTGCGTCTCTTTCCATTCGCCCCTATTCACAGAACGGAGGAGAAACTCACCCAGGTTGCGCAACAGGGAGAGCGGCAAGATGATCACTAGTGAAACCAGCAGCACAAGGTAGTCTCCATTCAGATACCATTCTCTGGAAAACAGAGACACACACACTCAGAAGGGGTTCATGACTCTCAAAATATGACTGCCTTAAGACTTATGACAAATATTACTGGTCTTTGTAGCTGATAACATACCCAGTGTTCTTCTCCACACCCAGGAAAGCTTGGATCACAATAGGCAGCTCGTACTTGACTATATACAGGTAGCTTGACATAGCTGTAACAAAAAAAAAAACATATTCCTTAATAAATGTATTCGTACCAAATCCGCAACTTCACATTCCAATTTTTTTTTTTTTACATTTTTATATTTACCGTTTCATAATTACCATTTTATCTTAAGTTGTAAACTGAAATGCAGCCAATAAGTTGTTATCAGGTCAAATGTATTGATTTTATAATATTTTTAATATATTTTTACATTATTGCTTCCCCTTGAACATGTGAAAAATTTGTCATTTTATTATGGGATTTTTGTGCATTAAAGAGGTCTATGTTATAAAAGATTGAAGGCTAGAATGCTGCTACGTGTCTTTACCTCCAATGTTCTGCATCGTGATGGAGCCAGAAGCAGCCAGTTTTCCAGGTAGTCCAAAGGCCTTGTATCCTAACTGTTCGTACACCATCGACCCTGCAAAACCAGAGAAACCCCTGCGTTTAATACCCCATTCGTGACGCCAGCATGACCATCGGGTCTCTAAAGATGCAAATTAACGCAAGCGTACCTCCTTCATTGGCCGTTTTTAGCAGCAGATGCACGGAGTAGAGGGAGAAGATGGACACTGCCACGAGCAGGATCCTGTGGAAGGAAACATTGAGCAATGAGCAAGCGTTTAAATAAGAACGACATTTTACAAACGTCACAGAACTACAGAGCTATATGAGGACCACCCATTGTCGGAGAAAAAGATACCGTATTGAGCCAGCGATTAATTCAGTTTTAAAATCAAAGCCTGGTTTTTTAAGAACAGCCAAACTATGGATTGTACTTCTAAATACTTAGCATTGATATCCTATTACTAAGCCTGTAATCAATGCAACTCTGAACAATGGCAGCTTCTGGGCTTTTAAATAACCCCACTGACATGTCTCAGATTATATCGCTATAATCTGCAGAGGCCTGGTCACGTCTGGGAGATATACACCTCAGCTCACGTGCCAGAATACAGCACGCAGACACACACAAACGTACTCACTCACATGCTCACACCCTTCTTTGCATACTCACGAACACCCGCTTTCACACACTCAAGCGCACGCTAACACACGGACGCTCACACTCTAACACACATACAAGCACACGCTCGCACATTGGATGGCCTTCCCACTGTCTGAAGGACACGGAGGCTCAATTCCCAGAATCCCCAGAGGAGAAGTGGGAGGGAGTGCAGCGAAAATTCACATTCGTTCGAATCAGGAACATAAAAATGCAAATATTTGCTTCGGACCATGAACTAATAACAATGATACCATCAAACAAAAAACTAATTTCCTATTTGCCACATATGACAGATTTGAGAACGTCAATTGACCTTGTGTTTCCTGATTTTAAAACAACATCCTGAAGGGGGCGCTCTCTCCACACCGTTAAATGACCAACCACCTGACACACAAATCCATTCACTTTTTCATGCGAAGGGACAACCCGACGGCCACATTCAGGATTTTATATAACACACTCTGGCCTGTCAGCGGAGGATTACGGCTCTAAGTGGATTAAGAGAGCAGGAAGCCTGGATGTAGTAATCGCCTCACTACTCTCTTGCTGTTTGTAAACACTCCCTACCAGTAGGAACCCCACCTTAACAGCCAACGTACATGTGCAAGAGGGAAGTTAAACCACCTCACATTTTCCTTTGCTAAATTTCCAGATCCTCACGTGAGCTTAAAGGCTGGGCTCTAACATGTGAGGTTATGATCTGTCTTCCCAAATCTGACAACGTATTGTAGGTTGTACAGTTGAATGAGGAACTTTGCCTCAGACAGCTTCAGCTAATACACACCCATGCAAATATAAAACACTAGCTGTGACCTGCGAGTTTCCATGGATGAGCTTTTTTGCATGCCACGCTAATGCTGTTACTTCAACCATATTTGACATGCCAGTGGTCTCTAGATCCAAAACATGGAAAATGTTTGCTTGTACCCACTGGGTTTAATACCATCCTTTTGAAAATTCTGCTGTACCCTCTTAAGGGATGGGTTTAGCCCCCAGCCATCTGAGCTTGGTCACCCCACCCCTTCTCTGCGGACGCCCAGTATACTTACACAAACAGAGCTATGCCAGTGTTAGCCATGGCGTAAGCCAATCCCAGAATGCCGCTGCCCATGATGGCATTGCCCAGATTGAAAACAGACATCCCGAAGGAGGCGGTTCCCGGAGTCTGCAAGGGAAAGAGCAAAAACTCTTGTTCAGTGTTTCTGGCCAAATGTTGAATATCTGCAAATCCATTTCATTGCAAAAGTAAAAGTACACTTACGTATTCTGTTTCATACTTCTTTTTCCCCAGGTGATATTCAGGCAGGAAATTTTGGCTCTCTGCATCCATGTCCTGGTATTGACTTAATGAATCAAAAAGAAATGAATTAATGAAACTAAAACTATGCATGAGTATTTTTAAATATTATGCATATTGCATGTTGTATTCATATATTTCCAGCAGTAGTAATCTTACAGTTTTGCATTCTGACTGCAGCTCAATTTAGATGCATTCTGGTTTGCTAGGACATTCATGCTCCTAGCAATTCGTGCTCAGAATCACCAAAAATGGCAGTCAGCCAGATAATAATAATTATGAAAATGATTACTATAGACTCGGCAAAGGTCCACGCTTACCTGTTAATAGGAACCTTTTTCTGATAGCTGTAATCATTGCTGTTTGAACTGCAGCTGCTCTCTTCATCAGGGGAAATGTTAAAACGGCTCATCTCGGTTTTAGCTGTTGCTTGTTTCATCCTGAAAATTATATAAAAACAAAAATGCATTTTCCGTTTTTAGGTACATTTTCTTGTTTAATGTCCTTTTTTCAAGGTTCTGGTGAATGCCCGAATAATCGATATTGGACAAAGCCAGCGCCGCAGCGCACTACATAAATCTGAGATCATGTGACTTGCTGTAGAGAAAGGGGGGCCAGTAGAAGAGGAGGGGGGAGGGAGGGGGTGACGCATCGGAGGAATGGAAAAATACCAGCCGGCATCACAGGATCCTGCCAGCCAGACCATCGTTACACATTCCAATCCCATCACTGTCAAATCCCGTTAATTATTTATTTTTCTATTATTATGTTCTTGTGATGAAAATCATATAAACAGTGAAAGACACAGAAAATAGAACTGAATATAGGCTTCAAGCTGTTCCGAAATAATCATTTATACAGCATTTATGCCGTATTTTCACATCTTACTGAAAAAATGTCAGAAAATATTATATATAACATATTATAGCCCCATATTAACAGTAACAAAATAGCATTTCCTATTGACTGTCTTTAACAATGTATTTAAACGTGATATTCTGATGGAAACAAAGACACGTGCTGGTCTATTATGGGCACGGCACCATTTTGCGCAGTCTTCTCAAATATCACCGCTCCCCAAGTCTATTCATTTAATCGGCTCTTCCTCATTTCACTCCCATATGAGCTTGATGCTGCATTTAATTCTTTAAAAAGATAAGAAGCACATACGGGATAAAGGCATGCCGCAAATGCCTAACGATGTACGTTACTCAGTAAAAAAAATCCTGTAATAGTCTAGATATCTAGGTATTATCTCAGACGAACAGTAGATGCTGCTTGAACTATCTGAAGGACACGAATGAAGGTTAATTTAAACGGCACTCCAATACGTTCTAGGTGGTTCTTTAGACTATATTCTGTTAACTACTCAATGGTTAATGAATTAATCTGAATCACAATATCAAATTAGTAGCCAAACCCAACATCATTGTAACCATCGCTTTATTCAATTCACTACAGCGTAAAACCAGATGCTGGAAAATAATAATAATAAATAATAAAGAATGATATGCGCATGTAATATAAATGTTTCATTCATTATCCGCAGGTTATGATTAGGCGGGTAAGTAGGACAACGTTCTGGCTTACCTTGCTGGAGATTCTCTGCAATTAAATGAATGAGATTTTCGGATGGTCCTTTTTAATATATGCTTTTTAAATCCCTTTGAAGAAGAGGAAAATCCAGTGGCTGCGCTAATAAATATTCACAAATAACTGAAAACTATTGCTTCACAATACAGCAGTCTATTTAGCTGAGTGTATAAAATGTGATCAAATAAATAGATTCGATTGACAATGATACACTTAAGTTTAAATAGAACAATAAATACAACAACGAAGTACGTATTTATTTACATTAAATAAAAAATGTCCTCCTATTTTTTAAAAATATTGTTCTGATTTAATCCTTAGACGTCCTTCCTGGATTCTACGTTGTTCTGAGGTTACCGACCGTTTCCCCGTACTTTATATCCTATCTTGCGGCATTGCATCAGCCTGACCAGGAAGGGGGAGTGGTTTGTGCGTAAGAGCTAGCGGCTTTGTGTACAAACACTGCACCTTCATTTTTTTTCAGTGGAAAAAGACTATAGCAGACCAGACATAAGAATTTATGCACTTGAATATGTGTCGCCTTTATTCTTTAGCGAGACAAACCATCGTATTAGATTAGCTATAGCTTACATTAAGAGCAGAATACAGTAATAGCCTATCGGAAAATAACCTAATGATTTTGAAATAATTCTAAGGTAGGGATTTACGGGGGGATGCGACATAATGTCCGAAATCGCATAAGAGGTTACAAATAAAAAGTGAAAAGGACAAATTGATGACGCAGGAGCAGAGTAAGTTACAAAAAAATGAATGTCGTATCTTATCAGCTTGTGGATCCGGCTACAAAAAGACAACTCCCTGTTCTCATGGGGATCAGTGCCGGACGCAGTCACATCATGTGATCGCGGGTTAGTCATATAATGTTGTCCAAATCTCCTTACAACGACATACCACCCTAGAGCTTATGTTCCGTGATATTTTAATTTTTTCATTGAATCGGGTAAACCGGCGATGTGTTGTAGCCTACTAACAAGACCATTATAGGCCTAAATCATTCCGTTTAAAGAAATGTGGCGAAAGGTGTTCAAGACAGCGTGAATAAGGGAAAATACAAAATTCTTTTCCTTTATTAATGACAACATTTACATATATTCGTATTTGTTGTTAGACCTAGTGCGTATACATTTAGACATCAATTTTTCTTCTATCTTTTTAAAATGTGACTAAATAAGATTATTCCATTTGATCGAGCTTAGACTGACTTGCTCTCTATCATTAGACTAACAATCTAGCATAAACCTACCGTGATAGGCTAAGTTACCCTGTATTTGGCCTCGTCGGTGTAAGCTTTCGATGTTACTGAGTAAACCAATCGTTAATGCGTGAAACGCGATACTGGGGCCGGGGGCCCTAGACTGGACAGGGGCCCCCAAAATTTGTACAGTCAAGAAATGGTTTTTCCAGTGCTTACATCTTACTTTGCACTTCAACAAAGTTTGAAAAACACTTACTGTAGAATCTGGACTGATCGCTGATAACGTTTTAATAAACGTTTTATACGTTAAATTGGCAATTTTATCTACCCCCTCCTAAGAATTGGTTTACTCTGAGGAAAAAACACCGACTCTTGTTGCACCATGAAGCTTCTCACATGTGGCTCATGTCATTCCATAAAAGCAATCAAATCTGGGTTCCAGAAACAAAGAGAGGAACGGAAGAAAAGAGAGAAAAACCAAAACCTAGGAAGGTTATTAATTTAGCACCTCTGAAATATGAAGCAGAAGGAAGATACACACCCTATATTTAACAAGGTGCTAATCATCAAAAGATAACAATGAAGAACTTGTTTTTATGAACTTCTTAAAAACAAAAACAGTTGGTCACAGATCTGAAATGGAGGAGTGCACTAACATTCATTACTACTGAACGCAGGATAATTGTTTTGAGGCAGTGGAGACTTCTGACTCAAATGCATGAACTCTGCAGATGGTTACTACAGTGCAGGCTACTGTAAGATCATCATAAATTACTTAGCTTTTTATTACACTCCTAAATAACATATAGGTAATTTGAGCAATGGTAAAAGTCGCTAAGGACTGAAGTCATCCGTAGTTCAATAGTAAAAAAAAAACACGTAACTATCCATTGAAGCACGTCCAGAAACATTCCTTGCTCAGATAGTGCCTCCAGAAAGAAAACTGTGTTCATGTTTGAAAATTGTACTTTGTGTAGATTAGGGTTTTTATCCACAGTGTTGACTTTAGGGCAAGTTTTACCTTTATTCTGACAGGCTTGCTTGTGCGCTACAATACAAGTTAATTTTCTTTTAGTCTACAATATTCTCAAAAGCGTGCTTCTTGTATTATAAAGTAATGGCATGTCCAATTGACATGTCTATTTAGTATGGGTACTCTAGTTGAGGGTCTCTCATAATTTATGTTGATAACAATCCGACGTCCAACAAGATGTTGAAGCATTTGACTGAAATCTTCACTGTCATATTGTTGCCACATTTTTAGATAGGGTGCTCTTGTTATATAAGTACTAGCAATCAAATTAGCAACATGAGTTCCGGTCAACAAACATAGACATCTTTAATACAAAGACCCACCCCCTTCTAATACCCTTCCTCTGTGGTGTCCGTCGTGTTAGCCATGTTCACAGAATCATATTGCTACCAAAGAATCCCTGCGTAACAGCAGTGATTGCGGCTGCCACGTGGTTTTAAGCCCTCCCCACCCCAACGCCACCACCCACCCCCACCACCACCACCACCCAGCCCAGCCCTGCCCAGCCCATGACCACTGGCAACTGATAAAGCAATATAAATGATTTCAGGATAGCTGAAGGCTAAGTGGTGCCACGAGGCTCTGAGAGAAGGCTCCGTCGTAAGTCCCGATACCTTTTTAGCCGCAGTCGGACTGGCTGCCTCTGAAAGTGCTGAGAGATCCGGGTCCACAGTCTCCTTTCAACAACAGTGCTTTGCATGAGAATGGAACATCTTGGTTTAGCACAATAGACAGACTCTAGGAAGCCCATTTCCAAAGCTTCAGTACCCCCAGACACCATCTTAACCTACAAAAAATGTCCCACATTACCCACCTCAAAAGCACACTCTAGGGGAAATCTTCACAACATTATGCCCATCGGGGTTTAACTATACCCAATATCTAAAATTGACACGGATCATACAGTGATTATGTTTTTTTTTGTATGAGGTGTCCGAAATAAAAAAGGAAATAAGAAATGTGGTCCCTTTCCGTTCATACTTAGCAAAAAAACAAAAGCTGCGTTGACTGTTATGAGTCTCCCAGGGGACACTGCAGCCAGGGATAGCAGAGCAGATTCTCAAGTATAAAAAGAACAAAGAACACGGTGAGGTTATGGTGCAGTCTACATGGCACCTGGCCTTAGCATACCATATGTATGTACACACAATCCCATGATTGCCAGGGCTCAAAGCCCAGTCTCGCACCCTCTTAGCTGGCATCCGTCTTTACTGTGACCCTATCTCTACCTTCCAGCTGCCTTGAATGTAAAGACAAAACACTGTGAAGGGTGCTCTCCTTTAAAAACAAAAAAACCCAGAAGGCTGTCTTGTAATTGCTGATACTGGGCAGATCAAAGACCGCTCTCATTAAAAACATCAAATTAAATGCAGATTCCTTTACCGTTCCACAGTGAGGAAGGCGAAGCGCGATCGTCAGTAAGAAGCTTTTGGATTTTGTGCTTCTCTTATTCTATTTGCCAGACTTCAACTGACTGATTAAAAGCCCAGAATCCAATTTGTATTGTCAGTTGTGTCAAATTGTGTGTTTTAGGCTCAATAAGGTCATTTGCCCTAAAAATTGAAATCATGCTGTGTCCTAATTTTCACCAAGATACAGGGGTGGCAGAACTCAACCCCAGAAGGGACACAAAATAAAAACAACAATAAAACTGGAAATTAGGAAGACCAAGTACACCAGCAGACATTTTCATGCATGGCCACTTTCCTTTCTATAAATAGTTAGAAAATCCCAGAGTGCAGCCTACTCCAATATCCAGTAGGTGGTACAAGTGCAGTCATGGAGCTCTGAAAATTAATATGAGGAGGAACGTTCGACTTTATTACGCAGACCTAGGCTTGCAAAGAGGTGGAAATGTCAGTCCATCTGTTCAGGCTGGTATCGGCTCTCAGTGCAGAAGCATCTTAAATGTTTAACTACCAGTTAACCATAACAGAGCATAAGGGCAGTCGAACAAGTTAACAGCAGCTTATTTTGCATCAGAATAACTCACTGAACTCTTCAAAGGTGTCCAGCTCCAAGAAATTGAGAAATGGTGAAGAAGAGTATTTGAACCAGTTAAACCATAGTTGATGGATTGGTGTATATAATCAATACCATATTTATACATTTTTAATCACATGTACTCCAATGTGCAATAGTATTCACTCTCCGAATGATGGAACATATTCTCCACATCGAGAGAAACAACTGAACAGGGAGAAACTGAAAGCACCGAAGTGTGTATACAATGCAGAAGAAACTCAATATTGTCTCAGGCTAAATGGCCCCTCCCTTACAGAAATGTCATATATTGCAATATACTTGAACTATATTGTGAGGGTAATTGCAATATATTTACTGCAGTTCATTTTATCTCCATTAGGGCTAGCAAAGCCTGTCTGATCTTCATAAATTAATAGTTTCATAAAGCCTTCTGGCTGAAGTAATAGTACTACCACTTATGATTTCATATCTGAGCAAATTAATGACATTGACAGATAACCAGAGTGATACATTGGGTCTTTATCATTTTTCATCAGCAGCGATATTACTGCCAAATTGGTATCACCCCGGGAAGAACCCTCATTATGGCTATTTCAATCATATCTGGTAGGGGTGTGCCCAAAGCTAAACGGCTCATTCAGAAGCACACAGATAATGGATCGTAAACTGAAAACAATCCAATCAAAATATCATCCGGTGTATAAAGGTTTTTCTCTCAGTTTGGAAAGCAATCTGTTGGCAACTATCACAATTCAAGACAGCCTAAAGCTTATCACAACAGATACAGTTTGTGATCTGTAGTATCAGCCCCAGAGAGATGCAGGGACAGGAACCCATGTAGTGAAGGCCTCCATGCAGGTAGCTAGCTACAGTATTGGACTGCTTGCGCAGTCGCAGTTCTTTTCCGCTCCACGATAATCCAGTTAAAATAATAAAAAGTGATAAAACTGTATCTGGAAATAAGTTTAATGAAACTTTTCAGGGTGCATAGCATGTAGCTAGGAGCTTTTTGAGATACTGCATATACCTCACCTGGCTTAGTTTGCCTTCAAAATGCATTCAAAGATAAACGTTTTCTTGGGTGTGGCTTTGTCTTGTTTACCTCATAAGCTCGATTTCCTCAGGTGTGCTGTCCAGCAAATTCTCTTGACTGTCGTTCAGTGCCATCTTGTTAGCGAGCCTGTGGGTACCAGTATTCGTCTAGGTATCTCAATCTGTCCAAGAGTCCACCAAAGGAGCTTGGCAAAAGGTCGATCGTCGGTACCGGCAGCAGGAACTATGAGTCTAAAAGCGAGAAGAAGGTCGTCCCATGTCGAGGAGAAGATTGCATCTATGTCTGAAACGTCAGAGTAGAGCGCTTGTGTAACCTGTTGCAATTTCCCCAGTAAAGAAGGGAGAGAGTTCACAACAGCTTAAACTTTTATATGTATGTAATGTTTCAACCTGACCATCTCTGCTTTTCCTAATTTTTTGTGTACTTATATAATGAAACCATGCAAATTATTAAAGCTCCTTTGCTGATATGAGGTTATGAAACCATCAGCACTGAAGGAGTAGTTCACAATAGGTTTATCTAAATAGGCAAGCATTCTTTTTTGAATATATGTTGAAGTCATATGTTATGTGACTGCACCATTATCCTTGTGTAGAAAAATTGCAAGGTCATAACTGAGATGTCCAAATTGAAATATATTAAATTTAAGGAACATAATTCAGTGTACAGTCACACTGTAAACAGTTTTCTGCAGTTTTTTTCTGTAACATCTAAAATAATCAAAATTGTAATCTCTACATTTTAACAGACAGCTTTTTACTGTATACTTAATCTTTGACTATACTGTATCTATTGGAGCCACAATTTTGAAACTCTTGTGATCTTGGTATTGCTAGTGCAATGAAATGGCAACACCACTTTAAGAGTGAATGAAACGTCTGTATTTTTGCGCATGTTCTGCACGGTTGCTTTCAAACTGGTATACGTCACACAGACGCGCAGTTGCACAAAATTAATTTTTAACCTCCCAGGTATAGGCCCTGACCCTGGCGGCCATAATGGAAACTTTGCAAAGTCTTATCTAACCTACACCTCTTTCCCCCCATCTTAAACAGTGGATAAAATCCATAAAAGATTCATCGCTAATGATATTGTCACGATCAAAATACTGAGCCTCTACCCACCATACACTGTCTCCTGTACTGTACACAAAACAAACCATCTTGGAGCCTTAGTTTGCTTGGATCCACAACATGGAGGATCAGACACAGACAGACAACATGGTGCGCAGCTGCTTTCGGAATAGAAGTATATTTGTACGCGTTATGCAAAAACCTACCCACATCCTGTTGAGTACCAGGAAAGTAAAAAAAAAACGTAGTTCAAGGGAGGAAACTGAAATGCGTGACAATGTTGAAAATGTCAGCAAGGTGAAAGGGTGAAATTCACAGTAAGAAACTCTCAGAACATTATTTCTGTCTTTAATCGCAGTAAAATTTTTGAAGTTTGAAAATAAACCCCTCTGCTTTGATGCTTGACAACATGTGTGATGATTAATATACGTTTTTATGATCCACGCTGAATTGTTTATTTTGTGACCTGCAGAATGGAGCAAGCAGGTTGGAGCAGGTTGGAGTAGTTTTATGTACGCTTCATGTGTGTTATCTGATTTACTGTAAATAAAGGTTTTAGTTTCTTTTTAAACTTTCCCAAAAAACCTGCATGTCAGGCTCTGTGTCAAAAGTGCCACCTTTAACCTATATGCAGATACAAAATCATTGAGACAAAATTATGATTGTAAATAATAGCCTTTGCGATAGATGTAGTTACAGGATGCTTTGCAAGTTAAATTGCTTGACTGGGTAAGAGTGAACCCATTCCTTGAATTCTATGGTACTGGGTCTGTATGATGGGATACTCCAAGTAATGTTTTAGTCTTTACTGGCAGTACAGTTTGAAAATCCATTTCAATTCTTTTTTTTTCCTGGCAATACATATGCTCCAATTGTTCTGTAAAGCCACATTTTCTATTATTCCTGATCCTCACTGGATTGTTGATTTTGTGACCTGTGGAAATTCGCAGTGCATACTGCAGAAAACAAGTTCCGCAGAGCAGTCAGGTAAACTTTTGTGTTATCTGATTTGAATGTTATCTGAAAATGAAAATTTTGGTTTCCTGATAAACCAATGAATTTGGTGTCTCATTCGTTACATTAACAGTGCATTATACAAATGATATCTTAATCAAAACAATGATTTTAATATAATGGCTTTTGAGGCAGAATTAGCAGTTAGACTGATCCAAAATGAACTGATGGTGTGTATAGACAAACAGTTCAAATTTGGTCTTATCCAATCATAGGACCCAGTTGCAATGAAAGGGCCAATGGCATTTGAGAATCTCCAGTTTATTTGTTGTGCTAAAACAGTACTTTAGCAACCCTTTCAAATTAACATAGGTGTGGCATCTAATTGTTAATTTGAAGACTTGGTAACCCTGAAATCCAACCAAATTCTCAGCTCTCGAACTGTGACCTTTAGATGACCTTTTTTGCCTTCATCACCACTTTCTTCACTGTGGATAGGAACGACATGAACCTATCTCTTCTTTCAGTCGATATCTCTCTATAATCAAGCCATCAAAGTTTGAGCAAGCAGCCTTTTATGACATCATTGTTGCAATAGTATTTGAAAGTTTCATTAATGACTGAAATTTCAGACCTTCTCTAGTTGAGAAATATCCAGAGCCCACACTGTAGAACATTCTGTCTCCAAACCTCAGAGCTACAGAGTTGTGGTAACTGGTAGCATTAAATAAATGTGTGACTTTGCAACTTTTCGCCTCAAGACAGAAACCCAGATAAACCTGAACCACTGCTATAGTCATGATAATTTGCACTAATGTTGTGTTTTATTGTTGTGTTGTTGCTCTGTTTGTTACTATATTGCACCGATGTTAAATTGTAGTTGCATACACTTTTCATGTTTTTAGAAAATCAATCCATGTCCATCAATCGTGTTAGAGATTACCTTTGGCCATGTGCACTTGTGAAATGAATTGAATTCTGTCCCTTTCGAATAAACTAATAAATAAATATTTCACCAGACTACAATTTTGATGGTTGTTATTACAATACCGGACACCTTTACCTGGAGTAGTGACAGCAAATAAGCAAATTCAACGCAGAACTCCCTTGGAACTGGCTCATCAATGGTTTCTTTTGTGTTCTTCGGTTTCCTGGATGTGTCTGAATAAACGCCAGCAGATGTGCGAAAATTCAAAGACACCAGGAGCCTAGAGTGTCATGAGGGTAACAGACTGAAAGACAAACACGTCTGCAATGAGGAAGTGCCGTGTAGCTGTTGGGTTTTGTCAGGAAGCAGAGAATAATCTTCCCTCTAATCCCACATGCAGCTTACTGCATCCCACTTGGTGGAGCCCGCTGTGTACAAAGTTTGAGTAAATAATGTGAATCGTTTTTTCTGGGACCCCTGAAGCAGAGGAAGGGTACAAGTTTGAGTCTGGGTTCTCACGTTTGTGTTGCGCCATTTATAAAGGGCCTTAGAGGTGTGGAATTGAATCGCTATGGCTCGGACTGACCCAATCACTATGGCTGATTCAAATTAATGTAGCTTGGACTGATTGAATCACTACGGCTGGATTAAATCACTATGGCTTGGACTCGAGTCCAAATCAAGTCAAACGTTTCTCGACTTTACGGCCACACAAAAAATGAAGATTCACAGTGCTTGTTATGCTTGTGGTGTATCTGATCACGAAAAACAATAGACAGAAATGCTTGACATTTTTTTGCCTTTAGTCATTCATCATTCTAACCTTTTATGACATTAAATGACACATTTTTTCAGAAGCGTCATGCAATGGGGGCTCCATGGTTTTTATTTTAATAGATTTACAAGCATGAAAAAATTAAAATATTAAAATACTCTTGGGATCTGGGAATCGAATGACAGAATTAACGCTCTGCCATAGATGGGTAGGAATGGGAAGAGCAGGATGTGAGGTGGTATCAGAATATTTCCTGAGGTGATCCTTCGCTGTGTCATTTCCTCCATGGTTTAAAACTTTAGAAGGTAAAATGGAATTCTTTAGTAGGTTTTGCTGTGAAACTGTTATACAGGATGTGCAGTCTAATAATATAATGAAGTTTTGACCACCTTATTTTCACATTTTCTGACCTCTGAAGTTGAAACTGAAGACAAATGAAATAAAGACCATATAAATGCATTTGATACATATACATTTCAAATTTAATTGCTACTGTAAAATTTGCAGTAGTGCCAAAAAATGACATAAAAAGTGACATCAGTAAGATGTGGACGACTTGATTTTAAATGTGGGTCCTGTAACCACAGACATGACACAGACTTTATGCATAATAATAGCAGCATAAAGCTGGTTTTACATTAATGGATTGTGTGAATGTGATGTGAATATTAAGGTTTTTTTTTTTAAGAACAAGTACAAAGTAGCAATTCACTTTGGTAAGACATTTAGGTCAACTGTTTCTGCTGTGTCTCCAAGAGAATGAGGTAAAATCATCAAGTTACTATTGAGTTTTGTATCTATAAGGGTTGTATATGTGCTAAAGGTACATTTTCAGGATGTTTTGTGAAATGCATGCAAGTGAATTGGGAGTTGGGATGAGGCCTAAGGCCTAAGGCACAATATTTGGCTCATCTGGTTCATTCATAGTGTGTTTGCATGACAAAGAGTCTTATACAGTCTGGTGCCCAGGTTGGAGACCTCATGAAGTGTGAGGACAATCTCCTGGCCAGAGCATGGGAAGATGGAAGTCATCATGGTCAATGTCGGAGCCAATGATATAGCTAGGGGTAGGTTAGAAAGGTCCATAAGAGTTTACAAAGTTAACCAATAAAATTAAAGAGCCTCTTATTAATTCTGGAAGTCTCCTGGCCCCAAGTAAAAGCAAAGGTAAATAAAAAATATTACAAGGAGATTTTACAAGTGGCTACAAACCGGGTGTAGGACAGCGGGATACAGGTTTATGTGGGTCTCTATGTGGAAGAGGGGTGAGTTGAACAAGTGGGGTGGGGTACATCTGAACTTGAGGTGTACACTGGACCAGCATATGTTTGGGGTACCAGGGGTTATTTCAACTAGGGGTTTGTGGGGCAGGGAGGTAATTTACTACTAAGGGTGGGGGGGGGAGACTGACTAGATAGAAGCTAAATTTAAAACCACCAGTGAGGGAATCACTGTAGGGACGGCTCATATATTCTGTGGTTATCTGCCCTGCTCTGGTTTCAAGGGACTTCAAAACACTAGACAAAGGGTAAATAAGATAGGCATACAAACAAATGGCATGTGAGAGGGTCAAATGGTCTACTGTTAAAAATACCCCCAGATTATCGACCAAAGACAACATACTTAAAATAAGCACTTACAAATGTTTGGCTTCTGAATCACTTTCAGATGAAGCCAAACACACATGTTGTCATCCTATATTTATACACACTTGCTATGTATGTTCATATATACACACAGTACATATGTATATACACGACAACAGAGCAGCTAAACTCCATTTTAGGAATTTCCCCCTTGACTCATCTTTCTCCACTTACGCACACTTATGTTTCCTACCTTTGTAATGTTTATTCATAGCTAATTATTAGAAGTAACATCTTGAAAAAGATACCTTGTGCGTCCGCTGGTTTGCATTAAGTACTAAATTCAGTGCTGGATAAACTTTCAGGCACTCCCCCACCACATAATTAATTATACATGGGCCAGGAAAGAGGAGTGATCCACCTTTTAAGTTGGGCCTATGATAAGGCCATCGATGCATCAAGTTTATGGAAGTTTCAGTCAAGCTGGGATCAAGTCAGCTTAGCAGATCAGTAGGTGCAACTCAGGTCAGAGAATTCACAAGTGGAAGTTAACGACTTATCTCCATAGGGTTTCTATAAAGACCTCATGGGCCGCTGATATATGTTTTTTGGATTTTCTTTTTGAGCTCCATCACAGTTTCTGGATTATTCCTTGTGGTTTTCTACCGCTGTTGTGAGTGTCTTCTGTGTCATCCCTCAGAACTGATAAACAAATGGTTTGGGTAACTTTCGTTCATTACTCCGCCTCTCATGATCCATTGTGTTTCTTGTTTCGTTTCTTTCCTCTTTCTGCAATTTAGTGCCTGTTTAGATAGTGAATCATGTCTTTAGCCCACACAGGCTGGATTTTGTCTTTGTCCTCCTGTTTCTGTCTATTACAACAGAACCCTTTTCTAATGTGCTCCAATTGTGAGTTGATGTACCAGACTGCTAATTCCCTATGAACAAATTCAAATCGTTTTACATGTGGAGTAATCGATGAGTTTTCATAATAAGTGTCGCTCATGTTCAAAGAAAGTAATTCCCAAAACCACAGGATTCAGACCATTTACTCTTTATTAAATTCTCACTTCCCTTACATCATACCTAAGAACCATCCCAAGATGCACTTTATTAGAGGTGGTGAGAGTGGGAAGGTAGGGTACACGTAATACCCTGTAATTCCTCCGTTCAAATACCAGAGCCTTAAAAATAATATTTTGGAGCTCGAGGCTGTTCTGGTGAATGGAAATGACCATGTTTCTGAGTTGGCTTGGTGCAGGGTGCAGGGCTGTGGAGGGCTGAAAGCTGTTAAGTAAACAGAGACCCAAACGTAGAGGTGGGGGGTTCAGCCCTTTAGTCAAAAGAGAATAGCAATATTCAGGAAAATTCAGGAATTGGGATCACATCTATGGGAAGATGAGAAGCACCTAAATGTAGCAGTATGCTACAGGCCACCAGCCTCAGGCAGCAGTGTAGGCACTATGCTACATGAGGATTGAGAACATAAAATTAGCATGCCAGGAGGATGTAATGGTGATTTCATTTACTCATGTATTAATTAGCAAGTTGTGTCTGGACACGGGAAATGCGAGGTATAGTTTGAGACGTAAACAGCTGTGTTTCTTTTTGGCACAGTCCGTCATACATACAACCTATAAGAGGACAGAACTGCGACAGAACTGCATTGTGGGTTGCTGAGAGGAAGTGGAGGAAATCCAAATACCACAACGAAATAGCCTCATACCACACACTGCTAACGGCTTTCACAACCGCAACAACATCAGCTAAGACTTCAGTGTCCGTTTTGAAGAGGCGGTGGCCACCATCTGGAACTCCTTCACTCCTCCAGTAACCCTCTCATCCTAGCCCACCTGAGATGACTTCAACAACCAACTGACCTCCTTCAGTGCACTCAAAGATTCAGAAGTGACATAACAGAAGTGAGACAGCTCTCGTAGCTGTGACCGAAGCTCTCAACTGTGCTAGAGCCTCCAACCTCTCACCTGTCTTGATTCTGCTGGACCTGTCTGTAGCATTCAACACAGTCAATCACCAACTCCTGATCCCCACACTGGTTGAGATGGCCCTCTCGGGGATCACCCTCTCATGGTTCAGGTCCTTCCTGAGATCTTCCTAAATCCACTGGGAAGGTTCCACCTCTTCATCTTGCCCCCTCACTACAGGAGTCCCACTGGGATCAGTGCTGGGACCCCTTCTCTTCTTTATCTATACCAGGTCACCAGGTTCTCTATCTACACGTGGTTTCACTGTTATCACTGACGACACCTAACTCTTTTTCTCTTTCCCACCCTCCACCCCCCAGGTCAGCGAGAGAATTTCAGCATGCCTGGGGGACATCTCCATACAGATGTCCTCCCACCACCTGAAGCTGAACCTCGACAAGACACTCTTCATCCCAGCCAAGTCCTCCCCGCTACAAGAGCTCTCCATCAGTGTCGACGGGACAGAAGTGGCAGCCTCCCGCTCGGCGAGAACCCTGGGTGTCATCCTTGATGAAAACTGGACTTCAAGGATCACATCTCCCATACGGCACGGTCCTGTTGTTTCCTCCTGTATAACATCAGGAGGATCCGACCATTCTTGACTATGTACTCCACCAAGCTGCTCATCCAGGCCACGCAGCCCTCACACTTGGACTATTGCAACTCCCTCCCCTCAGGCCTACCTGCCTGCAGCATACAGCCTCTCAAACTGATCCAGAACACAGCTGCTTGTCTGGTTTATAACCTCCCAAAGGACTCCCACATCACTCCTCTTTTTAAGCCTCTCCACTGGCTGCCAGTAGCTGCCAGGATCAGGTTCAAAACCCTGACCCTTACCTACCTCCAGAACCTTGTCCAGCCATACAAGCTGGCCCGTCCGCTCCAATCTGCAGCGACAGGATGTCTTGCACTTCTGTCACTGAGAGAAAAGGGTTCCCGTGCATCCAGACCTCATCATTTCTCCACGTTACCTTCCCAGTGGTGGAACAAACTGCCTGTCCTGCTATGGACCTCGCAATCATTTCACACCTTCCGACGTGGTCTGAAGACCCATCTCTTCAAACTATACCTGGTCTCACCATCGTACCCCCATATAGCACGTGCCATACCCACCTGTGACCCTCAACACTTGGATATTATATTATGTTTACTACTTGCAACACAGACTTTATTTTTTAGCTTTGAACTACTGTAAAGATGTTTGCACTTTCTTTCCTGTATTTACACAGACTGTATGAATTTCTTGTACATTGCTTCGGATAAAAGCATCAGCAAAATGAATAAATATAAATGTAAGGAGAGCAATTCTAGTCTGGTTCTGTGTAATAATACTGACAGGATTTCCATCACTGAGGTAGTGTAGCCACTTGGAACAAATGACCACAGTACTGATACTTTTCAAATATTTTGACAAGTTAATACTGACATTTTTCCTCCAATTTTCAACTTCTAATGGGCTATCTTTACCAAGGTGCAAAACAATAGACAGAAGACATGTGAGGCATATTTAAAAGGGTCATTCTTGATCTATAGTGTAATAAGACATCTCCACAGTGGTTAGCAGCAGGCTAACCAGCTAGCTAACACTATTGACAGCATTGACCGATTATCCTGAGTGCGTGGTTGATGTTTGTCACCTATGACAACATTACTCACTCCACAGACTCTGTCATTAAAACTAAACATCTCGTTTTATTACATCACTTGTTTTCACAGCTATTTTATGAGTTTAAAATTGCGAAACTTAAACCCACAGCCTACAACAATGACATAGTGGATATGCATCTTTTGGGTTCTCTTGGTGCAAACTCCTGTACACTTAAACTGCACATCATACCTACCTACTGTTTGCACCCAGTGTATAAGGCATTAGCTCTGGTTTATTTCAAACTGCATTTACTGCAATCTGCCAAAAGGAAGTGAAGAGTAAAGAGTAATCCTAAACGTTTTCTTTGTCCTACACTAGAAACAGGAAGTTATGGGTTCGATAAGGTGCATAAAAATAAAGACGGAAACAGGCATTACCAGCAATAGCTTTATAATAGTGTCATGAAGTCAGCAGTTTTTTGTTGATAGTGTTACTGTGGGAAATGGTAAAAGATTTTCCTTCAAGCGCATCCAATAATTTGAATGTAAACTGAGATTGAGGAGGGATTGAGAATTATTAGAAAAACTTCAAAAATGTATTACAAATAAGTCAACTGGTCCCATTGACATATACTCAGTGGTACCCAGTGAACTGGGGGAAACTGTACACAGACCTCAAACAAAAAGTAGTTATTTTAAGTAATCTTAAAACTGGGGAAAAATCAGTCAACTGGAGATGCAGCTAAATAGTACCAACCAATATATAAACGAGGCAGTTCTGCTGAAATAATTACAGGACTGTTTGTTTATCTTTCACCACAAGAAAAATAATGGAATGTAACATTAAGGACAAAGTGGAATTTTTTCCTTGAAAACAATGGTACCTAAATTAAAAGCCAGGTCAAGGCTGAAGATGGGATGTCATCCCTAAAAAAACCTCCTGGACTCATTTGCGGAAAAAACAATTCCAAGCTACGTTTTTTTTTTTTTTTTAGGAAAACCACTGAAACCAGTTGGGCTGAATGCCTTTTTCTTGTCATTATGTTATATTTGTGTTTCCAGAACGTGTTTGACAAAGTGCCAAACGAGAGGCTTATAGTAAAATTAAATCAGTACAAATTACCAGAGTTATTACACATTAAATCTGAAACTGGTTGAGCAACAGAATACAAAAAGTAACCGTAGGAGGAACTCTACTACATCAGGGTCCTGTTGAAAGTGGCGTCCCACAGGGATCAGTGCTGGAGCCTTTGCTCCTCCTTATTTGCATATTGATACAGAGGTCAGCAGCAAATTTGTTTAATATGCAGATAATTTGGAACTTGGGATCTAACAAACAATGTAGACTCAAATAAGGTCATGCAAGAAGAAAGAGCTCAACAGAAAACAATAGTGGTTGGAAACCTGGGAAAAGACGTTCAAATAAGGTACATTCTACAAGTTCTGCATATAGGAGATAAAAAAACTATAAAGACAAGACTATTTCATAGGAGGAACTGTATCTTGGCATTGTGCCGTAACAACGAAAAGGGCCAAAAGGATGCAAAAAGCAGAGGTATATCGTTCATGCATACAAAATCTTTATCCAGCTTTGGGTCACATGGGTGGTGCATCTGATCAAAGTATACATCCAGTGTTGGGGAGTAGTGAACTACATTTAATTAAACTAGTAGTTCAACTACATTTTGCAGTAGCTTGTTGGTAGTTCAACTACACTCGTATTTGCATAGTGATTCCAGTAGTTAAATTTTTTTGTTGCCATTTTTGTGTAGTTAACTACTAAAACTACAAACAATTTTGGGCCAAAAAAGGAAATTAATGATTTTTAAAAAAAAAATATATATATTTTTTAATGCATTCGTCAGGCAGCCACCATGCTCTGGTGCTAAGGGCCATGCATTCAAAAACACACCGCGTCCCTTCATTGGTCCCCTGTCCATCCTTCTGTCACCCCAATGAGTGCACATCTTGTGAGATGCTTTTTGGTGGAGTGCTAATTTTTCTGCAATCTTGTTTCAGGAAGGGAGATGTTTTAAAAAGACAAACTGTAGGACACAGATCAGTATACTCCTACAGTATTGGTAGCAGCATTAATGCAGCTCTCACCTGCTATGTCACGCTGATACCTGACTAGCGAAGGTAACAAGCACGCTCATGATGAGTTAGCATTGTTTCACCTAAAACAGAAGAGACTGGCCTGTCATGTGGCACAACAGGCCCCGCCCCCTCCGAATTCCTAATGATGTCACCGGCATTAGGAGATCGTTCTGAAAGAAGAGCAGCTTTACGTGCTTCATTTCACACTCAGCATGTGACTGGACCCAGTGTAATACCTGTGTGAAGGACCTTTGGGTACAGTTCACAGCATTTACCGTCGGGGTGTAATGTGACCTGACAGGACTAAGCTAGGTCCACATATATGAAGGAGACTCAAGGCAAGAGGCTGTGACTCCTCTGTGTTTAGTTTTGGGTCTTGCATTTTTGAGGTAATGTTGATAGTAGGCCCTCAGTTGGCTCACACAATGAGATGCACATTCAGAAAGCAGACACAAGCTCTGCCACTGGGTCTTTCAATCCTAACCATGTCAATACATGGCTCTGTAGGAAATGGTTTTTACCCAATTTTCAACATTAAATGGCCATTATCTGCTTATTGGCAGCCAAATATGTATAGCACCAATTCTACAGGGTCATTGTGTGAGTGTGCATGTATGTGTGTGTGTGTGGCAGTACAAGCAGAAATATCTCATAAATTGGTAAGGGTCCAATCAGGTGCAACAAAACAGTAAACATTATGAAACAAGGCAAGAAATAAAACAAAGCGACATTACGAGTGACAAAAAAGAAAAATGATATTACCCCTAAAAATATCCAGGGATTTTAAAGATCACATGACTAGACCCAGACTTTAAAGTCCTTTGTAGAATGCATTTCGGTAACTCAAGACTTGCAAAGATTTGCCTGGAAATGGAGAATAGCTGGATCGATGATCCCAGTCCCCCGTTGACCCCACACACTTATTTTGGACATGTCCCAAACTAACTAGCTCCTGGAATTCTGTATATGAAATATAATCAGAGATACTGTCTTTCCACCTTGAACTTTCACCCTCACAGCTATTTTGTGGGTCCGAGAAGACCTCACACTTTTAACAACTATGTATGCATTCAGATGTTTCTTCTTTCACAGCTCTTCTGTCTGGACACAGAATCTGGCAGTGCTGTAAGTCTCCCACTTCTCCCTCTGTGATAATTTAGCTAACACAGATAACAGATTTCTCACTTACTGGAAGCCTTCATACTGTTATACCTTATCGTTCTGTCATGTATACGGTCGAATGTCTATGGACAACTGTATCTTGAGGCAACCAGTTGGTTGGATAGAATACATCTGTTCCTACTTCAAATCAAAGCATCTTTTTGCCCACATTTTTGCAATTCTATGGATCTGGTAATGCTACAAAAGACCAAAGGGCCAAAAGGGAATGAGTATAAAAGTTATTTACAGGTCACTCATTCAGATCTATCCCTGCCATCCTAGTGACCTGGCTTGTTAGGTAGCAAGTAGCTCTGAAAAAAAAGTGCACCATGCTCTGGTAACACCAGCAAATACTAACACAATGTGTGCACTGAGCAAACACCAGTGTTTGTAGGTATTAGTCTGCCATTGGTGCTGTAGTCAACCCTACTGCAGGCAGCAACACTTTCTCATATGTTTGGCTGCTCAGTGTTGGAAACTAGCATGTTTTACAATAACTGGTGGCTTGCTTATTCATTGCTTCCATCTGAAATCTCAGTTGTTCTAGCTTAACGCAAGTGCTCTTGTAAGTTGCTATGGAAAATGTGTGTTTTGCACTTGTTTTGGGAATGCCAAAGTTCCGGATTCCAAACAGTATACTTTACGCAATGGAAGAAATTGCGGAATCGTTCAGGAAGTCTTGCATGTTGCTCCTTTGGTCATGCAGGAATCAGTTAGAAGGAAATTCTCTCTTCTGCTGTGTCATTCTGTTAGGGATGTTCTTGTATATGTTTTCTGAGAGCTCTTTTCCAGTATAGAGCTGGAATCAGGCGGCAATACACTGAAGCCAATGCTGGCCAGCTCTTGAAAAATCACACCCTCACTCACACAGGAAGTTACACTAGCAGGATGCTACCCAATTTCCTGTCTGCTGACTAATGCTATAACAGAAATATTGCTGTCAGAGAATGAGAGACGTTTTTACCAAAATGGTATTCTTTCTTCATCTGTGATTGATTAAAGATAAGTGGGACCGTAAGCATACTTCATGTAATGTATCAGTGAGTGACTTTTAACATTTAGTGTTTCCTTGTTATCAAATGATTCTTTCGGAAACAATGTACCCTGCTGGAATTACATAATTTTATCTAATGGACTTCTGATCTGTAACTGCAAGTCAATAAGAGGAAATATGTTTCTGAGGTAAAAAATGTATTTTTGTGGATGTACAAGGAAATATTTAGCCTGCACAATGGGTACCTATTAGGCATTTGTGTACCCAGATAAAATATCTGTTTCATTGTTTTGTCACTGCATTCCTCCATGACAACTGATGTCAATGGGTGAGGATCAAGCCAAGCCAGCCAGCCAAACTGGGTGATCGGGAGTAGGTGTGAGAGAATGATAAGACAAATGATTGTAACTGGTGCAACTCTCTTATCATTCCTTTATTTTCTTTTTTTCCCAACCCAAACTTGTTCAACGGAGCTGGTTGACCCCACCACAGCACCTGTTCTGATAGCTTTGGGGGAGATACTTAGCACGTGATGACAATCTTGCTTCTTTTCGCGTTGCAGCCTCCTTCCTTGAAAGACCACATTCTCTTTCATATATGTGGACCATGCTTAGTCCTGTCAGGTCACATTAGCCCCACGGCGGTAAATGCTGTGAACTGTACCCAAAGGTCCACTATCATTCCTTTTTTTTCTTTTCTCCCCAACCCAAACTTGTTCAACGGAGCTGGTTGACCCCACCACAGCACGGCTTTGGGGGGAGACGCATAGCACGTGACGACAATCTTGCTTCTTTTCACGCTGCAGCCGCAACACTAATCGCACACTGCATTTGACTTTGGAGGATGACGTAGCTGGCGTACCGTCGGTTCGTGCTGTCACGGGTGCCCAGCCTGACGGGGAGGGTGCTATGGCGATGAGGCCAGCGAGCATTGGCCGGCTTGCCCTGTTTTGAATTCCAGGTGAGGCTGGCCAATTGTTGCCTCGCCTTGGGGGCCTCTGACCATGGCCAGCAGTGGCTATCGCTGGGCTGGGGATCAGGCCCCTGGCCTTGGGGCTCCCAGGCAATAATTTCACCTGGATGCCCCATCATTCCTTTTTTAAGGCTAAGGGCAAGAGTTGCCAACCTCTGACCATAGCTGATAATGGCATGGTTGAGGCTTGAACACCCAGGGACAAGGCTCATGTCCGCCTCCTGAGCATGTGCCTGACTGTGTGAGCCACCTGAAGGCCTATAATTGGCATAATGGACAGAGAAATGTAGCCTCAAATACCACACACGGAGGAATTCCAGGAAAACACAGCCTCCTTCCTTGAAAGACCACATTCTCTTTCATATATGTGGACCATGCTTAGTCCTGTCAGGTCACATTACACCCCAGCGGTAAATGCTGTGAACTGTACCCAAAGGTCCTTCACACAGGTATTACACTGGGTCCAGTCACATGCTCAGTGTGAAATGAAGCACGTAAAGCTGCTCTTCTTTCAGAAAGATTTCTTAATGACGGTGACATCATTGGAGGGGGCGGGGATCAGCTCTGTGCCACACTGCAGTCCAAGACAAACAATTCTCAACAAGCTTTTGTCTCAGGAGAAACAATGCTAACTCATCATGAGTGTGATTGTTATCTCGCTAGTCAGGTATCAGGGTGACATAGCAGGTGAGAGCTGCATTAGGTCAATACTGTAGCAGCCTGTACTGGGTATGTTGATCCGTGTCCTACAGTTTGTCTTTTTAAAACAGGATTGCGGAAACATAACATGAATGCAACATAAGGCCCTCTGCAATGTTAGAATCAGAGCATTCTGGGTAGAGTCCACACCAACCTGTGGTGTTTCTGTAGGACTGCAGCATTTTGTATCTATTTTGATAATGTTTAAGGGTATGTTTTAGTGTTAATAAACCCTACTTTGATTGTGATGGTTTCAAAATGCTTAAAAATGGCTGAATACATAACCCCTTAACCAATTAAAATGTATTCAAAATTACTTATCAATGTAAAATGCAGTGTCTAATGTATTTCCAGTAAATATCTGTATTAGATTCATATTTAAAAAATATTCCTACAGTAATGTATGTGTAAGACCTAAATATATTTTTAAAATAATATTAGATCTACGTTGAGTAAAGTAAATGTCACAACTCAGACGGAGGACCCAGTAACAGGCAAAAGAGTAGTCAAAAAACAGGTAAGCAGTGTTGGCAATAGGCAGACTTGGCTAAAGTATAAAATCAGAGGACTGGAATCAAAAACCAGTAATAAGAGGAAACAAACTAAGTAATAAGAGGAAGACAGGCAGAAACAAAAAGCTAAAACAAATTTGCACAGAACAGAGAACAGAAAGGGGTAAAAATACATAGACTGATGAGCAACGAGACACAGGTGAGCAGCAGGGCAGGTGGGTAATCGGGTACGAGAACAAGGCAGGAGGCAGGGTTAGGGTTAGGATTACGAGGGACAAGGAAACGAAGAAAAACAAAAGTACAAGGAAACAACCAAAACAAAAACAAAGTTACAACACGTTACTGACAGCAAAGGACAGGGAATGGAAGACAGAGACTTCCATGATGATTTTGGGCTTTGAGGGAAGTCTTTGATACAAAATACATCTCATTCAAAACCTATACTGAGCCAAGTGTACAAAAAATGTTTGTGTTAATCACCAATCAGGGTGACAGGCCAATCTTTTATTCGTTTGAGGTAAAGATGGCACCATCATTGCGTCTGAGAGGACTGACACCAATTTTCTGCATGAAAAATCGAATTCCAACAACCAATGAATGGGTCTGCATCAGATTTTTTTGATATAAATTAATCCTCTTAGTGGTGGGAAAGTGGATTGAGGGTTGCTTTCTTTGGGAAACGAAACACAAACGAGGATCACAGGTTGGGCAGAATCTGCGGGGATGAGCTCGTTCCCCGTGTGAGCTGGAAAACTTTCCATTCATGCTTGCAGGGGGGTCTGGCCTGGCATGCTCTGTGAACCCGCTGACTGCACGTTGAGCTAATGGGACATGAGGGTTCATTATGGGGCCGGGGGATCACGCTCTTTCAGAGGGGATGGCTGTTTCAGCCCCTAATGCTGACGAGATTAACGGCTCAGCGCGGGCGAGGCCTCAGACAGACACATCGTTCGCCTGGACGCTGTGTCCCTCCGAAGTGAGATTTGTGTTTATAGTGATGGTGTGGTGGTGCGTGGTGGGGCTGGATAGGGTGGGGAGGGGTTCACAATTCATACCCTTGTCTCTTTCTGCCCTCCCTGTCTGAAGGCTCCCCGGCCCCCTGCTGCCAACAGGATGTGGATGTGGACGTAAAATTTAGCAATTTACCACTTCCTCTCCAGTGCACGTCATAGACACCATTGAGACAAACTTTTTAAACTCCTCATGACCTTTCGCTTTATCAGGTTGTAAAGGGAAAAATGCTTCCGAGGGCTCCATCGTGGTCGTTGCAGTCACAGAAGGATTAATTATCCCCGATCACCCTGAAGCAGAGGTTTTCAAACGTACTCCTTGAGGACCCTTGCGTAAGCTGGTTTTTGCTTCTGTCAATTACTCGATAAATTAAAATTTTTAATATTTCTAAGTTATATCCTCATATTTCCTTGTATGTATTTTAACACAACGCAGGTTTGGCTCTTTGAAGTTTGGTTTCCTCATCAATTCTTCATTGGTTAAGTTTCAGTGTGTCCACAATTTCACAAATTATGACTCCACTGCTCCACCTATCCTATCTTTGTGTAAATTTAATTCATTTTTCAAGAAGCTGTTTGATTTATGGCATAATAAGAGAAAGAAAGTATGTGCTTATCTGACAGTTTCCCAGTACTGCAATGCGGAAATATGGGCCTATTTCTTACAGAACATGGTTTGACCAGGTGCATCATCCCTCCCTACATAAAAACTGCCTAATTAAGAGCAATTAACTACTTGTTACATTTAAGGGATTAAAACTGTAGTTGGAATAAAAACCAACATACAAAGGGGAGCCCCATGGCTGAGATTGAGAACCTCTGTCCTAAAGCATCTATTCGTCCAAGACAATTGAACCATCTTAAGAGTACGCTGGGAGTGAAGTCTCTCACAACAGTTACCAGTCCATTTACCGTTCATATCCGTAATAAAACAACTATCCACCTGTTTCCCCTGATGAGCGATAATGAGTGCATCAATAATTCTAATTCTCCGTTATAATGAGGAAGTTTCATCTGTGACCGTAATCAGGCGTGGGATGTAGTAGATAATAGGAGTGGTCAGGCAGAGATTCGCGGACTGTTTGGTTTAAAAAGGCTCCTGGCTGCTGCAGTCAAAATTCCGACGTGGCCCCTGCTTCTGGCCAATCGCTTCCCTCCGTGGTTCAGCCATTTCTGATTCCTGTAATCTCCCGCCTGTCTATTCGGATGATCCTATGGGTGTAAATTAACTCGAGTTATTCTTTGCAACGTGTTGCAGGTATTCCGTGGAAATAAATTGTGTTATTCTTTGCAGACTTCTATTCTTTGTCTGGATGGTGGGGTGTGTATAGCCCACTAGGTCTTACCCTAAAGTACCTGTTGCATACTGAGTTCTGCGTCTGGGTCTACTCTGGTAGGAGTGTGTGTTTCGTGCCTTATTAGAATCACTTGCTGGTATTTGATAACAAGCCTGGGTTGCTTGTGCCAAAATAGTAACAGTAGAGAGTGGCTGTACCAGGTAGTAAGAAGCAATTTTTTTTCCATGCCCAGAAATACCTAGTTAGAGGTACACAAACAGAAATACAGTCAGGATTCTGTGAGCTTCCCTGCTGGGCTCCCAGTAGGAAGGAATTTGGAGTATTGTGCTTAGCAACATATATCATCAATGGAGCTAAAGGGATCTTTATTAAACAAGCCTGTTAAACATTTCAAACCAGACTGCGCTGGTGAGAATGCCATAGCTATCTCTCCGAGTATAGTAAACTGCTCGAGATTTGTTTGCAAACCAGTGGAAATGAGATTTTAATTAAAATTGAAATGCCCAGGTCAAACCTTAACCCCCCCCCAAAAAAAAAAAAAGAGACTAGAAAGTCATAAGACTGAAGCAGCTTAACACTATATCACATACCTGTAAACCTGAAACCAGTGTTTGAAGGGGGTCACTGTCAAGACCCTTTTCAATTTTCAACACCTGCGTTTTAGAACTTTATTCAGTGTCCCATTACTTATTTATGATGAACGACTGGGTGTGAATTACAGGAGGGCTGACCTCTCACCCCCCAAAGCCTTCAATGAAACATGGGCGGTGTTCTAAATGTCAGCTTGATTTAACATAGATGTAACTTTTCCCTACCTCCGATGTGTATTTGGTCTTCTCCTCCATTGTTTTCAAATCCAGTCTGGACAACATTTGGATAGATTTTTTTTGTCATTCACCTACCTGCTGGTGATAGCGCTGGATGATGTCATTACCCCATGTCAAAAGTAATAACAACTAATATGGCAACTTAAGTAAATGATCAACAGCCAGTAACTTGTCTAAATACAGAGAATCGAACTGGTCACGACTATTGTCACAAGCATCCCATAAGAGAACAGATTTGAAAAACAAACTGGATTTTGACACGAAGGACACTTTCTAACCCCATCTCAAACAGTATGTTTCGACACATGTATATTGTAGGTATTCAAAGTACTCCCATTTCAGTTTTAATGCTAGAAACAGAGGCCACACATTGCCTGGTAATGTACAAATGAATTGTAGCATATTCTTTTTATACATCCTAAAAATGACTAGTTTACTATTACTACCACTGCTACTGCTACTAGGCTACAGATTGTTTTTGCTACAGTGCTCAATTAAGTGTTTGTGTGCATAAATTTGCTTTAAAATGCTGTGTATACATGATCTGTTTTATGTTTTATTCCTATATACCTAGTTCCCTACAGTAGATATTTTACGGTAGAGGCAGAAGTGATTGTATAATTGTGCATGAAATGTTGGAGGCTGAATTTCAGCATATAAATAAACCCCAGCCATTTTTATTTGTCTGATGTGCTCAGATTTTACAAAGCTAAATGCTTATCATTTATCTGACTTAGCATAAGACTTCTAATAAACAGCTGTCTCTTATAATTCCCTGGGAGCACTTTATACTTCAGCAAATACATCTCCAATATTGTCAGATCAAAATCTCTTTAGGTTGCCATGGATAAATTAAATCCTTTGAAATAACATTGTACAGTCATGATATTGCCACTGAAGTTATTTTTCCTGACCTGTTTTTAACTGAGGTAGAAAGCTAGAGTTATTTTTTGACATTGTATACTGGCTACCCAGACTAAAATCTTGCAAGTTCACTGTGTCACATTAATGTTGATTTCAGTCTGGGAAATTCATCCTTTATTTTTAAATTTTTATTTTTTAACCTTTATTTCACTAGGTTTGTCCCATTGAGATCAAAATCTCTTTTATAAGATAGACCTGGCCAAGAAAAGGAGCACATTAAGTTTCAGAAAAAACAAAACAACATAAGCATAAAAAATACACTAAAAGAACAAGGACAAGTTGATGTGCAAAACACAATCAAGTGCAAAGGCAATCAATTTCCAGTTAACAAACATTTGTAATTCTCAACAGATCCTATTTCCAAACTCTTAACAATAGTTTTAAATTCATTAAGCATGACCAAGTCCTGAAGTTTTAACACTTTTTGAAGGCTATTCCAGGCAAAGGGTGCAGAAAACATGAAAGCCTTCTTGCCAAGCTCGGTGCAAACTTTAGCAACAGCCATAGGCAAACAAGCTTGAGATTTTAACCCATAAGTGCCAAATAAAAAAATGTCAGTGACTAAGCCTATGTATAGACAGAGCAGGCCAATTGACTTTGGAATATGATGTACAATGATAAGTGAGGGCTCCACAATTAGTAATGAACCTCAAAGCCCCATGATAAACAGTATCCAACATATGAAGACAATGGCTTGAGGCATTCATATATAACAAATCACCATAATCAAGAGTGAGGATAAAGGTTGTAGCAACCAATCTTTGCTTGGCAACAAAAGAAAAATAAGATTTGTTCCTAAAATAAAACCCAAGCTTTAACTTAAGCTTTTCCAAAAAATTGAATATGTTGAATATGAGGCTAAAAAGTATTATTCCCAAATATTTGTAAGTGGTAAAAACTTCATTTCCTTTTCCTTGAGAAGTTACAATAATCCTATTTACAGACATTCTTTTGGAGTTTGAAAAAACATGATTTTAGTTTTATCTGGATTTAAGACAAACTTCAGTTGACAAAGCTGAGCCTGCACTAAATTAAAAGCAGTTTACAGGTACTCCAGAGTCTTTTTTATTGCAAGGGAACAGCAATAAATACCAATGTCATCAGCATAGAAATGGAAATTTGCATTATTTACATTTGATCCCTGGCAATTAATATGAATTGTAAATTAAAGTGGACCCAAAACTGAACCCTGTGGGACTACCTTACCAACTGTGAGTGAGTCAGATGTAAGACCATCAAACTGTACACACTGAGTCCTCTCTGTAAGGTAGTTGACAAACCAACTTATTGTATGTTCGGAGAACCCAATGTTAAAATGGAATTGTTTCGAAATGTCATGATCCACAGTACCAAATGCCTTTAATAAATCAATAAATAGAGACACACAATGCTGCTTATTATCCTGAGCTCCTATTATGTCATTTACTACTGTCATGGCAGCAATTACAGTGCTATGTTTTTTTGAAACCCTGACTGATATTTAGATAAAATATCATTTGTGTAGAAATACTCCTTAATCTGGTTACTAACCAGTTTTTCCGGAACCTTTGCTTTAACAGTTTCCCACATAAACTAAAGAACATCGGTTGCATATAAACAGATTATGAACATATTAAAGTTAATAAACAGGCGCTCATTCCTGTACTAATTCTTGAATTGGGTTTGCAGAGCAAAGCAACAATGTGAACATCTTTTTTCAGGCTACTCCAAATTCCATCTTTTTAGGTTCCAGGGGAAATGTGTTCATGAAGGGGTGTGAGCAATTGTGTTTTGTTTTTGGGAGTTCCTTGAGCACATTCTTCCAGGAAAAGGATGCGTCATCTTCTTCTTTGAAAGTGAAGCTTGGCTTACGAAATCAGGTCTCCTCACCCTCTTCTTAGGAACTGAGCCCCCATACAGTTTACTTCCCCTCATGACCTTTTCTGGTTTTACAAGCAAAATTCTAAATTATATAACCCCACATGCCCAATTCTGTGTGACCTGTTTCTTCTTCACTTGAGACTCATCTGAGGTCTGGTTTTGTTGGATGTTGATGTCACTCTCTAACTTGCCCTCAATTACATGTTTTCATCCCCTTATTTCAATTACCCTTCATTTACCAGTGTTTTTCTTCCTGTTTTTGTTCCAGCCCACTTTTCACTGTGCAGACAGACTACTCATGCTGGTTGACTCAAGTATTGGTAGACCAAGTGATGTTTAGGCCCAATTATAATGAAAATCTGCAGAATTTAGGGTCCAGGACAGAGGGCCCTGAATTTTAAAACCGGCTGCATGAATGATAGCAAAATAAAATAATTAATTAATGTGGGGTGATCTTCATTTTTCCTTTCTCACAGCATGTGGTCAGCTTCTCTGTCGCTGTGTTGGAAGATGGTGCAATATTATGTATGCTGCAATAAATGAATTCAACAAATGTAAAAAAAAAAAAAAAAGTAGTAAATTTGACCTTTGAGATTTAGAGCAGCTCTTAAGTGTAAAAATTAACAGCTAAAAATATAAATGTGTGGCTACTTACTCTCCCCACTGTTAGCCCCTCCTCTCTTCAGCAACAGGTGACAGCGGCACTGCTGCCAGATTCACTCCAGTGAAAGAGAGGGAGAGAGAGAGAGAGAGAGAGAGAGAAAAGAGCACAACTCAGTTAAGAGACACAAAGAGCAGTAAAGTTGTGGAAGATATGGTTTATGGCAGAGGAACTGGGGAGGAAGCAATTGGCAATAAAAAAATCACATACAGGAACAGGGCCAAGGAGTTTTCTAGCTGTGCAAAGATGAGGATAACTTTTCTGTAAAGTATGGCAACATCCACATCTCAGAATTTTGCTTTGAAAATGAAAATGGAAACCTTGTAAAGCCTGTAACAAATACCAAAAGAGTACCCTTTTCAAATAGTTTAGAAGTATTCATGACTGTCATACTTTAGGTTGTCAGATGATTCATTCGACAGACTACAAAAGGACAAAAAGATCAAATAACACTGTTGTATTTCTTATGAGCCAATTAATGGGTGTGGTGAATTTCTTGTTTTTTCACCGATGACTCAGGGAAATTCGCCGTTTTACAAAAGCAGCTCCATCCCGGTGATTAACTTTTATTAATATGTGGGAGAGTGTCTGTTCCTTATATCAGCGTCCTTTCTGCTGACTCATGATAGACTACTTTCCTAAAGAAAGGTAATGGACATCAGCCGTGATCGTATAGTGGTTAGTACTCTGCGTTGTGGCCGCAGCAACCCCGGTTCGAATCCGGGTCACGGCAGATACCAATGCCCAAAAGGTCTGTCTCATTGTTTTGCTCGGCCCCATTTGCCTTTCCTGACATGTTCTCTTACCTTTTGCAGTGCCAGTGATCCCAGACATTCATTGGCAGCGAATTTTGAGTTTCGTTTTCCTGTTGTGTTGACACAAGCTGCGTGTTGAACTTTTCATGAGATGGGAAAGAGTTTGGAGTCCCCGTGCTCGCCAAAGCATCCAGAGAGTCTACACTGGACATACGGTTGAAGACATTCCAGTACCATCAGTTTATGCAAGTGACATGCAGTTCAGATTTCACTCCTTGCCTTTTAAACTTGCTGCAGATGTCAAAATCCATTTTGCCTGTGTTTTGTTGCTGAGCTCTTCCTGTTTGACATTACCATGTTACACCACTTGTGTCTTCTGAAAGAACAGTTGCAATATCTTCCCATATGGTCTAGCGGTTAGGATTCCTGGTTTTCACCCAGGCGGCCCGGGTTCGACTCCCGGTATGGGAATGTGTTCATTTAATTAAATCTCACAGGTGATTGTGGCTGTGCTGCTTATTCCGAAAGAATGCATATGCTTTAAAGCACGTTCTTGTTCTTGTTCAGAAGCGAATTTCTTTGAAGAATTCATAGGATGCATTTGAACAGTCAGAAAAATGACGTCCTTTCCTAACCACTTTTCCTTGACCTTGATGGAAAACATCATGAGGTTGAGGAAAGGTGTGAAGGAGAATTCATAAGGACTTAGGAAAAGTTGCTGTGAAGGTGGCCATGTTTGGACTTGCATAGCAGGGGTGGTCTCCTGGCTGATTTGAGTCTCTGGAATGGCTTCAGAGTTAACATAAGTTGTCTGTCTGTATGGTGGTCAGTACTCTGCGTCATGGCTGCAGCAAGTCAGCTTCAATCAGAGTCGCAGCGGACTTTAGAGTCTGGAAAGCATGTTTCAGTCAAGAGATGTTTCCTCGCCCTCCTGTCAGCTGCTGACCGCAAGAACATTTCATTGCTTTCCCTCCTCATCTTCCTTTTTGATGGTGTTGGAGGGTGACAGTTCCCTTAAGGAGCAAGAGCAGCATTACTCACAGTAGCTACTTCTCAACCCCAGCCGTGATCGTATAGTGGTTAGTACTCTGTGTTGTGGCCGCAGCAACCCCGGTTCGAATCCGGGTCACGGCAGACAACAGTACCCAAATGGGCCATCTCATCATTTTGCTCAGTCCCGTTTGCACGACTTGCCTTTCTTGACATGTTCACTTACCTTTTGCAGTGCCAGTGATTTCAGACCTGTATCGGCAGTGGCTTTGAGAGATTTGTTTTCCTGTTGTGTTGACACAAGCTGCGTGTTAAACTTCCCATGAGGTGGGAAAGAGAGTGGAGTCCCTGTGCTCGCCAAAGCATCCTGGGAGTCTACATTGGACCTACGGTTGAAGACATGCCAGTATCAACAACTTATGTAAGTGACACAGTTCAGATTTCGCTCCTTGTTTTTTAACCTTGCTGCAGACATCAAAATCCATTTTGCCTGTGTTTTGTTGGTGAGCTCTTCCTCTTTGACGTTACCCTATAATGCCACTTGGGATTTTACTAAAGGAGGGCTCTTACATCTTCCCATATGGTCTAGCGGTTAGGATTCCTGGTTTTCACCCAGGCGGCCCGGGTTCGACTCCCGGTATGGGAATGTGTGACCATTTAATCAAATCTCACAGGTGATGGTCAGTGTGCTGCTTATTCTGAAAGCACGCACTACAGCCCGAGTCTTGTTGTGTTGGAAGATCCAAAACTTTAGTCCAGGAACAAATCTCCTTGAAAGATCCATATTTGCTGCAAAGCCAGCCATGTCTGGACTTCAGTGCAAGGATGGTCTCCTGGCTGACACGCAGTTGAGCCTCTGGAATGGCTTCATCGGTAACATAAGTTCTCTATCTGTATGGTGTTCAGTACTCTGCGTCATGGCTGCAGCAAGTCAATTCCACTCAGAGTTATGGTGGACTTTGGAGTCTGGAAAGCATACGTCATTGGAGAGGTGTTTCCTCACCCTCCTGTCAGCTGCTGACCACTAGGCTTGTTTAAAAACATTGCTTTACCTCCTCCTCTTCCTTTTTTGATGGTGTTGGAGAGTGATGTTTCCCTAGAATAAAGAGTAGCATCACCCACAGTGGGTACCAGTTAACACCAGCCGTGATCGTATAGTGGTTAGTACTCTGCGTTGTGGCCGCAGCAACCCCGGTTCGAATCCGGGTCCCGGCAGATGCCAATGCCCAAAAGGCCTGTCTCATTATTTTGCTCGGCCCCATTTGCCTGTCCTGACATGTTCTCTTACCTTTTGCAGTGCCGGTGATCCCAGACATGCATTGGCAGCGATTTTTGAGTTTCGTTTTCCTGTTGTGTTGACACAAGCTGCGTGTTGAACTTCTCATGAGATGGGAAAGAGTTTGGAGTCCCCGTGCTCGCCAAAGCATTCAGAGAGTCTACACTGGACATACGGTTGAAGACATTCCAGTACCATCAGTTTATGCAAATGACATGCAGTTCAGATTTCGCTCCTTGCTTTTTAACCTTACTGCAGATGTCAAAATCCATTTTGCCTGTGCTTTGTTGATGAGCTCTTCCTCTTTGACATTACCCTATAATGCCACTTGGGATTTTCCTAAAAAAAGGCTCTCACATCTTCCCATATGGTCTAGCGGTTAGGATTCCTGGTTTTCACCCAGGCGGCCCGGGTTCGACTCCCGGTATGGGAATGTGTCTTCCTTTAATCGAACCATCCCAGGTGATGGTTATGGTGCTGCTTATTCTGAAAGCATACACCACAACCCGAGTCCTGTTGTGTTGGAAAAACCAACACTTTAGTCCAGGACCAAATTGCCTTGAAGGATTCATAGGCTGCTTTCCAATACTAAAATTTGTCTCCTCCTTTCCTTCTGTCCTCCATGTCCCGGAAACTGAGTATGTGTCCTCCTTCCCTCCACTGCTCCAAAACAAACCTCTCTCACCTCCTCCTTTCCTTTTCCTCTTTTCCTCCAAACGAAGGATACATTGATGTATCCTTCCAAAGAAGTCTTTTCACATTTCTTGGTGGCATCATTGTGCTCACGATGAGTCAGATTAAAAGACCATCCCACTGAATATTTCACCATCGAAAAGTTCTAAAACTTGACAAGGGATTTACCAACGCTTAGGTATAAGTGCAAGAACAGTAAACAGTAATTGTTTAATTTACATTAATGGGAAAACTTTTGTGTTTCGTTTTCAAACATATCCGCATTGACGCAATATATTTGTGGTTTTGAGATACGAATGGTAATTGTTTGGTATTCATTGCACAAATGTTTATGTTGCATCATAAGCAGAATGCGAGAGACTGACATTTGTATTTTAATGCATGAAACAGGCTGGTGGGGTTCAAGAAGCGTGATTGGATTTGGAATCCTCAGAGTCAGTCGAAATTATTACTTCATGAATAGGTGATTTCGACATTGATGATAGGCTAATCGGATTAGCTGTTCCAATTTTCTATTCATCTCCTCCTTTCCTCCACTCGTCTCCTCCCCTCCTTTCCTCCACATACTTCCAGGGTAGGAAAGGAAGGGAGGAAACAAGGGGAGGAAAGGAGGAGATGAAATAAGTATTGGAACACAGCCATAGTTGCCATGAAGGCAGCAATATTTGGACTTGCGTTTCAGGGATAGCCCCCTGGCTGGCAAGCAGTTGAGTCTCTGGAATGGCTTCAGAGGTAACATAAGTTTTCTGTCTGTATGGTGGTCAGTACTCTGCATCATGGCTGCAGCAAGTCGGTTCCAGTCAGAGTCATGGTGGACTTTGGAGTCTGGCAGTCTGGAAAGCATGTTTCAGTCGAGAAACGTTTCCTCGCCCTCCTGTCAGCTGCTGACCGCAAGAACTTTTCATTGCTTTCTCTTCTCCTCTTCCTTTTTGATGGTGTTGGAGGGTGACAGTTCCCTTAAAGTGCAAGAGTAGCATCACCCACAGTAGGTACCAGTCAACACCAGCCGTGATCGTATAGTGGTTAGTACTCTGCGTTGTGGCCGCAGCAACCCCGGTTCGAATCCGGGTCACGGCAGACACCGGTGCTCAAACGGGCCATCTCATTGTTTTGCTCAGTCCCGCTTGCACAACTTGCCTTTCTTGACATCTTCACTTACCTTTTGCAGTGCCAGTGATCTCAGACATGTATCGGCAGTGGCTTTGAGAGTTTTGTTTTCCTGTTGTGTTGACACAAGCTGCGTCTTAAACTTCCCATGAGATGGGGAAGAGTTTGGAGTCCCAGTGCTCGCCAAAGCATCCTGGGAGTCTACACTGGACATACGGTTGAAGACATTCCAGTACCATCAGTTTATGCAAGTGACATGCAGTTCAGATTTCGCTCCTTGCTTTTTAACCTTACTGCAGATGTCAAAATCCATTTCGCCTGTGTTTTGTTGATGAGCTCTTCCTCTTTGACGTTACCCTATAATGCCACTTGGGATTTTCCTAAAGGAAGGCTCTCATATCTTCCCATATGGTCTAGCGGTTAGGATTCCTGGTTTTCACCCAGGCGGCCTGGGTTCGACTCCCGGTATGGGAATATGTCTTCCTTTAATCGAACCATCCCAGGTGATGGTTATGGTGCTGCTTATTCTGAAAGCATACACCACAACCCGAGTCCTGTTGTGTTGGAAAAACCAATACTTTAGTCCAGGACCTAATTTGCTTGAAGGATTCATAGGCTCCTTTCCAATACTAAAATTTGTCTCCTCCTTTACTTCTGTCCTCCATGTCCCGGAAACTGAGTATGTGTCCTCCTTCCCTTCACTGCTCCAAAACAAACCTCCTCTCTCACCTCCTCCTTTCTCTTTTCCTCCAAATGAAGGATACATTGATGTATCCTTCCAGAGAAGTCTTTTCACATTTCTTGGTGACATCATTGTGCTCACGACTAGTCAGATTAAAAGACCATCCCACTGAATATTTCACCATCGAAAAGTTCTAAAACTTGGCAAGGGATTTACCAACGCTTAGGTATAAGTGCCAGAACAGTAAACAGTAATTGTTTAATTGACATTAATGGAAAAACTTTTGTGTCGCGTTTTCAAACATATCTGCATTGACGCAATATATTTGTGTTTTTGAGATACGAATGGTAATTGTTTGGTAGCCAATAGTAGCATTCGTCTTTAGTAGCAGCAGTAGTCTGGAAAGCATGTTTCCTCGCCCTCCTGTCATCTGCTGACTGTGAGAACTTTTCATTGCTTTCCCTCTTCCTCTTCCTATTTGATGGTGTTGGAGGGTGACAGTTCCCTTAAAGAGCAAGAGTAGCATCACTCACAGTAGCTACAAGTCAACACCAAAAATCCATTTTGCCCTCAACCATCCTTCTTTGCACTGCATAAAGCACAGGTAAACTGCATGAATGCATTATTTTAATATCATTCCATTTTCCAGTAACACAAACATCCTATGTACAAGCAGCCAGCTAAAAGTTCAGACTTTGAACACATACTTTGGTTTCATCAGCTCAATGTATACGTCAAAGAAATTTTCTTATTTCTTAGTTGAACATATTGTGTTCGGAAGGATATAACCTTCAAGTCTGTTGTTCCTCTATGTAGCACTAATTGTCCTATCAGTCCACAACAGCCTATGAAATATTAAGCCATTAGCAAAACCACCAAGACACATGACAAGATATTAGTTTTCTTTTTTATCAAGAACATGTGAACTCTTTGGAAGTTAATGGTTAAGGACACTTAGTTTTCACATATTTTTTATTTGGAACTTTCCAGTATGACAAGGTGCTCTTAAAAAACCTCTTGTTTTATACACTTGTGAACACCTTGCTTAAAATTGACTTACATTTTTGTTTCTACGAGTATATTTGTCAATGGATCCATTTTGTAAAATGTAGCTGGGAGGATGTCAAGACTCAGCTTTGTGTCATATTCAACAACAGCCCTTAGCAATACAAGCATCCTGTATATTCAGTTTATTGTTCCATGTAATTAAACAGGCTCAACTTCATTTCCTAATGTATAAACTGCAAGTCATCCCGAGTTATGATGTTGGAAAGTTATATAATCCATTCTGATTAAATAGTAGTATGAGTGTGAAAGATGTCAAAATAGCTGCGCTTTTGAACTTAACACTTAACAAGACGACATCAAAAAACGATAAAACGTAAAAACGGACGTAAAATATGTCATGGGGCAGACTGGTGAGAGAATTCAAAGAACACGGAATTTTTTTCCACAGCATCCAAAACAAAGAGTTGTGCTGATGCATAGTTATCATTGTAAGGAGCATATGAACTGCCAACAAGATCTAGCGATTAGATTCTATAGAAAGCCACAGTTATGACTGCCGTTAGCCTGGGGGGACGTCGCAGTGCATGAATAGAATGGACTGGCCCGCTCTGGCCCGTGTTTTTATAAGAGGCATCCCTTAGAGTTCGCTGAAAACGAAGTGTGGAACTGGCTAGTGGAAAATTTCTCTCTGCTCTGAGAGCGGGCGCCATTCAAACAGACTTTTCAGAGCTGCATCATTATTTCGCCTCTTAAAACATTTGACTTGTCTGTAAGGTTTTTGTGGTACACCTGCATATATGAAAATACAGAGAAAATAAAACTGGCTTTTGAACAGAATGTACATCTGCTAAATGAATTATATTACTTTGAGGTATTTTTCCTATTCATAGTAAACAAGAATTATTGTCTGTCAAATATTGCCATGCTATTATAGTACACCTGGAAGGGGAGGAGATTGTGTTTTTCAAATTTAAATTGTGAATGATGTTACTTTTGCATTAAGTATTTTTTAAAATGTATTTTTACTTTCTTGTAGTGTGGATATCAGGCACATGAATGTAATCTACATTGTACCAACTTTTAAAAACAAACATTTACGTTTTAAACCATCGACATGATAAATTCTACAGTTCTGCAATCAAATTATGATGGATCTAAAGAGTTCTACAGCACTTCAGTTTTCTACCACATAAATATAAATATGCTATATTTGCTATATTTGATATGTGATCATAAGATGGTTGTTTGTGTGTGAATTTCACACTAGGCATGTGAGACTGCATGAGATTTCCAAAAAGGACCGTAACGGTGGCACATTTGATGATACAATGGCACTTCTGAGAAATGTAGTCTGGAGCTTGTTAAAACTGCATCCAAAAGCTATGAATTTCACCTGCATTCCTTCATAGTGTTCCATTCACATGGTTATTTATTTCCCTTCACTGGCAGTTGCTACTGGGCTCCAGAGTCTATGTCTAAAATTGTGCAAATATAACCAAAAATAACTGCTAAATATTTTTTTGTGCCATTCTCTAGTGGCAACAACAACAACAACAACAACAAAACACTTGTTTTGTACTCGCAGAATTTATAATTTACACAGAAATTATAGATGGCAAATTCAAAAACATAGGTTATCATAGGTAACATCTAGGTAATAACTCATTAAACAAACCCCCATTACAGACAGCACACTCTCAAGTCTGTAAAGTGGTTATAGGTTAAACACTCTGACAATCACTAATACAGGTACAAAGAGAGAAACTGTGACCTCCAGATACCTTCATTGTACAAGTTGTACTGTAAGATCCCAAAATTGTATCAGATAGAAAGTTTTCACAGTGCCAGTGGCTCTGTTTTTTATATTTGTTTTTGTTCATGGCAAGTTAGCTGGGAAATCTGAATTTCTTTAGAGGAAGAAGAGTGGAACGGAATTATCAAAGATATGACCATAATGCAGGTTACACAGCTAATGTCAGTGCAGGCTGGCTTGCTTGTTTCCAAACTTGCTGGCCGCCTAGCAACCTAACAGAACCTAACGTTGTAAAACTTCAGTTTATATATCTAACAGTAGACTTTGGCAGCATTCATATTTGTGTATCTTCTTACCAACCTTTATGGTTTTGGTGGTATCTATATGGTTTTAATTATAAAATTATATATTTATTGGACATCCAATCTGCTTTTAACATGTGTCATCTTTTGAATGGTGTCTTCTGTGTAGAGAGTAATAATTTTGTCTGCAAGAGTATTGTTGCCACTGCGTACCCTTTTTTTTGCAGTTTTGTTGACTTTTCAATGGCAACCGTCATTTTTTGTTGTATTGCTGTTCCAGGACCTGTTGCTTACGTTGATGATTGGACCTTAAGTCTAACTGAACTATGAGAGGATGTCTGGTAGCAGCAAAAGAGTGAGACAAAACCTCAGTTTACCCAGGCTTATCTCACCCAGACTGAGATATGTGTTGGTGAACTCGGACAAACACCACAAAATGTATACACAAGAAATATTCTGAACAAAACAAATGAGGTAAAATAGGCTATGCTACTCAGGTTCATGGACACTTTTTGGTTCATGGACCCCAAAGGAATGACCATTTCCTCTCCTATATCACTATTTTCTCTGCTAAACACAAATTTGATAAATAAATAGTAAATAAATGGAAACCATACGAAATTAAACAAGAATACTAAATGAATGCTACCTCAGACAAGAGCAAGTCCCCTATTATAATCACCACACACTGTCACCTAAACACCCACATGAAAAAGCCTTGTGGTTCTGCCTGTTCTTCCTTTGCGCTTAGCACAAACCCCAGCCAAAGGTTTGGTTAGAGTTTGTCCCACTTTAATACATGACAATTGGAATAACGGTTAGTACAAAAGTCACCTTTTGCTTTTTATCCTTTTGGACACCTTAATCATCAAGTCATAAGTTATGGCCATAACAAACTTCATGCTGCTAGTTTTTACCAGAAATGCTGGTCGTCTTTAAACTTTCTAAATTTGAGGTAAAATTCACACACGCCATTTCCTATTTTCGAGTATCAGTTCATTTTTTAATATCGAAAGTTGACCTCTTTGCTGTACTTGTGGTACCTGTTGACAGAGGGCTCTGTCTCAGGCCGCAAGTGACACTGAAGTACATGAACTGACAGCAGTATACGATGTTTGCTCTGTGTTTCATGTCTGCCCCCTACATCTCTCGCATTTTCCCAAACCTGCTAAAATAACGCGCTACCTTCAGGAGTGCACAACCGAAGCTAGCTTCCTACTCCTGGGTCATACACACAAACATAACCAAGTACAATTCAACCTTCTTGTTTCATACAGGACCCGGAACTCAGATGGTTGTGTGTTAAGAACCATCTTGTGATCTGAGCTTTTGTGCACCACTTTCATTCCGGTCAGGACAATATTTGTTGAACAGTATTGGAAAAAATGCAGCTGTAGATGATATTAAAGCCTTTTGTACCCTTCAGAACTTTTGGATTTTGATGGTGGCTGGTGCTCCATGTAAACCATAGGGAAGAATGGCGAACTGATCGTGCCCATAAAAGCAGTCAGCTGAAAACGCTCAGCTGTTAACAGCACCTGTTGGTAACCATTATCACAAATCAAGGTTATGGATGAATCTTACGGACAGGATCTCCTGTCTTCCATCTTTCCTCGCTACCAGGATAACATGACTGTTCCACTCATTGGTCAACGGCTCCATCACCACCAGGCTCTGCATTATCACTAGCTCCACCTTGAGCATTGGCATCAAAGCATGCAGTAATTTTTCAAACTTGGTTCATCCAAGCTGTCAGTCTGAGGATAGTGAAGGGGGGTTGTTATCCTTCCAATAATTGCCCACTACTGGTAGATATGACTGAATGGACAGCTCTGGGCCTTCGATCTTTAAACATCTCATGAGGAATGCCTTGGGGAATACTTGCAGGGGTCCTGTACCCATTGTTGAAGGGCAAGGCAGTTACCGCTTACAAGAGCTTGCAGATGAAATACTAGGGATTTTGCCGCTGACTGCATTAAACCCAAAGCATTTCCATACAGCACTACTGAGTGGTGGTGGTTGGATGGCTTTTTCAAGGCAGTTGGACTGGCTTTAACTCCTCCATTATCAAAGCAATCCAAGATTGACAGTGGTTAATTTTAAATGAACTTTATGTATCCCTCAATTAACACCTGCAGCTGTAAAGGGGTCGTTTTGATCAAAAGTAGTGTGCTACAACCTGCACTGTTGGGTTTGTGTGACTTAGACAAGGGAATTAGTTCATCATATATGCTAATCAATAAACAATAAGTAGCCAGTGAAATACATAAAATCAACAAATAAAAAGTAGTCCCATTTTTCCAGTCACTGTAAGTTCAGGTACACAGCTTTGCCGCCCTTAGACGATTGTCTTTGAGGCTTGTGTGACTCGCATCAGAAGTTGGATAATGCGGATAAAAAGTTGTAAAAAGCACATAAAATAAAAACCTGCAAAACTGAAGGGTTGACATTATTATTTTGCAAACTGTTTTTGAAGTGAGAGGGTAAAAGTTGTAATAATAAAAGGCAATGAACGGCATTATTATTTTGCAATGTTTTTGTCGACCCTACTGAGGTGAACCAACATTTCAAATTCTTGCTTCTTTCAGCTATGTACCATACAAGCAACTGTTCTAGTGTATCAAGTGAGGACAACATTTCAATGGGATTCTCATTGGTTAAAGTATAGGAGGACAGGAATAATATTCAGCATGATTTGGCGGTAGGAATTACACAACATGGCAACAGAATTTTACCTTTTTACAAATGATGTCCCATTAGTTTTAAATTCTCGATGCTACCTGGATGTATTGGTTTAGCTTGTCAGTGCAAGGTGGTTCATCACTAAAAATGGTCCCTTGGTAAAACTGTTATATCACCATCTGCTGGCCACTTTAAATATTGCAGCATAGAAAATGTCCTAAATCACCACTTTATATGACGCTAAGGCTAATTTTATTTTCAGTTTGAAAATGTGTCCCCATTAATTCAATAGTGTATTTCCAAGCGTAGACCTTTATTGGGCTGAATGAAAACCGATTCTACTTACTCTCTTCAAAACGAACCGCTGTTGATGAGGTCTGGCATGGATACAACGTATGGTTCATTGCAAAGGGGTCCATTTCTTTCCTTTTTCTGTATCTTTGATAGCACTTCACTCTTTTGAAACACCAGTCCTTTAAACAGGTAATCAACTTTGCATGACCCAAATGATCCACTCAAGAGAGTTATATATAGCCATTAGTGTACGAAAGTCAACATGTGAAACCAGAGGGGCTACAATGAGTTACAACGAGTTTCAGCCGAACTCCAGGACTTTTGGGGATTATATGGGTTTTCTTGGTCAATGTTAATAGCAGACATTTTTCTGCTGCTCACAGCCATGCAATGGAAGCTAGCTCTACTTACGTTTCTGAATTTCATGAGTACAAACTAGAATTCACATTCCCTGATGAAATGTTAGACAGTCTGGTGAACAAAACAAAACTATCTAGGTACTAAAATACTGTAAAGCCCTTATAACCACTTTTTCATGTTATATTTTACTCATTATGTTTTAAAAAACTTCGGCCTGTATTTGGTTGTGCTCACATTAACATCATGTACATCAATTAACATAGCCTAATGTCCATATGGTAATGTTAGTTAAATAACCAACTATGTTGTTGAAATTGAGCTATGTGAATAATATATTTATCTAACCTAGTTTTTTTAACAGTCATCAAAATGAGTGGCACCCCAAAATGTATTTTAATAAAAATCTAGCAATTTTATATCTTTCATAGAAATGCACTTATTTAAGTTAATGTCAATCTGTGGGCTTCCATGACAACCTAGTTCACTAAGGTATAAAAATGAGGTAACATCCATGCAAAATGCTTTTGTTATCCATTCACTATGGGGAAGAAAAAGAACTGACAAAAGAGACACATGGTTATTGAGCTTCACAAATTAGGCAATTGGTACATTAACCACAAAAAGTAAAAACACTACCTTCCACTACTAGGGCAATAAGCAAAAAAGAATTCAGAAGTCACAGCTGGAGAACTAAAGTTTGGTTGCGTCATCATGTCTCACCAAGTCTCTAAACCAACTATTAAATTGTACCTCCTTGACAACATGCTATTTTTAAGAGTTTTATGGAATAAAAAACAAAGTGAAGTGTTTGGAATTTGCCAGACATTATGGGGGCTTTGACTGGTACCTATTCCTCTGGTCGGATAACACCAAAATTGAACTCACTAAATTGAACACAAAGTAATTGTACCACTTATCCCATGGCCATTGTTATAATCAATGTCAACATGAACTCTACTATGTACCAGAACATTCTGGCCAAAAGCCTTTCTGTATTTGCCAGAAGGAGGCTGAGATTTAACCATAGACCTTCCAGCAAAACCCACTAACCCAAAACACACCTCAAATTCAACAAAGGAACTGTTGATTAAAAACAAAATGAATGTATCCTACCCAAACAATTGTGTATTAGAATAAAATAATATTGTTTTCCCATACTTTTGGAAATGAAATATAGCTAATTATTAGTGCATTTTGTTTTATAGGGCTGATTTTGTTCTGTTCATCTAGGTTGCATATGTTTAACATTGTCTCCTGGTTTGGCTAAGTATAATGTAACTTTTGCAAAAATGTATCTTGCGTTTGGCATTGTTCTCAGTTTGTTTTCCTTTTTGGCACAGCAACTGTGACAAACTGTTCAATTAATAGTTTTAGCATGGAAATGTGTATGAGAAGCTTGAACCATGTGGTACAGTGTTTGCTTCATGGGGTTCAGGCTGTTAATGTGTGTGTAGAACTCTGTTGTGTGATTATATTAGCTTTGGTTAACTAGCTGCCTGGCCACAACAATTCTGGGAAGGCCCTATAGTATGGCCTTTGTCATTGCTAGTTTCTGGTGCTTCACGCCACACTGCATCTTGTTTATTAAGCCCTGTCTCGGAGGATCACGTGGTTTTAGCTGTTTTAGCAACAAGTCAACTTGTGTTGTGGTGTGGTGACTTTTTCTCCGGAACTCCACTCGCACGCCACTCTTACCCATGTACTGATTTCTCACAAAAGCCCTCTCAAGGGGTGTTTTCCATTTGTTTGGAGCGTTTTCAAATCCTTGCCACGCCGGGAAATGCAATGAGAACAAAGAACTAAAGCCTCATGTCTACTAATGGCCGCATCGCTGTGCAAGCCGTGATCGTATAGTGGTTAGTACTCTGCGTTGTGGCCGCAGCAACCCCGGTTCGAATCCGGGTCACGGCAGGCCCTGTTGTGCCTCCTTTTACCATTGAATGGAGAGAAGCAGAGTGTCACACTTCCAAGTAGGTCTGACAGTTTGAAGTGCCCGTGCTTGCATATGCGTCCTGGGAGTTCAACTCAGACACAGCCATGCAAACATTCCAATTCTGATGGCTCAGCTCAGGTTTCGCTCCTTGACTGTCTCCCTTACCGCTGATGTCAGGGTTTTTCTTGGACGATGAGCAATCTGTCACTGTATTTACTGTATTATTCCACTTGGTATATTCTACAGTGGACATGCTATAGCTTCCCATATGGTCTAGCGGTTAGGATTCCTGGTTTTCACCCAGGCGGCCCGGGTTCGACTCCCGGTATGGGAAAGTTGTCATTTAACTGCTTATCACAGGAATCTGTCATTATGCTTCATGTGTTCAAAGTACTTGTATGATGCAGCTTGTCTTTCTTGCAGCCAGCTAAGATGACTAAGCTTGTTGGATTCCTGGCTCTCTGGTAACTGCTCCTCGTGGCAAAAACTGACTGTACACTGACCTTGTCATCCTCCAGAGACATGGGCAGCATGTGATTGGTGATGGGGCTGCTGTGTGGAAAAGAAGCAATACAGTCATCATATGATCTGGATGAGTCACATGCCAACAACTTTGCTCCAGAAGCTGACAGGATGGTCACTGCTGCAAGTCAATTACTTTGGTTGCGAAAAGAGGGACAATCAGGTAAAGTAGTCAAAAAATATCTTGATTAAAGTGCCTCGTTAACATAATTCAGTTTCAAAAGACATGTTAGCTGCTCTGCTACAATGTCCACCAGGATCGCAGAGATGAAGGGGAGATTTGGGTGGTAATTCTTTAGATTCTCAGGGTCAAGGTTAGGATTTTTAAGCAGAAACTTTACAACAGCAAACTTAACTCAACCAGGAACACACCCTGAGGAAAAGGGTCCATTTATGATGAAAATCACAAGTAGAACTTATACTTGCAGGAACGTTTGTGAGCAGAGGGTTAAACACAGGTGTTGGAGAACTGATCTTCATTTTTTTCTCTCAGCCTTACAGAAGAGTGTCATGAAATCAAAACTAGTGAAGGGCTCAATGGTATTCATGGCGAATAAGTTTTGGTAAGTTTTTGCAATGAGGTTAAAGAGAAAACTGGATTATGATGGTTTTCTGTAATCAAATTTAGTTGATAAGACGATAAGAGCTTGTTTGTATTCGGTAAGACTCTCTCTTCAGACATGATGAAACACCTCTAGCCTGGTGGTGAGCCATTTAAGTCTTCACAGATCTGCTTCAGTTTCCTTTGTTATGTACGATATAAAAAAGGGAGCGACTTCATGTGATTTGTTATAAGGCGAGCAAGCATAGATAAGTCTAGTGTGATGCGCATTGATACAATTGTTTTCCATATAATTTATAACAATTCATCAAAAATGCAAACTTACTCAGAAGACTGTTGCATTTATTGTTTGTCATGGTTGTATATTAATGTTTGAATGACAAACAATGGAGTCATGTCTCCTTTTGACTGTACTTCTTTATCATGAAAGTGACTATTGGATCTAAAGTTCCCCTGAGGGCCAAGTTGAAGTTCTCTGTGAGAGAATAAGTAGTATGCTTGTCAATAGGCTAACTGCATTCATAGAATGAAGCTGTGAGATGGTCAATAATTTTCTGTACAGTTCCAGGGTGTATAGGTCAAATATAAGTAAACAGAGTTTGCTATTGCAATCTCAAATGTAGATGAAATTGATCCAAGAGGACAGGGTTATGTGGAGAGATGGTTGCGTCAATAATATTTATCTCCGGAAAAGGCACCAGATAAGGTATAATTTTTGGAGTGAGTTGGACCTGATGCAAACTGGATGAAGCTAGCTGAGTCAATAAAAGACATAAATTCATCGCTGAGAGGATCTGAAGCATTATCTGTGTGTGTTGAAATCACCAAGGATTACAGCTTCAACACGTCAGATGGGAGATCACAAAACTTACATAAGGGCCACGTGGTCTTCGAACTGTGGCTAAAATTAATGGTCGGGGAACATTTTTAATTCTGGGGGATGTAGGCGGTCCAGTATCCTTAAACAGGGTTTCATAGGACGAGGAGCTTCTCCCAGGATTAGGGGTAAGGTGGGGCTAAAAATCACTGTGATGACTCCACCCTTTCCTGATGCTCTCGGGATCTGGCTGTCTGTGTATCCAGGGGGTGTGGCTTATCATAAGCCAGATTTCAGTTACTCCTATTGGACAACAGTTCCCACTCCCCCCACCACGGTCTAGTACTGGGCCACAACATGTGTGCTGCCAGCCTGTGGCTTGACCACTACAAAAAATAAAATAAATATATATTTTTGCATTTTATATTTTGTAAGTCATGTTCAGTTCTTTTTATTATTAGTTATATTTAATACAGAACATTTAAGAATCTGAAAATAGTTTCTTTGACCTATGTCTGCACTCTTAGAAGAAAAAGTTCTATTTAGCAACTTTAAGGGTTGTTATTATGTCCTGCTGGGAGAACCCTTAAAGGTTCTTCTTAGATACTGATATCTTTAATGGGTTTTTTGTGTAACCATCAGGATGAGGTTCTACAGAGAAGCATTGACAGATATCCATATCAAAGAGGAACCTTCAAGGGGTTTCCCAGCAGCACAAATGAAGAACCCTGAAGGAACCTTTTTTTTCTAAAAGTGCATGTGATGTTTGACATAGTTTTGAATTTTAATATGGTACTTCCAGCCTCTTGGTTGAGGCAGAGCAAGTTAGCACCACCTAAGCTGGGGCAGAACCCTCTTGGAGGGGCCTTGCCGACCCCAAGAAAGAAGGCAAAGTTGCCAAAAAAGTGGACACTGTCGGAGAACCACAATGACAAGCAGTGGTTCAGTGAGAATAACCTGCTGTGGATTGCATAATAGGCCAGGCAGTAGACCAGAAGTGGCATCATGGTGCATTTTCAGTGCCTGAAATTCTGAAAGCATTTTGTAATCTCAGACTGCTTGAGCCAAACATTTTAAGTGTCAATATGAATCATTATTTCTGAGCACTTTTGGTCAGGGTCCAGTATTTTCCTGAAAATATTCATTTTTTTCAATGCCGGGAATGAATGAAACACATCTCCTGGGACATCAAAACAGGCAAGAAAAAAAGAGGGTCAAAGATCAATCTGCACCATTGCCTGACAAAAATAAGTCGTCCCTTTTAAGAGGAAAGTAAGATGCTCACAACACACTATAAATGTCAAATGAATAATACATTCAAATAACATATGTAGCAGTGTTTTTAAGATACATTCTTTATTTGTAATTAGATAGAGTTAAATAACCAAAACTGAAATTATTAACCTGCAACAGAGCTGATGCTGACAGACTATTACCTTTAGAGCAAATAGCAGATTATTGTATAAAATTAGACTAGGCGACAAATGTGAAATAATACTTCTACTATTCAAATAGCTAGTAGAGTAGTAGCCATTGATCTATTCATTCTTAATTTATATGCATTTTCAGGTTTGTTTTTATATTATATATACTGTGTATAGTATATACCACTTACACTGAGTGGTCACTTTATTTAGTTCTTCAAGGAAATAGACTACTCAGTCAATGACAGCATCACATGAGAAAACTATGCCATTTAAAATAGGTAGGCAGGTGCTCATGGCAATTCAGAGGGAGAATGGGCAAGACAGAAGATTTAATGGTCTTTGGATGAGGCATGGGTAGTGGGCAACAGATATACTGGTATGAGCATACCAAAAACAGGAACTTTGCATATCATGGCACATCAAGAATGGTCCACCACCCAGAAAACATTCAGCCGATATTGGTCCTGTGGTCAAGAATAGACCGTTGATGAAGGAAGCTCGTGGATGGATAGCTGACTGATAGGAATGGACAGGCTATGGGCTGAAAGGGAATTGGACAGGCTAACAGCTGAATGCTGAAAGAGGCTCATAACTTACTATAACTTGTCATGGGTGCAATATGGTGGCCAACTACCTCAGTTCCATTCTATGAAAAGCAGGAATATGCAGGTGCAACACCATTGAGAAGCAGTGGAGCCTTAACTCATTCAAGCTGTTTGGATATTATAAGGTATTATATATGTATGTCTTTGAATACAGGCCACCTCTCAGACTCAGAATGGGAATAGCTGATAGTACATAGTACAGTAAGACAGTATCTTTGGCCATTTTTAGTGAAATTAAGTAAAGGAGATGTTCATTAGTTTGATCAGATTGTTGGAAGCAATTTAGTATGATTTTGTACAAATTTGGTACACAAGGTGAGATAAAAGTGAATTTTCTCCAATATTTATTCTGTTTTTAATTGGAATGATTAATAGAAGCCTACCGAAATGAATTTAGGACTATTTCAAAAGAATTATCTTCAGTACGGCAGTGGTTTGCATTACCCCTCTCAAGGTTTCTGGAAAACAAAATGGAGACTGTAGTTGTGGCTACTGACCAAAGGGGTGAGAAAATAACACCTCCTGAGCAGGTGACAAGAGGCTGGAGCGCTTATGTAATCTACTGGCAGGGCTGCACCCCTCGGGAAGCGTCCAGTGACTCTGTCCAGCTGCACTGACCCCGAGAGATCGGTCTGCCAGTGTCTGCCCGTGCTGGAGTGTCCTTCAGTCAAAAGACCTGAAGAACAGATTTTAGATCCACAAATCCAGTTTCAATTTAATGCTTCTATTTACTTGTAACACAGTCAATGATATCGTCTTTTTCAATAATTATAAACAGGGTTGTCAAATAAATATTAGTTTATCAAGTCAAGTCAATTGAATCTTCAGGTTATTTGAAGTCGCAGTTCTGGTGAAGATCTGGTTTGAAGATCTGCTCATTTCCTTTCGCTATACTTTTGGGTTTGGTTATAAAATGGCACACCATGTCTTCTGTTCTGGAAAGTGTAGAGGGAGGATTCACTTACAGGGTGTGAGGTGTGTCATCGAAGTGGAAATGAGGGCTTTAGCTGGACACGCCATCTAGCAGCCCCATCGGCAGCTTATGACTTCCACCAAAGCAATTCAGCTGCCACACCTTCATTAGCTTGCTGGTGCACAATGGAGAATATCAGCTGGGATTTGAACCAACAGCTACTTGGTTACAGTCCAAGGTCCTTCACCAGTACATCACACCAACATAATCACAATTCATATACTTCAGAGTGACCGAAAAAGTTTTAAGCACAAAACAAGTTTTATATTTGAATGCCATTCTTGTCCAAATCTTATCTTACCAAAATCATATTATCATACCCTAAGGCATGAAGAAATACAGTATGAATTGTAGCAAGTGGGGGTGGGCATTAGATAGTTGCCGTTTGTGTCCAAACTCACAGCAAAAAGTATATCTCTAGAACTAAGTGTTATGCGAAAATAACCAACTACAGTAACAAACATTGTATTCATTGTTTTACTTCACTACTATTACGTATTGTAAATCTCTTACTGGGCTAAACATAAACATACAGCAGGAAGGAAAATTAAAAACCCAAGTCCTCTATGTAAACAAAGGTCAAGATGTCGCAACCAGTTTAGCGAGAATTTGTGAAAACCGGGTGCTGAATGGACATTCCCCTTCTCGCGCTGAACCCTGGGCGGCCTTCACTAGTGCGGCGTGGGAGAGATTAATGAGGAGTGCTGACCCTAATCTTTCTCAATGGCATTAACATTCTCCGGAGGTATGACTTCCACCGGCGCGGCTCTCCGCGTTTAGCCCGGGTCGTTTTCAGCACAGTCACAATGGTCCGTAATCTCCACAATGAGAGTGTTCATTGGGAACTTAAGTACGGCAAAGTGGTTCAACTGCGGCATGCGATGGATTTCGGACGTTTTCCGCCTGTCACTTTGCGCTACCTGGTAAAAACCAAACAACAGTGGTTTGTTTTCATTCAGGATAAAAAAGTGCACTCCTTTTGAAAGTAATAAGAGTTTCCTACCTGCCATTTAAACCTATGTGTGGAATTCAATTCTCATGTTTCTTATGCTTGTAAATGACAATCTGTGGTTTTTAAGTTATGAATCACAGCTTTAACTACTGTAAAATAAATAAAAATACAACTTCACTTTGTTAAGAATACATATTTCTTTTTTTTATTAAAAATACATTTTCTATGTGTAGCCTGGAATACACAATTTAATCATAGGATGCAAAGTGCTTTTTTAATGATCTAAAGTGCATGGTGTAAAATGCATGACACAAGTGCTTTTAGGGCAACCCAAAATCCGCTTTTGCTAGTTTAACAGTGCAAAGCAAGGCAAAAGGTCCATGGGGACTGTACTTGGGACTGTCTCTTAATTCATCATGGCTGTGTTTTGGGTGCGACACGAAATAAACCAATCAGATCAGTCAGTCGTCAGGTGACATTTAGTGGCATACATTTATAAATGTAGGAGTGATTGCGGAGTTTAATAGCCAGCTGTGATAATGCCTAGGTTATGGTGAAAATGGTGCCTGGATTTCAAAATAATAAGGAAATGATGTAATAATTCAGGAAATTTAGCGTGTGATGGTAAGATGCTCAACCATCATCCATACCGTTGGACAGCTCTTGGTCTAACTTATGGCCAAAGAAGTGAGCAGGTCCAGATACTTTTATCGTTAAACCAATACTAATAGAGGCAAAACCATTTCCTGGGAGTCACTGTCTTTTTCTGGATGAATTCACAGACAATTAACAACATTTTCTGTTTAGACAGGTGTGACAGAAACTCTGCAAAGTCTGACAGAAAACCCAAGACAAAAGGGTACATGCTACAGAGTTACTTTAGCAAAGTCAAGCTGAACACAGGTCAAAGTAAGAACTTCATTACATTACAGTCATTTAGCTGATGCTTTTATCCAAAGTAACTTACAGTTGATTATGCTCACCAGGGGCCAATCCCCCGCCTGGGAACAATGCAGGGTTGAGGGCCTTGCTCAGGGGGCCCAACAGCAATGGTGTTCTTGCTGTGGCTGGCCTGGGCCTTGAGCTGCTAACCTCAGGGGTCCCAGTCATGTACCTTAGCCACTAAACTATAGGCTGCCTCAACTTCAAAAGAGGCACATGGGTTTGCAGGTTTAGAGGTTAAACTCAGAGTGGAGTGATAAATAACTGCAATACCACCTCTTCTCCCTAATAGATGTGACACCTGAGCTCCTAAAAAAACCTACAGGCCAGGAGGTGCTTCTCTTAGTGTAATGCACTCGTCAGGACTTAGCCAAGATTCAGTCAGACAAAACTGACAGAATGACAGCACAAATATCAACAATTTTTATGAATCACCAAAAATGAATTTCATTCATTTTCAGGATTTCAACTGTGCAGTTTGTGGGACTCGCTAGGGGCCCTGCTTGAGAATGATATAAGACCCGACCGTCAGATATAGAATCCAGACTGTGCCACCATTGACTGGAGCTGGCAACCCCTCAGGTAATACATAACTGGGGTGCTTCATGTCTGTGCCAAGCCAAATTTTTTCTATACTTTCTCAGGTGTGTACACTGCGACTATTTTACATGCATATGTGAATAAAATTTTTCGTGTGCGAACAAAATGTCTCTTAAACCTGCATTTGTGCGACAAGTCAATAATATATACCTCACATTACTGGCTCCTTTAATTCCATATCCATGTTGCATAACACCGTTCTGATTTTTTCATAAAGAAATCCTGCCAAAACCAAACCTCAGTCCCCAAAGCAGAATCAGTTAGTGGAGTGCTTCTCCACATAGTTACTGTTACTACAGCTGTGTGCTGGATGAGACTTTCATAACCAGAACTGAAAGTTGGAGATTAGCTAGATAGCAAATATTTCTTAGCATAAGCCCTGGACTATTGTTAGCCACTAGCATAATAAGCTATAATTAATGTGATCATATGGCTATAAGAGAATATCATATACACAGTTGGCACCTACTGGCTGTCAAAATTACAATCATATAAACCTAGGTATCATAACTGATCTACATTAGAGCTTGCACCAATGGAAAACTGTATTCAGATTACCCACTAGCCTCTACAAAACATGTTACCATGTGACTTTTTCCACTGGTACCACCAACTGAAAATTAATTGCAATCATTTTCTTAGTGGTACCAACATTTTGAATAGTATTGTACAGTTAATTTATATTTTTCATCACACCTGTATTTACAGATATATCATTTCCCAAGGTCATTTTAAATGAAGAGACTTTGAGCGCAAACCAGGTTCTAAATTGCATTTTCCATTCAATTCCATGGGTATTCCATCTATCCTAAACTCTATAACAGGGCAATGAATGCTGTAACCAAGGATAAAATAAAGTGCTTAAAAAATAATAAAAAAAATAACTGGAATAAAAAAATAAACATAATGTAAACAAAATCTAAACACAAATGAGGGGTGTCATGAGCATAGAATGATAAATAAAACAAAACTATTCCTCAGTTCTGAAAGAGAAATAATTCTGCCTTATTCCTCCACTCGCCCTCTCTTACTGAAGATTCCCTTCAAGCCAAGCCACCTAAGAAAGGCAATATTAATGGTTGTGCTTTCTAACCCTGACCAAACCACTCCTGTACACTTTCAAGAGGATTTAAAGTACAGGGCATAATCACAAGCTTTTATGTTAATTTAATTAGACGTTGTACGAATTTCTTGCCATTATACAACTGCCATTACTGTAAAGTGTTTTTGCCCCCGGTCAGCATTGATTACATTGTAATAAGACTTGGCAAGCTAACAAAAATCAGAGTGCTGACACCTCTCCAAAAGCATAAAAGCAAAGCAGAAATCTCTGGAAAAAGGAGTGTTAGCTGTGACACATCGTATTATTAAGTCATTGGCACGCCCTTTTGGACAGGTTATGTGGAGGAAGTGATAACCGTTGTCTTTTATTGGTTGGCAAGGTTTTGTACACGTTTGGACAGGTGTCAAGTGGCATTGGAAACACATAAGGTTTGCCAGGCACTCAAAATTCATTCTGTAGCTTTACCAGTGTATCAAGCTTCATGCTAAAGAAAACTGAATGGGCTGGTTGCGTTTTGAAACTAATTAGCTTGTGAAAGCATTTCTATGGCAACACAAAATTGCCCCGAATTTTTCTAACAGATACTTTTTTATCCTCTTGTCAACCACTAAACAGTAGTGTGGGAGGCGAATGGTGAATAGTTCTTTCTTTAAAGAATCTACTATAATGTTTAACGTTATGTGTTAAAACACGCATTTTAACTCTACCCTTGTGTCTTGTGTGTGCTCCTAAATTTACCACTGTGCTTCTAAATTCTTTAGCTTGCTAACACAAGTGCTACAACCCAAAAGGTTAAGTGTACAGCCATGTTTCCAGTACATTTATTTGACTGACTGCTTGTAAATATGAGATGTTCCCTTGATGGGAAAATGTAGTCAGGAAACAAAGGAAGGCCACTGCTGCAGAACTTAAGCCTTGCCTTATCCAGTCTCTAGCTTGCTGTAGTAAGAGGAAATTAAATCAAATCTCAGAGCTCCATAAAAAAATAACCCCCGGGTAGTAAATGTTTAGAACGAATGAACAAGGCTGATCAGACATTCATAAGGTAACTCTACTGTAAAGAGAATTACTGTAGAGAATATTTATAAACAATGTATGGCATGTGTTTCTTTTCATTGTCGTAGTGATCATGGTTAATCTTTATTTATGTATTTATTTTGGAGTTGTGAGTACACCAAAATACATTACACGTAGGTGTTATTTACTTAGCAAAGCGCTGAGCATTGAAATTGTCTTTGCCAATGTCTGTTATCCTGAAGTGGGCTCTTTGCACATGAAGTGAATTAACGTTGTAGAACATTAATTACAGCTACTTATTTATAAGGGAGAAAAATGTCTGCTTTAGATTAGACACCACAGTAAGCCTAAAAAATGGTTTAATTCTCATATTTGTTATGTCACACCAAAAATTATTTTGTTTGTCTATCAGTCTCCATGGAGTTTTAAGATAATCTCTACAATGTTGTTTCAGTTTGTACATTTTGTTGATGTGAATAGTATCTATGAGGCCTGGAGGTCTCCTTCTGTGTTCAGTTGATTGAAAGTTGCAAGGAATCGTGGTGAAAACAAAACATACAAAGGGCCCAAGATACAAAAGTCTCACCAAGATGAAAAGCAGACCTGGTCCAATATGCTCTGGCACAACAAAGGGAAGGTCAGAGACACCCTGGAGTCTGAGGGACTGTGTGAAAATACACACACCCCTGATAAACGGGGCCTGGTCCAACTGAGTGCATGATCGCCACCATCATCACAGCGTACGTTTCCTTTGAGCACATTTTAAAGGGCTGTGACAAGTTTCATAATCCCATCTCCGTAAGGAACCGATATTCGGTATATGGCCTTCATTAAAAAAAAATACAAATATTTTTCTCAAGAGTAGACACAATAAGGAATTAAAGGCCTAGAACCCATCACCTTCCACAACTAAACTTTGGGCTGGGCTCACCCAAGATTGGGAAAGCCATAGATCCCACTTTATCCCAGTGCTCATGAAACCACTCAAACTGGTTTGCTTTACTGTCTCAGAAAATAGGAACATCTCAAGGAATGTTTGCACCATAGGGTTCTTCTGAAATTGGCCCTTTGTTCCTTGTCTGTAATGCTACCGTGCTAAGTGATAATCAGACTTAATTGCGCCCACAAAATGGCTGCCCATACCACCATAGTTTGGATAGGGACAGGCCTCCTTTGGCTTTCTCCAATAATAAACCCATAGAGAATTAGGAAACAAGGGTAAAAGACATCTCAGGCCATATTGCTGTCTTCTTTTGGGAAACGTAGCCTACTTTGTCATTACTTACTATTTCTGTACACTCAAGACTGACCAAGTAAACACTTTATGGCTGTTCAGTTGTGCTTGCCCATATGGAGAATGTCAGTTCAGGGCTTTAAATGAGTGGGAGGTATTGTGTGAATCGTACATTCAAGCAGACAGGTTCAGTCAACTTCCTTTCATGCAGGGATGCTGATAGGGTATACTGAGAATACTCCATTGTATAAAATATATATATCTGCTAGAAATTAAAATTTCCCTCTGCCTGTGGTATTGATTCATAAAGTTGTACTTATATTTTTGTCTATATGTTCCGCTTCTCAGTAGTCCAGGGTTTGTGCTCATGAAATAGCCGATGTGTGTGAAGCTCACAGTGCATGGTTTCTGTTGCAACTGGGCCATGTAGATTTTGGATGTTTAATGGCTTTTTAGCAACTATCCAGTTAAGTCTCAAACTGTCCCTGACAGTGAGCTTCGGCTTGTGACCACTATTACTCTTTCCTAACAGATTTTTTTTCTTTTTTGGCATGCGCTGGTGTTATTATTTCCATTATCTGTTCCCTTTGACACTTTAATTAACCTTGCCATACTATACTGTGAAACAATGTGACTAATGTACCTTCAGCTATTGCTAAATCTCTCTATTTCAAAATCTGTTCTCTGTAGAACATAGATCTCTACTTTCGCCTTGGACATTGACATAGTAAAGCGCTTTCTTGAAATTATATTGGTAATTAGCATCGACATTAATATGAAACATGTATAGACTCAAAAAAGTGTTTTGGTCTTTCCATTTTTTTTCAGCCTCATAGCTCTTTTTGTCACAGTTGTCAGCCTCGAATCTAATCTTGTATTGCTTTGTCACATGCTACATGGTGCCAAAACTTATCAGCCTATCTTGGTTCTTTGAGTTTATTGCCTCCCACTATAAACAGATAAAACTGTTCAGTGTGTACCCTTTGAATTACTGTTTCGCAATGGTATCTTTTCAAGCTTCCTCTTTGTGGTCATTTTTAATAGCTTTGGTATGTAGTCTTACAACTTCACGTGATTCTATATTGAATACTTCCTTTTAATCGTCCCTTTCAATAGCAAGTGGGTTGGTCAATGAACTTGAATTATGGCCAAGAGATAAGGGGAACCATTATTCCCTTGAGGATCTTCCAGTCCTAGTTTTTTTCCTTGGGACATTTTGGGATCTTCGGATATCTTCTCATTTGTAAGAAAGTCTTCTTTATGCGACAGCTATTTGTTTGGCTCGAGAAGCCAGTGTGTGCGGATGTTTAAAAGAATCATTCATTTCGATGACTGTGTGGTTAAAAATTATTTTTTGCTTGTCCCTCCAGGTCAATATCACTTTTAGCGTAAATAATTGTTTTCATATGCTTTCATGTTTTGGAAAGGTCAAAAGCAATATTCACTGCCTAAAACCGCTAAGCCAGGGCTTCTGAGCGACTTATTCCGGAATGGTGCATACTGAAAAATCAGATCGGGGCCCATCGTAAGTATTGATCAAAAGCACAGACAAGGGCCACAGCAGACTGGTATCCAGTCAGGGCCGTGCCATTTCTGAATGCGACCAGCAGTCCTGGCGGATGACGGACAGGTGATTGGCCTTACTGTAAAGGAGGGAAGATATCGGCCAATGAGAGTGAGCCTGTGTCACCACTTCAGTGACCCCTGCTGGTCAGTTGTGCGCCCATAATCTGTTCATTTTAATGTGTCGCCCTCCCACTCACACCTGTGCTAACTCAACTTGACAACCTGCGCACAACATGTTTTGGGATAGTCATTCTCCTAAACTCTGACAACTCTCCAGATTTGACCGTAGAGGTTATGGCAACGAGTCAAGCTTGTGTTTGACCACTCCAAATTTTAACAAAAAGTTGAAAAGTATAAAAATGCTTTTTTGGTGGCGGCTGATGTTTCACCTTCACATCGTTAACAAAAAGGTACACGTCGGTCCAGATCTGCTGGGTCTGCTGTCACTCACATTTATGCAGCTGGAGAAAAACCGCTCAGCAACAACATTACTGAACAGGGGAAGTTTGTAACTACAGGTGTTGGTCAGAAAATTCTTGGTCTGACACTGGGCTAGAAGACAAGAACTCAGCATATTTGAAGCTGGGGTAATTTTTGGGGCATTCCACCAGCGGGGAGCCAGAACAGACAGCAGACGTGACCAGGCAGTGCAGGCATGCGTAGGAGGGGGCGCCAGGCGTGTTGAAGACGCAGACCGGAGCGAATGGGAAGGTGTGTACAATGGTGTAAAGAGCTTAGGCAATGGACTACTAAGCGAAAGGGATGTGTAATATAGCCAGAGTCAACCCTCTCTGTGCTGGTAGCCAACGGGCAAGTGCAGGTGTGGTGAACACTTGAGAAAGGCTACAGGTTAATTTCAATCACTACTTAATGAATCTGAGTGAGCACCTTCATTCCATGTGATAGCATTTACCACCTGCTTAACATGGTTAACCTTCTGCATAAACTCCTGGTTTTGACCATGTTAACCATGTGCCATTGCTGTCTCAATCTTCGGATCTAAGCCCAGGCAAGCATTTCCTGGCGTTTCTGGATTGTCTTTGTCAACATTTTCAGCCTCAGTCAACAAGGTAAACATAAAACATGCAGCGAAATGAAGGGGATGCTCAGTGACTGCGCGAGAACTGAGTTTGAAATGATTAGTGGGGATGGGACCGACTGGTTTTTGATGAGTTTGCTCATAATGGCAAACAGGGGAGTTTTCCTCACCAGAACAAATCAATATGTAAAATTACAATAATAGATAATTTTATTTGGAGAATTCCAGTCCATGGTATTTACATTTTATATAATATATTATTTTATAGTGCATTCGTTAACAGTGGTGTCGTTTATTTATTCAAAAGCAGGCAATTTTTAGTTCATGCCAAGATTGTCTTCCCCTAAATCTATCTGTGGATGGTACAGTCGGGAGCATATAGGGACACAGTCTGATGCAGACTGTGAAAAAAAAAAACAGGCGAGAAGCTGTTTTTATGTCAGATCTCTCCTATAACTGCACAACTGCTCATACTTACTTCAAGTGTAAATAGTTCCTGTTTTTGGGAGATTTTCCCACTTTTATAATTTCTTTTCTTCCTCACATTGTCCTGGGTTTGGGATCCACTGCACCATTGCACATGGCATTTTTCAGCAGCTGTCTCTGTTAAAGCTACAGCGTTCCACGAATGGGGAGGGACACAGTAGCATGTTTCTCACACCTCATATAAGGGCATGAGATACTCAAGAATGGAGTTATGACTACTATAGAATATGAAATGCTTTATTTAAATGCATTCAGAGATGGTTCGAAGTCGTTTGTAGAAAGGTGAAAAAAATACCCCTTGGTCATGAAAAATATCATCAATCGTTACAAAGATCACAACATGTTGCAAAAAAAGCGAAAGGTGATGGTGTTCGTGATGGCTGTGACTTCTGTGAGGAAAGAATAACCGCCAAAATTCTGCCGGGCCTACTGTGAGTATAACCCAGTGTTGTAGTGGGGAATGAGGAGATGGTGGCACGCTATGTACACCTGAAGTTGGGGTGAACATACTGAAACCCGCAGTTATTCCATGGTATGGCACAACGTGGGTGAGCAACGAGCGCGAGCGCAGCGTCACTGCGAGTGAGGGGCGGGCCCCGCGTTCCTGTGTTCTGTGTCCTCAGCTCGCTGCTCTCTGTGTGTGTGGACTGGATTAGGGTGTTCTGTGCTTTCCTGGAACGAGAGAACAGCTAATCCCCTGTCAGTGTGGGGCAGGAGCGATAGAGGGAAAAATTTCAATAAACCCATCCTATATTAATGGACGGCAGGCCCCAACACTATTATATCGTTACTCAGTCTTGCTGACATTAGAAATGAATGAACTCAGTCAGAGAGGTGAGGGGTACCTCTTGCATTCAGGGCAAAGGTATTGGGGGGGGGATAAGATCAGTCATTGGTTATAATTAAAATTAGAGATAAAAGCCTTAGTCAGACTCCCATAGCCATACAGCTTTAGAAAACACCGGCAGACATAATTGCAAAAGAGCAGGCTTTGATTAAACATAATTCCGCTGGTCTGGTTCTCTGTGTGGTAGCAGGGGCTGTGCTGTGCCAAAAAGGAGATTTCACCCATAATCCACTAATATTACTTCTAACGTAGCCCCTTCTTAGGACTGCTCCGAAGCCTGAGAAACCCTCGGGGTCGTAACCCCACAGGAACCCCGGCCACCCTTGCTGAGACCGGACTATTCCAAAGTAGAACAGATGCTAAACTTTCTTTGATCGCGGTTTGCCCTGTGAACTGGTTCAGAGAGTTCTCAGACTGGTTTCCAGAAAGCTCATTTCACGTGGCGGTGCCACTCGTTGAGCACTGCCAGTTTGTCGCAGCGCTGGTGCTACCCAGATCACACCACTATGCCACTGACTGTACTCGAAGTGGAACTACAAATTTACTTTTCAAATATATAAGTTGCCACTGTGATTACTTCACTAGTTATGTCGCAAATATGTCTCTGATCTTTTTTGGTCTTCTTTTTCATTCTTTTGTGATTTCTCCCAGTTCTCCCAGACATTCCAGCTCATATAATCTTGTATAGATCTCTATATTGTTTCAGGTAACAGCAGTTGTCTGTGAAGAGGTCTATTGCCCCTGTGAAACCAGAGCTTAATGTTGGTTGTGCTCTCCTCTTTAGTTTTGAAGTTTATTATAATTTTAAATTGCAGGGGGTTTCAGTTTTTAAATCGATATCTTACTGTTGAGTTGACAGTAATGAAGACATTAAGATCCAAGTCACTTCCTGATTTTACCAAATCAGGAATACGGAATACCATTAAAGCATTTTTATTGGTCAAAAGAGTTATGATGTAATTGTAAAAGTAACACTCCCTTATTTATTCACAGCACTTGTGCAATCATTTCAGGATGTCAGAAAATGGAAAAATTATTCACACTTTCACCGCCATCGATTTTATAACACATATGAGAGTCGACTCATAAAACGACCAATGTCTTGATCTTACCCTCTGTATAAACTTATGGTCTTATGTTGAATTATATTTGTGATCTAACCAACTCAGCATTTTTGATGTTCATTTTCTTATTTTAGCTAAAAATGATTCTATTTTGAGTCTTGAATCACAACCTTGCATACTATGTACTTCAGCTTTTGTGAACAATGAGAATATTTCCACTCCAATAATTCATGTAAATTCAGGTTCTCTCTCAAAAGGCTGCAGAAGTCTCCAAATGTAGTGTTTTTTATCACTACTCTAGTCTTATTATACCCTGAGACTGGCAATGAATGCATATTTATGACTATATCGTTGTTGGTGAAATATGTAATTTAAAAAAAAAAAACCCAGCCATTCCTCTTTGACCATAAACAATAATCAACACTATAGGAAACCCATTTGGCATTTAGCTCCAATTATGGATCTGTCATTTGGATCCGAAATTGTTGCGCAATGAACAAACAGAACATTCTTCTACGATTATAGCTTCACCTTTAGCTTTGGTTCCAAAATTGGACTGAAAGATCGCAGACATCCAGCTTGCACAAGGTTCATTTCAGGTCATCTTTTTATGTGTCTTTTCTCAAACAGCAAAACAGCTTCCGAAGAGCTTTCATCAAATATGTATACATTCTCTCTCTTTTCAAAAAAGGCTCTATTTGTTCTACCGATGTATCCTTGTCATGTTGACACATTCAGTATAACGGCGACCATTTTTTGGCAATGTGTTGACTTAGCTATAAAGCCTACACCCCTTTTGAAGCGGCTGCTGTACGCAGACTGAACTGCTACTATATGAACAAACCCCTCTATTGTGAATGGAACAATTACCCTTGAATTTCTCCAACCCTTTGTGCTCTTCAATGTGTTCTCACCCACCCCCCTCTGTCAGTCTCCCCTTGAAGAAATAAACACTTCAGCTCTAGCGGAAACAGAGCCACCATAGTCCTGCACAGAATGTCCAGATCATGGGTAAATCTCAGAGAGACAGCAGCTAATCCCTGTTACAGAATAAAGCAATTAACCTGGTACACATTGGTCATGTTCTCCATGACGGTGACACTTTTTCATTCAAGTTATGTATGAAAAAAAAAAAAAATCTCCCTGCAAAGATTTGCCTGCAAGTGTTGCATAAAATGAACGAGCTAACTGGGTCTTTTAGGTTCTTAAAATGTAACTAATCTGTAACAAATACGTGCAAGTGTCCTCTCCAATAGAGATGACAGGGACGTGCTGTACAGTCAAAATCACTTTAAACGCCCACACCCTTGCATCTTTTCTTGATGATGTCACACTAATATCTTAGTTTGAATGCCGCTGGGCTCAGGTCCCAAAGGCGGTAAATTCTGGAACTGTTGTACTTGTGGTGAACGCATGTGATGAATGGTCTTGGATGCTCACTTGTCAGGGGCGCGGGATTCTGAGGGTCCAATCTATTTTCAGGGCCCTGATAAATTTCTCGTTTTCACCTGTCAACTGCAGAAGTAGTTTAGTGACATAAGACTTCACTCTCCTCCTTTTCCTTAATTCCAGTGAGAGATATTCTCTCTCCATCAATGTGAATCAACATCAGTATTACTGATGACATTGAGTTGAATTTTGTTCCCACATTCTTGTTCAGTGGCTCAATGGCAGAAATGTCAATGAAAATTTGAGAGGGTGAATTTGCTAATGCCTCCACCAGCCCACCCTGTTCCATTTTGCTGCAGTTGTCCAGAATCATATGGTACTAACCCAAACTCCTCTGCTTGGACAAGTGCAAACAGGCCTTATAACATTTATAAAATATTGATACAAGCAGAAATTCCTGAGGTCCTTACTGTAAATAGAAACTGTAAAAAATGTCTAAAGCTGCTCTGTTGTTAGCCGAGAACGTGCTGTACTCTACCAACTTGTGACTGGTGTAATCATAGGAGGGTTGAAGGTTAATAGCATCTATATTTGAGGCAGCTGCACAAGACCTATATTAATGTAACTGATATAGGGCATACGAGGATATACAGTTATGAGTGTAAATCAAGTTAATGCAGCAACAATTAATTCTGTTTAATAATATTTTCAGTGCATGGGTCACTGTTATTTGAGAATGCTGGATGGCCATTTATATCTACACAAGAAAAGCACTCACCACTATGTCAAATTTAATATTTGAACTTGTATGTTATTGCTACTTGTATCTGACAAGTATTGTGTGTAAATCAAGTGTCCCAGGAATGTCCTATAGGCTCCCAGTCATTGTGCTCATGCTAAGTTCGGTCCAGTGCACCGGTCCCAGGAAATCTTAGCTACATCAAATATTAGAATGGTGGCGCTGGGTCGCATCTACTCTTGGTAAATAGAAGAAAAAGGACATCCATGTTATGATGATCCGCTATCCTTATCCCATGAGGCCAGACGAATCATGTTCCTCTGATTCCCTCTGGAGATATTCAAGTTAAAAAGTGTAAATTTCATCTGTTTTTTAAACCAATTAACAAAACCTCACACCAGGCCGTTCGTTTCACATCTTTATTGTTCATATTACATAATATTGAAAGTTTCACTGATACAAAAAAAACTTTGCTCTAGTGAATATAAAATTGAATCTCAGTTGTACCACAACAGACGAGCCGCTAACGTTTTACAGTTGGCTTTACACTTTGCGATGTTAGCTGTCTTTCAGATGACTGATGCAACAGTCGTTAAGGCAACGAGTTATATTGTTGCGAGGCACAGGTTTGAAAAAGGATTGAAACAGTCTTAATACTATAGCCCAAGAGATGTTGTGTTTCAGTGTCCAGCAAAACACGCTAAAATAAACACCCACCGACAATAGGTATAGGTACAGCTGTTACATTACAGTCTCAGGTTGTTTGATCACTCGTGTTGTTTCCTGGACAAAAGACACTTCTTCAGTAACACAGTTCTTCATATTTTCATATATATTTTGAGTAAACTCCACATTTTCATGCATTATGACCTCATTAGGAAGTGCTGGATTATTAAACATGGAGACTATGGCCTCAGGTGATTTCTTTCATGCTTTTGCAACAGATATTTTAAATGGAAAAAAATGATTGTGTTAGTTACTTGGGCAGACTGGGATTTACTTGGAAGGAGCATGTCTCCAATGACATAACTCTCAATGACGATGAATGCATACAGTCACAGTGACAGTAACCTTTCAGACTGGGGACTTCTCTCAAAGATACAACTGCTGTGCCCCGTCTGGGATTTGAACCAGCAGCTTTCAGGTTCTGCTCTAAAAACTGTGCCCATCTACTGGCTAGTCATGAACTGTACATGGTTCTTACACTTTTCTCTCTGATCACAGCTAGCCAGGCATCAAAATTATGACATGCTACCACTACATTTACACATCAAGAGTAAATGCTGGAGTTTACCAATGTATGACAGCGAACAGACAGCAATTCAACAGACAACAGTAAAATGACCATTACACACCTGTGGTCTGTGCGTTTTTAGCAAAGGAAACGTGGTTTAAGAGAAAGTACGATCAGAAAGCTCACAGTTCAGAGGCCTGAAAGAGGATTAAAATTGTCTAAAATACAAAAAAGAGCTTGCAAAGGCGTGTGGCACAACACTTACTACTTGTCAATAATTCAATAAGTGTACCATGTTGTCTATTTACAGTACATATACAATCGTCAAAAAAGACCATGTATGTAATTCAAAAACATGCACATAATATTAAATCATTTCATTTGAAATATCCATTTGATTCATGAATATGTAGATCCACAAAGGATCTATAAATATTGTCCATTGTGGCTGGCTCAATTCAGCCCAGACCTGTTCAGATTTGATATGACATTCTATGCAAGAGGATTTTCCATGCAACAAGAGAACTGCAAAAGTGAATACAAGTTTACGGGAAGTCACTGCACAGTGTTGTCTGACAAGGAGAATCAGTGATCTTTTGTAATTTTTAGGACAAAGATATAATCACTTTCAATCAACAATTTTGCACAAACATGCATTTTAACAGTGATTTTCCAATAACACTATATTAATAGTGACATTACTTGGCTTGACCTTGGACACTGAGTAGGATTACCATGTGATATTTAAAAAATAGTTAAAAATGTTTAAAAGTCAACATGAAGAGTGCACTATGCCATTTCAGGAGCTAAAACTATTTGATTTCTTACAAATGTTTAGTCAAGAAGTTTAGAGGTACAAAATATAAAAATAACTGCAACTGCTACTAACAGAGCACAGCTGTACTTCCATCACCAATGGACAACACACGACTGATAAAGTGAAATCTGTTCATATAGGAGCATATTAATTCTGTTTTTCTTGTTATTGTGATTTAAGGCCTGCTTTTATTAATTCTATACCACTTCACATACAGATCGCTTCTCACCCTGCCACCAAACCCTAAAACCTATCCAGTCCAGTGCTGCTTATGGCAACTAAAAGATAAACGCTGGAAAACCAGCTGTACTTCATACCCATCCACTTCAGTAACACTTTTAAAATTGTACAATTTACATTCCAACATGGCACAGAATATATATTTTCAGTACATCCAGGTAGACGTAACCAGAGGTGGAAAGCTCTTGTCTTTCAAAAGGAGAAGTGTTACCATGTAGAAGTATTGCAATACAATTTGACCTGTGGACTAAAACAGGTTACTTCGCTAAGTAGCTCATCCACAGGGCTAATTTGGATCCGCTGGTTTGGTGCAGGGATGGAATAAATATATGGTAGTACTTTTACTTTCTGAAGACAGAGCTTTCCCTTCTCCTGGTGTGGCGGTGCGATACTGGGAGTATGTGAAGGGTAGGCACTGTTTAACTGTTATGGCACTCGTTTTGTTTACAGTACAGGAGTCTTCGGCCACTAACATCTGTAAAAAAAAAAAAAAAAAAAAAAAAAAAAAAAAAACGTATATATTTTTCATGCAACAGACAGCTCCACAGCAGTCATGGATTTGTCCAGAGAGACCCGGCAGCAAAACAATGAAATAAAATTGCAGAGTGTGAACAAGTAGGCCACCAAGCAAAACCTGAGTGTGTTTATATGAACAGCAGAGAAGTCTGAAGTACTGCCTGGCCTCTGATGCAAGAAGATTCTGCAGTGAGGCGAGTCTGGAAGTTTGGTAAAATTATTTAAAGATCCATTTTATAAACCCGGTAAGCTTATTACAAGACGAGAACCCTACTGCGATGGGAACAGGGTTTGAAATGAGAAGTTCCTTTTGAGGGGTCCCCCAGATTAAAAAAATTTTTGGGGTGGGTTAACTTCAGTGATCTAGGTTAGTTTAGAACACCCAGTGTTGTACATTCAGATACCGCGATAAGATGCTGCCATTTATTGAACTACAGTTTATCACAACTAATGCTAGCTGGTTAATCTAAGTGCATACCAAGGAAACTCATCGCTAAATGCAACGAGAAAATACAGCCAAAATGAAAAATTATGAAGATCGATGCCCAAAACTGTGTACAACAGTTTGCGTAGCGGGTTTAACTTGACAGAAATAGACCGGCCACGCCAAGTGCTATCTGGATTGATTGGACTGCGTGCGAGTAGCTCTGTCTTCCTGTTAACAAGTGAGCGGGCCAGGGGGCGGGGCTAACAGATCTGCCAGGGAGCTGCAGGCTTAGACAGACAGAGAGGGTCGACCAAAACGGCCGACTGAGTACGCTGGACATGACATGCATATGGTGGTGTCACGTTTGTTGCCAGCTTTGGGAGAACGGCTTCCGTCTGAGGCATTGTACTGCAGTGACTCACCACAGCTGTGACTAAGTACTGGAAGCAGCGATACAGGAAGGTAATTGCATTGCTACAGCAATAAAATAGGGAAACCCGCCCCCTCCCCCCCCCAAAACTTACATACTTCTTTAAGGGGGATCTCTCATTCCCCTGGGGGTTCCAAATTCCCCCAGACCCCTCTCATTTCAAACCCTGGACGGGAGTATTCAGATCTGTAATGTGATAGCAATAGGTTATCTCTAAACGACAGTAACAATATATATTTCCTTCAGTAGTTTATAATAGTCCTTCACATTCTTCATTTCAGGACATTCAACGGAATACTAAATATAACAATCATCTCCAGTACTATATAAATTACCATACAGTACAATAATACAATGAACTAAGGTATGAATATGCGCTTGCATATTATCTCATGATATTACTTGTGTCCTCTTCTGAAATCCTCTGTCTTCCTGAAGTCCTTGTGTCCCCTACTTTATGTTGTATCTAGCTTCAGCAGGGTGCGATCTGTCTATGAATACATTCCAAAAAATCCCCAAAATCTCCAGATCTGGTGAAGAGCAAAGAGGCTGTGATCTGTGTGATATCACGACCTCCCAACGAAGCTAGCCTTAAGATTGAAACAGAGTTACAAAAGCAAAAATACAAAATGCGTAACTTTTTCAAATACAAACCATAAAAATATACAAGTGTTCTGAGTTGAATGCTGTAGACCACATGGGTTACAGAAGTAGCAAATGTCATCTCCATTGAAAAACTACAGTAAAAAACGGGCACTTCACCATTTGGAGGCACAGACATTTGGGGTCGCGAGGGCAGAGGGGTTCAGGCTGTAGGGCCTGATTCGGCCCTACAATCAGTTCCCTTTCGCATGTGGTAAACACATTTTAACATATTTAGCTTCATTCTTCATGTTTTTTTTCCCATAACCTGCACCAAAGATGAGATTCCATTCTATGACAATGTAAATGCCCGCTTAAGTGACCATGCAGCTAATGGCCCCATGAACGGTGCTTACTTAAAAGGGTGCGTCTGTGTTTGTAATTCGTTCACATATAAACGCAAGCTAAGTGTTCCTTGCCCATTCATAAATATTGTCGGCCTTTAAGAGCATGCTCGGTGGAGCTGTTTGATATGGCCCCCAATAGGCAGAACCAGGTAGAGCCACGCTACAGCTCAGGTGGTCCATTTAGCTCGAATATAGCCGCAGTTACAGCCACAGGGTTACAGCCGAGGCCACCACCGATTCCGACCAGCTAGTTTTGAGGGCAACACGGAAAAGCTTCATGTGAATAAATGTGCAGTAACGGTTTAGACACTTTTCTCCAGGAAATGATAGTAGCTACTCAACTGGTCAACACAAGATCTCACTCTCCTTATTTACCAACTACACTGTGTAGATTCTTAAGTACTAAAAAAATATATACACATACATAAAGCCAAAAAATACTAAGATTTGAGGATGAAACCATTTTTGATCAGAAACCAACACAATCCCTCCTTAATACTCTTGGATAGGGGTGTTCTGATGAACACCCTTTTGCAGCACACAAAAGCATGGATGCTCAGTCTTTGGGTTCTGCTGATGGGTACCCCCCAATAGGCCCTTGAGTTCTGAATGGCCCTGTTCTGCTGGTAGAGGGGTTCCCCTCCCAAACCCCCTCCTTTTGTCTCTGGGTCTGTGAGGGCAGGCCGGCTTCCTCCCCTAGGGGGCTCTAGTGACCTCCGGAGCCAGGTGGGTTGTGGATCCAGTCCAGGACAATCAGTGATAGGCTCCCAATCATGAAGACCACGCCCACGACCAAGAAAATGGCTGCCTGAGGAGAGAAGCGGACACATACAGTGGGCAGGATGAGAACCAGTATGTTATAGGATCGAATCCTAGACAGGTCACAGCATTTGCACCTTGAGTAACTGCTTGGTCTGAACAGCATCAATTCTCTAAGTATAGAGATTTTCGAAGCCACACGAAATATTCATTGCCATGAATGAACAATGCTAACTTAGTTGGCTGAGAAGGTCAAGTGAGGACACATCTCTTTTTTGCACTGACCTGGGCAAACAAAGTGGGCGGGGTCTGCAAGAGACTATGTTGTCAATCATCTGGTCTGGGGGCAAGGGTCAGGGGGCAGGGAGGGTCGGAAAGATTACATGGGCGTGTAAAGAGGACCAGACATTTTTTGCCAGAATTTTGCCAAATCCCCAGACATACTGTGCTATGGGATCTTCAATAGGTAATTCAAAATCCCATGGCCCAGTATTACAACCTCAGCGTACTGTGTTACCTGAAAGACAGGCAGAAAAAACAATACTGTGTGCTCTGGACCTTGTCTGCTAGCTCTGCTCGCATACGTACTGATATCTTCTGAGTTGAACGCATGGGAACGCTTTTGACGAGACGGAGGTAGAAGGCGGCTGGTAGGATGAAGATCAACATGGTGGCAGCAGAGGACCCTGGAGAAAGAGGAGGAGAGGTTAAGGTCTGTCACAAAAACATGTATGATTTATCAAGCTATATAAAAAAAAAAACACGATGACATCATCACCAATCAGAAATCACCTTAGGCAAGACTCTTGGAATGTTCGAAAGCATTGAAAAGTGTGAGGAAGTGTAACTTTCTGAAACCGTCAAAGCGTACGCCCACTTTCTGCAGTGATTGGCTATGATTTTATCTGAGCTGTTATCAGAGCTGGTTGGAGGAATTGATCCCTAGCGATGGTTGCTAAGCACTCACTGGTTGATCATGGTATCAGTCATTATTCTCATACAAGTCAATTCACCACACCATTATTACATTGTATGACCTCACACGTTATGACATCATTACACACTACAAAACCACAATTCATTTCCACATTAGATTTTATTACCTCATTGAACACATCAGAAAATAACAAAATAAGTATGAGCTACTCACCGATAAAACCGAATATATCTCGAATGGTTGGGACGAATATAACCAGCAGGTTGTTGAAAACCAGGATGGCGGCAGCAATAAGGATATGTCGAATCCAGCTAAACTCTTGGTTGGAGAATGCCAGGGTTATTACGGAGGACCGAATCTGAAAGACAGCGCATAACACACAATTTTAACCTTCCATTAAATAAGCAGTGCGTTTTACTATTGACTAGCAATTGCAAGTAGCCTGGAAATATAATATAGCTTATACTTTGCGCGATGTCAATTTTCACATTTAACACATTATGTTAAAATCATCTACGTTCCTAAAGGGTGCAAATTATGTTCCATGCTTGAGATCTACGCTCCGAGCCTTCCTTAAGATAGCTGTGATTGCTACATTGTTCTTGCAGACCAGAATTTCAAAGCTAAATGACTGTTGCGTGGGTATATTGCCCCACAAGGCTACTTATTTAATGTAGTATGTAATCTTGACCCAAGATCCAGATCCAGAACCAAGTTCCAGCACATACCACAATGGTCACAATCTGGAGTCACAAGAACACCGTACCGCTGAATTGAGAAAATTAGGCTTTCAGCCAGGCAATTTTGAAATACTGTGTTAAAGGTCGCCTACACTCAGGGACCTGCTAGGCACTTAGAGACCCCGATCAGGCCCCAGTCTGAGGATTTCACAGCCAAACAACGGCAGCCTTTCTTCAGAAGGTCACTGGGGTTACATTACCAACCCTGTTACACCTACTGTAGCCAAGCACATAGCAACAATGTAATGCAACCTGTTACACCTACTGTAGCCAAGCACATAGCAACAATGTAATGTAACCTGTTCCACCTACAGTAGCCAAGCACATAGCAACAATGTAATGTAACCTGTTCCACCTACTGTAGCCAAACACATAGCAACAATGTAATGCAACCTGTTACACCTACCGTAGCCAAGCACATAGCAACAATCTAAAACCATGTTACACTACCTATTACAAAGAACATAGCAATGATGTAATGCAACCTGTAACACCTACTATAGCCAAGCACATAGCAACAATGTAACACTATTACCAATCACAAAGCAACAATTGCACGCCATCTGTTATACTTACTGTATCCAAACAAATAAGAAACAAGCTAGGCACATAGCAACAATGTAAAGCCATCTGTAACATCTACCACATACTAATGTAACATCACCTGTTACATCTACCATAACCAAGGATATACCGACAACCTAAAGCCACCTGTTACACCTACCATAGAAGAAAGCATATAGTACACTGACCATAACTAAGCACATACCAACAACTTGCCACTTGCACATTGGCCAGGAGAATAGGGATGGTCCAGAAAAAAAGGGTTTAAAAGAACAGGGCTTTTAAACAGACGATTACAGGCTCAATTCCCTGGTAGACCATTTAGGAAGAAGCACCAAACGTACCTGTCTACTTCAGGAATCCCCTTTCTCGTTCTTTACATTTTCAAAGATTCACAAAAACATCTGTATACACTTTCCCCATGATGACTAAGGTAATAGCCAGGTTTACTCTCTCCAAATGGAGTGTTGCTCCCTTTCATTTCTTCATATGAACAGTAATTATCTATATACTAATAGTAGGTTGCTTAGCTTTCCTTATAATTCTGGCTACTATGACTTATAATTAGTGCGCACATAGTGCTTTCCCGTCTTCCTGTCTAGGGAATTCTCACAGCTAAATGCACAGCTCTATTTTATCAATCATTAAATACATTTAATTAGTATCAGAATATTTCACCGTATTGGATCATCAGGCACACAGAGAGTGTGCTTCATGACATTAACAGACAATAATAGATTTTACATAATAAAACCCCAAATAAATAAATATTCTGAAATATAAAGCTTATTATCTTTCTGTGCAACATAATACATCTATATATGAATATAACAATGTTTTGTGGACAAAAACAAATAGTATGATTTGACACTATCTGCATTGCGCTATACCTTAAGTAACTGTTTATTTTCTTCCAAGAAAAAAATCTCAAAAGAAACAGGCCAAGGGGGCCAGCCTGAGTGTAGGTGATAAGACTCATGGGATCGACCTCACATGCTTGCTTACCCCACACACAGGGTACATGTGCTACTATGCAAATGCGCTCCCGCATGCAAAGACTATGGGAAATTAGGTGAAAGTTCACAAGTGTAAAGCAAAGTGCTCCTGCCATGCAGCTGATTGGAATGCTGGTAGGTGGAGTCTGGTTGCTGATTGGTTGAAGATCATCAAACCCCTCCCCTGTGTGGGGTGGAGTGGGGCAACAGTGTAGCGGAGTTACATCAGCCAGCAGCAGTGAGTGACAGATTGGACACCTCAAGCAGTTGAAGTGGAGTCCTATTCTTGAAGTGCTAATGTTTACATTAAAAGAATGCTTAGTGTTTGCAATAATATTTACATTCGAAGACATTTTGCCATCGCTAATAAGTAAAAATAACTAAAGTTCCATTTGTTGGCTTTGCCTCCTCTCCTTAAGTCTTCATAAAAACTTTCTTGACTGTATCTGCAGTGTAGATGTTACAGGGACACATATATTTACATTTCAAATGCCTTCTGTATTATTGGATACTGAAGCAATTCAGGTTAAATCGTTTGAACTGGCTTCTTCAGGTCGCCAGCATAGCTTTCTTTAAACTGCGCCATGATGCCATTTCACAGTCAAGAACTCACACTTAAACCATTGCCACTGGAGAAAAATCTTTGCGGTTATTCTTTTTTTAAGCGGATGCGCGAAGCTCAGAAACCGTCACCCTGTTGCAGCACAGTGAAGATTTACTCCTCTGGGAAAGGGTAACAGTGAGCTGCAATATTTTTTTTCTCCGCTGTTAGGGCCAGAGAAACAGAAACAGTGCTCAGTTTTTGCCTTGTTGTGGCACAGACATATGAGCGGCGAAACACATATGTGTCACTCTTATATGCCTACAGCATAAATAGCGGGGGCACAATTTTCTGGTAGAGTCTGTTACACTCTGCTGAAAAGCTGCTTTCTGCTCCTGCTCCTCCACGCCCCAAAGAAATGCCTCACCTCTATCCTACATTTTTGCCTCTCACGGGGGCAGGTACAGGGGGCCAGTCAGCCCCAGGGGGACAGGAGGAGGAGGAGGAGGAGGGGGGTGCGATGTTTACTTTGGCTGGAGCGCCCTTTGGTCTTAATGGCTTCACAGAGGTGATATGTGTGCTTGAGAACTGCGGCCTACGCAGACTGGCTATACGAACAGAGAAACCTACACTGCAGAGGATCCATACAGTCTGCACTGCACATGCTCAGCAGGGACTACACTAGTGATGTGGAGTATAATCCATACTGCAGGCATTCAGCACAGTCTACACAGCAAATATTCAGTGTAACTTTTATGGCTTGCATACATTCTACAGGGCAAACTAAACACACAACTGCTACCATCCGAACTGTAAATAAGTGCAGACACTTTGACTATTCCATACCGCAGTCAGCACTTTCTCTGCAATAACACAAGCACAAAATTCGCAATATAAAAATGAAATATTAAAATAAAACACTAAAATGAAAACCAGTGTAAACGTTCAATGCAATATACACTAAATTCATTCCTTAGCAGCTACATACTTTCATCTGATACACTCATTTAGTCCAATATTTGGAAAATGCAGGATAATGTATGCTGCATTTTACAGCAACCAACCAAAGCACTCAGTGCCTATTCTCAGTATGTTTCAAATTAACACTGAATTTCTTCAGGCACACATGCATGCAGAAGTGTGCGTGAGCGCTGCAATGTTTTACAAATGAAAATAACTTGCACCACACCGCCACCTGCTGGACAAAAGCATGCATGACAATGGCATGTCTCGGCAGTCGTCTTCCCTCCATTAACTAAGGATTTTTTTTGGATGGCTGGTTAAGTTTATCGTTCAACGCACCCAACAAATTTAATTCACTGTGCTCAAGAATGTGGCATTATCAGATTTATGTGTGTACTATGAGACAGGTTTGCACTGCAAAGCCTGCAAAGCTTAAAGCATGCAGATTCTTCTGAAACATAAAACGGTATCCTTAATATGTATTATTTATTACATGACATACATGCCTTAAAATCACTCATTGCGATGTTCTATTTCCTCTCTGACACTCACTGACTAATCTAATGTCAAAGGGGACAAGGGCTGGACTGAGGGATACAAAATAGTTATTTTTTATTACAAGAAAAATAAATAACAAACAAATAACAGAAATAAGGAAGCAGAAACATAAATTAATACGAAAAACCTATAGACCATGCACATAAATACACAAAGAACAAAAAAATTGCAAAGAACAAGACTGCAGAACCGTTTTAAGCCACCCCTTTCCTCATAACTGGGCTTCTTTGTCCGTTATACTTTTTAGAGTGTATACTAAATAAAATAATGACATGCATACGGTCATGAATATAGACTCTGTCAGGCCCAAAGTTACCATAGCTCTGAAGAGCCTGTGCCTACGCCACGATCCCCAGATGCCCCCAAAACAGGACACACCCGGCCACACAGCTGCTACACCGCCCCAAAATCCCCGCGCCGAGGCCAGAACGACCATAAATAAAGGCCCTACCACTCAAGCTACCCACAGCCGGTGCCCCACAACAAGTGCCGTCATTGTCATCAGAGTGGGTGGCATAAATTAGGACTTGGCTGGAGTTCTGATGAGCAGATGGGCTGAGGAGACAGGACAGGACAGGACAGGGCGGTATCCCCCTATTGTCTCATATCCACGCTGCAGTCCTAGGCATTTCCTGAGGTACAGACCGGCAGTTCAAAACGCCTAAATTCACACATCACACTCCACGGCCCATCCTTCAAAACACAGCTCTTTCCAGGGCCGTGAGACAACCGGTCTCCTGTCCCGATCCGGCCCCACGCCCCGACACCACGACCCGGGGACAGAAACCAGCGACACGGCAGGAAATGCACTGACAGCCCCACAAGAGGGCGCCAGAAACTCCAGGACACTCTGCACTCCACACCACCAGCATCAACCATACATACACATCGAACACCTGCAGTGCTACTGACATAGATTATGCATTACTTTCTTGTTCATATAATAGAAATTTGTTATAAAGTCTATTTTAAATTGAGTGTATACTTTAACTCAAATCCTACACATGTGCTTACATGTAGTGCTTACAAGTTCAACAGCCATGAAACGCCCACAATTTGCCTTATATGGTAGGTTATTCATGTGTCCCTAATCACCATGTGAAAAGTTGTTGTCTTGATCGCAGAGCACACACATGCCCACAAAAACATGCTTGTCTTTGTACATGAGCGCATGGAAGTGCAACCGAGTCGCCACAGAACTAGCTGAATTAAGTTCAAAGTAGATTCATTATCGAACCGCCTACAACACCGAATATCAATTAAGCAACAACTAATGAGCAGGAAATGTCATCTCCTCATATTCATTTGATTTCCCTTTGTTATTCTGTCACTGGGTCGTTTTGTTTTCCGTGCATTGTGTTCGTCGTTAGCCAATCACATCGCCACATTACCATTATTCACTTGCACCGTTGCATTTATTTGAAGGATGCATTATATTCTTTCACAATACTTTCTCACTGGAAAAGCCCCATTTGTACAGCCTTCTATAGTAACAATACTTTACTATTTAGATAATTCAGTGTGCGATAGAGAGCATTGCTACTGCTAATTGATTGTAGTTTTCCTGTTGCTCGTGGAGGTTGTGTAAATAAGAGCTGTACACACACCCATGTATGCATCTTGATTCAACTTGGCAACAGGCACTAATAGTACATGTGCTGAACTGGAGTGGCCAGTTAAACACGCTGTTTACCCATGAGGCACATATAAAAATTTGAAAGAAAGGACATTACACTATAACAAGTGTGAAAATATTTTCAGTGTTTTAATTAATTTTTGAATATTTTTTATATTGTTTTTTCATGTCAAGTTTTACAGCACCACTTCTGATTTTGGGCCAATGCTCTAGGGCTGTCAATGCAAATATCAATTTTCTTCAATTTATGTAAACTGCTCATTGAGTACAGTGGCCTATATACCAAACTACCAAAAATTTTATTTTATACCTGCGCCTGAGGTACTTGGATCTCTAATAAAATGAATTTGTACTTACATTTACATTCAGACATTTGGCAGATGTTCATATCCAAAGAGACTTACAAATGCACAGAATGCAAATTAAATATCACATGAATGGGAAATGGGATTGTGATTACTATGTCAGCCGCTATTGAAAGAGTTGAGCAGTATAAACTTCAGCAATGAAATACTCCCTTGGCGTTTGGCACCCACTGGCATCACTTACTTGAATTATACCACATCCCTAAGTGTTATGAAACTCTGACACAAATATGACAGTCATCCTGTGTCTTACGTCAGGACACGAATATCAACAAGAAGAGCGTGCAAACAGCGCTAAATTTGTTAAGCTAATATACATTTATGTTTACAGTGAATCCAACGATAACATTTACAGAACAACTGTAAGCATGCAGCTTTATCATTTGTAAAGCAAAGAAACCAACATCCGCGGCATGTTGAATGACTCACTGGTACTAGCTTCCACCACGAATGGACATAAAATCTAAATCTGAATATGAAAGAAAGTCTGCAACTTTCTTGGAAAAAAATCATGCAACTTAACCTCGTTTTTAATTTTTAACAGCTTTTGATACGTTCTGTTCCATAATGTTATGAGCATCAACATTTTGACATTAGCAGGGGCTAGAAGGAGAATCTTTTGTACTGAACACTAAGGCACAGACTAATTGTCAGGTGCTATCCTGGGTTCTACCAGCAGAACCAAACATAGCCCATGACCGAGTATGGCAAACAGGTTTATCTGTCTCTATCTCTTTCCACTGGGGTGGATCATGTGACTTCATAACTGTGCATTTGGCGTGTATCACTTCTGTATCAGAAATCGTTACATAACCCCAGTTATTAGCGCCGCTGCGTCCCAGTCACGTAAACGCGTGGAAACAGTGGGCGCCTTCTCTCACTAGGTCCCCAGCCAGACAACCTTCGCCGAGCAGGGCAGCGTTATACAGCCCAACGGGTCCCCTACCACAGCCCGACAAGCCGGGCCAGAACAACGGCCCTCTTTATTTTAGCGCTGCTGTCATTGCGTCAACTGTAGGGTACATGGAAATTTTAAAGGTGACTTTTGAAACTCCGGGCCAGCTGGCTGGGGCCTGGGCACATTTATGGGCTGAGGAGATCAATCCACCAGCCAAAGCAGGCCTGGTTTAGGGACGGCATTGGAACTGCTTGGTGTGATCCACTGCCATGCCATCACCAGTGTGCCAAAAATAGAAAGTTGCATAAACGCCTGGCACAAACCACAGGAAAGGCACACGGTCAAAATGAAATCAGTACGAATTACAGGGGTAAGTACAGAGTGGGTTGAAAATCGGTTGAACGGTAGAATACAAAGAGCAACTGTAGGAGGACTCGCATCAGAGCAGGGTCCCGCGCAAAGTCACGTCCTGCAGGAAATGGTACTGAGGCCTTCGTTCTTTCTCATGTACAAAAATGACCTTGATATAGAGGTCAGTAATAAAACTGTTACATTTGCAGACGATACAAAATTTGGCTTTGAACCAACTAAGGTAATGCAGGAAGATCCAAACAGAAATCATTGGAAAAAATACTGATACAGCTGGCCAAAGCTTAATAAGACCTAAGCATTGTGTAGTGGCAGCAAAAAAGACCAAAGGGGTTGTGGGATACATTGAAAAAAGTACAGATGTTAAATCAAAGGCCATATTCAGACCACACTTGGAATACTGTGTGCTCTTTTGGGCACAACACTAGAAGAAAGATATTGAAAAAGTTTTGGAAAAAGTACAAAGAAGGGCAACTAAATTCTCTTATGAAGAAAGACTCTGTGCACCTAATCTATTCAGGCCAAGCAAAAAGAGGCTTACAGGGAATGCGACCGAGATTTTTAAAATGATAAAAGTGCTCAATAAGGTGAAGTGCAGAGGAATTGTTCCAGCTAGGATTAATATGCACTTTTAACAATTCAGTACCAATAACAGGTATGGAGGATTAAAATGTCAGTCAAGGTCTCTTAACAGGTCCTTCCACTTTCAATGTGTGTGTGTGTGTGTGTGTGTGTATGTGTGCGTTGTACTCACAGGAACAGGACGATGGGCACGGTGAGGGTGACCGCGGTCAGCACAGCCAGACGCACCAGGAGAAGCAGCGTGTCAAATTTATACACCTTGGTGAAGGTGTGTAACAGCTCCGCCTCCACGTTATCTGAGAGCGAGAACACGCTGATGACGACCACAGACAGCATTGCCTACCCTATAATTACAGAGCTGCATTCCATAATAACAAAAACAATTACATCAATAAATTACTGTATGACTGATTTACTGATTAAATTATTTAGTGTTTATATAACACCTTTAAAGCAGGTTGGCGACAAGTGCTTTCAACAACCAACAAATTTACTGTAAAGAAAAGCGCAATACACAAAAACACATCAGAACCGATTAAGATAATAAATCATTCAACATATAAATAGTAAAAATAGACATTCAAAAGAAAAGTAATTGAAAGCAACTCTTCGAAATGTTTCTTAATTTCAGTCACAACAGAGGACAACAGCACAGATGTTGCAATGTTCAAATGAAGATTGTTCTTGGATGATGTGAGCTTGATAGATATAACTTTTTTACCTAAAGTTTTTGGAAATAAAAAGCAATTGGCCCACAGCTGTATGGTGCAGAGGGAGAAGGCTCTGAATATATGGTTTAAAAAACTCACCATAAAATGTGAGGTACCCAAACAGAGCCGACAGCATGTACATAATCAGCATGGCCAAGATGGAAAGGTTGGACACGTTCTGCATTTTACGCCGGGAGCGACTGTAGAAGATGGGAGAAACACAGTCAGAGACACGGCCCACAACCCCCAGGTTAGATTCAGTCAGTCAGGTGCAGAGCGCTGGTTCTTACTCCTTCAGCTCGCTGTAGATGGGCAGGACCTCTGGATGGCACACGAACGCAAATGCCAGGATGGGTACTGTGTATGCCGTCTGAAGAAAAACACAGAGGGAAGAACCAAAGTCAAGATTTCAGATGGCGTGGGAAAAGTGTGCACTATCAGTAAAGAAAGACAGAAAATGAACAGGTCATAACGGAGGAGAGGGCAGAGGACCTGACCACCTTCTAGTACAGACTTGCCAATTCAGGCTTCACCTCTTCCCATCTCTCCCTTGTTCTTATAGTTTGCTTTACTAGCTTCATTACTGTTAGCATCGCTACCTTATTTGTGCTGGGGTTTTTGCTGTTTGTCATTTCCTCAACAGCTTACTCTAGAGGGTCCAAGTCCTATCTCATTTTGTCACTTCTGTCACTTGGGACTTTACTTCCCTCCAGGATTTTCTGCACTACTGTCCCTGACTAACACTCTTTGAGTTGGAAGTCACTCTTGAAAAGAGCGTCTGATGCGATGAGTTAAAGGGTGCGCTCTGCTCTCGCCCCTTCGCCGGCCCTCGTACCTGAGAATTGAAAATGAAATACTTCGGCCGGCACATTTCCTCCTCGTCCTCGTGGTCGTGAGGCTGGTAGTGGACATCCGTAACGTGCGCCGGCGCGTGTGGGCCCGCGTGGGCGGTGCTATCGGCCTGGGAGAACTGCATGACCCCGGTGCCATTGTGGAGCATCAGTGGCGACATGTCTGAGGTGTTCATAAGACTGGAAGAGTTGTGATAGAAGAACGGCAGCGGACAAGGAAGCTGTGTCTTCTTATATATCAACTGCAACACAGAACAAAAGCAAAGGTTACGGACGGACATCAAATACGCAGAACGGCCAGATAAACGGAGCAGACGCAACAACTGCCAAAACAAACAAGAGACAACTCTCGTACAGGACAGAGTAGACAAAACAACCGCCAGATAAAATGGAACACACAGTTCAGCCGATCAGAACCAGCAATCCACAGCTGGACCTTTAAAGGTCACATGTCATCGACTTAACTGCTTACGTTGCACCATGAATTAAGTCTGCAATCTGCCGGAGCAGAGACTGATCCAGGAACAGCCCTCATTATGGAAAATACTCAACTTCTGCTGTGGAATGCTTAGTTACAGAGGAATAAAAGCAACGTATGGGCCAGGCGAGAGAAATGCAAGTCAACTGCATAAACAGGGCTTACCACTCCCAGGAAGAAGACCATGCAGGATAAGGAGAACCGCTGGTGTAACCAAGGTAACCTGGACAAAGAGACCCGGCATTACAGATGAGAGGGACACAGACCCTCAGTTAGATCAGAGTAAGACAGGATCGTTCTGTGGCGTGGGCCTTACCAAGGTTTTTGAGGAGCGACAGTGGAAGGATGATGCAAAGGGAAACTATCACCACCAGGTAGTTTCCGTTCAGGTACCACTCACTGAAACAGGAAAAGGGAGAGGGAGTTTAAAGGGGGACACTTGAAAACTAACTGACTAACTGACTAAAGACTGACCACTTTCACGTTCATCTTAACTGGAAAATTCTGTGCTTTAAAACTAAAGGAACTGGAAACGTAACTGTTGTGCTTCTTGAAGTCCTTTCACAGTGGCTTAACTGGAGCTTTATAGCATTCCTGGTCATCTATGAAAATGATATTTAATTATCTTAATTATATCATTCAGTCATTCATATTCATAAACCACAGCCCTGATTGGCTGACAATATCAGTAACAGCCCAATCTCCTCAAACCAGATGGTTTAGCACATGCATGAAAAGGGAGATAAACTTTTCGAAATCAAATGATGACATGACTAATCATACCATATCAAAATGTAAATGCTTGAAAATGTGTTTCACAAATTCTTAAAAAAACATATTTATAAACTTTACATACTTAGTAGTATTTTATTTCAGTGGTTACATAATGAGATGCACTTTTGCAATATGAAAAAGAATTGGCTCAACCTGAACAACAGGCAATAACAATCAATCAAATGAAGTAGAAAATTTCCTGAGGGAAAGATCTCAGAATTAGCCTCAGTGAAGCACTATGGACTAGTTACAGTACATATGGCAAATTGCTGCACTTGTAGTTTATGCAATTTGGGATTCTGGAGTAATCGTAAATGGTTCCATACATGTACAACAGAACCTCGCTAATACAGATATTTTTTTGTTCATTTGATGAGTTTCACACTTTTCTTGGTAAATACGTTGGTATATACAATGGATCACTACAGCACTACTGTCAATTGTTTTTCTCAGATATGGATAACGCTTATCTATCTTCAAATGAAATTGCGGAAATTTTTTAATTGCACGCTTTACTTTGAAAAATCAAAAATCAAAACACAAACAAAAGCCATAATGTACATAATCGTTAACTATAATTACCTAAACAGGAAAGACTTATGGGATACACCTTATGCCCTGAGAGACCTGTTTCTTGCTACTACTACCGTGCTGTGGTCAAATGTCCGCTGTTCTAGGTAGGGCAGTGCTCACTACAGCGACTACTGATGTCTAGACTGGTTTTAGCATTAAACCTTTTTGTTCGCTTATCAAGAGTAGAGCAACCCACTGGTGCAGTTCTAATTTCAATGCTCCCGTTACGGACCTATCTCGGAAACCTGACCAGCAGTTACGGAAAGTTCTGGGATTCTACCAAGCTCTAATCAGAAGTAAGGAAACGCTCCCCTCCCACATGACCCAATGGTTCGGGAAGGGCCTGCGAGGAGACACTACCGTCAGGAAGCGCCGCTGGCCAGATGTGCCATCGTTGGAGAGGCGGCGCGCGGCCGATATTAACGAGCCTGGCAGATGAATGGAACGCACTGTTTGCACGGGACGGCTCTAAAAATAACCCCTTCTGTTTTTGAAAATTTCATTTACACACATAATAAATACACAGAGTGTAACACTCACTCACATAATCTCCGCCAGCTGCTATATATCTTGAGGGCCTACTCAGACAACGCAACACCATCAATCAAGAAGGCCTTTGATTGCCTTGAATGGTCATTTCTGCTGTCAGTTTTAAAACATATGGGCCTTGGGTTCAAGTTTATTGATAAGGTGAAAACACTACATGCCACATCTTATACTACAGGTTATGTATTCTGTCCATTTTTGAATGACCAGAAGTAGCACCCATTTACCTCACTTCAGTGATGTCACAATGGCATTCAGTCAAGGTGACATGATGGATAGCAACGCATCTGAACACTTTCTGGGAACTTGATGTTAAATTCCTTTTTTATATTTAGTTATGGTTACATATACTGCCCAGTGGAGTAGTGTTCAATATCCAACCTCCTACTCATCCACTGACAGAACGTATAAAATGACTGACAGAGTGGTCTAAAGGACTTGATTCTTCCATCTATTAATGCCTTAGTATGACACTCCAAGTCTTACCTAGCCATTATAAAGGTATGGAATAAAGATGTTTGTTGCCCTAATTCATCTATGATTTTCGGCATAGCTGGGGGTAATCTTTCACTCCTATCACAATTCAGATATCATTTTATGAATGTTTAATGCATGCATGAACTGTATTTAACTCCAACGAAAAGATATTTTATGAGTATTACGTCATAACAAAATTGTTTCTAAAAGCAGACAGGGACTTTCTGTCTTTGGATTTGGAAGCAGGTTACAAAATGTTTTTTCCAAGCCAGTGGGTACAGCATGAATCTGTTCTCCACAATGAACGCTTTCAAATGATAGTTCTGTTCTCACTCAGAGGCAGTTTCGGCTCATGAGCTGTACTGCGGAAAAAAAAAAAAACCACCGGCCATTAGATGGCAACATCTGCCTCGGTCTCACTACGCGATTGGAGCGAGTGACTGAAAGATATCTTATCTGTGTATTTATCTGCTGCTAGGATGAACAAGGCTGGTCATGACGTACTTGAGAGACTGAAAACGGCGCAGAGTTACACGGCCAAGACTCTCTTGGCTTGAAAATGAATATTTCCAATACGCTATTATAATTAACTTTTGCACTCATAGGGAACAGGGTAGGCGGTGTAGAGATGGCTAGAGGTGAGAGGGAGGCAGGAGAGACGAAAGGTGTGAGCCAAGGGGGTGGGACAGGGTAGAATAGGGTTAGGTATTGTCACCCGAATTTACATATAATTCTATATATATTATGGCATTTGAAACTTTTGCACTTGTAAATGGACTTATGCACTTCTTGTGAGTCACACTGAATTAAAAGCATCTGCTAAATTAAAACTTTTGATCAATTTCTCATTGATTTTAGCCCAATGTTCTTATCAAATATAATTAACCAAATAAATGTAACTGTGAACATTCAGTGTTTCTCCACCTGTTATGTCTGTACTTGCAATCCACTTGTACAATATCAGAAAAATAAGTTGGCCTAAAAATAAAAACATAATGAAAAGAGACAACCAATCAACACTGCAGCTACTAGAGGGTGTATTTCCTCTCTTTTGACTGTGTAAGCTCTGGGAACTGCACCTTGCTCCAGACTACCTTGCGGTAATGCTAAGCGCAGTCAGAGTCATTAGTTCTGGAGATATCACCATAAGGCAAGCACAAAATATACTACCAATGGCTTGCCCAAGTCTTGGGAAGTAGACAAAAGAGCTAATTTGTCTCTTATACATTGTCCTCATTTGAATGTTGGTCTCTTTCCAGGCTACGAGAACAGACAAGCAGCATAGAGACAGTGCTCAGCTGCAACAAACAGTTGTATTGTGGAGGGATTTGCATACAGTAGATTAAATATGATAAATATCAAAGAGAAAACTCCACCTATGTCACAACAAGAGTCAGTTTCAAGCCACAGGACTTCCATATGTTGACCCATGCAAAACAACGCATGTCACAGACTTCACATTTAAACTGTACTTAATAAATACACCTATGCACAAATACTCAAATAAAACACAGACAAGCATTTTGCAAACAGAATGTAGGGGATCTTAAGAATAGTTCAAATCTACACTGCAAGAAATCACAAGACAGATTAAAAGATTGAACAGTCCAAATAAAATGACAGTTGATTCAATTGTGATTTCCATACAAAGTGTCATGAGTTGGACGAGTGAACTGAATGTCTTGAATTAGTCACTAAACTCAAGATTTGACATGCTCAATCCTACTCTAGATGTTCTAGAAAAATGTACACCGCCCAAAACTGACTGTTGGCTGGTGACTCCACCCCCATCATTAATAAATAATTAGTTATCAGGCCCCACCCACTGAGACCTCCTGATTCACATAGCAACAAGCCTCTTCTTCACACTGCATATGCAACACCAATCATTACTGCCTATACAGAGTCAGCATAGGTTTAGTTAAATCTACAGTCACTCTGGCTGGAAAAAGAGGGGGATACTGGAGAGAATGACGCGACTGATGAGCTGTATTTCCTTAGCAAGGCTGAGCCAAATGCTGCCTGTATTATCATAGCCTGTAATAGCATCTATTATGCAGTCGCTGAACGGCTTCAGAACAAAATGTGATTTTACTACATGCACCACATTACTTGATCTGAACTGGCCTTAAAAGGGGACAGCATCCAGACAGCACTGAGAACAATGTGGACTTCACGGGGGCCGAAATGGAAAGTGCGTAATGACAGCGCAACACAGGATGCCGACTCACCCAGAGATCTCCTCCAAGCCCAGGAACGCTCGGATAACTTCAGGAAGCTCGTACTTCACAATGAAGAGGTAGCTCGACATGGCTGTAAGGGAAAAGGTACCCATGATTCAGTTCAGACTATCTGTACGTCTATGTGAGACAAGGTCTGCTCTCTACATGTCAACCTACAGCCAGTAGGCACTCATGGGAAGTGCTACAGTTTTTGAAGGATTTTTTTTTTTTTTTTTACTGATCCAAGGGTCTAATTTGCAGTGTTAAACATCTCCTTGTTGTGTTAAATTTGCAGTGTTAAATCTCACTGTATTCCAAAGAGATCAAAGTGAAACCAGAAAAGTAACTACATCAAACAGCCGTATCTTTATAGCTCTGTGAGTAGTTTGGCTATCGATAGGTGAGTTTTATTTTTATAAGTCTGGTACTTCAAATCATGTAGAGAGAATAAAATGGATCGACAAAATAAAAAATATGCTCACAGGGATGTCTCATAACAGTTAACCTTATTATACAATTTAATTTGAAGGAGTTAGCCGAAGGTAACAAATGTAATATGAGTGCTTCAAGAGACCTAAATCAGATGAAATTATGTATTTATACATGCTGTTGAGTGATTGTAATGAAATGTAATGGTAGACCAGGTGTTACCTCCAATGTTCTGTAGAGTTATGGACCCGAAGGCAGCTATTTTTCCAGGCCACCCGAAAGCTCTCTCTCCTAGCTTTTCATAGATCAGTGAACCTGCAGACAGGTCAGAGAATTATACAGTAAGCTTTATGTACAAAGAACCACAACGAAAGTCCTCCTATACTAATTCATTGTCCTCTCTTTTTCTTTGCAGTGAGTGTGTGTGTGTGTGTTTACATATTGTCAAGAGAAAGTATTTTTATGGGCTCAAACGGGGCAATGTTTGGTTACTGGGTACAGCTCCACCCAAACAGGGTTCTTGAAACTTCATCTGCCCTGTTTTTGTTGATTTGCGAGAGGCTTTAGTGGTACGATCCAGAGCGTCTCTGATGAGCATAACAAGTTTCAGCATGATAGCAATAACTACCAACACCCTCTGGAACGTTCATTGGTTAAGTACAACCAAGTTTTTTAGGATTTTTACACATCTCAGTCCACTGATTTATACAAAAATGGTCAAGTACCGTCAAAGGAGCTTACTGAAATGTGTTTTTTTAAACAAAATACTACGTGTTGTTAAATCCTTACACAGGGACCTAAATGATTAAATGGCAGATTTGTTAATTGACTGTACAGGAAGGTGTGCAACAAGGTTTCATCACTCTCGGTCAAATAGTTTGGGAGCGGTGACCAGATGAGTGGACAGGTTTTTATTTTTTCCCCCAAAAAAGGAGAGAGGGTATTCCATTCTTCTGTATTTTTGTCTTAATTTTCCAGACAGTTGGAAAATGGAGAGAGGGTCATAGTGAAGTGACAGCTTGGAGGTGTCAGGGGTGGGAATTGAACCTTGGTCTCCCAGGGGAATACTTCATGTGGTATATGAAGGTTAGCCACCCCATGCAATGGATAAGAGTATCCACTAAAGGCAATGCATATGTACTGGCTAATGAGGCTAATGAGGGTGAATGAGAAGACATGGCCTTAAAGCCTTCTAAACTGCCAATGAGGACTTATGTTGAAAAACACAGAAAGGATAAATAGACAGTCATATAAATAAAAAGATAGTTGTGAAAACATAAGCAGGGACTGGGATATGGCACACGGCCAGAGCGCAGCCGAAACAACAAAAGACTGTCCTGACCAGAAAAACATTCCCATGTTCTTATGCACTTACCTCCCTCCTTTGCAGTCATTAGGAGCAGATGCACAGAGTACAGAGACAGTATGGCTACGCCAAAGAGAAGGACCCTGAAACAGAATAAAAAAACATTAGTGTGACACAGTGGTCAGAGGAGGCCTGGACCTCTGTCCAGGGGGTTTGGGTTCAAACTATTGCAGGAAACTCCAGTCATCACAAATAATTCCTTACAATCACATTTCAATGCACTAAACATCACATTAAAAACATTTTTCAGTTGTTTGCAGGAGTACCAAGAAGTTATCATGAAGGATCTTTAAATTCTGTTTATTTTTTTGGAATCTGGAACAACTCTATATTTAAGCAAATACAAATATATCTTTTGCAGAGAAATTGTGACTGACCAGAGCAAGTTTGATGAGTCGGGTACAAGACAAAAATAAGACGGTGTGCAGTGAAGTAATTTATGGACACTTTCTCTTAAAACTCAGACTGCAGCCTGTTGCTCCCCACGTTATCCTGACTGCCTGATTGGGCCGGTCTGCCTGTTTCCAGTGCCAAAGGTCCATCCTGCTGGGGTCTCATTAACCAATCACAACGCCCTGTTCCTTTTCCTGGTGTCACAGGTCCATCCCACCATCTGCTACCACAATCAAGGCCTGCTCCATGCCCCTCCCAACCCTCACTTCATCTCCGTCTGACTGAAATAAGCAGGTCCCCCACACACAGGGTCAGGCATCACTCCGACCCAACACCGTCGTTTGCGTGTCAGAGCCTGCTGAAATAAAGTCCAAACTTAAAGTCCTCCCTGCAATAACCACAAATGCTGGAAGATCAGTACCCATCCTGGCACCAGTGGTGTTCAGATCAGGATTTACTCACCCTAAATTTAGGAAAGTTATCCATTATTTTTTCCCTTCAAGGATAATTTAGAGTATAAAAATATTAGCCTCGTGCTCTCTAATTACAGATACAATCCTACACTTGCTTTGTTTACAACACACAGGCTCTTGGCAGAGCTGGCAAGATCTCTCCTCCTGTCAAAAGCCAAATCTTCCCTCTGGGTGCACATCCGCACAAATTCAGCCGAAATTGTTTACAACATGCAGAGTATTAAGGGATGGAATCTGCCTACCCTTGCATGTGTTTGCCAAAAGTTTCATCTTACAATAGACCTACAGTCTACTGATACAGCTGTAGTCTGATGTTCTACCACTCTCTTTTTCCATTGATCAAATAAAAGTGATACATAATAGAACAGGTTTCACTACATTTGCTTCCTCTTTCTTTTTACTTCACTTATCTTTCTTTCCTCCCTCCTTTCAAATAGGCCCAACAAATAAGAGATCAGATTTCTAAAAAAAAAAAAAACTCAATATTGCATGTGGAATTCAATTTTGAAAATTGATAATGGTTTTTTAAATGCCATTTATCTTTTGACAAAGTTCAGTAAAAAACTCGGATGAGGACCTGGCAACCTTTGCCTTCACTGCTTTCGTGCTTAAACAGAACACCTGTGAAGCCTCTAAAGCAAAAAGTACTTGGATAAGTTAAAAATATACTATATACCAAAACTGTTCCATGGAAAGATACCAGTGATACCAGGATAGCAGATATACCACTGGCAGTAAAACTGGTCCGGTAACTATCACAAACGATCCTTTTTTTGGACCCAGACACCATCTGCCCTACCACATGCCCGTAGTGCGCACTTTCATACTGGGCTAATTCTTAATGAAACATGATTTAGGATTGAAGTTTCCAGGATGCCTGAATGCTTTTCTCACATCGCTTGCACGAGCTTATGAGAGAGATTGCTATAGAACCAGCAGGGTTTCCGGGGGTCGGATTCCACTTTATTTTTGAACAGACACATTCAAGCTCTGGGCATGGGGAGCTCGTTAATCTCAGCGGCCTCTCCTTGTTCAGTGACCTCACCAGAAACTGCGGGGTTTCTGGGACCAGCTTATTTCTGCTGCGTCGCTGTGCGTGCCGCAGCCTATGCGGTTTCGCCGCACCTGGGGCGCCGGCGGAATAAGGCGCTGCTCCCGCTCTGGGTTTACATGGTATGGGCCCGGCAGAAGGTCAAGTGGTCTGAAATAGATCCACTCCACACAGGACTTGGGGGAGGAGGGTCAGTCCAGACCATTCAGCCTGCAGAGGCCCCCGTTGTCCCCTCTGCCATGTGGACCTTGCCCTGACCCTGGGACAGCAAGCATGGGATTCTGGAAATTCCTGAGGGCCATCTCCTACTCTGGATACTGGGTTTGGGTGCAGTGCCACGGTACTTTGCTAAGTCACCAAAGGCTGCTTACTGAATTAGGTTGCTGAGCCAGGGTCATGAGTCTGGACCAGGATACGGTTTCAGGGCACCGTTCCTGTCCCCCGAACACAGAGCTAGGTTACCGTTCCCGGGTACTCTGCCAGGGTTCTGCGCCAGCAGATCCTGCAGTGATCAGGAGAACCGCGTTGCAACTGTTAAATGTGCAGGATGTATATAGCGGTGTCGCAGCAGTGCGGGTACGGATGCTACTCACGAGAACAGAAGGATGCCAGTGTTGGCCATGGCGTAGGACAGGCCCAGGATTCCGCTGCCCATGATGGCGTTACTCAGGTTGAACACAGACATCCCGAAAGAGGTGTGTCCAGGGTGCTGTTCACAGGAAACAGGAAAATGTTTTACCCAAGTGTGATACCGCAAATGTACACAAGTACATGCAAACATACTCACACGTACACAACAGACACCCCGAGGCATAAACACACATACTCACTAATGCTAACACTGGTACTAGATAGACACGGAATCAAACACCTCCTGACACCTTTAAATTTCCAGGACAGAAGAGCCAGCTGGAGCTCCCAGCTGAACGTCATGTTATTTCTTTAGAAAACAACATTAATATGACGAACAAAACGATTTAAACACTTACATATTCTTCATGATACTCTTCATATTTCTTCTTTTTCAGAATTCCATTTGTGAGAAACTTCTGACTCTCAGCATCATCTTCATCACCAAATTGACTGAAAAAAATTTGAAAGACAATGTCAACGTCAAATGCGTTGAAAGAGGAAACAGGCGGGCTTGTGTTTGTGTGGCTGTGTATGTATGCACATATGTATTCACATAAAAATATACATTTAAGTACTTTTTTTCCCCCAATCCAAACCATTTTTATATTAATTTTAGTGATCTCTGCATCACTGAAAAGAGTTACATATTTCAGGGTAGTATTTGTCAGACTGTAGGACCAATGTGGGTGGAAACCAGGCCTGTATGAATGAATAATTAAAAACACATTCAACATAAAAAACGTGCATTATTTCCCACTGACAAAGGCCGAGGCAAATGGAACAGTGCCCTGGTGATGAGCAATCGCCCCCCCTCCCACGCTAACCTGTTGATGGTGGCTTTGTCTGAGTCCACAGGCTCAGTGAACTGGTCATCCAGGCTGTCCGTGCTGTCGTCGTCTGCCTGGGTGCTGACCCTCTGGAGCTCCATGCGATCCATGTCTGCGTCGTGCGCGTGTTCGTATCGGGGGCAGCGGATGGGCTCTCTGTCACGGCGTCACGCTGTTCTCCCTCAGGAAAGGGCGTTCTGAAACGCCGAGTAAACAGAGCACAGTGAGAACTCAGTGTCTCCCAGACTGCCCCTGGCAGAAGGCAGGCAAACAAAATGGCCGATTAAAAGGCCCTCTGGGACGGCCGGCGAGCGCTGCTCCGCCTCAGATACACGGCTCTAAAAAGCCCTGTTGTTTATCCTGCTACCGTCGGTGCCAAAAGCTCTGCAGATTATTTATTTGCTTAATAGATAACATCCAGGGACAACGTATTCACCTCACATTTGACATATTGTCCATTCATTCTGTATGCTTGCTGCACCAGATCAGGTTTGCTACCTCATTAAGAGTACACAATGGCCAATCCTATCCTGTGTCCTAAATCTGCACCCCTCTGGTTTTCATCCCTGCTCCACAAACTACATGGCGTATTATGTCTCATTTATTACATGAGTATAAAATACCACAACTTCAACTCCTATTACTGCAAGTCTGACGCTTTCATAATCAATGGCTTTGAAAAAGCACTTTTACAGTTTTTATATACCTTTCCATTTCTGGGAAAATAGCTACTATCCTCTGGTCTGGATAACCAAGTTGGTTTGATAAGCCTAAGACACTCAATATATTTACCATGGATAAATGAAAAATGATAAAATTTAAGTTCACACGGAAACCAACAGAGAGGGGCCATTTCCAATCATCTGCTGTTTGAACTCCAAGAATTGCAAGGACAGCCTCTGGAAACCAGTAATCATGGAATTTAAAGCAGACCTTTCCCCTAGAATCCTGCATAATTGTAAAACGAGTAAAACGCACAACTTATTGGCAACCACCATGCTGGCTGCTTATTCTGCCATTCTTTTTAATTCAGTTTTTGACAACATTAGTAAGCCATTTTGAAAATTAACTCACTATATTGCCGTGGGTCTTAGAAGGTGGGTAAGGAGATGGTTCCCAGTTGATAGTTACCTAACGTAAAACTAATTTTGAACAGTCTTAAGCATCCATCCTAAAATTGAGAAGTTTTATGTCAAAATGAAGAAAGAATGACATAAAATGTATCAAGGGCATTTGGCATGTTATCCTTTGTTGCAGTGCACTACAAGTCGTAACTAACGCGATTTTGACATTTTGAGAAAAATATTTTGAAAAACATTTTTCTTATTTATATTCACAAAGAATTCGGTCGAGTGAAGAATAGAATTTCTAATCAAAGTTCAAAGTGCTTCTTTTAGCAAGCTGTTGCACGGCGGTTAAAATAATAAACTACATACATATACACGATTATAGTTCATGATAGGTTGCAAGTATAGTTTATGATTTTAACCACCGTGCAACAAGCTTGCTAAAAGCAGCACTTTGATGTAATGTCAGCAATTCTATCACAGGCACTCATGGAATACAATAAACATTTTCAGCTGAAACTGATTCTATGTTTAGGGCTAATGTTATTTTGGAAAGAGAAAATTGAATTAGAATTCATGTTGTTGACCTTCTTTACGCCCTATTTAGACATTTATTTGATACAACAATTACAATGAAGTCAGATGAAAACATATTTTTACATCACTGGATTTAACATGTCATACTTTTTCCAGGGGTCTCCGTTAAAGCAGTTAACATGCATTCAGGAATTACTCTCCTCCCCGGTCTGGAATAAACCCCACCCCTGTGCCTGAGACCTGAATATTTGCGCTGAGCAGACCACTGTTTCCTGGTACAAAATACCGATATAAATCCCCGCCGTCTCAAAATAGTACAAACTGGGAGACAAACTCTCTCTCACATTTTCCCTTCAACGCACCTGTGATAGACAGCAAATCACTTTGCTTGCTTTTGTCACCGCGTCTTTGCAGTCAGTCGCTGGAGACAGTCACAGACAGCTCACCATTTCACTTTTATGTCAGATAATCTGGCACTCTCCCATCTCAGTGAGGATGAACCAGTACAACCAGATCTATTCTGTAGCCTATTAACCCTCCCTCCACAACAATGACTATCACAGTCTACAGAGTTTACTCAAATCTATGCTCTCACTGTAAGACTATGCAAAACTGCACTGCATCTGCTGTCAAACAATTCAAGCATGTGTGCATCTGACCTCAAAAAGCAGTGCTTATAGACATAGAGGCTATAGCTATAATTTTCACCTATCAAAGATCAAGTAATAATGAAAGCAAAGACAAACACCTTTAAAATATTAGGTACAGTGAACAATAATCCAGGCAAGAATACATTCACATTTTTAATTGCCGTGCACCCACTAATCAATGCATGGACTATCCGACCTGGCATAAAGTGTATTAACAAACTTTATTGTAACTGAATTACTACAGACCACAGCAACACATTACCAGCAAGTTGTCTAACCTGAAACAATAACGGGGAATTAAAAATGCACACAATATTCAAACTGCTGTAGAAAACTGTGCTAGTCAAAGACTGACTCCAGAGCTCATTAATGTTTTACAACAGAGGACCAAATAAAAGTTTGAGCCAACTTATTTAGATCTAACGCATGTTCCACAAACATGTTAAGGATCTATTTTCCTCCAGCGGAGCATCAATATAAATGAACCTCAACTAGTTACGTACCCAAGGCCCAAACAATCATGTGTGCAAAAATAACCATTCCAAAACCTTCTTTGCATTCCAGAGAGAGGATGAGATCCCCAAAAAGCAACTGTCAGGCCTTTGATCTGTCACTCTTACATAAACAGTCTGCCATACGCCCATAAATTACAACATTTATCTGGGATGAATGAGAAATTACCTCCTGTTACGGTGCTGGGTGACTGACGCTCTGAGACACGAGTGGAAGTGTTTGACAGGGAGGGACGGCTGCTTCTTTTCCTCTGACAGGTGAGGGGGGGCAGATTTAAGAGGAAAGGGGAGGGACCTAAGGGGAGGGGACCAAGCTAGCCAATTACGGGATTGGACGCCACCTACCTTGACCTCTTGCATCATGCGATCAGAGAGACAGCATGTCGCTAACTGACAGCCTGCCAACCGTACGCACGCACATCACACGCCATTGCATCAACGCCTGTTTGTTCTGCAACGCACCAGGGGTCACAGTCAACACAGTTAATGCCATTGGCCGGCCCCGCCACAGGTGACTGTGTACACTGAGTCCTGCCAAAGACAACCGGCCCGTGTTCGTCACCAAGGGCTGGGACGGCGGGGACCAATTGCCTCCCTCGACAATGCCCTTCAGCACTGCTGCCTTCTGCCAACCAAATCCGGAGTGGCAGACATGCCATTACAGGACGAGTTATTACAAAGAGCAGTGCTGCAATTCTCTCATCGCCTGATCCCAGCGCAGAAAACTATCCCAAGTTGGATTCAATGGCAGAAGTTGTTGAAATAATGAAAACAGAGATAAGACAACCACAGAACCCGGAATGTGCAAATTCAAATTATCATTCATCCAACCATTCACCTCATGTAATCTGTGAAGAACCACCAACATATCTATACATACCACAGCAAATGCATGAATAGACACAGATTAAATGTTTTCGATAAAATAAAGACTGCAATGCCAGGAATAACTGAAAGGAATTTGTACTTGTTCCCAGTTACTGACTATATCCTTAGGCTCCTAGTAACCAAAGTGGCAGCATGTAGCTCTGTTTCAGGAGCCTCCTTGAGAATGAGTGAATTCTGCTTCTCAGCATGCAGACCATGATTACCCAGCATGCCTTTCTGTCCTGACCTGTCCTGATTGGTTCAATCACAAACCAACCCTTGAGAGGACCCTGCCCCAGGTCAGAAACCTGTCATAGAAAGCAAACCCACACTTGCAGGACTGGACAGTCTCCAAACTCATCCCCAGCCGAAAATCAAAACTTATCAAGATGGTCAGTGGACTCTCCCTCACCTTTTTAATCACAGTTGTATGTGATCACAGCTTTGCACTGTACAACGGAACACTAATGGCAATGGTTTGTAGACATTTTGCCAAGGTGAGGAGACTTCTGGATGAAGTGTGAAGGCCGAGGCAAAAGAGGGAACGTCCCAGAATATGGATCGCTTCCCGACCGCCGTCCCACAGGGGTGCGACATTCCGCACACCTCCGCTCCCACGCCCCTTTCCCAGAGTCCCCCTGCATCTGCGGGGGTGCCGGGTACACGTGTGGCAGGTCATGTTTGGTCAGCGCGGCCGTGCCGTCAGTGCGGATGGCCCGACCACGCCTGGGGTGATTGTAGCAGGTAGGTGAGCCCTGGGAAGAGCATTCCCGTCCGTCTCAGAGCGTGATCTCACCCCTCGGTCCTGCCCTTCTCTGCGGAAGCCCCCGAAAAAGCAAACATTTCTACCTGGTAACATTCATAAGCTCTCCCTGCACATGCAACACCTTCCCCATACAGGTGGGACTGTTGCCATACATATCATGGATCTGCTGACAAATTGCTGGTCGGTAACAGAACGCAACATGACAACCGGTAATAACACATAGCTAGAAATGTTTGAAATTCACATGATCGGAAAAGCATTAAATATCTTTATTCTCTTCAGTTCCACCCGGTGAATCCAGACCAGAGCTGAAAGAGACAGAAATATAATCCACATGACTCCTCGTGTTACAAGTCTCAGACTCTGCTATAATCTTTTAATTCAATTCAGAATGGAGTAAGCTACTCTAACATTTTAGTTGAAAAACAAAATCTGCTCTTAAAGCAGCTATAATAGTTTTGTACAGAGCCATGACCATCTTAAAGCACGGAGGAAATCTGTTAATAAACCATTTAAAATCCTTAAGTCTAATTGAGATTGCAGTATTACACTAATTCCTTTTTTGCTTCGTCATCCAGTATTAGTCAATAGTCAATTTCCTGACATTAAATGATACAGCACAATAACAACAATATTTATGTAGACAGCACCAACCACTTTACAGTGAGCACATCAAACTGCAGAGTAATATTTAAAAAATTAAAAAGCAAATAAATAAAAAAGGCAATATGAGGAACCTTAGGGGCTAAAATCATGTACAGTAGAATTAAATGGAAAAAACAAAATAGTTGCAACATTGCAGCAGTGAATTAAATCAATACATCAAAACTGAGGAAACTGGAAAAAAACAGCATGTTTTCACGGTCTTATTTTTTCCTTTTCTCTCTCTGTAAAAAGATTATTTTTAGATCCAATCAAAGAGCACCCCATAAAAAGGGAGCTCTGGTTTTTTACCCCAGCTAGTGCTGGCAACATCCATGCATGTACAAAAGCTTCATGAATATGTGGCTGTAGTATGTACAGTCACATATTTAATGCTTTTTTAATTATTTCCTAACTGAATTGCACAACAAAGTGCCGGGTAAAAGAGCAAACAAACCAGGTCAATTAGATGAGGTGGCTGCTTAGGACACAGAAATCAGAATACATGCACATACAAACAGACACTCGCAAGTATGTACAAATGTGTTTGCATGTACAGTATTTTTACTCCTGCACTCCATGTATACACACACAAAAAAACCTAACCTTGCCCTCCATGCAATGAACAGGGACACTGGGACTTCCTCTACGTAACTTTAAGGTAAAGACACAATGGACCTTTCCATGATGGAGATCTCATTCTAGTCTCTGGTGTGCCACCAGGCCTGGTGTTGTGCGTGTGGAACCACGACGGCCCAACCTTTAGGGCAGTCTGAGTGTTCAGCAAGTTAAGTTTTCAGCAAGCTCCTTCTTTAAATTCAATTTCTCCTCTTTTATCCCTAACCCAACTCAGATGAACTCCGGTGCCCACCGCAGAAACCTGGTCCAACTCAAGAGGAGAATGCCGTGACACATGACTCCTCAAATTCACGTGATGACACGCGACTCCCCTGACTCACATGACTATCAGCACTCTTTTCGTTGCACACCGCAGACGCGCCACCAATTAAATGCAGGCTGGGTCTTCGGAAGATGGCAAAGTCAGCGATGTCCCCGGTTTGCGCACCGACAGGTGCCCAGCCGAACCGGGAGTGGTCACTAGACGGCAATTAAACCTCACTGGCTTACCCCTTATCGTTCCCCAGTAAGGCTAAGCCAATTGTTGCCTTGCAATGCGAGCCCACGGCCATAGCTGGAAATGGCTCCGCTGTGACTCAAAAACTCGGTCGCAGAGCTCACATCTGCCTCCCGGACCAGTGTCTTTACTGCATGAGTCACCCGGAGGCCACCCTCTCCCGAGAGCTCCTCACCAAACACCAGCTGACTGACGGACAGGATACGGTGGAACAGGAGCCGTTTATCAGCTGGCAGAAGAGGTCTGACATCAGCTCACATTCCTGACAGTAGGAGAGCTAAAAATACGCCCTCTAAATGGACCTGCCAGCTTGCCACCCAGACCTGCTGAATGCAACTTTGTCCAATAAGAGCGTCCCACAAAGAATCAAATGTCTTAAACGAAGCTGGCGATTTTTATTCAATTATTAATGAACATGGGAATCTGGGTCAGCTGACGTGTGCATTTGGCGCACGGAAAAAACACGATTTACTAGTTTGTGATGCAGCTGCTCAGAAACTGGCTTGCAAACCAGTAGGTTGTGGGTTCAGCTGTGCGGTTTGCCTTTGCACCCATCGGCAGGGGGCTTAAACTGAACCCATTCAGAAAATATCCTGCTGACCAGCTGGATGATAAGCAAAATATTTGTCAGATTAGGCTTGAGCATAGGCTGCAAAAATAAAGACAGCACACCAAATGGTCTTAATCACATGACTGTATTTTAGCTTGTGTGGTGCATAAAAGCAAAGAGCATTCTGCAAATACCATTATGTTTTTGTATATTGTCATTTCATGTTTCTGCATGGTAGGACTGACTCACCTGCCAATACATGTCAAACCCAGTTTAACTGTGGTTAAGATTTAAGATAACTGTGTTAAGATTTAAAACTCTTCTGACACGTGCATGAAGACACGAAGAATTTGCTGGATTGGATTTTTCCTGTCAGGTCAAAGTCATATTGACTGTGATACAACTGCTGGAAGTGGCCTTTTTTGTCGAAAGTAGCGGCGGTGACCTATTTCCTTTCAGTGAAAGTCCGCTTCTGGCTCACGGGGGATGTGGGGTGGGAGAGATCTCCTTGCTAGGGGCCAAGGGTTGCTGTGGCCATGTGTGAGCTGGCCAAACCTGATCCCCCCGGGCCCCTTGCTCTCCCACTCTTATCAGCAGGTATCGATCTGTGGGGTTGTTGTTCGTGCTCTTGGCTGACGGAAGCCGAGCAGAGTTACCGAGAACCGTGTTTGATGAGGAGGGTCAAGAAAAATAAAGACTTTGGCCTTGACTGTGAAGTTGCTTCACCAGAGTGCAAGGCGACGCGGAGCAGGGGAAACAGGAGCCAGCTGTGCAGACACCCTTCTGGATCCGTCAGGTGCAGCCCAGGGCGGGTCGGGGCGTGCAGCTGTGTTTGACAGCAGAGGTGTCGAGTGATCGCCGTAGTAACCAAAACGGCAAAGCCCAGCCTGCTGTCGACCGAGAAGTAGCGGGGGATTTCAATCGGGGACAGGTCAAAAGGACTCTCTACGATCCAAATCTATTGGATGCTGTACTCACACATTGTTTGGCTTTGTAACTCAGTTTCCGGCAGCTGCATGGAAGTAAGAGCTGAGCCCAAGCATCAAAGAGCTACTGACCTGGCTGTCATGACCATTAGTCCTCACTCACAATGAAGAGAAGCAAGAACAAGAGGGGAAGGGGTTCACGACTTCATCTTTGAAGAAGAGGGGGTAGACCCTTGTAATTTTCTAAAACTTGCATTATCTATTATGTAACTGTGAGCGCATTCAAGAATAGTAGGTGCATATATAACCATATTTACATAATTCACCTACTATTCCTGAAAGTCAAGTAACTTGGCACATGCCGCAAAAAGAGGGCACGCCACTGAGAATTGCCCCAAGTGAAAAAGCATGGAATTTGACAACTTATGCAAATGACAAAATGCAGCAGTAGGTGTTGCTGTTTTCTGTACCGGCCTGCACGAGCATGAGCCATAAAACCGATCAGTAGGTTTCTGCCAAATAAAGCCTTGGAACAGAGTCCAATTCTCTGCAGGCTTTAAAACCTGTTTTTGTACATCAATCAAGTGATACACCAAATCACATAAATCTTATGAGTAAATAACTCACCCGAAAGAATAGATGTATATATATATATATAAACAATGGAGTGCAGCTATAGATCTGCCCTATCAGGATGCTGACAATCTAAGGACATGTCCTATACAAACCACACAGTCCTTTCTGTGTGTGGATAATAACATCTAATGAAGCTAAACTCTAAATCTGACACATTAGCCCGATTCACTCACGAGTTAGCAATATGTTCAAAAACACCTGATAATAGGTTAAAATTGCAGGCTGTCTAAGACAGCTGAATAACTCTAATATAACATGAATTGTTGTTGTTGAATTTTGCTCCAAGATACCACAACGCGGAAAGCTGGAAAACATTTTTGTTCATGTTCAAGTACCAAGAAAGCTATTTAGTTATATGAGCAAAGCAACAGAATCACCTCTTTCTAGCTACCTATTGCAACGATGATGGGAACGATGTAGCTAGCCAGCTAAATTGCTGCATGACAGATAATAGTTAACAGTTCAGGTAGATATTGATTCATTCAGCTACGAAGCCTTCACATTTATCCAAACTGAAGTTTAGGCCTGTTGACAAAATTGATAAATTTAGCTGAAGCTAGCACTACAGCATACACTGGCTTCATCTTCCTGCTTGACAAACAGAACATCTTTTGTCTCCATGGGTGATTGTGTCACAACAGACTGTTTGCCTCGGGAGCCATTCTAGGTCTCCATCGAGGCTATATGCTGTCACTTGGCCAAGTCATTCATAATTGTAACATATCCTTTTATTTTGACGAAACTCTTGAACCTGTCAGCCAAACCAGATCAATTAAACAAGTTGGCTGTTTCACACAACCATTTGACTTCCTCCAGCTTAGCACAGACAAAAACAAAGTTTTTATTCTTGGTTCAATGTCCATTTTTGTTCCGACTACTTTGAATTTGGATTTCTTGCTCCTAATGCGAGATACAGTTGTGCTGTATTGAACCATGTATGAATACATTAGTTCAAATGGCTCTACAAATTCAGGAAAACATGCCAACTTAGATCTATCTTGTCATTTGAGGGTGTATCAAAAATCATACATACTTTTGTATAATCATATCTGGATAACTCAGTTCCTGCTATTCTCTACATGCTTGCTTGAACTATATAATATTTTCTTTGCTTTCTCAACTCATTACATCAATAACCCTCCAAGGTCCTCAGAAAAACCTTTGTCGGCTGTGTGATCACCTCTACACGGCAATAACTTATATTGTTCTGTTTTTCGGTTCCTTTTTATCTAATTGAAGAGGCAACTTGTGCTAACAAGCTACACAGATGCTATACTGCGATCTTATATTGTTACACTGCAAGCTATAAAGGTGTTCATCCCCACTCAACATTGTTATTCAAAGTTTGATATGTATTTGTCCTCAATATCCATTTTATTCCTTTTAAAGACACAATCTCCTGCTTGCAAGCTTATTGGTGTCCTCAGATTTCAGTAGGTGAACCTGATTGGTCAATGTAGCTTATCTGCACAGTAACTACAGAGGAGAGTCCTAAGTTTGAAACAATATTTTTAACTTCATATGGACACTGCACATGAAATGAAAATGACATGACTACCTACTTACTTTGACTGCTGTCTATAAATTCATCCTAAGTTTGAAACAATATTTTTAACTTCATATGGACACTGCACATGAAATGAAAACAACATGACTACCTACTTACTTTGACTGCTGTCTATAAATTCGTATACTTCTTGTAAATCATAAAAGTTTCAGGATTATCAGTGAGATACAACCAAATATAATGGAGAGTTCATGGTGAATAATGTAACAACAGCAAGATATTTACACGTCCCTACTTCCGTGGTGGCTGGCAGTTTCGCCACAGCATTCCACAGGGAGTGGTGTGTTAACTAATGATCCGATACAGAAAACAAGAGATGGTGGTATCATCCCTCAGTCATCTGGAACTGATTAAGAAATTAAAAACTGCACTGTCATTTAACACTAGAACCGCAGCGACAGTCATTTGACTGTTTTTGGCAAGGAGGACCAGAACAACAGTACTTTCCTTTGTATTTTCCAAATAATGACATGTTATACGAGTGGTTTATTGCTCATATGGCTACAGCTAAGCCATTTAGAAGCTCTATTTCTTTGAAAACGTGCACAGGGTGTCCACCCGCTGTACTCGAACCGTCTGAAAAGAAGAGAGCAAACAATAGAAAAAGGGCTCGGTCATACAATGTCAAACTTTTATCTAGAGAGATATCTACAAGATCATTTCAAATAGTTACACACTGATGAGAATACAGAGATGTTTTAAAATAAGAAAAGTTTGTCCCTACATACTACAGAAATGCAGAAGTATTAAAAATAAAATTTGACGGTAATTACAGTGAACAGAACAGTATTGGTTGATAAAGGCATACCAACATTACCCATGTCTGCAATTCAAACTGCAATGTCTGAGCTGTGTTGTGCAATATTTAACTAATACACAATGAATCTTGTGTTCTGTGTTCAGTTTGTATATGCTAACAGGTAAGTTAGCTGAGGCTTGGGGCTGGACAGCCAGCACTAGCCTTCGATCTGCTTCGCTAGCAGGTACTAACGTCACCAAGCTACCAAAGTTGTAGCAATGAATCGGACTCTCACACCTATGGCTGATACAGCAGAGGATCCACCACAGTTGAAGAATTCTTTTGAGGACTTAAAGCGAAAGACAGATGATGGATTGAATCTCTCACCTTTTTCTTTTAACCCAGGGTGCACAGATTTTCATTTTTCAAGACTGATATGGAATACAAAGTATATTTAAAAAAAAAAAACATGGTGTGGTTTAAATAACATTACTATCACATGCCTTTACATCAACATGTTTCTCTTTGAATAATATTTTTTGAGAAAAAGGGCACAATGTTTATTAAACTAAAACAAAATAGAAACACCATGTTTCTGTGAGGAAAAATATAGCTTACCAATAGCTAGAATGTTTTACAAACAGCATTGCTTACAGTACTAACAGTAGACTAGTTTTACTATCTACCCTGGCTCAAATGACATGAACACTTAACATACATTACAGTGAGTAGGTGAGTTTATGGTGACCCAGAAAACTTTACCTAACATTTGCCTTTAGGAGCTTTGCTTTATGAATCTGATATCAATTAGCCAGTTAGCGGCTAACATAGCGGTTACCTACTTGTGTTCATGTCTTTGGAATTTGTACCACCTCTTGAAACGCTGGTATTGCACAAATTGCAGTTCACCATTTTGACATCTTGGCCAATTGTTAAAAAAAATCTGCCACTATGATTGCACTGTACACATCTGCTGTTTTAGTCACATTTGTTGATAGTACACGCAGACTGCTCAAAACGGGCCTATGAATGAATGTACAGTACTGGTAAAACTGTTATGACACCAATAAGGAATGTATGGCTGTATAGGTAAGTGCTGTATGGGCTAAGTACCATTACCAACGAGTAGCATTGGTAAGCTCTATTTTTAACCTGTTTGTGTTGAGAACAGTCGGTCAGGCCATGAAGCTAGCGCCACAAGGACAGATTAGTCTAACAGGATCTCCATAAAATTTGTCTGTAATCCATATGATGCTTTGTCATGTTTCATGTTCCAAACGACACCTAACCTGGTATCTAAATATTTCATTCAAGTGCAAAAGGGCACCTTCAAGCTTCACTGAAATATGGCTTCATCTGTATTGTGATATATATCAACATTGCGTGAAATAGAAACGACTTGTGATAAAATATTTTTGCCATACACCCTCCAGGCCTACACCCTCCTCACCCCTCGGCAGCTTGTAATAACAACTTTGTTTTAATCAATGCACTGAAACACCAGTTTGGCAAGTGCTGCTACAACCAGTCGCCACATATTGCTTAGTCATTTAGAAAGAATCGTTTGTCTTAGGTTTGTGGAAATCATATCCTCCCACCCTGTACGTTATATACACAATACATTTTCCATCCTACAAGAGGAGCTGTATAATTTTACATACTAATTACTACACATCCTTTCAACTGAGTGGAAAAAAAGGAATTGACATCACTACTGCAACTGCTGTTAGAGGCTACCCGGTCAAGCTTTCCTTCACATCTCAAGAGACAAACCACAAAAAATAAACTAAACACTTGATACTTCTAATGTTGATACATGGTACATGACGTTACAGAATTCTTGGAATTAAAGCTACAAAATTATTCATTTTATTTGCAAAAATAACAAGAAAGGAATCCAGGAAGGACTGCCTCTAGCTTTGCCAACTGGTGGCTTACACAATTCTGCCGAGAGACTCGTCTCTTGGTCCCTGGCACTGGTGGCAACTGCTGGTAGTAGCTTGCGTGCCAGCTACTGTCATATCTGCCACCCAACACTGTTGTTTCAGGTATAGTATTGCGCATTCTCTGCTGGGGTGTAGGTTTACTGAAACAGGTAGAAGCTAACCAGTCCTGCCTTAAAAGGAAGAACGATATGAGGTTGGCTGCCAAAAGTTGAAGGAAACTAGAATACATGTGCCTGAGACCAAAAACAAAAATGCTAATAAATTGTCAATCAATTTGAGTTGGTGCGTCACTGCACCACAATGTAATCTGAACTGGCCATAGTCTAGAATACCAACACACTTTTCTATATTTTGGTCTTGGGTTTCTTCTGTGGAGTCAAGCATACTGTCTGCCTAAATCTCTTTGCCATTCAAACACCAACAGTAGAACTCTATGCAGTTCCACAGGACCATTTCATACTTGATAGACTAAATGATGTTTGCTCCTTCAATGCTGCACTTAAATTAGTTGGCCCATTGCCTTATGCAGCTGAGGATTGTTACAGCAGACCCATGCCTGTTGTGGGGTCTGGTGTATTCAAGTTTAACCCTTTACTCACTGCAGACTTACTGCAGCAAATTCTGTCATATTGCATACATCAAAAATACGGGAACATTTTTTTTCATGTGCTCATATTTTTGATGTCTATAATATCTTAGACTGACTGAAAATACAGAGCATTCAGACGGATTCACAAACCTAAAAGTGGTACCATATTTTACCCTTTTTCAACATCATTATGACTGGTACAAATTTTGAATCCATAATCAGATTAAGTAAATTCATGTAAATATTTGTCTAGGTTTAACACGTGAAAGAAAGGGATTTTGAAATGCAGAGTACTGCATTATAACCTGAGGTCATGAAACACTGAATTGCTGAACAATGATTTGACGACAAAACTTCGAGAGCTTTGGAGAAAGACACGTTTCATTTATGTCTCATGCTTTTTTAGGGGTCATTCTCTACCAAAGTTCATTGCTGGACTATTTTTTAAAAAAAATAAATAAATAAAACACAGCAAAAACTGCTGAAAGTATCACATGTATGCAGCTGTACATTACTTTGTCAAAGGTTTTGTTTTGCATATGTTTGCAAACATTTCAAACATGAGTCTCAATGCAAACGACATTACTTTGGAACAATCCAAAACAAACTTAAGGTTGGAAGGAGAGATTAATGGATTAAAAGCATGCCTTCACACTCTTTGAAGCAAAGGCACACAAACTGCTTTGGGCAGTAGCTGAAATTTTGATCACGCATTTCTGTAAAAAATATGTGCTGTAAACACATGGGGGGTAACATGTTGTCTTTTCAGATGTTCGATTAATGTCCAGCATCACCCAAAACAAGTCTGAAGCCACCACATGGCGAATATTGATCTTTTTCAGAGGTAATCAACAGCTCAAAGGCCAGGGACGTAAACAGCGTAGGGTACTCGCTGACGTTTGTTAGGACTACGTTATACACTCTTCTGATAAGCCAATGATCCATGCCTGGGTTTATGTGTTTCTCCTGTGCACTTTCACATGAATTACTTTAAACAGTAAGTTTAAGGACACTAGTTCAATGTTAGAAATCGCTGATCATTTATATTTATTATTAATTTTTATTCATATTAACATCTTGTGAATTTTAAGTGACCTGTGACAGGATGCCAATGTCATAATAACAACAACAATAATACATTATTGGCCAGGGTCACCTCAAATTGATAATGATAATAATAAATACTAAATTCCATTCAATCTTACAATGTAAGATTGGACTTTAATTTAACTTTAAAGTGAGTTAAATAATTCAAATGACAATATTGCACAAAAACAATACAACAAAAACACATTTACAAGACAGCAGATATAGAAGAAAATGCTCGTGAAAATCCATGTCAACATTCTAAATACAACCCGAATAAACCACGTGCCCAAATGGTGTAGGCGACCAAAAATAAGACGGCTATTATAGGAAGATTTCGCTGCCATTTAACCCTGTTCCCGAACTTCAGAGTTTACGATTCTAGCTGTTGGTGGAAATGAACAGAGTAACACCACCATGGATGAATAATCGCGTGTAGGTATTGTTTGTATTTCACACTGGGACCGCTCAAACATACACACACATTTGCGTTGCATCATGTGTAGGCAATAAATCTGGGTGGGCCGATCTCTACACCCAGGAAATTTTTATGTTTACAACCATTCTGTATTTACCAGAAATACACGTTTACATCGTTACTCGTATTATTCATCATAGTTCGTAATTTGCTACACAAAATGAGGGACCGTATGAATGTACTTATCCTGCGTGTAAATAATTTCTTGGTTTTTAAGAACAAGGTTTTAACAAAACAAATATCAATGCCCATGTTCGTTGTGTAAGCGAACGTTAAGTGTCAACATTAAGTGCACTGACAACATTAGGTTGAAAAACTTTAATTTCGACACATAAATACGGCGAAATTCGTCCACTTGACGAAAATAAACCTTTTAACCCTAGAAGATCCCTCCATTCGCCACCCATACAGCAAATTCTAAAAACATGGCGCCACGCCAGCTCCTTCAGGAGGTAGGATGCAGTTTATAGTTTGCTTGTTGGCTGTACACATAGGCTACGAAAAACTCCACGAGGTGTTTTTATTTTGGTTCAACACTATTTTCATGACAAAAAGAAGTACCTGCAATGTTCTCAGGCCTCAAGTTTAATCAAAATGAATGTTTCAATCATTTTAAGTGCCAGTTTCACTGAAATCTGCATATATATCTGTACACAAGAGGTATGAGCACACATCCTCCGCTGCACAATTCCTTTGTAACAATGTGTTCTATAATTTTAGAATTGTTCAAAAGTTCCCACGCAACAAGATCTTACTGCTTTATAGACGTGTCAAACAGTAACCATTTCTTCAAATACCACCCCGTTGATTATTTTCATTTTGAATTACATGCTATTTTAATGTTAGTTAGGTTTTCATAAACCCATTGTTTGTCTATTTTCAAAGCAATAGTTTGTTATAACTATGAGGAAGTCTTCACACCTTAGTTAAACTCTGCAAAACAAAAGCTGATTATAAAGCATCAAACAGCATGTCTTCGCGAACTATTTCAAGCTGTCTTGTAACTTCCTAGATTAGGCTATTAGCATTTGTGCTTTTGCTTCTGATTTTAAAAAATGTGGTTATTAAATATTACAATACTATTTGACAATTTCAAGCAAACCCCATTAATACAAGTTAATACAAGTTTTAAACGAGTTTACTGCACGCATGAAAGCGCTTTTATTATGGTTCTTCAGTCTTGTGGACACACTGTGGAAGTACACATTCAACTGTATCTGAAAGATCATATACACTATTCCAAGGTAAGTTTATGTATGCACATGGGTTTGAGCTAGCATTCGCTAATCATTTCATGAAAGCATAGAGTACACTTCAAATAAGAAGCTTACATGGTGACCCACCTTCTTACTTTAATTCGACAGGGTGCGAAGCGAGCCGGGCGTGCAGACGGGGCTCTGAGCAGAAGCTAAATACAGACACTTCCCATTTAACAGCACTGAATTACTGTGGAAATTTCCACCATGTGACGACGACCCTCGCTATGCATCAGGTTTCATCCAATGGGATACCGTCACTCTACGCAACAAATTGGAAAGCGATTTCTTTTATTTCTATTCATGCAGATTCTTGAGGTTCTCCGCTCAGCGAGGTGGTAAAGTTAGATTCACAATGTAACTTAATACATTTGGTGTGAGTGCAGTCCGCAGATGGGTTGACAATAAGTTGTGTAGATGCACATAAAACGTATTGGACTGACCTCAGGATTACCCAGTTAGTTATCTTACTTGTCACTTTTCTAATGCGCTGTAGGAAGAGAGACTGTAGTTATTATATTGTAATAGTTATTGACTACTTAAGAACTCAACTGTCTTTTTAGCTTGAAGGTGACTTGGGGAATGAAATTGAGATGGTTATGTAAGGAATTGAGAAGCCAATCAAACATATATGTATTATATATTATAATAAATTAGGAGCCAGTTTTACAAGACATCTATAGGACATCGATGTTAGCTCTAGTATTTCAAAACATTTAGCACGAGAAAGGCACAGGGTGACGTCAATTTCTGTTCTCTGTAAAGTGGAATGTTAACAATGTATGACAGGAAATGTAGCTATTTTTGGTTTACATGGATGTGAAATATGAAGCCACCATAAATACATTATGTGAATTACAACATATACATTGTTGATAGCACATACATGACAGCAAAACCAGCTCTAAATGTGTACAGTGACAGACAGACAGACAGACAGACAGACAGACAGACAGACAGACAGCATGCTCTCATAAACATCAAATGTATTTTATGTTATAATCAAAGACCTTGGTGTAACTAAAGATTGTAATCTTATTCTATGTAGTTTATTGTGTTTTACTGAAGTGTACATTCAAATATTGACAAAAAACATCAAAATAAAACTGATCCAGAATAAAGTGAAACAAAGTGAGTGCAGGTCTAGAGACTGACAGTATGATATCAGTACTAACTGACAAAACATTTTATTGCATAAGAATATGTACAATTATGTAATACAAATTTCAAACAACACTTACATTTTACATTAAATTTTCCTCTGAAAATCAAATAATATACTAGCCTGTATAAAATTGCCAATCCATTGTAGATATTTTTGACTTTACAATAAAAAAATAATAATTTCCTGCAAAACATGGAATAAAATATTTTTAATATACAGAGAATTGTATATATGGAACATTGTATATTCTCAGCATTACAATAAATAGCAATGCAAGCATTGCTAAAGATTTACATGTAAATATTTACCAATAATTATACCAACACATTAAAATAATTAGATTTCAGTTTCAATAGCTGCATTAAACAATTTCTTGCCTTTCACTTGAATGCTCTCTCTTTTTGGCCTTTTATAATTTACTTTCTATTAAATAGAATGTGTGATCTTACATGACCTACATCTGTCAGTAACTTCTGAACCTTTGCATATATTTAAAGTGTATTTAAAGAATTTAACGCTCTCTGCCTTCAAACATTTTCAAAGAAAAATGGAAATCCATTAGATTAGCATATGTTGTGTTTTTAAGCAAAACTTTTCAAATAATAAAGTTGCTTGGGGTCCTCGATTGATTCATATTAATGAATTTAATCTTTTAACTTACCTGCACTACTTGTCTTCATGTCGTTAAAGAACTATTTTAAATGCAAACTGTGGTCTTGTTTTCATGCATTTGAAATGACATACAAAATAATCATTTAATTATGCCTGAAACCTCAACAAGTAATTATGTAATCACTCATGTCATAAAAACAACTTGTGAATGGGCCAAAAAAATAACACATATGGTCAGACTCTTGAATTTCATTTTTTGTGAAATATAGTTGTTATGCTCAATTGAAAATCTCTGATTCAGAGGGTTATTGGAGGGTGGCCATGTGAACTTTGAGCTCAGAATCGCAAGCCATCTCCTTCAAGGAGACACTGACTCACTGTGACATATTTTGGCGACTGCTTGGGGCACCACAGCGTCCAATAGGGATGCTGTCAAAAAAAACCACCTCCTCGTTAGCGGAACGTTAGCTTTGAACTATTGGATTGCCAGTAAGCAACTCTTACAACATTTCAATTAATTTTTCGTATGTCCATTGTTTACTGTGTGTATGCACCACAGACAGTGGTGCCTGAAGTAAAATAAACCGGTTCAAATGGGAAGGCTTTCAGCCACACAGATAAACACAATCTGCACTATATGAGTTTCCCAACAGATATGCTATGTAAATATTAAAATCACAAAGACAGAAAAACTCCTACAGAGCATATGAGCAGCTTATCAGATCATATCATAAATGTATTTAATTATTCTAATACTGAGATATCATATGTTTTATCTGTAAGTGCTCAAACAATTTGGATTTTCAATCAAAAGAATATATGTTAGGCAAGTACAGAATGTGATATTTTATTTGTTAGTGTTTCTCCAAATGTTTGAAATAACAGACTGGACACAAAAAATTATTTCAAAATGTGTCCATTGAAATACCAAAAACATGTAATTTAATAATATTGTCATTTAGCTGATGCTTTATCCATAAAACATCCAAACCCCTGGGAGCAATTGGAGTTTAGAACAAAAATAATGATAAATGATATTCCAATGATATTTATTTTCACTGATAAAACATCCAAACAAACAAAATAATGATAAATGATATTCCAATGATATTTATTTCACTGCACCAATACTTGCAACTGTCAATGGAACAGATTTTACAACTATATGTTTAGTCAGGTCATAAAAATATTCCTTAATATGTTGTGATAACTTTAAAGCTTAAATAATACAATATGGTATAGCTAAGAGAATACATGCCAAATTCATCCTCACCCTCCATTTGCAGCAGCAGAAGTCTCTATGTCACCATCTTCTTTGCCCATGTGTCCATCATATCACTATTCATTGCCAGTATTCTTCCTGTAGTTGCACAGCATAGCCTCTTGTCAACTGTAGATCCAAAGTATCTAGCAACAGTGCTAATTTTCTGGGCATCACAAACAACCTGGACGCTGATGGAGCTTTAGCCTTTGGGGTTGTGAAAAAGTGTTCCTTTCTCCCCCCAGAAGGGTTGGTGACAAGCATGTGGCTGGGTTCGATTGCTCCTAAAGTACGAAGAACGCATGTAAACGTTTGACTCATCCGTAATAGCCTGCTGTGGTGTCTCACTTTGGATGAAATGCAGGACATTATTTATCGAAAGCATTTATTACATACCAAACTGTATTGCTGATGAGAAAAGACTAAGAGAGCATGTGATTGGTCGAGGTAATTTATTTGGTCCAATCACTAAAGTGCAAAAAGTTTTAGCATGTGCTAAAGACTGATAAATCTGGACCCAAACAGATGGGTTATTCAGACCTGCTATTGCTGTAGAGATCTGTAAATCTGAGAAAAAAAGCCTCTCATCTACCATCTGGAAACTTCTTGTGGGATGGAACCAAAGAGCCACAAGACACAGAAGGAATGATGTTGGGGGCAGCCTATAGCCTAGTGGCTAAGGTGTTTGAGTGGTACCTGGAAGACCTGGTCCAGCCACAATTAGCACAGCCGTGCAATTAGCACCTACATTGCTCCCAGCGAGGGACTGTCCACTGGTTAGACAGTAGGTTGCTTTGGATAAAAGCATCAGCTCAATAAAATATACTGTCATGCAGAGGAAAAATTGGGAAGGAGTTACCTCAGAAGCAGTTTAGCTAGCAAAGCATCCAACAGTCTGGTTTTGGAATGTAAATTAATTGAGTGTAAAAATTCCCCTAAAGCTTTCTACCTCAGATAAAGGCAGATTTTTCAGTAAAGCTATAATATCATGACTGCATGATACATAGACTCACTGTACAATATGTATTCACATAATTAATTAAATTAAATGTAAAAAATTCTGAGTCGTTAAAAATTCTTGTTCTACTGTCATTTCCTTTAGGGAGTGTTGTGTCATTTACCTTTGGCAAGAATTTGTATTAGCTGCCCCATCAGCTGTTAAAAACAGCAGAGGTAATTTGGTAACTATGAGTGCATATTAATGTATTACGCCTGTTTATATAATGTAATAGCACTCCCTAAAAAGGGCAGGCTTTTGACATTTTCTGACTGGCCAAGTGATTCAAATAATGGAGTTATGTTGTGTTGAGTAAAAGGTCAGGTGTCAGACACAGTAAGATCACGGTAAAAGCTCTGGTGTCTTTGAAAAGATTGAGTCCACAATATTAAAGCGGCTTCACAATTGTATCTACTACAATCAAAGCATTTTTTGACCTTGTGATTTTGGAGACCAGCTCTTATTTCCAAAAACATTTGTGCTTGCTGGCTTACATAAGACACTGGTGCTTATTTGAGACTAGCGGTAATGGGAAATTTTACGGTAATTCAGTAGGAGCCAAAGAACATTACATCCAAACATGCTACCATGGGTTCTGATAGCGGGTCTAAACTGGCAATGTATAACAAGGCTCAACGCTTGATTTAAAGTCAACAAGTGCAATTAAGACAGCTCGGTATGCATAGATAATCAAGAGATTCAGTTGAATAAGAAGTATGACATTTTGGGTGAAGGAGGATGGTTTGACTACAGTGAACATTCATATCCTTTAACAAGGCAGCACCTTGAAACAACGGGGACTAGATAGACAGACAATATCAGCTAAATCCTGTTTAACCATGCCAATGTAAATAAGACGGGGTGGTGAAATACGGCTCTCATACCAAGTCTTGTGTGAATAGTGTACATGAAATATGGGAGGAAATACTGGGGAGAAGCCGCGCTTTATACCACTTTAACATCACATATGTGAATCAGAGGGACGCTATCAGAGAGGGGACAGCTGCCGTCTGCCCCTATTGATCGACGGCTGCTGCTGTTGCATTATTTTCCAGACGAAGCCGAAAAGTGCAGTAACTGTGACCCGGGGCCATTTTTGGATGCCAGAAAGTGCAGAGGCGTGTGTACACAGCCTCAATGGGTCTCTGACCAGCCCGCATTGGCGCGCTAATCGCACTTCTGGCAAGGCCGCTCTCTGTCCCTGGAGGCCAAATACAGTCGGCGAAAAAAATCTGACTCGGTTTGATGCGATCCCATCAATATTTTCAGCACTCAGTATTATAACCTGAATAAGAATTTACCTCTCCACAAAGAGATGGTTTGACAAAATGGCCGAAGAACACCTGTCAATAAAGGTCAAAAACAGAGTATGATGTAGCGAAGCACCTTTTACCCCCAGATCAGTGGTGTAGTTGAAGTCAAATGCAAGTGTACAGACCATATCCACCTAAACTGCTGGGGGTGCACAGTGTACCCATCTATTAGCCTAATTACCATTAATACATATGGGTTTGGAGTAATAGTATGCCCACCTCCTCAGACAGTACATTCACTTCCTTAGTTTCTGTTACAACACTGCCATAGACCTCACTTATATAAACATAAGCTATTTCATATACACATGTCAACAGAACCGGTTTTGAGCATTTTCTTATACTAAAGGCGCTAATTATATATTAAATGATAGTTATTGTAATTAGCTTACTAAAGCAGTGATTCAACTAATTATTACAACTATACTACAACATGGGTGAGGTTTGGATGGTAGTCAGCGGTTGGAATCACCTATCAGTGCAAATACCAGTGAAACAGGATGGGCATGATTCACTAAAGGAAATTGTTTCGCTGGTGCAAAACAGGCTAAGAGAGCATTGAGATTGATTAAGTAGATTAAGTAGTTTGTTTCCTCCGGTTACCAATCTTGTCACTGAAATCGCTTGCGTAAGAAACTGACAGATCTGGCCAGATGTTTTTTTTAGCGGCAGCAAGTACCCAATATGCCCATATGAATGCTAATACATGGTATGTATATTTCCTGGAATTCACAGGACTGGCTTTAGAACTTTGTGTGCTTGACACACATGGAAATATCCAGGAATGTAGCACTTTCGTGGGATAGATGATCTAAATATCTGTCTCTTCGTGCCGTGGAATAACAGCGCAGTTTTTTTAATGAGGTTACCCTGTTCTTTTTTTTAAATATGCCATCTTTCTTCCAGTGTAACATTTATATATGGAACCCTATTTCCTTGCCCATGGCCTTGAGTTTTGAGAATGCATTAGTCATATTTATTGTTTGTATTTTAATTTGGACGAGCATGGCTATCATGCTTTGTTGCTAAGTGATGCTGCTTACGTACTTGCTAATTGGGAAATGTTATTAGCTGAGGTCAAGCGCTATTACTCATAGCCAGGTGGATGCCCTGAATGCTATCCTCCGGCGTAAGTTGGGCTGGATAAAAGCATCTGCTAAATGACGATAATGTAATGTGATCTATACAAACATTACCTTACTTTCAGAACATAACCAATATAAAATTTCTCTTTGACAGTCAAACATATCAGCACAGTTTTCTTCTCTCTTTTCCCTCTTTCTCCTCTGCAGGACAGGGAGCCAACCCTAAACCAGTAGCACTACTGTGAAGATTTTGATTTCCATATGTAATTTTAACATATGTACATTTTGTGTCTATTATATCATTAACACACATAACATGCATAGATGCAATTCACAGATACCACAATATATATTGTTTAACCATTGTTACCATGGCATTTACTGTGTTGATTTTTTTATATCTTCGGTAAACCTAACAATATATTGTCCTGAAAATTATGCATTAGTCGTAACTATTCCTGCTCTCTGCTGAAAAGTAGTGAAAATATTCTATATTTTTCCGGTTGAAGAACTAGGTAATCGCATCATGTAATCTTTCAGGGAACACTAGGTAATCTTACTTCTTAAGGTGGAAAAGGTGACATCTACTGAAGATGTGTTCACATAAAACAGACGGGCTTGTTGAAACTGGGTGAGAAATTTCCATCGCTTTTGAAACTGTGGTATGTTTTTCCTTTAAACATCAGACTGGAAACCGGTCCACAAGGAGCGCTTGTTTTGGTCGAAGGAGATGCTTACCTCACGAACCATTTACAGTCAACATGAACTACCTTGTGATCACAGACAGGAAGAGAGACACGTCCCCACAAGTCACCCACGTCCATCAATTTTATACATCAGAATCAGCATTAGCAGGGTGGACTTTCACTTTCTCTCTTTGGTCAGGGTGACCTTGAAACTGTCCTTTGAACTGTGTTAAGGTTTGGTTGTGTAATCTTCCAAACGGAAGTCTGAAATGGTCATTCCTGAGGTAACTAGAGATGGTCACTCAGAGCAGTTTGTTCCGCCGTCAGGACGGCATGTTTTAATCTGTTAACACCAGCAAAAACAACATTCAGATAAGAACCTCAGTCTCTTGTGTAGCATAACTGCTTTACATTTTCTCAATCAAATATCCACATTCAACCAATACAGTGACAACCTTCTCATGACACATCATCTCTCCTCTGACTAAAAGACTGAGTGGCTACCATAGGCTCCCAACTGACCCCCTCCCCGGAATATTCCATCAGAGAAAAAAAAATGAAGCTCTCATCGATTATAATTCAGATATTTTACATATAGCTCAGAAAAGTTTACATGCAGGAACACCATAACATTTAATGTGTATATTATCAAACTTGTCATGATGTTTCCTCACCACAAGTTAGCCTATTGTTTGATTCCACAGATCAATAAAGTTTTTTAAGAGACAATGTTGCATCTTTTTTGTCATCATGATTCTTGGCAAGGTTACCCACCCAAGTGATACCATTTTTTGCAAAACTTTCATTTACCTGTGAACATTTTAAAGTTACAACGCATCACATAGTTCAAACCATTAACTTGTATCAATTCACATGATAGATTTATATATATTATCAAGCAAATGGTACAGGACATAGCTCATTGCATCCTGACTACGAACAACCCAAATAACTCTCTAACGCTCCTTTTCTAAATCAATATGGCAGAAACTACCCTGCAAATAACATCTGTAAGATGAGCTCTCATCAGTTCAGTGGTTGTATTAATATCATCAACTTAAAACAATTACGTAATATTTTTAAAACAGTGTATACCAGTTAAATGTGCTGCGTTTACAGCAATTAGGCAATGGAGTATTCAGTAATCTTTAATTGCCCACAGTTCAACTCAAGCCTGTACTTGAGAAAGGCAAAGTGCAAGTGCAGATGGGTTTGAATGCATTCTGCTTGGTTGCCCTGAAAAATTCCAAAGTACAAGAAACCTCACATGACTGGGGAAACACCAATGTTGTCATCTGCTGGATATATATGTGGTGAAGTCTCGGGATAAGAGGCCACTGTGAAATTGGTAGCATTCCCCTGTCTAATAAAACAGCTAACACACACATCGACGACACAGCTATCAATGTGAAAGATCAACTTACAGAACCGATTCGTGTCGCTGGCTATTTCGCACCACATCTTAAGAAAAGCACTGGCCTTGCAAACTTAGCATATATCCGTTTCGTGTCTCAGAACAAACCAAAAAAAAAGAGAACATATTCTTCTGCTGAGATTCGCCAGTAAAGGCTAGGGCTGATAAGATACTTCAGGCACTGAACAACTTTGTTTGTTTAGATTGGCGGTATTGCATCAGTGTTGGAAGAGATGGGCGGATGACACTGGTGTGATGGGTAGGTGAAGTGGGGTTGTTGCTTGGATGTGGAATGCTGCAGCGAATGTCACTACCACCCGTTGTATACACCACCAACGGACATTAACAGCAAAAGAAAACAACAAGGAGCTGCATCATGTATTGAATCCTGTACTCAGAGTTTGCGAACTTGAAAACTTTGCAAAGGCAGACCTTATGAGAGGCAACAGGACCAGTCCCTCAACAAGTCCCCTTTGTTTTATGAAGAAGCAAGATAACTGTCATGAGGAGGAATGGCAAACAAATGTACTTTTATCTCGCAAAGCAAGAATTTACAAGCAAGACTGTAACGGCAATACAAAACAACCATGACGACAGCATAACACCAGACAATGAACTAATACACACTTAAAGGTGTACATATTTATAGGGTAACATTTGCTAAAGGGATAATAACAACAATAATAATTCATCCCATATGGAAAAATATCTAGTGTTACCACAGGAGATTACTGTACAGGTGTAACAGTAAAATTTAGAAATCCTTTAGGTTTCCTACTGAATTTTCAATAGTAAATTTGATTATACAAAGTAAATAGCCACAGTAATATCTGAGAATAAGACCATAGAGTGCCATGAGTTTACTTTAAATCAATGCAAAGATAATCCCAGACAACAAAATATTTATGTACAATATAAAATATGTGGTTCAAAAGTCATTTTCAGAGAGTAATATTTCAAACATATTTTTTTTTACTCTCAGCGGTTGTACTGTATTTTTTTGTGATTTCAGATTGACTACCCCCCACACCCCACTCTCCACCTTACATCATCTCCGAGACTAACCCTGCTCAAGGTTTCTACCTTCAAATAAAAGCGGATTTAACTGAATATCCTGTCAAGTTTGTCAGAGCGTCTTACATAACCCATGAAGATACTGCATAACGTCTCCTCTCCAGTCGACATGGAAGGGTGAAGCAGGTCCCCTTTCAATTCAGTAGCACTAATTGACAGGCTAACAATAGGGCAAAGGTTACAGACTCCAGTTGTGTCTTACATAAGTGCAAATCTGTTGGCACAATTCCAAAAAATGTGCTAATATTGGAGAGGTTTCAAGCAAATATGGTATCACAATATCTATATTTAGAGCATTCTTGAAGTGTTATTAAATTACATTCATCTTCTATTTTTTTGACAATTAAATGTATTGTTATGATTAAACGAATCATATCAACTAACTGATTGGTTTGTATGCGACTGTATATCCATGTTTGTACTCCTATGAAAAAAAATATTCTAAGATGCATTTATTATTTCACTGGGAATTATCGAAAGGTTATTTCATAATCAAATGTGACTCCTGTAATGTTTTTCTTTTTTAATCTAGAGGAGAATTGGCCTCATAGCCGTTGGCAGAGGGTATTAGTTTCTTAAGGCTTTACATTGCCATTGCATAGCCATTGCAACAGCTACACCTTATTGACTTTACTGCTGAAAAAAAAACACTCATAGGCAACGTTACATTGACTTGTATGCGGTCGTATCCAGGTGGGGCAGCCTACTGTGTATTTTCTTTCAAAGGATCAAATAAATCCAATCTATAAATCAATCAGCAATGAAAACAAAAACTGATAAGATTTAAATAAAAAAAATGTGATATTCATACACAAAGACAATGTTTTAACTGTAACATGCATGTATTGCCAGTCAAAAAGGTAGAACCTCAATTCGAAGTGACTTAATTCAGTGTTAGGCTACCTTGAGCAGCCAGAGCCACCTTAAGTTAAGTAGGAATTATACTTGTGATCCACCAATCCTACTCTGCACCATCAAAACAACAGTTATAACATACAATGCATAAAATTTGAAATAATTAAATGACCGATTTAATTGTGTATGTATTCAGTCCTCAGTCCACAGACCTTTTGCCGTGGCGAACCTTAACTATGATCAAGCTGACCTGAATACATGTCCTCTGCGTGCAAAAATAGCGGTTCACATGATTTCCGAAACATAAACAGACCTTCCTTAAGGTCCCTTTGGTAGGTCGCGAATTTCAAGCATGGATGGATTTTCTGAGGGAGCTAACTGTAAAGACTGTGCTAGGGCCTAGATGCCTCTGAAAGATGTAGCAATCCATCATTACCTTTAAAAAGCCTACAGTGAATTTCCACAGTTGCTCTAAAAGAAATAGTTTGAAAACTGTGTACAGTCGGACACAACTTCCCAAACCAATGACCATGGTAAGATTGCACTGGGAGAAAAATGCAAAATATTACTGTGAAATTCACGACTCAATTGAGACTTTTAATGATGATTTCAAGAGCGACTTTTTGGACTCTGAAGCGGCAGAATGCTTGACCTACACTTCAAAAAAACATGGCCATAGGGTTAAGTGAACGCTTCAAACTCTTCTCGATGGGGGGTTGAAGATGCATGCCTCCAGTTTTTGGGAACAGATATTTACTCAGCTGAGCCAGCTCTGCTCCTGCTCTACTCCGTGCCCCTGGATATGGGCTGTGGGTTAAGTGTGTACAGTCCATACTGCGTAGACTACGCTGTTCAGATGTCAAAAAACATAAGAGCTTTGAAGCAGACAGAACCAACGGGGGGCATAAAAGAGAGAACCGAACAGCAGCGAAAATGAGGGGTGAGGGAGGGTGGGAACACTTCTATATCATAAACATCTCCTCTTGCCCTCGTCCAGACATCTGACAACACTTAGTAAGATATTCCTATAGGAAGGAAATCTGTCCGATCAATAGTATAGTTTAATTAAACCTCATGGCCTCTAATACTACCACTATAGCCAAGAGTCCACTACGCTACTTCCATACAGTAGCGATCTCAGAACAATTCATTGGTGTTTGTATCAAATATAATTTGATTGGTTGAGTGACTGACACACAGTATAAAGTGTTATCAACTTCATCTTGTGATTAGCTGTTTCGGGGAAAAAAAAAGCTGCGAAAGCTACTGGATATAAATCAACCAATGCGGTTGGAGGTATGGGTTTTGCATAAAAAGCAAAAAGTCAACAAGTGTGTTAATGATAAGCTTGATCATGTACTTATATAACCTTAGCCAAAGGTAAAACCAGCACTCACAGTTCTCCCAGGGCCAGGGTCAGGGTCAGGGTGGAATGAAAGAAAGACTATGAAAAAGAAGTACACTATGTAAATAGTAGTAGAGCATTTTCTTTGCAATTACTGTGGTATTTAATTACCTATTCAGAGCTCTCTGAACTGAAATTCCAACAATTACCTATAGGACTTTTGAGAACATACTAACAACTAATATTACCATCGATACTAATCATAATGACGACATAAAAGTTTAAATAGCTTCAATAAAAGGGTGAAATTCTATTTTGATGTCTCTTTCAGTAATCTGAACCACCTCCGGTCCCCAGGGGTTCGGATTAATGAGGTCCTGTTGTTCCTGTGTAGTTATGTATCCGGTCTCTCCCTGTGCTACACTGCAGGCTTTCGCCATAGGCTACGGCTGGTGTGCCTATGCGTATGCATGACTGAGGTGTGTGCAGGGTAGACCCTTGTGTGTGAGAGACATACAATTCTATGTGGGCAAGTGACATCACCAGCAGTGTTTTCTAAGATTTTGAAGGTTGTTTTAAAGGTGCATGTTTTAATATGCAAAATATCCCAACAAGCCACTCGAAGCCTGCCCATTGGCTTTGAAAATCATGCAGCCGTTTAAATTATCTTTTCCCTTAATTTGAGCATGAACATTTTACTCTGTACGTTCTCAGATGCCTTGTATGCAACAACCTGCGGCCTTTATGTGGCTGTGGCTTCCTGGTTTCACCTGGGCAGGTGCATTGGAGCTGAGGGAGGAAGGAGGAGGAGGAGCATTACCATGGCAACAAGGGAAGTATTCAATATTCCCATCACTCAGTAACCTCACTCCCACTCAAATCTGTGATGGGAAAATAAACAGATCCGCAGCCTGACCTTCTGCCTCTGGCCTTCCAGAAAATATTATTATTGTTTCTCGGCAACATCTGGATGACAAGGAAATAAACATAAACATTTCAGATGAATAAGGACAGCTGCTTGACTCAATTTCAGTTTTTTTCTTTGTTAACCAATAACTTGTGTTGACCTGAGATAAAACAGAGTTGACAGTTATTGGTTTGGCTTTATGCAAGCTGAACACATATGGTGTTTTTGCTTTTTTCCATTGTCATTATCTTACTTGTTTTCAACCATATTTTATGAATTAGTGATGATTTCTTGACCATCAAAATTTTATGCACCTCAAAATTAAATTTTGTATTAGTTTGTTAGGCAATAGCTTTTAGTTGGCTCTAAATCTTTAATATCTTATTTATATAAATTTTGGGCTTAAAACTTACATATTACCAAATTCTACAGCTGAGGGACATGGATTGAGTCTGACACAAACCGTAGTGTCTGATGGACACCTATCAGTGCTGTTGCATTATTACGGTGCCATAACTGACCTATCAGTGCTGTTGCATTATTATGGTGCCATAACTGGCCTGTCAGTGCCGTTGCATTTTATGGTGCCATAACTGACCTGTCAGTGCCGTTGCATTATTGTGGTGCCATAACTGACCTGTCAGTGCTGTTGCATTATTATGGTTCCATAACTGACCTGTCAGTGCTGTTGCATTATTATGGTGCCATAACTGACCTGTCAGTGCCGTTGCATTATTGTGGTTCCATAACTGACCTGTCAGTGCTGTTGCATTATTATGGTGTCATAACTGACCTGTCAGTGCTGTTGCATTATTACAGTGCCATAACTGACCTGTCAGTGACGTTGCATTATTACGGTGCCATAACTGACCTGTCAGTGCCGTTGCATTATTATAGTACCATAACTGACCTGTCAGTGCTGTTGCATTATTACAGTGCCATAACTGACCTGTCAGTGCCGTTGCATTATTACGGCGCCATAACTGACCTGTCAGTGCCGTTGCATTATTATAGTACCATAACTGACCTGTCAGTGCCATTGCATTATTATGGTGTCATAACTGACCTGTCAGTGCTGTTGCATTATTACAGTGCCATAACTGACCTGTCAGTGCCGTTGCATTATTACAGTGCCATAACTGACCTGTCAGTGCTGTTGCATTACTATGGTGCCATAACTGAGCTGTTGCTGTTGCTATGTGATGGCATGGTGTTTAGCTGATCCATTGGCTGATGTGGACAGTCTCGCGCCAGCCAGAAGCAGATGGGCTCCTTTGTCCCTATTGGGGGTTGTTCTGAAGGGTGGGGCCTGAGGCCTTGGGCTTAGGATTGATATAAACCTGTCTTTTAACAGTCTTTTAAAAACAGCTATTCAAATAAGATCTAGCTGAACTGAACGGTAAGCACGTACTCATCTTCTGTGGATGTTTCATTTTCATCAGATTTTTTTATTGCCTTTGGAATGAACTTACACTGTACATCTGGACTAATTTTCTTAAATGTGCTCCACAATTCTTTCATGGTTTTGCCATTTAAAAGCTAAAGGAGGCAGCTCGTCTGAAGTTGAAAATTCTAGAAACTGAGGATGCAGCTTAGCCTGCCAAAAATCACTCAGTCAATCTATTGATTGATTCTGCCTCTTACAACTGATTCCTATCCCCGGAGGATGGGGCCGGCTGGGTCCACTGGGGCTCATCAGTCCTCCCACTCCCAGAATCATGGGCCGACCCATCCTGAAATGCAACAAACAGGTTGATCACTGCGATTTCTAGAGAAGCCGCCCCTCACGGAATTATGCACCCCTTGGCGCATCTACACCCTACTGTAACCCAGGTCTCTTGCCCACCCTGGTCTTTATATCTCTGCCTTCCTGCTTTTGGTATATTTTTTATTTTGGTCTATTTAAAGGGTGTGCTAATTAGTTCCTGGAGCTGTAAGACTACTATAGAGTCTTGCCAGTTGGGTCTCAAGATCAAGAATCTTGTTCTCCAAGGGCTGAACCAGCCAGCAACAGTCAAAGACAAATTCATGCTGGAGGTCTCCCTTCAGAGCTCCAGGTCATCTGACAGCTCTTGCATGGTTTAGGTCACAATCTTGCCATAATTTAACACTGCTTTCCCTCAATAACAATTTATTGCTGAGACAGAATTACCAGCTAAAAAGAGTAATGGCAACAAGGTGGCTCTCAATAGCCAAAAGCAGAAATGAAACACGATAAAAAAAACATCTGTGGTATCAACAAAGTTATCTGGTTTGATGAAACTGGAGCAAACATTTCGAACAATAATGACGTAATCAAGTTACACTAAATCTAACACTTACATACTGCTGGAACAAAATAAACAGAAGATCCAGTGGACTAGATACCTAATAACCACAATACCACACCTGGAAGCAGGATGTTTTAAAAACCTTACACAGAAATAAAATAAATGAACGCACCAGCTAGCTACTTAAAATGTGCTCTGAAAGGACCTGAAACAAAATTCAATACGTTACATTTTGTTAGGTAGCAAACAAGACAGTGGGTTGCAAGCTGCAATTTAATGAAGGAAAAAATGTTTTTAATTCCTTGTCTGTCCCCTAATGACAACAAAAGCCTTGACTTGAATAGCTCTTACTTCATTTAAAACGTGATAAAGAACAACCCAAACAATCATAATGTCTGACTTAATGAAAAAACACAGAGACCAACTTAACCTGTATTCAAGATCAAACACAGTCATCAAGTCCTCAATTCCTGCACATATTCCAAAGTGTAGAATTTCTCTTACAGATAGATATTGTGATACATATTGAAGATATTGTGGCAAAAGAAGAGCAGCAGACAATGACTAGAATACTAACATTTTGTCTGTACAAACAAAAAATACAATATCTTATGGTTGGCATGGCTGAGCTAAAACTGACTTCAGCCACACTTTTCTCAATAGCCATTTTTGATTGACATTTCATGTTTGCATGAAAATCAGTTCCTGTATGGCAATTCTTAGCTTCAAATTCATAATAAAAATCCCAGAATAATTAGTGAAATCATTCTTAAATAAATATATTTGTCAACATCCACTTCTATTCATTATTATGAGTCTCTACACTAGAGACTCTGGGGAGTATTGATATTTGTATTATGGTGAGTAACAAAAACTATTTTAACTCCTCCAAGTTCAGATCTGTGGGACCACTTCTACACAGGGAGGGCAACTCTTCCTAGAGATCTAAGTTTGTTTAATTCGATCAACATCCTAGCATATGTGCACTGTTATGTTTTTACAATGATTTTATCTCACATATTGCCTAATTGAACTAGTATCCTGAATCAAAGGACTTCTTAAGATTCTCAAATGTTTTAAAAATAAGAGTTCCATAGACTTTAACTGATAACAAGGGCTACGCTGCCTCCCTGCAAGTCTTTTGTGTTTCAGAACCACTGATTTAAGCATTTGTTTTTGACTTGTTTTTAACCTTGAGCAGCTCCGCACATAGTGACATGGGGCTGGAAGCTTCGGGCTCGCTGCAGGTTACAGTCGAAGCCGATGCCAACATCTCTGTTCACACAGCTCTCCGATTCTTCCGCTCCCTCTGTTTCCCTTTGAATTGTGAAGTACCGTTATGTAAAAAGTTATGTAATTTATTTTCGGGACTGCTCATTCATTGTGTGACACCCGTGCGCTAATGGGGCTTGGGGTGATGGGGTCGCATCCCCACTGTTTGTGTTCACATCTCCATGAAAGGAGCCCGCTGCGTGCCCGCTGCTGGGAACAGAGCACCCGTCCCCAGGACAGGGCCCACTACGTATCACATGTCTGGAATCCTCAAAACAACCTGCGCAGAAATGGCCAAACGGCAAATTTAAAGCACGCAGTCAGCGCCGGGAATAGTTATTCCGCTACGAGAATGTCAGTTTCGTAGCTATTTTTGCTGTCGACAATTTGGTAGCTCTGCAGCTATTCCATTAATCCTCCTCCAGCCAAAATTCTGCACGGAATAGTCACGTAAAATGTCCAGCAGCTTTGATGCACACTCCAGTGTTGTTTTAAGCAGGGATCAATATTACATTGGAATATGAGCAAGTTTTCTGAGGAAGAATGACTCTCGTCTCATCTGAGTTCATTGTGGGCTCACTGCCTGCCTGTTTTACTGGTACTTACGTGCTGAGACAAAATTTTTCTGGGCAGTCCAGCCCAGCAAGACAGTTCATCAGGAAAATACTTACACCATAACCGTATTATAATCATTGCAAGAAATCAACTATAATATCATAACAATAAAATTTTTCAAACGAGTATTCCTTTTAGAGGCTGAGTGTTGATTTTGTCCTCATATAAGGTTAAATTACATACATTTTTGTTATTAGTATTACGTATGAATCTAGAGTTATTTTGTCCTCTTTCAAATCGGTGGGAAAGAAGCGACCTCCATTATAAATCCTTGCCAGCTACTCCACACAATGTCAGTTCTCAGCATGACGGAGTGACTTAGAGTTACTGCGTGAATCTTATTTTTAGTATATTTCCACCTTTGCCCTGAACTGCAAATAATATCTGGTAATATTTACAGTAAATTACTAGCGAGTAAGTTGCTGGTAAACTGCAGTAAAATGAACAGGGTGTCAAAAATAAGGCAGCCACATAAAGTGATTTACAATATAAAGCAAGTAAAATTATTTGCCCTAAACTTCTGTACTATGCATCATTGTGTATTGTTGAGTAATAAATACACGGTCAGGTCCAGGATTGTTGGAACCCTTGATGAAAATGAAGAAAAAAGCCTGCAACAAATAAACAATATAGATAATGATCTACTTGTTGTATTCAAACATATAGGGAATCTAAATACTTTTATTTTAACACAGTTATTCTCACTGTTTCACTGTATTTTATTGTAACCCTACGTAATCCCATTTTTTCCTGAAAACAATAGGTGTAACAATTATTGACACCCTAATTATTATTGTAAATAAAACAAAAGTTAACTTTTGTTCAAACAAAGTTAAACTGGCAATATATTTCTATGTAAATAATTCATCTCATACCTAAGGAACTATATTATGTCTTTACATCAATTCCTGGAGTATAAAAATAAGGTAACATGCATTCAACATTACTTTGTCATCCATCACCATGGGAACCCAAAGAACTGTCACTTCAAGTTGGCAATTGATCAGATGGACAGATGGATTGACCCTCACAAATCCAGTAATGGATACAAAAATACATAAATGGTTAAACATATGACTAAGGAATGTAAGGGCAATAATCGAAAAAATGTCAAACATGCAAAGTAGTTTCAAACTTGCCAGGAAGAGGACACGAGTGCACTTTGTCCCTAGGGACAGTTAGGAAAATGTTGAGGAAGTCAATGCAGAACCCAAGGATGACAGTTTTGCAAGAATTGCAGAGCTTGGCTGCATCTTAGGGTCTCAAAAACAATCATAAGACGCCACTCTTCTCCAACAGATTCTTTGAAAGGGTTGCATGAAGAAAGTCCTAAGTCAGAGCAACAAACAAAATCAAGTATCAGGACTTTGCCTTTGTCATTGGAATTATGACAAGATAAGAAAGATTGTCAGATGAGACCAAAATTGAACATTTTGGCCATATACACCAATGGCCTGTTTGGTAAAAATAGGGATACATTGAAGAAGATGCACCACGTACTTATTGTCCAATGTGGGGTGGGTGTTTTGGGGATGTTTTGCTGCCAGGGGATCAGGGGTACTACGTAAGATCAATCGCAAAATAACTTCCATCAAGAACCAAGAAATTCTCTCTAAAAATTTGATTGCCTCTGTTAGGAGGTAGGTGGGTTTTCCAGCTGGACAATGCCCCCAAACACATGTCAAAATCCATGCAGACGTGATTAACTGAAAACAAAATCCATGCTCAGCAATAGAAGTTGCCTGACTAAAATGCTATCAAAAACCTGTGGTCTGAACTGACGAGGGCAGTCCAATAACGAAAACCCACGAATGTAAATGAGTTTGAAAGGTTCTGCAAGGGGGAATGGTCAAAATCCCTTCAAATGTGCTTCCATAAATTATTGGAAAAGACTCAGCGCCGTCATCTCTGTCAAGGAAACTGTACCAAGTATTATTCCAGGGGTGTCAATAATTGTGAAACCTATTTTTTGGGGGAAATAAATGCTCTTTAAAAAGTGTAACATTTTGGTTGATTCCATTCAATCATTAAAAATAAAAGTTATTTCAAGAACTGTATTGTTAATAATTGTATTTTGTACATATTTATCAATGATGCCAATAATTATGGACCTGACTGCTGGTGGCTTACTGCCCTGCAGGCCTTGATCCAGCCACAGCAAGAAGAACATCCCAAAGGACCACAACTGGTCCAAGCAGTCAACACCAGAAGCCATATTTCCATGGAGACCCATGAGGTTGTGAATGACCTTTTACGGCACAACAGTGAGCGGCCTTGTGAAGCAAACTGGTTGATGAGGCCTTGGACAATATAAGTAGTTCCATATGATTCTGCTCTACCTGCCAGTCCTCCTCTCCCCTCCAACTCTCCTCAACACCATATTCACGATTGGAAGGGGCAATAGGAATTCTCTATCATGCTTTCAGCCTGGTAACATTGAGGAGGCCATTGAGAATGACCTACATCAAGATGAGAGTAGCATTAAGTCGTTTGCCTGTGTTGTCAGTCAGATATCCACATGCCCCCTGCTATGGCATGTTCTCGTCAAGCTGTGCTAAGTGTTGCAGCAGGATGGAAAGCACTGGCTAAGATCTGGTCATTAATATACTGCTTCTCTGTCTCTTTGGGATTAACATTTGCCCCAATAGCCGAAGGAGAACACCGTTCTGTACACTCACCTCTGTAGTGTTCAGTGGCATTTGGGACAAGAAGTCTACTTTAATGTTTACCTATCCAGGGCAGTACCTCAGGGTAATGTTGAAATCTGCCAGATCTGATAACCAGCAGTTGTTGTCAAATGAATGCATTTTAAATCGACTGTACCACCTTCATGATCATTACTTAATAACCAAATTCTGGTGGACATTCTATTTGTTGCCCCAACCCCCAAACTTTTTTTTGCAGAGCACTCAAGTTGTGTGTGAACTCGTTGTTTTGTACTTTGACCAAGACGATACATTTTGAGAACTTCTTTTTGTTTCCTTCAGCGAATGATGATGTAGCTTTCATAAGTTAAAGACAATCACAAGTTGCAGCCATTATAAGTTACAGACAATTTAAGAAAACCATCATTAGGCAATATATCATCGATGTGTTAACTGCACAACATGGTAGCTCCCTAGAAAACAAAAAAGTCCCAGTAAACTATCGATTTCAAACACACAGGCCACATAGCTTATGATAATACACATTCTTCCATTTCATGCTAATGATTTAGTAAACAAATACAATTTCTATTCTTTTCAATTCTTCACTTTGGATGTAATTTCTTAGCCATGTACAGTGCTGATAGTCAGTTTATTAAGTCTTCTGAATGCAGCCAGATGAAGACCTACAATTCTGATGACAAATGTGATTCACTTTTTTAATATGTTTAATTTTTATTACTGCTATTATTATTGCTATTATCCATTTACATATGTAAAATTCTAATCTTAAGATATGGTTGTACTGATTGTTCTTGTATAAAACCAAGTTCTTGAGGTGTGAAATAAATTTTTCTCTGAAAGAAACAAATTCAGTGAGGATATTAACACAGATGACACAAAGGAGTAAGAGATCAATCAGACAAGGTAATTATTGTTTTTATTTGCATTGTTTTTATTTGTAATTATTGAAGCTTTCTTTGCAGCCTGTTACCATCACCAGACACATGCAATGAGTGAGAACAAAGAGCCTTAGCCACATGACCACCAGCGGCTGCTCCTACTGTCAAGCCGTGATCGTATAGTGGTTAGTACTCTGCGTTGTGGCCGCAGCAACCCCGGTTCGAATCCGGGTCACGGCAGACCATGTTACATGCGAGGAATGGATTGTCATTTTGATCATTCGGGATTGCTCTCCTTGCCTTTCTGCAAGGAGTCTTTCGGAGTCCCTGTGCTTCCCTAAGTGTCCTGGGAGTTGAAATCGGACGTACCGGTGCAAACATTCCAGTTCTGACAGCTCGCACAAGTGAAAGGAAGTTTAGGTCTCAATCCTTGCCTGTCCCCCTTACCGTTGATGTCAGAGTTGTTTTTCCTGCATTGGAGGATGAGCACTTCATCACTGTATTTACAGTGTTATTCTTGTTGGAATATGCCAGGGAGGACTTTGAGCAGCCTCCCATATGGTCTAGCGGTTAGGATTCCTGGTTTTCACCCAGGTGGCCCGGGTTCGACTCCCGGTATGGGAAAGCAGTTATTTAACCCAATCATATTGCCTGTGGACACTGTGTTGCTTGTGCTCAAAGCATGCACAGCCTTCTTCAGACACAAACAGGTGTCATCTTCATGAAGCTAACCGCTACAATAATGACATGCCAGACAAGAGCTTGATCCTGGTGATGTCCTTTGGGCCATGAAGGTACCTTGAGACATTTCAGAAACAATCATAAGACGCCACTCTTGTCCAACAGATTCTTTGAAAGGGTTGCATGAAGAAAGTCCTAAGTCAGAGCAACAAACAAAATCAAGTATCTGGACTTTGCCTTTGTCATTGGAATTATGACAAGATAAGAAAGATTGTCAGATGAGACCAAAATTGAACATTTTGGCCATATACACCAATGGCCTGTTTGGTAAAAATAGGGATACATGGAAGAAGATGCACCACATACTTATTGTCCAATGTGGGGTGGGTGTTTTGGGGATGTTTTGCTGCCAGGGGATCAGGGGTACTACTTAAGATCAATGGCAAAATAACTTCCATCAAGAACCAAGAAATTCTCTCTAAAAATTGATTGCCTCTGTTAGGAGGTAGGTGGGTTTTCCAGCTGGACAATGCCCCCAAACACATGTCAAAATCCATGCAGACGGGATTAAGTGAAAACAAAATCCATGCTCAGCAATAGAAGTTGCCTGACTAAAATGCTATCAAAAACCTGTGGTCTGAACTGACGAGGGCAGTCCAATAACAAAAACCCACAAATGTAAATGAGTTTGAAAGGTTCTGCAAGGGGGAATGGACAAAATCCCTTCAAATGTGCTTCCATAAATTATTGGAAAAGACTCAGTGCTGTGATCTCTGTCAAGGAAACTGTACCAAGTATTATTCCAGGGGTGTCAATAATTGTGAAACCTATTTTTTTGGGGAAATAAATGTTCTTTAAAAAGTGTAACATTTTGGTTGATTCCATTCAATCATTAAAAATAAAAGTTATTTCAAGAACTGTATTGTTTATAATTGTATTTTGTACATACTTATCAATGATGCCAATAATTATGGACCTGATTGCTGGTGGCTTACCGCCCTGCAGGCCTTGATCCAGTCACAGCAAGAAGAACATCCCAAAGGACCACAACTGGTCCAAGCAGTCAACACCAGAAGCCATATTTCCATGGAGACCCATGAGGTTGTGAATGACCTTTTACAGCACAACAGTGAGCGGCCTTGTGAAGCAAGCTGGTTGATGAGGCCTTGGACAATATAAGTGGTTCCATATGATTCTGCTCTACTTGCCAGTCCGCCTCTCCCCTCCAGCTCTCCTCAACACCATATTCACGATTGGAAGGGGCAATAGGAATTCTCTATCATGCTTTCAGCCTGGTAACATTGAGGAGGCCATTGAGAATGACCTACATCAAGATGAGAGTAGCATTAAGTCGTTTGCCTGTGTTGTCAGTCAGATATCCACATGCCCCCTGCTATGGCATGTTCTCGTCAAGCTGTGCTAAGTGTTGCAGCAGGATGGAAAGTACTGGCTAAGATCTGGTCATTAATATATTGCTTCTCTGTATCTTTTGGATTAACATTTGCCCCAATAGCGGAAGGAGAACACTGTTCTGTACACTCACCTCTGTAGTGTTCAGTGGCATTTGGGACAAGAAGTCTACTTTAATGTTTACCTATCCAGGGCAGTACCTCTGGGTAATGTTGAAATCTGCCAGATCTGATAACCAGCAGTTGCTGTCAAATGAATGCATTTTAAATCGACTGTACCACCTTCATGATCATTACTTAATAACCAAATTCTGGATGAAATTCTATTTGTTGCCCCAACCCCCAACTTTTTTGCAGAGCACTCAAGTTCTGTGTGAACGAGTTGTTTTGTACTTTGACCGAGACGATACATTTTGAGAACTTCTTTTTGTTTCCTTCTTCGAATGATGATGTAGCTTTCATAAGTTAAAGACAATCACAAGTTGCAGCCATGATAAGTTACAGACAATTTAAGAAAACCATCATTAGGCAATATATCATCGATGTGTTAACTGCACAACATGGTAGCTCCCTAGAAAACAAAAAAGTCCCAGTAAACTATCGATTTCAAACACACACGCTACATAGCTTATGATAATACAAATTCTTCCATTTCATGCTAATGATTTAAAAATAAACAAATACAATTTCTATTCTTTTCAATTCTTCACTTTGGATGTAAGTTCTTAACCATGTACAGTGCTGATAGTCAGTTTATTAAGTCTTCTGAATGCAGCCAGATGAAGACCTACAATTCTGATGACAAATGTGATTCACTTTTTTAATATGTTTACTTTTTATTACTGCTATTATTATTGCTATTATCCTCATCCCCATCAGACTCGATGTTGTTGGCAATGTACAGGACATATCAATTCATGTTTCTCTTTCCGTATTGTATTAACTTCCCCATTCCATTGAACCCCCCACACAAAACACACCACTGAGCAGCAGATGACTTTTAGTCTTGGCAATAATTTATCTCTCATAAACCTCAGGATCTTAATGGTTAAGTATGGTCCTCTTTTAGACCAAGTACTATGAAATAATGTATCTGTGTATGATTTATGCATTGCTTTTTATAAAATGTACTTAAATGTACTTTATTCTGCATAATGCAGACTGTTACTGTTATCAGCTGCTGTATCGCTTCAGACTACATATAAACGTAGGCTAATTCCTACTGGTACCTCGTCAAAAAGAGCAATGAAATCGTACAGGATCTTGAGAGTTTGTCAGATAAATGGCATGGGTTGATGGAGACGACTTAAACATTCAGGGACGGGGAAGTCTCAAGTTTGGGTCATAAACATGTTGTTTATATGAACAGGTTTTGTAAACACCTATGTTAAAATGAGTGGGAAATCCAATTTTCTGGGTCCCTAATGTGACCCCTTCACTTCTCTATTGTGATCACTTTTTTTGGATGGGAGAAAACATGAGAGGGTAAGACAGGTCATATTTTGCATAGCCTAATATTATTGGTGATTCTTTGTCTATTCTTGTGGTTTCGTAACAAAGTATAACTAGGCTAGTCAGTGCATGTAATTGCAATGAGTTCCGGCCGCAGCCATTGTATGATTGGTTGATTGTGTCACAATGAAACAAACGGTTCACTTCATTCTTAACGTTAAGGTATTAGGTTATCTCAGTGCATTTAATGTTGATTCTTGTCTCTAAACATGGATAATGTTGACTTTACCATCTGTTTGTGTTCAACTCAATTGCTGAATGTGACTGACCATGTTTCTAAACTCTGGATTTCAATGGCCACTGTAGCGGCTGCAACCCTACACCCTTGAAATGCCTGCAGGCATTCAGGTTATTTGCTTGTGTTGTTACGTTTGAGAGTTGGGTAGCAGATTAATATTCTGATTCTGTATGGAATGAATGGATAGAAAAGAAAAGTAGCCTTCTCAAACCCTGCTTCCTCTCATGGCTTGGTGTCACAGGACTTTGAGGTGAGGGCATTCACCTCAAAGGACATTCAAATGAATAATTACTGAAATAGGTACATTTTCGTAATCATTTCCGTAACATCATACTCCATGCTGGCATTTTAAGTGGTTTTTCTGGCCTACTGGGACTCTTTTTATTATGCAATGTGGAGGTAAACTTCCACTGACACAAACTAAAAACCATGCTGGAAATCAAATCTTCATAGCCCGACAAAGGAAATGTGTTATGGGAGGTGTAGTTTTAGTCAGTTGATAGCCAGCAAGTCAGAGTGAGCTTGGTCAAATGGAATAAATACCACTGAGAAAACATGGATACACCACTAAATATGTACAATAATTAAGTAACAACATTAACAAGTAACAACATCACCAAGTGATCTTTTTCTTGAAGTGTGAAACAGGGAGGTCAATAAATGGTTTTGTAAGGAAAAGCATGAAGACATAGCATTGGCTCCCTCTAGTGGCATAACGAGTGTTCACATACTCTTTTTCACTTCCAGAGTAATGGAGGGAAGGCTCTGATACTTTATTCTCCGAACAACAGATCCAGGATCCATTTACATATGTAAAATTCTAATCTCAAGATATGGTTGTACTGATTGTTCTTGTATAAAACCAAGTTCTTGAGGTGTGACGTAAATTTTTCTCTGAAAGAAACAAATTCAGTGAGGATATTAACACAGATGACCCAAAGGAGTAAGAGATCAATAAGACAAGGTAATTATTGTTTTGAAACATTTCTATTGCTCCTCCTGTGTCTGTAGTAGTAGCATCTCCTCCTCCTGGTTTGAAAGTGTTGGAGTGTGAATCTTTCTTTGCTGCCTGTTCCCATCACCGGACACATGCAATGAGTGAGGACAAAGAGCCTTATCCACATGACCATCAGCAGCAGCTCCAACAAGCAAGCCGTGATCGTATAGTGGTTAGTACTCTGCGTTGTGGCCGCAGCAACCCCGGTTCGAATCCGGGTCACGGCAGACCCTGGTGCAAGTTGCCAATGGGTTGTCTTTTTGATCATTCCGGATTGCTCTCCTTACCTTCCTGGACATTTCCTCTTGCCATTTCCAATGCTGCTGATCTCAGAATTGTTTCAGCAACGTTTTGAGCATTTCCTTCTTCAGGTACTTATAGATTACAAAAACTGGTGTCATCTCTTTGACGCCAACTACTTCTATAACGACAAGCGAAATGAGAGCTTGAGCCTGCTGATGTTTTCTTCGGCAGCGTTTTTAGCGTTTCCTTTTCCTGCTGTATGGAGAGAAGCAGAAGTGTTAGACTTCCAATTGGGTCTGACAGTTTGGAGTCCCTGTGCTTCCTAAGTGTCCTGGGAGTTGAAATCGGACGTACAGGTGCAAACATTCCAGTTCTGACAGCTCGCACAAGTGAAAGGAGTTCAGATTTCGATCCTTGCCTGTCCCCCTTACTGCTGACCTGAGAATTGTTTTTCCTGCATTGGAAGATGAGCACTTCATCGCTGTATTTACAGTGTTATTCTTCTTGGGATATTCCAGGGAGTATCTTAAGAAAGCTCCCATATGGTCTAGCGGTTAGGATTCCTGGTTTTCACCCAGGCGGCCCGGGTTCGACTCCCGGTATGGGAAAGCAGTTATTTAACCCAATCATATTGCCTGTGGACACTGTGTTGTTTGTGCTCAAAACATGCACAGCATCCTTCAGACACGAATACATTCCAGAAACAGGTGTCATCTTCATGAAGCAAACAGCAATGGTAATGACACACCAGGTGAGAGCTTGATCCAGGTGATAAGTTTCGTGCCATTAAGGTAGCTTCAGGCATTTCTTTCCTTTGGCGAATCCAACATTTTAGGCCAGGAGAAAAGTTCCCTGAAATGCCTGCTTCAGATAGCTGGACGCTGTACATTTGGTCCAATATTGTGCTGAATGAAGGCCTTGCTTACTGTCCGTCATTGAAAAGTCAATTCATTAACAATTCTCAGGCCCTCTGAAAAACAAGTACATATCTCATAATGCCAATATATATACATGTTTTTCTTTCTTTCTTTCTTTTTTGAAAACTTGAGTTCTTTTAAACAGGAGCATTTACTGCAAAGCATTCTGTTCCATGTGGAAACCTGATCAAATCGCAATGTTAATTTTACAGCAGGGGAAACAATCAGGATTCCTAGTTGTCACAGAGGCAGCCATGTTTGGACTCGCGGTGTGGAAGTAGCCATTTTTGAGTTGAATGCGCACAGCTGCATCCAGGAACATGGTCATACGCCTCTGGAGAAAACATGTGAATCCTTGTTGGCATGCAGCTTTGTCTCTTGAATGCTTCAGAGGCAACATGAATTCCCTGTCGTGATCATATGGTGTTTTGTTCCCTGTGTGGCGGCTGCCATAAGCAGCTTGGGGTCCAAGGCACAGCAAACTTGGGAATGTTGCATTTCCTCCTCCTTCTGGTTTGAAAGTGCTGGAGTGAGAAGCGCCCGACTCCCACATTCACCAAAAGAGCCTGTTCCCGTCACCAGACACATGCAATGAGTGAGAACAAAGAGGGCCTTAGCCACATGACCACCAGCGGCTGCTCCTACTATCAAGCCGTGATCGTATAGTGGTTAGTACTCTGCGTTGTGGCTGCAGCAACCCCGGTTCGAATCCGGGTCACGGCAGAGCATGGTGTGTCTTTGGATTGTTCTGGATTGCTCTCCTTGCCTTTCTGGCAATTTCCTCTTGCCATTTCCAACGCTGCTGATCTCAGAATTGTTTGAGCAGCGCTTTGAGCGTTTCCTTTTCCTGCTGTATGGAGAGAAGCAGAAGCGTTAGACTTCCCATTGGGTCTGACAGTTCAGAGTCCCTGTGCTTCCCTAAGTGTCCTGGGAGTTGAAATCGGACATACTCGTGCAAACATTCCAGTTCTGACAGCTCGCACAAGTGAAAGGAAGTTCAGATTTCGCTCCTTGCCTGTCCCCCTTACTGCTGATCTCAGAGTTGTTTTTCCTGCATTGGAAGATGAGCACTTCATCGCTATATTTGGAGTGTTATTCTTCTTGGGATATTCCAGGGAATAGCTTGAGCAAGTTCCCATATGGTCTAGCGGTTAGGATTCCTGGTTTTCACCCAGGTGGCCCGGGTTGGACTCCCGGTATGGGAAAGCAGTTATTTAACCCAATCATATTGCCTGTGGACACTGTGCTGCTTGTGCTCAAAGCATGCACAGCGTCCTTCAGACACGAATGCATTCCAGAAACAGGTATCATCTTCATGAAGCAAACAGCAATGGTAATGACACACCAGGTGAGAGCTTGATCCAGGTGATAAGTTTCGTGCCATTAAGGTAGCTTGAGGCATTTCTTTCCTTTGGCGAATTCAACATTTCAGGCCAGGAGAAAGGTTCCCTGAAATGCCTGCGTCAGATAGCTGGACGCTGTACATTTGGTCCAATATTGTGCTGAATGAAGGCCTTGCTTACTATCCGTCATTGAAAAGTCAAGTCATTAACAATTCTCAGGCCCTCAAAAAGAAGTACATATCTCATAACGCCAATATATGTACATGTTTTTCTTTCTTTCTTTCTTTCTTTCTTTCTTTCTTTCTTTCTTTCTTTCTTTCTTTCTTTCTTTTTCTGAAAACTTGAGTTCTTTTAAACAGGAGTATTTACTGCAAAGCATTCAGTTCCATGTGGAACCCTGATCAAATCGCAATGCTATTTTTACAGCAGGGGAAACAGTCAGGATTCCTAGTTGTCACAGAGGCAGCCTTGTTTGGACTCGCAGTGTGGAAGTAGCAATTTTTGAGTTGAATGTGCACAGCTGCATCCACGAACATGGTCATACTCCTCTGTAGAAAACATGTGAATCCTTTTTGGCATGCAGCTTTGTCTCTTCAATGCTTCAGAGGTAACATGAATTCCCTGTCGCGATCGTATGGTGTTTTGTTCCCTGCGTTGCGGCTGCCATCAGTAGCTTGGGGTCCAAGCCACAGCAAACAAACTTGGAAATGTTGCATTTCGTTGCATTTCCTCCTTCTGGTTTGAAAGTGCTGAAGTGAGAAGCGGCCCAACTCCCACATTCACCAAAAGAGCCTGTTCCCGTCACCAGACACATGCAATGAATGAGAACAAAGAGCCTTTGCCACATGACCACCAGCGGCTGCTCCTACTGTCAAGCTGTGATCGTATAGTGGTTAGTACTCTGCGCTGTGGCTGCAGCAACCCCGGTTCGAATCCGATGCACGGCAGAGCATGGTGTGTCTATTTGATCTTTCCGGATTGCTCTCTTTGCCTTTCTGGATATTTCCTCTTGCTATTTCCAATGCTGCTGATCTCAGAATTGTTTGAGCAGCGTTTTGAGTGTTTCCTTTTCCTGCTGTATGGAGAGAAGATGAAGCGTTAGACCTCCCATTGGGTCTGACAGTTCAGAGTCCCTGTGCTTCCCTAAGTGTCCTGGGAGTTGAAATCGGATATACTCGTGCAAGCATTCCAGTTCTGACAGCTCGCGCAAGTGAAAGGAAGTTCAGGTTTCGCTCCTTGCCTGTCCCCCTTACTGCTGATCTCAGAGTTGTTTTTCCTGCATTGGAAGATGAGCACTTCATCACTGTATTTACAGTGTTATTCTTCTTGGGATATTCCAGTGAGTTGCATTTAAAGCAACTCCCATATGGTCTAGCGGTTAGGATTCCTGGTTTTCACCCAGACGGCCCGGGTTTGACTCCCGGTATGGGAAAGCAGTTATTTAACCCAATCATATTGCCTGTGGACACTGTGTTGCTTGTGCTCAAAGCATGCACAGCATTCTTCAGACACAAACACATTCCAGAAACAGGTGTCATCTTCATGAAGCTAACAGCTACAGTAATGAATCGCCAGGTGAGAGCTTGATCCAGGCGATAAGTTTCTTGCCATGAAGGTAGCTTGAGGCATTACTTTCCTTTGCCGAATTTCAGGGCAGGAGAAAAGTTCCCTGGTACCTGCTTCAGATAGCTGGACGCATTTGGTCCTATATTGTGCTGAACGAAAGCCTTGCTTGCTGTCCATAGCGGAAAAGTCAATTCATTAACAATTCTCAGGCCCTCTGAAAGAAGTACATATCTCATAATGCCAATATATGTACATGTTTTTCTTTCTTTCTTTTTTCTTTTTTTTTAAAACTTGAGTTCTTTTAAAGCTGCTTGTGCTCAAAGCATGCTCAGTGACCTTCAGATACAAACAGGTGTCATGTTCATGAAGCTAACCGCTACAGTCATGAATCGCCAGGTGAGAGCTTGATCCAGCTGATACGTTTCATGCCATGAAGGTAGCTTGAAGCATTTCTTTCCTTTGTTCTGAAAAGATAATATCAGTCAAGACATGCTTCCTGGCCTTCAGCTTAATGGCTGATCGCAAGCTTGTTGGAAACATTGCATTTCCTTCTCCTTCTGGTTTGAAAGTGCTAGAGTGAGAAGCGGCCCAGCTCCTGCTTTCACCAAAAGAGCCTGTTCCCATCACCAGACATATACAATGAGTGAGAACAAAGAGCCTTTGCCACATGACCACCAGCGGCTGCTCTTGCTGACAAGCCGTGATCGTATAGTGGTTAGTACTCTGCGTTGTGGCCGCAGCAACCCCGGTTCGAATCCGGGTCACGGCAGACCCTGGTGCATGTTGGGAATGGATTGTCTTTTTGATCATTCCGGATTGCTCTCCTTGCCTTTCTGGACATTTCCTTTTTCCATTTCCAATGCTGCTGATCTCAGAATTGTTTCAGCAGCGTTTTGAGCGTTTCCTTCTTCAGATACTTAGATACATTACAAAAACAGTTGTCATCTCTTTGACGCCAACTACTTCGGTATCAACAAGCCAGATGAAAGCTTGAGCCTGCTGATGTTTTTTATCATTGAACATACTTTGAGTCATTTCTTTCTATTGGAGAATGTAACGGTTTGGAGTCCTGGTTCTCACTGAAACTGGCCAGGTTTGACTCCCGGTATGCGAAAGAAGTTATTTAACGAAACGTCAATCCAGACAAGAGCTTGATTCTCCTGATGTGTTTTTTGCCATGAGGGTAACGACAGTCATTTCTTTCCATTGGCAAATCCAACATTTTAGACCAAGAATGAACCAATGTAATGTCAACCCATGAGACTTGGTACTGGATAACTCATGAAAAAAATGTTTTGTAATACACAAAGAGTTATGTCTACTTCATACAACGCCAGCTGCACATTATCTGACTAAGCTTAAAAATAATTTCAAAACTTTTTATTCTGTTGGCAGATGCTCTTAATCCAGAGCAATTTACAAATTGCGGAACTATAAGAATAAAAACACAACAGTATCTGCAGAAAAATTTTGTCACAACCCGGCTCGTAAGGCCATGACAAAAGAGGGAGACCACACAGGAAATTACGGGGCAGAAATCAGAATTTATTATTAATTAGAACGAAACACTTGAAAAAGAAGAAAACATGATGTGTGGAAGTCTGTAAGCTATCAGTTGTGTGTGCATAAATGAGTGAAAAGTGTAATGATGAGAAATGTTCAATGCAAAACCCAACCCAAACCAAACCAAAAAAACCCACGTACGTGGAGACGGCAAGCAAGCGACTAAGCCAGCAAGCAAGCTAGAAGCTGGGAGAAGGCAGGTTAAATAATGTAGCGCACTCCATCCAGGTGTGCCTCAATCTATGATGGCTCGTTCCAGCTCCGCCCACCAGCCTCCTGTTTCAAAAAAAAAGCACAAACACACAGGAAACTGGCAAGCGGAGCCGGGGAGCCGTAACAGGAACTAGAACAATAGTGAGGAACAACAGTTTTGTCATCTACACCAGAAGCATTAATCCTGTCAGTCTTAGTCAACAACTCCATTGCTTTAACACAATGAGAAAATGAATGTTACTCTGTAACATCAGAGTTACTGAAGGTGTAATGGAACCAAGAGATGGCTTTCCAGTCAGTGATGGAGGATGGCCAGTGATTCTGACCACTGCTAGTCATTCTTTCCTCAGTGCAGGATGGAAGCAGACCCTTTTGGAGACCCAAACCCATGCCCCCCCCCCCCCACCAAAAAAGTCATGCCAGTGAGCTTACTTTTCCAACACCCCTATCCCTTGATAACCTTTTTTTTATCTAGACACTCAGATCATTACAACCAGCCAGGGCTAACAGTGAAACAAAGCATTTTATTGCAGCTTCACTCCCAGTACTTCCTCTCAACAAGGCGGCCAGGGGCCTTCACAGTCCAGTGACTTTCAGACAGCAGCAGCTGTTACTCAAAGCGAGAAACAGTTCATTTCATTTAATGTTTATTGATCTAACCATGACAGTCCTCTCAGGACAAAGCTATCGCTTACATTAAGGGAGTCCCAGGATCAATAAAAACATGGGAGTACAGAACTGTGTATATGTCATATTAGGGTTATTTCACTATAATATTTCCACTGACTACCTCACTATTCTGAATACAAACACATATATAGACAAATTCCACACTTGTGGACTTCCCATAACTCCCTCTAAAGCCCTTTCCTGTTGTCGTGGTTATTGCCTGAGACATTACCAATGGTCCTCAGTACCCACAATGCCCTGAAGCAGACCACTCAGCAGGAAGAATGGAAGGGGTCAGGGGATAGCTGTGGAGAAAACTCAGGAGCAGCTGGCCAGGGCCTGGGCCAGAGGACCTCATGTGACCCTCCTGCAAAGCAGGGAACAAGTGTTAGACAAAGAAATAAATTATCTGACCATCCAAGGGAAACAGGAGGCCACTGAACAGCTGGTAAATGAGTGCAAGTGGTGTGGAGAAATTGCAATTTACATGTACAAGGAGTTCCAGGGCAGAAGATATCTGTCTGGCTCATTTTGCCAGAGTTTTTTACAGGTAACAATTCAACCAGGGGACCTTTGAGTCTGTTCATAAAATGACACAGGACATAACAGTAAAAATAAGATACTTTGAATTCACCATCAGTACACTAGTATTTTTAACATGCAACATTTGCTGTTCTCAGCAGGATTTGAGTGTGGTTTGTGATGAGCGAACTAATAAAACAAATGAACATTAGTACTATTTTTAATGTTGTACTATTTTTACTCTATTGAGTAAGATACTTCTCTCACTGAAAGACAGCGGTTGTTAGGTTCAGTTAATTTTAATTTCATCTGCCGCGCTGCTTGATTTAGCTTGAGTGCTGTGGATCAACAGTGGCATTGAAACCGGCAGAGTTAAGACAGAGTGGAACTCATTTCAAGAAATAGGTTTTCCAGTCATCCACTCCTGAATAAAGGGTAATGGAGGAAGTGAATGGATAAGTTGCACATTACAAATCTGGGCAAGAATAAGGGGAAAATTGTGTGATTGGCTTCTTTGTCATGAGACATAATCATCAATCAACAGACAATACTGATTTTCTCCCATCTATGTGTGACAGTGGGTTGAGAAGTGGAGAGAGTGTCATTGCATTAGAGAATAACTTTTACATAAAAGAAAAATGGGACTGACAACTGAGCAATATCATTGGAGGTAAGGCATGGGAAGAAATGTGTGTTGATTGCCATTAAGGCACACTTTGTAGAAGGAATGGGACTGAAAACTAAAAACTAGGTTCTTTAGAAACCACTTGCAGTGGCCATGTTTGAAAAGGATATTCATATACCTTTAGGTCCACTGTATTTTCAACTATTTGAGTTGACAAAAGTTTTAATATTTTCATACTACCCCTTACTCAAATACCCATATATCTCAAACTGAATTTATATAGGTACAGTGGGGTCCAAGAGTCTGAGACCACATTTAACATTTTCTTTGACTTTTTTCCATGTAATCCTGGAAATAAACAGAAAGTTTTAGGAAAAATTTAAAACAAGATATGTTTTACAAGTGATGACCTTTAATAAATATTTATTACATAAAATAATTTAAGAAGTATTAAAAATTTTGCACTATTTCTGAGTCATATTTAAGCAAATTTGAGACGCTGACCACATTAACTCGTTTTTACAAAGGTCAAACCCCATAAAACATTTATGGGGCACTTAAAGGCCAAGAAAATTTTGGACACTCAAAGACCATGACATAACATGGATCATCAAGTTTTGCACAAATTTGTGGAGTTCATGCCAGCTGCAGTGCACGCTGTCATTAAGGTGCAGTGCACGCTGTCATTAAAGCAAAAGGAGGAAACGCCAAAAACTAAGACATTCTGAAATTCATGAGCATTTTTCAAATATTTCACTTTTTTCTCAAATTGTTAGTATAATTTGTAATGAGAAATTTTGGACCACATTATAAAAGAATTCATTTCCACCACTGGCCTCAGACTTTTGGACCCCACTGTGTATAAACGCCTCTCACCTCACTTCCCATTTTGCTCTCAGTTTCCGGCATCCCTCCTACTCCCCATCTCCACCTCTATTCACTTTCACCCTTTCCATTTCTCTTCTGGTCATTCTAACCCAATTCCTTCAACTACATTTTTTCTGGAATTCAACAGAGGGGTTTCACTGTCACAGTAAGGGTCAGGCACGGCTCCACCCCTTAAGACTGCGGCCCAAAGATGAAATACCAAAATTCAAGTACCAATGTCTGTACAACCCACAATTTAGTAGTAATAAAACCCTTTTAAGCTAATTCATGTTGTGTGAAAATTTATTCTACTGAATTTTATGAGAAATCTGACAGTATGTGTGATAGATATCAACTGTTTGTGAAAAGAAACTTTTATTCATTATTTTATTCATTCATTGCTAGGAAATGCTCACTGTCATTTTTCTTAAACACTCTCACCAATGGACTCACAGACTGAAAAAAGTCCACGGTATGGGTTAAATTACAGCAAATTCATAACTTGAGGTGGACATTTTATAGCATTTGAGGACCTAAACAAAAGCCATTTGCCGCCGATTTCACTTATCCAGATCATTTGTCTGCCATGTCTGTTTTATTTAGACAAAATCATTTAGTTTAATTTTCCTCTTGGGTTGCACTTGCTGCTTTTTACTTTGTTATTATTGTGTATTGAAAAATTAGGTCAGATATCAAACATGCTAAGAGTTGTATTCATGTTTCATGGTTTACATGTGAAAAAAAATGAACTAAGTTAAAAACAAAATGTTAGGGTCTACCTATGTTGTGAATGTGATTTTTCCAGGGAAAAAGATAGAAGATCTAATTATGCAATTGCTCCCTCCTCCATGCAGTATAATCTGTGATATTAGATAAATAGAGCTGACAAATCTAAAAAGATGTTAATTTTGACTACTGCCATTGAAGTGCCTTTATTGTAAAATGTTACATTCTACCAGGAGGGTATTGTTTAATATAAAATTGTGACTACGTCTTCAATCTGAATGTGAAAAGAGTATCTCTTTCATGTATGAAGCTTGTCATTGTTTGGCAGACATTTTGAATATGGGATAATCATTTTGGTGCCTCTCAATTGAATACAATGTATTTAATTTGCATCCGTGCACGTGCAGCACATGTAATTTTGCTCTGTACTCACATGACATATGCAAATGCGAATCACCTGATACAGCAATGCGGATGCAATTATCCACTTCATTAGTGCTTTCATGTCGTAATTGTTTGAGTCAAAAGACATGTTGTTAACGAATCTCATTATCTCCTTGTGGGGTAACGGTGTACAGGAGTCTTCATTTTTTCCTTTTAGATTAGTGACAAAATAATTCCAAGAAAAGATTGTTTGAAATAGGGGTGAAGCATAAAATACAGGAATTGTAAGGAACAGACAAGATAGAGAACTGAAAGTCATGGCATGTAGAGGTTAGGAAAAATATGGCAGTCTGGTATTGTTACATTTATCTTTTCTTTATCTTTTAGGCTGTTATTTTGAAGTCTACATATGTGTTTCATATTAATTTCAATTAATGTCAATTCTAGTCAATATGTTTTGGCTATAAAGGGCATGTGGAACAACTGTAATGATGTAAGTGAGACCACACATTTCAGCCAGCCAGATGAGATTCCCCATGTGAATAAATACAGGGTAGACAAAACTGAAAGAGGATAGGATTTGATTAGCGGCAGCTTGCATAATCATTACAGTGGTTCATATGTGGAAAAACAACAATTACTTTGTCGGAACAGGAAAGGGATGAAGGCTTGCAAAGTAAGAATCATAAACAGAGCACTCGTCTCTGAGAGCTAGCACAATAATCGCAAGCCAATAGTCTACTCCTGATGGGACCAGACTGACAAGTGCTGGCTAATGACTCAAACCTTCCATGTCGAGGCCATAGGTGTCAGCCAATGCTTCTGACAACTCCCTTTTCTGTGCCACCTTACAGAGTACCCAACAGCTAAATACATGACATGATTATTCTATGACAAACAGGTCAAAATTAAATAAAGTTCTAGATTGGAGAAAGAAGGTAGTTTGCTGTTGCAGGACAGTGCGGGTGTCCAAAAGGATGAAGTGGGGATCATTGCCCAGCAGAGTTTAATGGCTAGTAAACATGACATTAGGTAAGCATTCTTAATGAGAGATAGATATCTATTAAGGTTTGCTACTTTAAATATTAGACTCAACTTTAATGTCAGTGGCTGTGAACAAGCACATAGCAAATGCTATGTTTTACACAGTACACAGTAAACATGAGCAGGCCCCAGTGAGATTTGAACTCACGACCCCTGGTTTACAAGACCAGTGCTCTAACCCCTGAGCTATGGAGCCAGTCATGACAAATAAATGCAACAACACACACAGATAGTCTTTCTGTTATACACAAAGATGTATCAATCTCTCTGACATGCATATTTACACTTTCACACACTTTCCCTCTCTCTCAGTACACGTACAGACAACACTCATTCATTGTTTTTCAAAACCAAATCTTTGTAATGCCACTCTTCTTATCTGTAGCACTAAGAAGAGAAAGGTCTATGATCAATTCTGATCAATTCAGATTTACTTGGTTTTACATACCATCACTCTAACTTATGCGTCAGTTCACATTAGCACCCTCTTGTGTTTGAGGAGGGTAATGCATGTCTCAAAGCAAGGCCTAAATACTGTAGGGCATCCTTGTGGTTGGCTGACATTAAGTTCTTTGATCAAAAGTACTTGATGATAAGAACATTTCTTTAGTAACATAACAAATTTGTAATTACATTGTGGACAGTAGTAGGAGGTGATGATTCCAACAGATGTAGTCATATTTACTGGCCAAAACCATTGTACATTTTAATGGTCACTAGGGAGAGTATTGTACCAGAATATTGATCATCATAACAACGGCTGGTCTGTTATTGATATGGCAATGTTGCATCACTGTGGAGTGGGAGGTTAGGGTATCACCTGTAGTTACTGCTTTCACATTGTTAAACTGGTGGATGAATGAAGTGGGTGTTGGCTATTAAATAACGAGACTGGATGTATGTAAATAGCGGACATGCGCGAGCCACGTGGTATGCATTGACCAATGGGCAGGGCACAAACAATCCCTGAAAGTTTCAATCCGCTCACGCCTTCACTTCGCTGTTATGCATCGCTTGAAGTAGATGTTTTTCTTGAGCATTAGTCTCAATTAATAGCCACACTTCGTATGTCTATTCCAATAGTCAATTTGTAGGCCCACTCTCAGTTCCAGCAGTGCACCTATTGAATGCTTTGTAACTTTACAAGTAACCTTCTATGATGGGACACATGGTTAATGGTTGTTTATGAAAACTGTTTATCTTCAATTTATATGAGAATTAAAGAAGAATCAATAAATTATCTGCGAACATTGTACTTTCTGTTCATTTAATCACAAAACAAAATAACATTTCCTGTGAATCGTTTGAAAATAATTCAGATTCACTTGTTTAATTACCAGTTAGTGAATTTTATTGATATACTCCAAAATATATAATTGGCTTTTACAAATATTTCGACAGTCTCGTGCATTTATTCAGTGAGCGTATGAATCAAATGCAGCTGAACTGCTCACTGTAGTTTAGTAATTTGTTGACACAGGTGACCGATACTTTATATGGGCCTGGTTTTTGTTAATAGTTAGCTTTCAGTTGTCCCCGAGGTATTGGTGTTAATATTTTTCCTCTTAATTTAAAATCACAGTTAAACCGTGGAAGGGGTGCGTGGCTTAATTATATGCTAAGTCTCCAGTCTACTAAAGGAAACGCAAGACAAGAACTTCAAATTCAAGCTCAGCGACGTTTGCTCGCTTATGACCACGAATCACTATGTAAAAGGAAACACTAATCACAGCAGTGACAAGTTTTTCATCTCAATAAACATCAATGACGTTACGCCAGCGAGGCTAATATCATCTTGCAACTGAATTCCACCGCTGGTCTTGTTGAGGTGTTTCGTGATGGTGTAAAATAAAGAAAAATCAGGCTACGTGCAGCAGCAATAACAAGAAACAATACTGGTGCCTCATTCAAATCTATAGACCTCTTTCTAAAACACCTTAATGCTTTTAAATGAGTAAATAGACATAACTGTTAAGATTAACTCCAAACACGACTGAGGGTATGAAAGCGGACGTTTTGAAAAGTGTCGCTGTCCAAGGTCCTTAATATACATCCAGCAATGTATAAATGTCAACGCTTTCACCTGAAAATTAAATATTCCTATAATTGCCTAAGTAAACAATACATAATATGAAAACATCTTGAATTTTAAAAATCGTCTCAATATTCAGAATGTAAAAGTATTTATGAAAGCCGCATCTCCTTGCTTCTCATTTTCGCTGCGACTCCTCCCCAACCTTTTTAAAATGAAACTGCCATAAAATCCACAGAAATGGTTTGGTCATTTCACTGTAACTCCTTGCTTGTAGACTCCTCCAACACAACTCATTCGAGGTAGCTTATTGGTACTTCGCCCTCTGTGTTTTCCGAAGGTATCAGCGGTTGAAATTCGTCAATTTGCCATTGCTTATTCCCTGCGTGCAGCTCGGTAAAAGATACCCAATTGCGATTAGAATCCTGTAGCATTGACATAGGGCGGGGAGAGAGCGAGAGAGAAAGGCGGGGAAAGGGGTGCTGTTGTTTTTTTGAACATTTGATGCAGTCGCAATGAACACAGTTTTGGTTATTGGCTATCCGATAATAGTATGTAAATCATATAGAGCTGCCACGATATAATTTGCCATTTTTGCTGAAAAAGTTTTGTCTTTTTAAAATCAGTTTTGTAAGACCGTTTATTGGATTCTATAAAACAACTTAATGGGTCGTTTGTTGTTTTAAACAACGTGACATCAATGAAAAAACATAAAAATGTGTCACATCCAAAACACTTGCTCCTGCAGTATGCAATATATCAAAGTTCATTTTAAATCATAGATCATACTGTTTTGCATAGCTTAGAAACACAGTGAGTACAGAGAAATACGTGAAACACAGAAACAATCACATGAATACCGACACTATGAAGAAGACAAAATATGGTTTTCGTGAGATACAATGGACACCATGGCGAAACAACGTTGAAGTAAACACCGTGATAGTAATGAAAGAAACAATAACGGCATAGCGAATCCTCTTATGGGACGTGAGGGGAGAGCAAACGGAACATTTTAAATTAGCTGGGAAACAGCAGGGAAACAAAAAGGGAAGAAGACAGAGACAGTAAAAAATGTACTTGAAATGGAAGAAGATGGAATACCTATGAATAAATGCAACTGGCTGCAGACAGGAAGTGGTAGCGGAAAGTGATCGCCAACGTCAAGGACACTGCACTTCAAAGAGGTGTGAAGCGTTATAGAGATACTTTTGGTATCTATGAAGAAACACCTGACAATTCATAACAGTAGACTAATAGAAAGATCACCAGGGTAGTGTACCAATAAGCCGGTCGACTTCACCAGGTTTTGCTAACTTTGCAAAACATGATAGAGGCGATTATGCTTATAAATCTAAATCCACGTAATGTGTTCAAATGTACAATAGTCGTTAATGAACATCTTTCCATTAACTAAAACAATATGCAAATTTGGGGGGTCATATTTACCTACGACAAAAACAGTAAAGTGAGTACCTGTCATCGTACTTAAATATCTATAAGCATTTGTGTGGACAAGAATAATGATTTTAATGACAATTTATGATGCATTTTTTTAAAATAATTAGATTTTATTTCGGGGATTTTAAGTGTCATACAAATACCCAACATTCACATTTTAGAAGTAGGAAATAGTCAGCACAGATTTCACGTTTTGGTAGTCAGGGCCTATGTTTTTCCATCGAGATGTTTTTGTATGTAATATGACGTTGGGAATAATTACACACACCCTTGGAGTATATTACATAGTTTCTCGCAATATTTTCGACCGCTTGTGTGGTTTCTGAGCGTGCGCACGACAGCGCGTATGCATGTGTGTGATAGACCAGAGGAGAGTTTCTGCTCCTCTTGCACCGCTCCATCCGGGAACTCTCGAATTAGCATTGACAGCCGAAGCTCCGCTTTTCCCGAGGCAAAGTGAAATCAAGCCGCGGACTAGGACAACATATAGTCCGCAATATTCAACTGAAAACAACCGAAAGAAACTTAAAAAGATCTCTTAGGCCGGATGTGTCGCTTTGGTACTATTTTAGAAGCGGATACGTCAAAGTGCTGAAATCTTTGCGGTCCCTCTGGAGTACTTTGCTCACTGGCGTAAAGTGGGTGATGAGTCCAATTCCCAGCAAAGAAGCGAGAACTTGCTTTGCGGGCTGAGTAGTTCTTCTTTCGATTGTTATTGTCGCTTTTTAAAGATTCTTTTTATTTCGAAAACTTAACCTCGATTGCTTCGAAAGTGGACGAAAAGTGCTTTTGGAGTCAAACCATGGAATTACAAGGCCTACAAGAGGCGTTGAAAGTAGAAATTCAGCGTCATCAGGTAAATGTAAGAATCTTATCGTTATAGCTAGCGTTGCCCCTTATTGGTATTTTGAGCGAATGAGAGCGAGGGGGAATCTGATGGGAACCAACATTTGCGATTTGTATTCCGGTTGAATAACTAGGCGATCTTCAGTTGGGTCGGGTTTAAGACTGTTAACGGCATAGCATGTCATATGTGGTGAAATTAATGTACTTTTCATAGTAGTTTGGCCATGTAGTACGTCTTTTCAGAGCAACAAGGACTGGAGTAATAATGCGGTGTTTCTGTGTAGCGAGCAGAACGAGACTTGAATATTTATGAGATGTGAGAAACTGACTTGCTGTGTGTGCTTGCTGCTTTGTTCCTCCCTTACATACCAACTTGAAACACTTTTGTTGCTCTTATGTCATTGTTTTAATCATTATAATACAATAACGGCATCCATAAAATTGTAGAAACTAGTTGCTCTGATGAAACAAGAGCAATGGGTAAAGAGGTGTTTTGAAACTACGGTTTGTATATCAAAAAGCAGATCTATTATGAGTGAGTAAAAAAACTTTATCAACATAGATCTTTTTCGCTAATCAGCTCATACACTCACTGACGGGTTCACTGCTTTGTCCTTAGTGTGACTGTGGAAGAAAACGCAGCGTATTATCTTAATTTGTTGTCAATATCGCTGTTGTTATAGTTAAAATTTGTTTCTGTCTTATGTAGCTATGCACTGATTTTGTTTTATTCAGTTGTAGTATGGTGATCTTATGAAACAACAACAACACGCAAAGCAAACGAGAGTAACAGCCTTAAGCGAAAAATGTAGCGAGATACTGTGAATATGTTAGAAATGTCTGAGCAAGATTATTATTCTCATTCTTCGTGGGCACAGTGTCGCCTTTAGCCTGTGTTTAACCGACGTGCTTGGTACCAAAATGTCTTCTGCCCTAATGTTTCAAAAGCATGCGATTTCATTTTCTTTCCTCTGTGCTTGAACGATCTGTTGTGAAGATCTTCTAATAAATTGTGATGTTATTTGGGTAAGGGGTAAGTTGAGAAACATGAAATGTTGAAAAATTTAGCGTCCATTTTGAGTAGGTCGACATGTTTCAGTATTGTAAAACAAGGGAGAATCTTAAGTGTTCGGCCATCACTTTTTAGACATGAAATATCGGAGAAATATGTTGTAGACCAAATAATGATTTGCAGAACCGAATGTAAATTTTCATATTTTTTAAGATCGACAAATTCGTTACTTTGTAGTCTTGATATGTTATTTTCCCTTGGTCACATGACGACGTGGTAGCGTTTGATTCGACTCCGCGAGTACACTTTTTTTCTATAACCATGCATCAAACATTGTCCAAAATCAACTTAAATCTTTCTGTCACTAAGTAAAATTCAGTCTTAAGATATTATTTAGCTTGCGACCTGCCTATACTTGGCGATACTTAAGTTCGACCGCTTTGTAAAAAAGGAGCTATTTTTCAGCACCACGGCGAGATGGCAACGAAAGCTTAAAGTCACAATGCTCTCGCTTTCGAATCCCTAGCTCAGTCTCCCACAGAGTTCGGTAAACCAAGAAAGACACAAAAAGCACAACTACAGCTAAGCATACATAACAAAAGCATTACTATAATTTCGTCCTTGGGCATAATCTCAATCTAAATCTTGATGACTGGCTTTCCCTTTTTACAAGTTTAATCGATTTCGATTCCTTTGGAATGCAGTTTTCGTCACTTGAGCAGCACCTTTTGCCTCCTCAAAGAAAAACAGTGAGAAACATCTCAAATAGAGACAGGTCCCTTTTACAATAGAAACTATGTATGCGACATAGCGTTTTAATATTCAGTTGTTTGCTTATTTGAAACGCAGTATTAGTTTTTTTTGACGGCAGGCTATTTGGTGTAATTGAAGCGCATCACTTTGATAGTGGAAGCTTCCATTTTGTGGAAGAAGGGGTGTCAATTTTCCTTAACATGGAGAAAAAGTCTGCAGAGTTTGCTGATGGGGGGATGGGCCCCCATTCATGTTAAACATTACCATTTTGATTGCTTTGATGCCATTTTTGGTAGAGGGGGAGAGAGAGAGAGAGAGAGAGAGAGAGAGAGAGATCTGCCGTTCCACCAAGATTATTATTATTTTTTTTTAACACAGCGGTCTCGATCTTCTCCACCTGTATTTAAAACGAAGGATTTGAAGCAGAGGAATGAATCAGACTTTACAAGTTTTCAGTGTTCAATCAACATCGATCGCACAAAACGATTTATGTGGTAAAATTAAAATGTAATTCAAGTAAAATGGGTTTACAATAATCACAAGTAAATCTTACATTGCAAATCTTGTTTCAATACAAAAAATCCTCAATCCGATTAAAAATGTCACAAACCTCAATAGTTCTGTGACTGAAAATAATTGAATCGAGATCAAAGAAAATGTACACGGCATTGCCGTTTAGATGCTTTTAAAGATAAAATATAAAAACAAAAAATATTGTGAAGGTCACGTATTTATTTTTACTGAGCCAGTTGCTCAGGCAGAATTGTCTTTCAGAATGCTGTTGTCCTCTGTGCAACATTATGACAAGAGAGTGAGAACAGTCTTTGGCCAGGTACTGTACTAGATAGGTGTTGCCAATGCATTTTCAATTGCTTTGAACGTTAGCATTAGCTTTCAGGCGACAGCGCAAACTTGATGTACTCCCATGATACTGAAAATGACCTTTTAAGAGATTACACTTCATTTCCGTTTGTCCTGGCGTTTTGAAACTGAAACTGCCAGTCAGAAAACATTTTTTTTCTTCTTCATGGTCATAACTACGGTAATAACTACGAGTGCACAGAAGGCTCAAAATGGCGAAATATTAATAATTGCGTTAAAAATAAAACACTACTGCGTTATATATTTGTTATTATTGGTTTACTTCACGCTTATAACATAGGCATGCATCATTGGTAAGTCCATTTGTGTAAGTCTATTTGTTTAGTGCACGTGTGGAACAAATGCATGGTAGTTTTTAAACTTTCTGAAGCCTGGTCCTAACATGTTTACAGGTTGGAAGGTTCACTATCCTAGACAATACTTGAAGTTGCACGGATGCCACTCAATTGTCTGTAGCTACTGGACAACCAAACGCACTGAGCAATAATATGTTTCACAAGTTTAACCAAACTATTTCCATTCCCTTTAACACTTCATTAGATGTGATTTAGATGGCACTAGCAGTTAAAACATTCCGAAAGATCCTCCACAATGCCACACATATATGACCACACAGGTTCCCTATTGTAACTGAATGGCTGGGCCAGTAGTGAGCTTGAGGTAGAATGAAGGGGAAGATATTGACTGCAAAACATGAAAGATGTTTCCATTATGTAGGTAAACTTGATGAGATTAATCCTCTTTGGAGATTAAAAACATTTGCAGGCCAGTTTTAATGCTGAAGTTTGCTCGTTTTTGTCATGTCTAATCCGTGTTCCCTAGATTTTATTCTTTATCTTGAATCTAGCATTTTGGTATCAGCTAACTACAGATGCTAGGCAGATAATAGATCACAATGCACTACATTTTTCCACCAGAAGGAAATACTGGGCATGGAGACTACAGGAAGTGATGTGAGTTAATAACTATATCCAAATCTATTTTATATCTCCAAACTTAATGGACAAAAACACATATGTAAAACAAAGAGATATGTAGTGCATAATTTCTCTATGCAGAAAGCACCCATTTTAGAAACTGTACCAATTAAACGAAAAACATTTTCCCCATGCTGTCAGGGTTACAGAATGTAGAATACCGCAGACACGTTCTGCGTAAAAGGTGGATGTGCAAGGATTAAGATCCAGTGTTTAGACCTCAGTCTCTGCATCTGTAGTTGTGCGAATTGTTGCTTTGTTTTCAATGATGCCAGTAGACGTTCTTTTGGGGTTAAATTAATGTTTGTTTTTACTTTGTGCTTATACATTGACAGAGCCATACTCATAGTTCCAAATTCATTTTGTAATCTCTTTAATGCACACATTTCCCATCTCCCTCATTCATATAACTTTCCCCTGATGTATTTGCTCCATTTCGGTGTGCCAGGTGCTGCGCCAAGACTAGTCAGTAGTTAGAGTTGTGCAGGCCTCCCTGCTAACAGTAATGTGGTTATATGGCATTCTAATTAGTTTTAATGATGTGTTAGGGAGCACTTAAAGGGAATTGTTTGCTTTGAACGCTTTTCTTCTGAGGAACACCACAGATTAGCTCCTCTGTCTAAAATGTGCAAATCTTTCCCCTCGTTAAGTCCCTTTCTCCGCTCACTCTGAGAGTAAGCAGATTAAATTCGCATCGCTTGTTCTGTTCGGATGCTTGTGCCGTAAACTTTGCTGTCCAGATTAATTAACGCAGTCACCTTTCCTCTAATTGGGAATGTTGCGGGGAAAGGGGAGAAAGGAGACTCTAAATATTTACGCATGACCAGTTTAAAGGATGGGTTTTTGTTTCATCTGCGTTTTTGTTGATTGGCTGTATGTTGATGTTGGGGGAAATGTATTCAGGAAAACAAATATACAGACAAGTGAGAGACAAGCAATCAAGAGAAAGAGGGGTGGAACAAATTACTGACAGATTACACAGAGGGAGTAAGGGAGAGAAATCACGTGTTGAGGGGTAGTGATTGACAGACAAACGGACAGACAGACGGACACAGGACAGGGATGGAACTAAAGGAATGAGGGACAAAAATGCAGGCAGATACAAGTCATATGGATGGATGACAGAAGGAGAGAGTGATAGTGTGAGGGAAAGGGAACGGAAATATTTTTCACCATGTGAATCGGAGATGTGTGTGAGGTAGCTTCCGCCCTGATTCAATGGGAGACAGTCACCTGAAGAGGCTAATAGAACAGTAGTTTAATCTGACTGGGGGAAAAAGAGTTAAAATGCAGCATAAAGGAGAGACATATGGATACAACCTTTGATTGGGCTGTGAAAATCATAAGACAGTATTTGTTTACTTTCACTTCTGTCGCTGCTCATACCATGAAAACACTGTTTCTCAACCTGTAGTCTGAGCAGAGCCTTCTAATGTTATAAAGGAAAACTTTAATTTTAAGTATTAAAATGGTAGTTGCCTGCATTACAAAAGAGTCATGTTTGATTCTATAACCTAAAAGTAACAGTTTAATACATTTAAAAAGTAATGTTTACATGGTGTTTATAGTTTTCAAACTTAAATGATGAATTTCCTGTAGCTTGTTCACAGTAACATCGCATTTTGATTTGTGTGGCTGTATTAGGTTCATTTGACGCCAGGCAATTCCTGAAGACACTGTCCTGCTAGTCGATGTTACTATATCTATGTACTATAACTGTGTGTTACATATTGAGCAAGACATGTTTTTAAAATGATCTTCAGTTTTAGCATTGAAGTCTGAACATTAATGATATTGTTTGTTGGACATTTTAGTAAGAAGACAGCTTTCTGCCATTATTTGTATTTTTGTCCTGATGGATTTCAGGGTTGGTTATCAGTAGTTTTCTGTAGTGGTCCACTGTCATCAGTTGGAGAAACGCTGCCAGACGCCAATCGTACTCTTTCCATTAACAATTTTAATGAATGTTTCAATACCTAATCACAGCTACAGACCTGTCCCATCTTTGCAGCCTCCATCTCCATCTCCAGATCACGATCTGCCTCAGCTGCAAGAACTTTCCAGAAGGTATAGGCAGCCGATTTAACTGTAGCCTCTCCTAAGCTAACTGGGACCCACGCCAAGAGCTGGTCTCTGTTAACCATCTGCACTGTGGCTGTAATTCACTGATAACAAAGAACTGTGTTCCCCACCGTGCCGTTGATAACTTTTACCAGCTGTGTGGAGGACGAGAAGAGGGAAATGATGTCATAGAAAGTGTTGAACTCTGACCTCTTTCCTTTGTGTGTTCCGTGAGGGATGACTGTTTTGTATCGGTGTGGTACAGTGTATTATGTCCTCTGGGACCTTGGGCATAGAGCGTTCAGCTGTTAATGTGGTCAGCATTTGAACAGAATCTCATGGGGGTGAGTTATTTAACCTGCATGGGGGGTGTACATGTCATAGGACATAATGTTGAAGCCCATATAAAGCAGATTGGCTGAAGAAGCCAATCCAAGAGGAATTTACCAGTACTCTGCTCATGCCTGGATCTTGTCTGCAGCAGGTGCAAGATTGTACCTGCAGTAGGTCTTCTGGTACAAATTAAACATAAAAACAAATGAAATAGGCAGACAAGGAGACATTTTCAGAATGACAGCTAGTGAAGAATGATTTAAGATTGTCCCTTCCTCTTATCATGCAAATTTTTAAGGAAGCACTGAGGTTACGATGCCAGTCATTTCCTCTGTGGAAACGATTTGGAATGAAATGGGGTTCCCAACATGTACAGAGCAAAAGCTGGCTTTCACAAGGTCAGGTTACTGTTCACACCAGTAAAAGGAGGACTGTGTTACTGGCACTCATTTAAATCCTGTAGCTTTCCATGTTAGTAGACAGGAAGAGACTCGGTTCTGTTTTCTGATGCCCTCTCACTCTCAACACTAAGACGATGATGCGATTTAAGTGACTTCAATTGGATTTATCGTACAAATCAGATTCCTGTGTGATATTTTCCACTGGTCTGAACAGGCGAAAGCGACAAATCTGGTGGTTTGAATTCTGATACAAATATGATACCCCAATATGCAATTTCTGTATGAATGGTCAATTTTTTTGTGTCTAAGTGTTTCAATTGTGTCTTTCTTTACACGATGCAGAAGACTTATGCCATTACACCATGCCAGATATAATAACACCCTACATAGCAGTTTCAGCATATGGTATCAAGTACCTTGCCTAAACGCTCATATCCAAATTGGTCACTTCTAAGCTACGGCATGGACAGGGGAGTGTTCCAGAAATTACCTGGAAAAACAAAACGGAGCATCAAGACCCGCAACGTGTAAATAGCCTCGCTCATCCTCAGTCCCTAATGGAGGTTGGTTGTTTGGGGACTTTTGGCAAAACCTGGCACCTCTCCAATGGCCTCAAATCTCAGCCTTTTGATTGATCGGTAGGTTGCCTCACCTGCTCTAGGGCTGGCGGAATCGATTGGCGCTCCCCAGCTTCCGATCGCTTCCCACAGGACCGCAGCGCAATCCCAGAGAGCTTCATTACAGGATCTGGCTGGGATTATCCTGTGGGAGGTTTAGAAAGTTTTGCTGGTTTATCTTTGTCTCCCAGGCAGGAGATTAATTCCATGCTCTTCCTTCCCTTGGCCCGGTCTAGCATTTAATCGTGGAAAACCAATGATGTGTATTCCTACCTTCCCTCGAAGTTGCACTTCCCGTCACTCTCCGTCTCTACGAATTGTACTGGAACGAATGCACTTACTGGCTCTAGATCAGTTTACCCCCAACTGACTCAACACCAGCTATGTGATTCTTTTTTTAATTACTGATCCCAGGTCAGAGCATGGAGGACAGAAAATAACATCTTTTGATTGTAGATCTCAAATGTATAGTTGGAGTTGGGTTCAGTTTTTTTTTGTCTGTCCAGACAGCTTGTCTTCAGGCAAGGCTGTAAAACTTTCTGTACACTGGTAAATAGATCGAACCTGTGGCCAAAATGCAGAATATTTTACTGGAAAAAATCTTTTACAAATTAAAAAAAAAAATGTTTTTTATTGATTTAAAAAAGGATATACCTTACTGAACCTGTATATACTTGCCTTTTTTTCTTGATTAATTTTGCTTGTCATTCAAAGAACTGAATTAGAGTTCATTTACAAACTTGAATGATTCTTTTCATATAATCTTCTCACTTTGAAAGTTTCTCTCTTCCTCCTTCAAAACCCGAGGCAATGATAGCAGTTTCTAAGCTTTGCATTTTCATTTGTGTTTCTTATTAAAACAGAAATATTTTGACTTTCTGGATCAATGTGCTTGTGTGGCAACCACAGGGGACTCGATGCTAAAACGAAATATGTAAAAATAATGCATTCATAGATGTTTAGAGTTTGTTTTTATTTTGTTGATAGACTAAAATCAGTCAAATATGTGAAGTTGTATTAGTTCCTTTTCAATGTGTGTGTGCATACATATGTATGTTTTAGTTTGTATAAACACATTAACACTTAATTTTGAGCAGGTGTGTGTGTGTATTTGTAGATATGTGCATGTGTGTCTGTCTGTCTGTCTGTTTGTCTGTCTGTCTGTCTGTTTGCTCCTCCCCACCAGACAGAGGTCTCTATAAGCTAGGGGGACAAGCCCTGTTGGGGCCCTGCTTCTCTGTGTGCCATTCCTTGGAAGGGCATCTCTCGGGCCTGTAGTTTCCTGAGAATCCTGGACCTATAGTTATCAGTTAGTCCCCAGAAAGAGTGCAGAATCCTGGTGTGACTACATAGTCACACTGCAGGCCTTTACCCAGGCCACGAAGTAGAGAGGAAGCAAGCAAGCAAGCGGGAAAGGGTGCAAACAAAGGTCATTCACACATCACCAGAGTGATACCAGGTTCTTGGAAATCTCCCAGGGCTATAAATCTCCTCTTTTAGTTCATTTAGACCTCAGGCCAAGCATGTCATCCATTGTTTTGCTGACTCTTTTTAATCCTGACTGGAAGGCTTTTAAAAGTTCTCCGTTTAATTACCAGCACTGTTTCACAGCTCGGCCTCGGCAGGTCCTCTGGGACACTTCAGCTCCAGCTCCAGCAGAAACGCTCGCAAGGAAGCAAACCTCAGGAGACTAAGACAACGTTCATACATAATCTCTTTCCCTTCTTTAACTCTTTATCCTTTGTTTTCAGTTTGCCGGTCGCTTTAAATCGAAAACTTTTGACATAGTGCAATTCTGTCTCGTTACCGATTGTTAGAATGTGCCTTGTATGGTAGAACTCTTTAAGGTTGGGCCTTAACCTTACAGATGACTGCAGGAGAATGTTGGGAACAGGTTGCTAGGTGCTAAGTGTAAATGGTGGCTTCTTGCAGTGATGATGAAAGACACAGCTCATGTCTCTGCTTGTCTTCCTGTCTGCTACTGTATGGCAAGTTATCGCCATACAGTAGCAATTGCCAAAAAGGTTTGAGTCAGGATTGCTGATGGCGCACAGGGCTACGTGGCTGCAGGCCTGTGGCACGTGTCATGAAGAGAATTCACCACATTTTTCCAAACACAAGGAGGAAATATCACCCTTTCTGGCCATGCATTTGAAGCAACATTGGTCATTTCACAATTTATGCAAAACTTTCCCTCATAAACTTGTTTTTTAATCCTTTCAAATGTAAGGATAAAAAGCAATATACAAATGATATTGGCTTTGATTCAGACATTTGCTCTTACCTTTAACCCTATTAAATGCAGGTGCTCATGTTAATGTTCACTGATATAGTTTGGGGAGTTCCAAATTCATGAAAAGTAACTTGGCAAACCGTTCTTTTAGCGAAAAAGCATAACACTCTTTGTCAGTTGTAACTAACAGTTAAGGGCAAATATTTAGTGAATCATGGCCTTCGTCAGTCTGTAAATAGCTTCTATCTTATAGATTAAAAAAAAACGTTAGCCAAAAAATAAAACAGTCTGTGAATGGTCTTTGGTGACCCTGCTTCAGGTGCCTACATGTGGCACAGACACATATGAGAGAAATTAGGTAACAATACTGTGAAAATGACAGCCATGCTGCGGTCCTCCGAGAATGGTTTTACAAAAGTATGCAATATGTCTTGAACACCCTGAAGCAGAAATATAATAAATATGTTTCTTTCAATGGTTTGTCAAATGATATGACAGTTACATTAAAAGTATGATAAAGACTGGAGTAGCAAACTAATAGGAAGTACAGTTGAGTATCCCTTGTCCGAAATGCCTGGGACCAGAAGTATTTCGGATTTTCGATTTTTTCGGATTTTGGAATATTTGCATATACAGCCATTCCCCGAAATACGAGTTCCGTTTTGACCGACCAGTTGTATCTCCGAATAGACCATTCGAAGTCGGACAAATGTTAGCATGGCTTGTAGACGTGCACATACATCACTGTATTTCAACTAATGTATCTGGGAAGGTAATATATGGGTTAAATAGGTTACGTCCAGTACGTCCCGTTCTCCGATCGGGATTTCTGAACTCTGTTATAACCTTATTGTTTGAACTTGAAAAGTGTTTTAACTTTTAATATGTGTACATGGTATGGACACCTGGGGGCTAAGAACAAATATAGACTGTCCAGAATTACAAACATGGCCAGTAAAATTATTGGGAAAGAGCAGAAACAACTGGGATGTATATAGAAAAGGCTGGCGAAACAAAAAGCCCAACAAATTGTGTCCCTGTTCATCCACTTTTTTTTAAAGAATTCATAAAACTACCCTCAGAAATACACTATAGAGCCACGACAGCAACCATTATTAGCCTGTTGGACCACGGACGTATATGTGGTCGGACATTGCCCAAATGGACGTTATGCGCGGCGCATGCATGCACACATGTAGTATGTAGAAGATGTACACACTGCTGGGATATCATCTGACTGTCACTATCTTACGCACTTAGCCCTTAGCACTGGCGGACATACAACCAAAAATAATTTTTATGTTTACATGTATTTTTTTCTTTATTTTTTAAAATTTGTACAGTACAGTATTTTGTTCAGTCGTATGTAGGCTATGGATGGTCGTTGGTCACATAGGTAAGGTGTGGAATTTTCCATTTGTGGCGTCATGTCGGAGCTCAAAACGTTTCGGATTTTGGAGCATTTCAGATTTTTGGAGTAGGGAAACTCAACCTGTATACATTTATTTAAGATAAAGCAATTTAAAAAAAACTAAGAGAATAGGAATAAAACATTTAGAGCGCATAGCAAAATGTCCAAAAAAAGTCCAAGTGGTTGTGATACTACAAAATGCCCTAAGCGGTGGGACTACATTTAAATATTGTGTTGAATTTTCAGTGTTCCATGAACAGAAGCAGATGGTGTAGGTGGATATTAGTTTGAAGTAATTTTCACTCTGACACTAGAAAATTCTTCCTCATACAGAGTGATTAATGAAAGAGGAGCTTGCCAGGATTTGGAGAGGAGAGCGGGACCTTTTAGTCCTTCAAGAGTCCTTTAACTTGAAAAGTTGAAGAATATTTGCTCTTGATGTACTTGAATCTTCATCTGATTTTTATCATTTTAATGGTCACTTTCTCTTTTTTGTGCATGTTCATTTCCATTTATATTGCTGCACTTATTACTCTACATGGTTTTACTATTTCAGTGCAAGGCTATGACCATAAAGGTAATCCAAAATGATTAGTCAACTGAGTTTTGTGTCTTGTGATATTTCCTTTTTACTTTAGTGTAAAGATGGTCTGTCCAATTTTACTGTCCTCCATTTTGGTTTGGACATTATATGTTATTAGAATGTTCTTTTTTTAAAATCATCTCAACATGATAAGCAGTCTCAATATAATATGTATTGAGGCAGGATATGTGTTTCTGCTAGACCACTGAACTCTTCAGTGTATGCCTTATGGTTTTAAATCCCAAGAGGGGATTTAAAAGGGACAAGATACATTCTCAAATGACTTTGGTAGCAGTAGATTTTCAGTTTAAGTTAATTGTGTTCTTTTGTAAACCTGTGGGTGCAAGTAGGTTAGAAAATTTATGAAAAAGCATACAATGGTACTTTTGTCAGCAATGCAAATGATATCAGTGATAATTTAATGGTTTTTCATTAAGGGATGGAACATACATTTTATTATATAAAAAGCCTCTCTGTTTTTCCTCTACTTCTTTTCTCTCTCCTCTCATTCCTTCCCTTTCCATCTCCTTTTTAATCTTTTCCTCCTTTTGCTCCTATTTTTATTGATTTTCCTCTACCTAATCTCTTTCTCGTTCCCCCATTCTCTCCTCCTCTCCATTGCTCTCTCTTCTCTTACCTTCTTTCTTCATCCATTTTGATGAGTGTGTGGGTGCAGGTTAGGTTGTCAAGCTTTTCTGTCTGTAGTCAAAAACAGTAATCTCTCTGCATTACAGCACTGACTGTTCTATGTGAACATAAGCGTTACATACCACTATAATACGCTCTCTGGCATTGCTATTTGAAAATAATGAAACTGCATGGAGGAAGAGGATTGGACTATGCTAATGGCTGCTTGTTTTTACCTTGTTGATTGCTTGTCGCTAATGTCACTAATGTGCTAATGGTTGGTTTTTATTTCATTTTATTTGACTTCCAGCATTTTGTGAAAGCGAAGCAAAGTCATCATCAAAGTCATGCCTGATACTATGGGCAAAAAGAATACTGAAATATACGACTCAGGTAAAAGTACTGTTACAAAATTTTACTTAGGCAGAAGCAAAACTACCAGTGTAAAAAAAAAAAAAAAACTAATGATGTTAAAGTAAAACCCAGGTCATTTAAGAAGTGCTCAAAGTCATTGAGTTATTGGTCTTTCACATGTCATCGCTTTTAAAAGAAAGAGGGGGATTCTATGTACAGTGGGTGTTTGAGGGTATTGACAACAAGGCACATCTGAAAAACGCAAGGTTTGCCAACAATATAGTCTTTGAAAGCTACTCATTAAAACTGTTCAGACTCATGTTCCACTTCTCTAATCATGAATTCTATGCAGTAGTTATTAATAAAACTCTTCATATTTAACATTTTGCGGTTCTTTTCAATACCCCTGAATGCAGCTTGTCTGAGTTGTGTATATTCCTCTGACTTTTATTTCATATGCCTGTCTTTTGTTCCGACGATCCGGCGATGAGTCATTATTTACAGGATGTCAAATGTCAGCGGTGTCATGAATACTTTTCGATTCCCTTCAATGTTTGTCTGAGGAAAGTTAACGCGTTCAATGTTACACTTGTGAGTCACAGCATGTCACATGGGAAAGTTACTGCAATATTACAGAACGTTATCAAGTTATTGTTTTGCAGCCCAGTCGATTCAAAGACCTAAGGCTGATTGCCATAAGTTTCCCTTTCATATTGCTAAACGTTTATTACAGTGGCAAATAATGACACATTAAAATTGTTTAACTGTGAAATCTTGTAACAGGATTAATTTTTCCCTGAACATAGACACAGAGCGTTTTTGTAAACGTAGCAGTGCTACTAGTATTGCATAATTTATCATCAGCTATGTAATTTGCATGCACCGTTTCATTATGTAGATTGCTAATATCAGATGGGAATTCGTTTTTATAAATCACTAATTAATAGGGTGATGGTAGCTGGTTATTGTAGACTGCTGGCCATTTGAGAGTGTGATAGACCTTTTATTATTACATCTGACAGAATAGCAGCACCTATAATCCTGTTTGGAGGTTCTGTTCTATGAGTATATTAAAACTAAGGGACAAAATTGCATGGTTAGGACATGCCGCGCACACCAAGCAGAAGGGCCTTGTAAATTTTTACTTAGGAACTCCTAGTACCACGTCCTCAGGAATAATGGTGTTCATTCTGCCTTTCATGCAGAATGGTCACCCGTGCCATGCTTCTCCATTTCCATCTACGCTGTGTCCTGGCAGCCAGAAGATGGCATGGTTTGTTAGCAGTTTCCTCTCAGTTGAGCTATCGGGCAGCCAAGCTATTAATGGCCACCCCCCTCCCACCCCAAACGGTGTTTTTTTTACAATATCAGTACTGTGGGAAGACAGCTGCTAACCAGTCTTTTTCAATGGAAGAATGAGGAATAAAAAAGAGGAAGAAAAATAAGAACACAAAAAATTCTCAGAAAAAAAATAATACAAGTGGTTTTGCTGCAAGACAACCCTCCAAATATGGATGCAGTATGCAGTTTTGTATTTTGTCATGGTGACTGAGGAATGAATAAGACGTGAGTAGTAATGACAAGTACAGCACCATATGGAGGAAACATATGCACCGCTACATATGCACAGAATTTTATTTTCAGCACGCCAGCTGCACAGTACTCAGTGGCAATAAGTATGATATGATGTGGCTTCAAATCATTAGTTTTATTACAATCATTCTTTAAATTTTGGAAATATTGTTTGTGCTCAGGTCGTTGCAGTGTTACCCAGTGCTAACTTCAGCTGGGTGTACCATTAGGGTGGATTTTATTGTTTGTTTTGTTTTATGTAAGAAACTGCTTAATTTTACCATTTGCAGAACTCAGGAAATTAAATTATGGTGGGTGATTGGTGAATCCTTAATGGGCCAATTTTCATTCTGACGCCTGATTGGTTGGAACTGCAACTGCAGTATGGATGGGGGAGCTAAATTCAGCACACCTTTGTTCATCACACAACATAACTTCTTTGCAAGGAATTCCACAAATTTCATTAATATTTGCATTTTTTATGCACAAAAAAAAACATGAAAGGCATGCAGGCACCCTTGATATCGCCCAGTGTCGAAACTGTTACCAGTGCAAATGAAGCATGTCCACTTTTCATGCACTTGACCATGAGCGAGTACACGTTTTCTACAAACATGCCAATGATATTGCTCTGTGTCTGGAGCAGGCTAGAGGCCAGACCATGCTCATGGTGAATTCAGATTTGAGAACGGGCTCCTCCTGCATGTTAAACAACGATTACAGCCAGGAAAATACCAATTTCTTGCGACGGAGGAGCTGCAGTCGTCATCCTTTTGTGAGAAAAGTGTGTCCGTGTTTCCTGTCTCTAGATGAGGAACTGTAGCATCATAGCGAAGGTTATGAAGGGAGAGCGATACGATGGGAGGATGATTCTCTTTACTCTTCACCAGCTTTGATTATTCAACAGCATGAGCGGAACTTCTCCTGCAGTACCAATTCCTCTGTAGTGACTTGTTCCAACTTTTGAAACTCTTCCCACCTTTTTTCCCCACAATTCATACCGAAATCTTGTCAAAATGTATTATTGTAGCCCGTCTGAGCGACTCCTGAGGTGGTAGACAGGCGTCCCTGGAGACTCTGTGCAACCCTCTTGAAAATAACGATTGAGAAGCTTGCGAATGCTCACCGTGTAATCGGTCTGACAGCTGAATCGCGCGTACACTTTTTTGACAACATAATTTGAAAATAACTATGTGGAATGAGCAATGTAAATGAAGCTGTCTCAATATTTGTTTTTGTTTTTGGGAGAGGATTTTCTACGGGGTGACTCAGCGCTGTGTTTATCATTTCATGCTATCGGTAGAGGGCTTTAAAAGCAGTGCAGTGAAACGTTGCCTTGAGCAGTTTTATGTTTGTAGCTGGCAATCCCAGCATTCTGAATACACTGTATACACACATCATATATAATCACATATATAATATATAATTATACGCACACACAATTTATTCTGTCCCAGAAGGTTCATGCTTGCATTGATTCTGCAATGTCAGTTTCAGGTATTTTCAAAACCACAATTGCATAATAAAAAAGTAACATATGAAAGCTTTTGAGAAAGCTGAAATGGCCATTCGGCCTTTTTACGCAATTTTTCCTTCTGTCAAAAGAGTAGCTGAGGAAAAAACTGCTACAATATCAGTCATCCACAAAAAGAAATTCCATTCAGTTTGTTATAGAGCAGAAATGAAATGGCAACAGTATGTAAATATGAGGTTACAGTTTGTGGTAATTTCTCTGTGTGGAAGTGTAGCTACGGCCATCTGCATGCAGCTGTAGTTTTGTCTTTGATTTCAAGACAAATATCATCTCATCTGTAATCAAAGACAAAACCTAGCACCCACCATGATTAATACATTGTTAATGTTTTTCAAATATCATAGAAACATAGCTGTCATATAGGTCTAAATCATTCATACCCTTAGCTAAACAAAATTATGTATGTAAGTGCATTTAGCTGTAACGTGAACAGTGCTGTTGACTGTAAGGTCCCAGGTCTGGCTTTCTAAAACAAATTATGTTTTTCTAAAAATGAAATTTAATTTTAATATGAAGTTTTAAATTTTCATTTTATTTAGGACCTTTAGGACCTGACTGTACAATTTGGCAAATATTTGATTTACCCAGCACCAGTTTGTAAGCCTTAACTTTTTGTACTGAATAGCTACAGAAAGCCCAGTGATGGTTAATAAGCACCTAAGGTTGTATTGCATTTGGTGTAGAAACCCATAAGCCTTTCTGGTCATTAAATTTAACTGCATGTCAGCCATATCTAAGATGAGTAAGAGACTTACTTCAAATTTTGTATCTGAAATCCCAAATCAAGTTTGGGTGCATTTACACACACATGGCTGAGGCAGATCATTGGAAACCAGGCCGGTAAAACCAAGGGAAAGTGCCGCATGCTATTGGGCGTTATAAATCAGCTTTGTGAGGGGCCTTTGTCTCAATGCGTGCTGGGAACATCCAATCACTTATCCTCTTATTCAATGGCTTATCCTCTTATCCAATCATTTATCCTCTTATTCAGTCACTTATCCCCTCATCCAATCATACACATATTTGGCTTTTTAGAACCGAAACGTTACTAATTTAATATACGTGTTGGAAGGGCCCCTCTTTTAAGTGGAAACTTGCAACCTGAAAAATGATATACGTGCTGATCGTGCATTTTGAGAGGATGCTAATTGACAGGATCAGATGAAACGTTTTGCCCACCCAGGAAGATGAAAACTGGAAGTAGCACAGCTGTGGATTTCCAAAGGGCCAGATACTTCAACTACAGAAGAGGACGCTTCATCCGCTATTGAGATAAGCAGGCCTTGAGCCTTTTTTGTAACATCAGACTAGACGGTTCCAATTATTCTATACAGACCATTTAAAAAAAAACACTCCACTTCTTTTTAGAATTTGTTTTTCAGTTTTCCTTTCAGTTTTAGCAGTTTTATTACATCACATAACGGGTTTATTACGGTAGACATCTAATGGACAGTGGAGATCAAGATCAGCCCTTAATTAACACCAATCCCTTACTAAACGACAGGCAGGACTGTGTGCTAATGATCCTGTCACCATCAGACTACTGTAGAGCAGATTTACAAACACTGGCAGTCCACTGTGAGCGAAAAGGTTCTTCAGAGGTAAAGAGAAAAACTGCACAATAAGGTTGATTAGAGTCCTGTTGGGTTTGGGTTCGTGTGTATGTGTCTCAGTGGTTTGAGTTGTATGGATATTTTTCTTAATGTTGAATCTAGTCTCTGCTGATTCTAGTTTTGTTTCTGTTGCAGTGTTTTCAAGGGTGCTGTAATAGCAATGTTGCTCTACTGAACAAATATACTCATTGGTGCTGTTGATGGAAAACACTGCAGGCTAGAAAGGAAATACAGTGCAGTAAAATTTTCACTTCCTACATTATAAAAACCCTCACAGATACCATATGTGGTTCATGAGAACATTCTGGTTATTATAATTTAGTGGACTGTAGATAGACTTTCAGATAACAGCCTGAAGGCCCCTGTGGATGCATATGTCATAAGTCTGAAGATCTGTCTAAAGATCTTGGATATTTTTGATTGACATCGCTGTCTAAGTGAAGTGAATAGAAAAGGAAATGGCTTGGTCTAAGACTCTAGGGGATTGGACCAAGCCGACAACCAGCTGGTCCAATCAGGACCAAGCAGACATCCCTCCTGGGCACTGTTTAATTCAGTCTCTAGAGCTGATTGATCCTTAGATATTCTATGACCAATAATGAATGAATGAATGAATGAATGAATGAATGAATGGAAGGTTTCTGGCATCTAGAGCCGAACACACAAGTAATGTCCCTATTTAGCACACATTCACATGTGAATGCATGCATGAAGTCACCAAGCACATACAGTGTGAACACGCATGAGACCAATGCAACACAAAGTGCATGATGACCTTCTTGTCAGAAAAAATGTACAAATGTCCCAAACTTGTTTCCCCATGCCAGGAAATCCTAGTAGGAATATATTTTGCACAATTTATGTGTGAAACTGAACAGGTGCGAAAGAGGGGCATCTGTTCTATTGATGTCCACACCGTCAATATTTGCCATCGAGTTCCCGTGAGCATCCTTTTACGGGGTTTTTACGCTCGTCAGGGTGAGAAATGGGAGGGTCCAAAGATGAACTGTGTAGATAAAGTAAGGGAGGTGTCACTTTAATTGTCAGGCACACTGTGTTTTTTTTCATAATGTCTATCCAGAGCTTTGGAAAACATTCAGTTTCAGGGGAACGCAATGTGCAGTTGATGCATCGCCAGCAACAGTGTTTGAAACAAATGAGCGTTCGTTTCAGGTTGTAGAAATATGACGTTAGCATCTTGATCAAAATAACAAGTAACGAGTAATTATGAGAGAGGTCTCTTCCAAGGTATAACAAGTCGAGTGTTCATTGGCATTTATTCAGACAGTTTATATATTTCGTATATTATCGTTTTTTTACACCCTTGGGCCTAAGCTGTAGGGAATTTGTAACCCTGTCAGAGAAGTGATTGGTTTGTGTGGCCTTCAGCAATTTATAAGGCCTTAGGGAATCCTGAAGTAAAACTAGCTGTCCCTCCATGACCCTCATCCCTAAAACGGGGACATTTTCACCCGTAGCCCAGGACACTTGGCCTGCTGTCAGATACATCGATCAATAAATCAATCCGTGAATCAATACCATTTTATTTTACATGAGACTCAGAAAATATGTAATCCTATATAATGCTACAAAAAGGCCTTTTTATTACAACAATACAGGTTTAAGCAAATAAATCTCATCGACCAAATAAGAAGTCACATTAGGCACCCGTTTATTAAGAACAAGTATATTTCAGATTTTTGTCTGTCGGGTAGCACTTTGTTTCGCACGGTTTCAAAGATAAGCCTTTCTGGGTGGTGATTTTGTTTCACAACATTTCCGACATCCTTGCGTAATACTCGTATCAAGGTCTCAAACCTCTGTTTTTGAAGTTAAATAAAAGATGACCACATTTAAGGCAACTATTGACATCCTGTCATAGTCGGCCACCTATAACATGATTTTGAATATTGTGCAGTGTGACCACCAGTCCATTTACTGTCATACAGGTTTATATTTTATCATATTAAGCATATTAATAATCATATATATATATATTAATAATCATGCTTAATATATAATTAATTATATTATATATTAAGCATTACTACCCATAGTGAGACCATCCTCATGAGACATAAATGTTTATTACCTCTAAAAAGTGGAAAATTAAAATGATATCCATGTTTCTGAGTGACATCTCCAATGGGTAACGTACAGTCAACCTTTTATGAACAAAAAAGATGAGAGTGACTAGAATTTAGCATACAGTTTGGTCAGGAAGCCAAGAATCTTTGTCTTCAGGGTTATTGTATCAGGTTATTTTACTCATTGTATGGATTGTACTCCTATCGGATTTATTAGGCTGGAATGAAGTGGTAAACCCCCATCGGCCATCATAATACGATTATTATCGTGGACCCAAGGATCAACAAATTTGAATAAATCCAATCAAAAATTTTTCAGAGCAAACCGAATTTAAGCGATTACAGAACTCGCCAAATGTTTAATAACACATTGAATTTAGAGTCAGGGTCATTTTTGGAAGTGTTGGTTGAATACAGATACGAGTAGGTGTATATGTCTTAACAGACACGTAGTCCTTCAAAGTCATTAGGATTGATTTGTAATTCAAGTGATGTCTGGATCGAATCGAGGACTTTCATGAATGTGACCAGAGCCAAATCTCCCTCTCACTTCATTCATGAGAGGGAAGTAAATTAAAGTAAATTATCGCCCCCATTTTGCAGTGGAGGAGCCTCGTAGTGGTTCACTTGAGTGTTGTGTTGCCACGGTGCTTATCCCCACTAAGGATGGGGGTGGGATGGAGTGGGTGGACTTGTGACAGCCCCCACCCCCAACCCAGAACCCCTTTGTCACCCTTTAGATGGCGTCACATGCCACACACTCTTGGGTCGTAGCTCACTCCAGCCCTTCTCCCGTTTTGCTTCTCTTTGTCACTGCATCTGTCCCTGGTTACCGTCTACTGAAGCTCCATCTGCTGCCTCACACCAAAGACTGCCATACAGCATTGTGGGAAAAATATTTCTGCCCATCTCATTTTCTGCTTTTCTGAATATTTCTGACATGACATCAGATACTCTATTTAAAACCTAACATTTGATTAAAGTGAACCCAAGTGAACGCATGCACAAAATTACTTCATTTGTTTATCAACGAAACTTATGCAAAACCCAATGCCCTGCATGAAAAAGTAATAGTGCACTAGCACAAGCTAGTGCAATAGTATTATCTAGTGTGGTCTTAGCTTCACAAACAATTCATACAAGTGTCACAAATGCACTGATTGACAGTGAGCGGGATCTTGACATGATGGAAGGTTGTTACATGGAGACTGACATGCAATTGAGAGCTAAAAACCAAATACAGCACACAGGGCCAAATGCATATAGCAAGGGCACACTCTCTTTTTCTGTCAATCTGTTTTCCCTTCACTCTTTGTTTTTATCTGTGTTTTGATGGTTCACCGTCAAATTTAAAGTAATTCTAGCATAGTCTTTGAAGATAATGTGAAATGAGTAACATTTACTGTTATACCAATTGTAGAAATATAGAGAATCAATGATAAACTACATGAATATCTGAGTGTATAAATAAATTGATAATAAGAATTGTGCACACGAATGCAGGAAACTGGTCAGGGCCAGATTTCTTTCATAGTATGGTCAGAATAAAGAGTTGAGGGTTTACAGCATTAATGGCAAGTGTTGGAGTTACAGTGGGCATTAGGGGGCTTATTCTTGTCAAGTAAATGTACATTGGAGTTGTGGTTTAACTACTTCGTGGCTGAAGAGCAAATCTTTGACCAGATATGCAGCTCTTTGTGTTGAATTTTGAATATACAGTCTCCGCCATGCCAAAATGTTACACGCACGGCCTGATTGGCTAGTTCATGATGAATATTCATGGGTGGGTGTGGTTGAAGGTAGAATGTCCATAGCTTGTACAATAGCATAGATGTCACCAGATCCTCCTACTACCAGCTGTAAGCTTCTGAGATATGGAAGTGTAAAGGACCATTTTTGAAGCATAAGCTATGCCAATCACTCTGATAAAAGGACAATGTTATGAGCACATCAGACATTAATTGCTGTATATTTTGATCTGTGCGCAGGTGTTCTGGTGTCCACCAGCCAAAGTGTATGTATGTTTCCTCTAAGCTCTCGAAGAAAAGGAAGAGCATGCTAAATAGCTGTTCTGTATGAATGTGGGAGAATTTTAATGTTTGATAGGGCAGTGTTATCACTGAGGACCCCTGAGGGCTGTTTGGGTCTGTTATCATGGCCCAGGTCCCGGCTGAACGTTGCTTAATCTCGCAACGCCTCCGAGGTCTTCCTTCCCACAGCAGGCTGGCTGAAATCGAGCGTGGCTGTCATCACGTCGAATGAATAAATCACCAAACCCCCTCCAGAGATAAGCTGGTTCATCCTACGAGGCATCCTTCTCCCCAAAAATGCGGGGAGTCCGCTCGAAAACTATGACTCCGAGTCAATCCGAATAGCTCTGTGCGACCTCATGGTCAGACAGCAACCTTTCTGTAGAAAGTGTTGAAGTTTAAAAGGAAAGTCCAACTTTTTAAATCGTTATTATGATCTACTGCCCAAGAAATTAAGTGCTTATTTTCAAAGATCAGTCCGACCAGTCATGTTTATTGGATGTAGGTTTTTCTTCTGGAGGTGGATTTTGTGGTATGGAAGAAAATGCATGCATTGACAGGTTTTTTCCTCTTGCTGTACTTTTCTAGTAGATAGGATTTCTTGGTTGTATTATAACACACACAAGACTGACACAAGCTTGGCTACTATGATTGAAAATATCAAATGTGGCTCAGACCAGTGTCAACTATTAGCTGGAAACGGGCACTTGTCAAAGAAATAACTTTCCTACACTCTGTCCCCAGACAGAGGGAGTACCTGCACACTGTCGTATAAGTTGGAAATGGATTTTGAATGACTCCTCCTCCTGACAAGATGCAAAGTGGTGTAAATTGTAGAGGGATCTTGGGTAATAACGTGACACCATCGAAAGAAATGACTCCACCTGTGAATGAATGTAATCTGCAGGTCGGGATTTTATCAAAAACCATGGGATTATAGGTACAGACCCATATCAAATGCAAAAAAATAAAAAATTCAGAGGAGTCGAATGACGAGGGACAGAGATGTTTCTAAGGGTCTTTCACTGAGCAAACACTGCCCGGAAAAGCTTTACAATTTCAATGCTTTCAATTGACTGAGATTATAGCTCTCCTTTCATCTGTAAGGGAACATCAGCCAGTTTCGCAAACTCTTCTCCTACATCAAAGTCAACACAGCCTGATTTTGATTCAGCAGCTGAAAAGTTGTCATGGAATTGTTAAATCTGACAGGCGCGTCGGTCCCTCTGTTCTTTCCTGTTTTTAGTCGCAGGCTATCAAACCCGAAATAAATTTGAGTAAAATGGGACCTATGGCTAAGAATTCTCAGTGCAATCAAAACTGGTATGAGATGCATCTTTTTAAATATAACTTAATTTTTTACATAGGGAAAGAGTCAAATACCTAGTGCACCTTTTTTCTTGCTACTGCTATGTCATATTTCAGAAGGCTTTGAAAAACCAGGTCTGTGTGGTTTCCATGCCGATTTCAGATGTAGCTGCCAGAATTCATGGAAAAATATCAAAATGCATGGGTTTGACACATTGAATTTGACTCATGCAATTTTAATTTGATATTTTGCTCTACAAATAGTCATTTTAGGAAAAAAAAAAATCAGCCCCCTGAAATTTTTCAGGAAAGCTATTTTTTCCTTCAAATTTACTACGAAATTCTTTTTGTACATTTTCCCATTTTTCTGCAGAAAACAAAAAGTTTAATGTGAATACATCTGGAATATTATATATTAATATATAATATGTAAGTGGTATATAGAGTAGTTGGAATTACATTACACACAACAAGAATGTTTTTTATGGATGAGCCTGACTCTTTATACCATTATTCTCAGAGTTGGGCTTTGTGTAGCAGATTAATTTTCAGTAATTTTATGGCAAATTAATTTCCAATTTCTCACAACTGAAGTTGAAACAGTTCTGTGAGGGTAATTCTTGCTCTTGGCCATGTCATGACAACGTATGAAAATGACAGCTTTGGTGGTAAAAATAATCAGAATAAACACTCATGTCCACCGTTTTCACTTTATGTTGTTCAACCAAGAATTACTTGTGCCCGAGTCGACCATGCGGTGGTTTGATAGGGCATGGTATTCATAAAGTCTTATGAAAGGTTTTCATGTCAGTCTGGTTGTAATCAATCCACCGCTGATTCATGTGCGTGGGACTGAATCATGTGCGTGGGACTGAATCATGTGCGTGGAACTGAATCGTCTGTAGGACTGAATCATGTGCGTGGGACTGAATCATGTGCGTGGGACTGAATCATATGTGTGGGACTGAATCAAGTGCGTGGGACTGAATCATGTGCTTGACACTGAATCATTTGCACAAGACTGCATTATGTTTGTGGGTTCTGTTTAAAAGTAGTTAGTTTAATTCTGAGCTGTGAGAGAGGCCTTTCTCTGTGTTCTAATAGAATTCGTTGTCTGGGAACAACACAGGTCTCCCACAGATTCGATTTACTCTAAATTTCACCCCAGCGATTCCTGTTTCATCCACAGACAGCAGGCATGGAGGGCCCTCAGCCAAAGGTTGGCCGCATCAGGAGACTTTGTTGTGTCTCAAATATCTGATTCACTCAGTGGTGCACAGGCCTATACAAGGCTAAAGATGATTCACCTGAATCTAGTCATCTCTGCTAGTAGTGTTAGCTTGCCCTCGCTGGTGTCAGTTCAGTAAATATAAATGAACACGATAATATAAACAAATGTAATAAGTAAAAATGTAAGACATGTAATTCACTGTAGATGAGGGTAATTATGGATTACTTGTAATATTAGGCTTACATTTCTTACATTACTCAAATTAAGTATTCTTAACCCACTCAAGTTACTTTTCAATGTGTGTAGTTAGCATGTAGTTACTTCCTTAAAGAACAGCCAACTACTTACTTTAATCTTTAGTCCTTTGAACTCAGTCCTGTTTTTTTAGATCTTTGGACTAAATAGACAGGCACTCAGGGTCTGTAATAGCTATCTAGACATGCAATATGCCATTTTGTTTGAGTTAATTTTAGAATATACCTAACGGAAAATGGTGTCCTGCATGCAAATTATGGCACAAGGAATTTTATACGCCCTCCTCTGTAAGGATCTGTTACAATTTTTTTCCAGATCAGGACAAAACACAGTGAGATCAAATCATAGCACAATGTAAAAATGTATCTCTGAATGACTTTTATCTGGAAAATACAGTTTCATTGTGTTTAATGCAATTTATGGCCTTTGCTAAGTTGGCTAACTTTATGTTGTATTGCTGTTGATGTGTATATAGGGCTAGAACTCAGAAACATCCACGTAACGCGTGTTTAACCAGATAAATGTATGCCATGATAGTTTAACCTAACATTAAAATGCCCACTTCACTTATTTTTTTTTTACTTCCTCCCCTTTTCAAATGCTGTTACATATGTTTTAACATATTTTACACATGATATAGCTATGATATTTGTAAAGTTACTTACAGAGGAAGTATTATTAGCTGGAGAGGTGCTGTAAAATAAGTGTTTGGTGAGTTCAGTCATAAAAAATTTAATTGTGCTGGGGAAAAACTTGCTTTTACTTGAAGCAAATCTAGGCCATAAATTCAAATTGAGGGATCTGAGCCAGGTGAACCCAGGACTGGTATAAACTAACAAGTTCCCACATGAGCAGTTAGATCTTCTCAAACAGTAGATGAGATTAAGTGTATCAGCCTCACAAATCAATAAAAGCTGCAGTCCAGTCTCAAGGTGGCTAGATGTTGTAAGGATTGCGTCACGCCATTCAGAGCCCGAGAGCGTTCTGTCCTCAGGCCACCCTCCTGCTCCCCTGTGCCTCTCTCCCCCCACAAGGTGGCCCCGATCCGAGCAGAATGATGAAACGTTCTCTCAATAGCCCTTGAAAAACGATAACGTCGCCTTTCGTGAATCACCCGGGCACGAGACGGGAGTTGTGACCGGAGGGTGTCCCCCCAACGTCCCTCACCCACCCCCCCCTTCCCCATCTTTGGAACACCGCCAGCGGGTTCATTAACTCGCGCTGTCGCCTCGCCTGGCTGCCGCTGATGTGAAGCAGAGATTTCCAGATTTCGCTGTGACTCGAGCTTCCGCCAACGGGCCGCGGTTTCCTCCCAAGCCAATTAGCCTAGTTCGATCGCCCTTAACACAGTACGGTGAGGTGCAGCAGGTCTCAGAATTGACTGGACTATTGTATGTGAATGCAAATAACCGACACAAAAATGTAAACACCAATGAAAAGCCTCCAAATACCGTATCCGACTGCCACGTTTTGTAGTAAGACATGTATGTGACATGGCGTAGTCCACCAACTTCAAAACCAATGCCTGAAACTTCTCACGAGGAAAACAACACCTCTCTTCTTGGAAAAAGTAAATGACATTTGGTTGCTGGAAAAAAACAATGGAAAAATTTTCTTTTTTTAAATATTATCTCAAAAATAATATATTATCTCATACATATTGGAACTCCCCCACCCCCACTCCACCCCCCTTGACTCTCTGAGCAGTCACAGTAGACCTTGGTGAAAGGATAAATATCTGTTCATTTGTATTGAGCCCTCAACATTAATCTAAATTAAGTAGACCCCCATCAGCTAGGTCATTGCTGCTATTCCTGTAGAATAGCTGGTGAAAAGTTACCATTCAGTGCCTTATTTCGCTGAAGACAAGGAACCTATTTTGTTATTGGAAAGACTTGAGTTTTTCATTCACGAGAAACAAGCATACTAAGCAGACAGAAATAGCTAGGCCTCCAGCACAGTCTATATGTATTCTAAAGAGGAACCACTTGGGAATGTAGACCTACAAAACAAGGTAAACAGTCTTTATGGTTCGTGTAAATAATCGGTGGATCCTAACAAAGACTTCCCGGTGTTTATCATCTCATGAAAGGGTCTCTCAGAGATGCGGTCTCCCTGGTGAGGCCCACGTTTATGGCATGAACGCTAGCGCAGACGCTCAAAGCGAAAAAAAGATGACTCCGTTGTCAATTCAGACTGTCAGGAAGAAAAGAGAACAGAAAACTCAACCCCCCGTCAAAAACGTGTTCCTCGAAGATGCTAAAAGGCAGTTCTCAGAACGCCATATGAAATATTTAGCGTTGCTGCTTGTTCTCCTGTTATGTTAACGGACTCTGCCTGGCGTTGACCTGTGGTATTCTCAGCATGGAAAAAAGTGTTTCTTTGGAGAGCAAAAGGAAGGGGAGGGGGGACCAGTGTATGTAAGCTGCAGGAGAATCACAAACACAGTCTGTCTCACACAGGCCAACGCCTGGCATTGTGTACGAACACACTACAAGCTCTGCTTAGGTCAAGGTTAAAGAGTCCATTTATTGTCCCAATCCAGACCCTAGCTTTAGTAAATGAATTGGAAAGCACAGATCAAACCTATTTGACACAGACTAATGCACAGTTAAAACCATCTGCAGCCCTTAATGGAGAAAAAACAAAATTAACAATTGATAGGGCTGCTCGTTAATTTCAGATGGTGATCGAGGCTCGAAACAGATGTTGCCATAGAAGATTGATATAAAATGTGTAAACAAACATTTGTTTTCATCCATGTTTCCTACAAACAATATGGCACCTACAGGATGAAGTGAAGTCTTACAGAATGCCAATGACTTGTGATATTATAAATAACGATTGATAGTTATTATATATGATTACTCATGTGCAAATCTGTTTAGCTGTGAAATTTAAACACATTTCTCAGTGCCGTTTATGTTTCACGATGAACAAGAATGTTCCATAATGCTACACCTGAAATAGTGAGTCCACAGTGTCTGGCATGTCTAAGACTTAAAGAAATAGGATACAACCCTTGTCCCAGCTGTACTAGGGAGGAATAGGGGTTCAGCCAGGTAAATCATGTCATTGCTCTCTAGCGGCCTCTCCTGGCTGGGAGACCATCTGCGAGGTCATGAACTAACATGTTTACTTTATGCTCCTCTGATGGCATTGATAGTATGTGGCAAGTGTCTGCTGTGTGAAAAATAGTGATTTTTGTTGAGATGTAATTGGGAGGAAGTCTTCACACTTTAAGTCCATGGCTGCCTCCTCCTGAGTTGATGGGAAAGGGTTGCTAAGCAGTTCAGTAGAGTTCAGTAAAATAAAAAATAAAATAAAAAGGCAGTCACCCTGGTAAGATTTTCCCTGAGTCTGTCAGAAGTGATGGGCTCACAACAATTGATTTTGGGCGGGAAAAAAGTAGGGGAATAAAGAATACAAAAACACCAGCAAAACTAACAAAAACATGTTTGTGTCTTTTTTTAATGGCAGTGCAATTCTCTTCCTCTTTTTTTCCTCTCTGTCACAGAAGCTGGCTGTCAGGAGCTGCCCCGTGGGGAATGGCAAGCCCCTCTCCCTCATCAATCCAAGCCAAAGCATAGCCATCTCCGTGACGCCGGCCAAGGCTGCCGTCTCCATGGTGACAGCGCATATGAACGGACAGAAGGCTCCGGGCCCCGAGCCGCTGCAGACGGCCCCCGCCGGACCCCAGGCGGCGGGTAAAGCAGCCGGAGGAGGGAGTCCGCCCCCGAGCAGGACGGCCGGAGAGCCGCCTTCATCTCAGGTACCGTCACCAATCCTTTTACTGAACTTCACTGCACTGCTGCTGCAGAAAAAGGATAAACTGACTAAGGCATAATAAAAGCCCACATTCCTCACAAACTTTTCACGCAACACTGCTGATTCAAATCCAATTCAGATTTTTTTCAGTAACGATTCTTGAGTAATGAGAGTTCATGATTGTATAAGCTGCTTCAGTCATCTCTTACTCATGTCAACCCTGTACGAATGGGTCCCACCCCTCATGCATATTCATAAGACCGTTTGAATGACAGTTTGTCTAGCCACTGTCATTCAAGATAGATTGATTTACTAAAATATGCATGGACACATGCATGGACCATTTATCATACTAAATGTTAGCTGACATATTTTACTTCATATAGACTAGCCAACAAAATTGTTGTTTCAGCCTCAAACACCAGGACCTGCTGTTAATTACTGACAGGGCACTGGAAAAGTCACATTGGTATAATAGAGCCTTCAGCTAATCACGGGGTGACCTGGCTATTCCCGTACTCATGTTATATTAGTGTTCAGCCAATCACAGAGTGACAGGTAGAAGAGTGACGCTACTGTAACCAGAGAGCTGTGATGGTTTGAGCAGGTTGCCGGGTTGTGTTTGGGCCAGAGACCTTCCAGCATGTAATTTCAGGATTGACTCATTCTGCATACTCGTTACAACTGTATAGTTGGTCCGAATGTTCTGTTCCCATCATTATGTATTATTATGTATTTCTGTTATTGCTTGAAGCAGATACTGACTGATGATGAGATTTGATCATTATGAGATAGGAGCATTTTTTGTTAATGTAAGATAGAGAAATATGATAAGAAGAAAGAGAGGAAGGACAGACTAACTGAAGTTTGAGACTTAATTGTACAGAGGCGTTAAGTTGTACCTGAATTCTGTGCACAAACAGGAGGTCACAGGGTATAAAATCTGTAAAGTGATACACTGTGTGCAGTAGAATGCATCCATTATATTCACTTTCACAAATGAAAGCAGTTTTGCCAGTTCCAGGTGAGAGGGTTATTTTGTATGCACACAGTACATTCAGACTAAGTAAACTCAAAAATAATGTATTATCCACAAAAATTCTTTTGAAATTTATCTGCAATGAGAGATTGACTAAATGTGGAATGAAAGATATAATTCATCTTGTATGGCAGGAAATCACAAAATATGAAACACTGAACTATTTTTTTTTATCGATGTAAATAAAAGGAGAACAAAATTTATTGGTTATCAGCGCCCGCAGTTTGTTTTGAGGAAAGGGAGTGGGCTAAGCCCAGTGTTCTCTCCTGACCAGAGAAATACTCTGGTGAAGAAAAACAACGTGTCACCTTCAAAGTAAATTTTTCAAATTAAAATGAAATTTATCTGTGCCGAATATGGATGGGTGAAACTTCATTTTTCTAAAATGGAACATCAGAGAGAAGCTGAGGACAGGCAAGCAATAAGAGTGCGAGTGCGACTGTGCGTTCTTATCTTTCCTTTGGCTCCATTGTGGGCCTCCTTGGATAATAACTGGGATCCATCTCGTCCCCAGGCCCGTCTCTGTGCTTGCCCACTTGAAGGCCAAGAGGCTATTTATATTTTTCTTTCACATTTTTTCTGAGGTTTACCTATTTTTTCTACCTATTTATCTTTCCTTTTTTCCAAAAAAACAAAAACACTTGAATCTTGGGAAGGCAATTTTGATTGTTTCCTGCTTTTATGGCATTATTTTTTTTTTGTGCGGAAAGGCCCCTCCCCCATCTAGTCTGTATTGGCTTCTCCAAGTCATGAGTGGAAGAAATGAAGGACGTTTTTAGAGAAAGAAAAGGGTTTTTGAATGCCAGTAATTAGAAGGTGTATTCAGAGTCTAACCTTGAGTGACACACATTACATACTGCACTATAGTGGTGTGTGTGTGTGTGCGTGTGTGTGTGTGACTGTATGCATGTATTTCTACACATACAGTCTGGAACATTTAATTTTGGGAAAGGTATAGGCTACTTTTCTCGAGTTTAATTTTTATATGGTGGAATAAGTCTATATGCATGAAAGTCTTTATGGTTAAAAGCTTTAAATTTTGACTAATGAAATTGTAACTTTTGATTCCCTGGTTGAAATCAAATAGTTACCACAGTTGCTATAAATAATCTGCCCATGCCACTGTTTTTGTTGAAAACGGCACCTTTGTTTAGTGGGAAGGTCAGAATGCTTTTTCCTTTTAATTGAATCTAACCCTTAATAAAACACAGCTGCAGGATAATGTCGTGACATTTCCACAGGTATGAAAACAGAACATGCCTCAAGGTTTTATCGAGCCAGGGAAACACAATGAGAAAACCCAAAGGGTAGTATCTGAATGCAGGGGAACCAAATTTTTAGTGCTTCCGTGGGCCAGTCAAATTCAAAGAGCTGGAGCACATCAATCGCCATTAAACAGACTTGGTGCAACAGTACAGTGTTGTGACGGTTAAGACCCAGTCCTTGAAAAAGTGACTTTTAGCAAATCGGTCTCTTTTCAGAAAAGGATTCCTGCTTTCAGAACAAGCTCTGCTTTTCACTGCTATGGCCTGCATGTTTTCCGGAAGCATCTGAATAGTCTTTATATGGAGGCCAAGGCTGATGCTCTCCCCTCCCCCATAATCCTTTGTGTCCAGTCACTGCACAGTGAAAGGTGTCACTTCCTTTTAAGTGGCATCACTCAGTATTGATGATACTGGCGTTTCATTGACAGTAAATGCAATGTAAAGCCATAATCATCAATACTGCTGATTAATAGTGTAGTTATTGTTTCATCATAATTTGAAAATTAGGGTATGCTCATTTTTAAAAAGGTAACTAGTGATTTATTATTTTTGTTGCTGTTGTAGTTGCTTCATTTACTCAATGCCACACTACATTGTATCCAACAGCTACTGCATAATACAGGATCAATGAAAGTGCAATAACAGTTTTATGCTGCAATGTAGAGTGTCATTGTTTTACTTGTATGAAAATTTCTTGCAGTTATTTTTGTATATGGCCATATGAAATGGTGGCCGTCCTGTTGCGCTCGCTCTTGTGGAGTGAGGTCTGCTTAAGAAAGTACAGCACGCAGCTCTGTCTGTAGAGGGGGGTGGGCCTCTGGGAAAGCACCAATCACAGCTCTTTCTGCAGAGGGGGGAGGGGCCTCTGAAAAGCACCATACACAACTCTACATTTGCAGTATGTGATTTAGGTTGGCACCATACCTAATTTTACCAGACTAGTAACATGAAGGAGCATTCGTCTACAGTGTAACAGTGACTGCCACCAGTGACCCCTGCAGTGTACACAAAATAGTGCGGCACCATGGCTAGATGCATTTTAGTGGCATATTGAAGAACACGCTAAGGCTGAGATTTCAAGATAAATCTCGATCCATGGTCCAAATTTCCATGGAAGCAAGTATTGGACCATCTCTTTGAAAATGGAAAATAAATATGAAATATGCCTTGACAAATAAATTGAAGGGTAGTAATATCCTGCTGTTTTTGAGGCCATTTGCAATATTTCAGAATGCATTAGTGGCCTTGTGCCCCCCGCTACACCTTTAAGGGCTTTTCACCCCCTCAGATGTACAGAGAAGTGAGCAGTGTTCAAAGTGACTGCAATCACCACATTCTCATCACAAAAACATCACTGAGGAAGTGCAGTAAGTGAAATATGCCTATTTGCTTGATTAAAGGAAGCTAATGGTTGCAGGACAGGAAGTGCTAACAGTAATTTCTTCTTATATTGAGAAAATAATTCTGCCCTGAATCTCAAACAAGCCATGAGCAACTACCTTTCAGTTATTTTCGGTGCTTTTGCAGACACAGTTTACTGGAGGCTTCCATTTATTTTCAAGAATTTACACATTAAATATAATCAAACATCATCGCTATAATCTCCAGCACAACTTCGTAAGCTTATGCAGAATTTGTTGGCAAACCAAGAAAGCAACCAAGCTGTGCTAAAAACTGGTTTTAACTTGTTGTTTGTGCACTAATAATTTAATGTTAACTGAACAATTTCCTCGCAGCCATTTTTGCCATTTCTGCTGTAGATAGTAGTATGTACTCTTGTTTCATTCATTGGTTTACATGCTATAATTTTGATGTTACTAATGCACTGAAGTGAATGGATAAAAAATTGTGTTAGCAAAACAGTAGTGCAGCAGTTTCTTGTCTGCTGCTAGTCAGGTCCACCAATGAACAATTTTCACCAAGGAACAAAGATGTAGTTCTCCACTAGCTTCAGTTCGCCAATCAATTTTTATTATTGAAACAATTAAAACTAGCTAATCAATATACAGTACGGTAAACTAATGGGAGAGCTTAGCTCTTGTTAGGGCTAGGCAGCTCAGCTGTTTGTGAAAGTACTGCAGGGGTTTTTATGTGGCCATTAATGGGAATGTTAGGGAAAACTGAGTCTGAAGGGATGACTAGAAGTGTATGACCATGGGCAGGGAAAGCTACTGCCTGGGAATAAGCTAGCTAATGCTGGCGGAGTAGGAACACAAGATAACCTCCGTTTTTTGCTAGACCTGTCCAACTCTTCATGGATAATTCATATTCCACATTCATATGTTATATTAGCTTACCCTGTGGCACTGCAAACTCTGAACAAACCCTCACAAACTCCAAATCTCTCTCTCTCTCTCTCTCTCTCTCCTCTCTCTCACCCCTCTCCCCCTTTTTGCTATTTTGGCAAGTCAACAATCATTATATTGCCAAATCAACATACAGGAAAACGGGGCACTACATACATAACATTGCATGATGTGAAATGCTCACAAACAATGAATTACAGTGTGAAGAACATAACCAATATTTGTGAATTATGTTTTCATAACACATATACTATAGGCTAAAAAAAATTAAATTCAGGTTTATTAACCATTTAAACTGAAATTCCCTCATATGTATGTGTTTTTCTGGGACAGCAGGATAGTATAATGGTTTGGGAGCTGGGTTTGTAACCCCAAAGTTGCACATTCAGTGTTCAGGCTGGACACTGTTGTGGTTACCCTTGAGCAAGGAGCTTGACTCCAATTTCTTTGATAAATATGCAGTTATGTAAATGGATAGTGTGTACAAAAGTGAAACTGTGTAAGTCCCTCTGGATAAAAGTCTCAGGTAAATCTCTTATTGTGAAAATCTCTGTCTCTCAGATGCTGGGACCACTCACAGCTGTGCCCATAAAGGTGCCACAGGTCAGCTCCCTGACGCAGCTGGCAGTGAAGGCACCAGCAGTGCTACCTCAGGTAAGGGGACCTCCCTCATTCACAGAGTCATATTTATCAGCCAATCAGCAATCACAGAGTGATAGCACTCAGCCTACCAGCATTCACTGAACTATCCAATCAGGAGTGTTCAGGCCATTGTCTGTATTTTATTCATCATATATTTTCAAAATGAAAAATATATATTCTGTGAGGGTGGTTACTATGAATTGCATATAATTAATTAATTTCCAACTATGTATTTAAAAGCACATACATTTGACTATACGTGTCTATACAGACGTGACTATACGAGGAATTCACTCATTTACTTCTCAGTCCGACCCACAAACCCTCTCAAAAGTTAATGTAAGTTGTAGAATTTTGGTCTGGTAACACGCTGCGGTGGTCATGGCTATCATAAATGCAGGAAAATATGTAAATACACAATTATGTATGTTCTGTGACTCATTTCCTTTCCAGTTCTGTTGCTGCACCAACTGAGCAAAAGGTATCTTGCTTATTTGAGTTGAGCTCTGTGCGGTTACTCAGATGACCACAAGATGGCGCAAACGTACACACAGCCTTTCAGACGCATTTATCCAAGCCATTGGACACGTTGAAAATTTTGCACATGCAATTCCAAGAACATGATTTGTGATTTTAGCAAATTAACTACCTCAACCAATCACATGTTTTGGTGCAAATACTTTAGTAGATTAGAACCATAGGGGCATATTTTGATAATTTTAGCACATGGTCTGATGCATAGCACAAATTAATTTAGGACATGCCTAAATCAAATTGTTCTAGTTAGACAGTGATATTGACCTTGGTATTTGATGAAATTGTGGTTGTTAGCAATGCTTTGTATAATGCACTTTTTCCACTGTGGTGTACAAGTTTGTGAGAGTCTCCTGTCCATTTCCGGCCTCTAGGTTAGGCCAAAGACCCAGATCCCAGACAGCCTCCCCCAGAGCCCGGCCCAGGAACAGCAGGCCAGCCGGCCCCCTAACCTCCAGGGGGTCACCGCCATGGTCAGCCCCCGTTCCCCAGGCCCCGCCCTGTCTGTTGCCCCGCCCACAAAACTGGCCAACGGGCGGGCGGACAGCGGAACGGGCGCGGGCGTGGCCTACGCCATCATCTCCGCGTCTCCGACGGGGCCTGTGTCCGTGTCGGCCGTCAGCGAGGCGGTGGAGGTACACCCGCTGCTCTTCAGTGCAGAAAGCAAGGTCTGGCTCCTATTGGCTCTCCCTTGCGCTTAACACGGTTTCTCACATGCTCTGTTCCATAGCCAAACACTGCGGCAAACATCAGCTTAACCAGTATGCAGTTAAAATAACACTTTTGCAACAATTTGTATTGGTCCCTCTCTACAGTGGCTGTATGTCTCAAACAGGACAACACCATAACAGAAAAATCTCTCAACATACCTGTTATAGTCCACGACCTAGTCATATTCTAAGACCCATTATTTTCTTTATTTTGTGTTCACTTAATGTTAATTAATTATTGGATAAAGATTAAACCTGGTCCTCAGGTTCGATGTTGGGTTGTTGGTTCATATATGAGCTTGAATGTAATTTTTTAATTCAGGGGAGCTGGTTCACCTCATTCTTGTGTCTGTGACTCTGTTGTTAGGTTATCATTATCCAGCCCCAGGTCCCCATTGTTTCCCAGAATTCACCTGAGCCACAGATCAACAGCCTTGAGCAGGAGACCACACCCACACCGTCTCCTCCCGCCAATAAGATGGAGGAAGAAGATCCAGAGGTGAGCGCTGCGCTTCCTGTCCTAAACCATTATTTAGGCAAACCATCCATCCCATTTGTAAATATGAACGTCCAAACAGCAAACAAAAACATTATTATTATTTGTTAGTATTCACACATTTCCCTCATGCCAGTAGAGACCGCAAGCATGGCATTTTTTTCAGATTTCTGAAGAGTGGGCATATGGTTGACATGGCTCGTTAAGGTAGAAAGGCCCTTGGTTCAATGTTGAATCACGTATTAAAAATTATGACAAAGGGAGCTCTTTCATTTGAGAAATGTGTCATATAAAAGATCTTTTCAGTGTTTTCACCTACTTGTGGCTTCATCAGTTTGTGTATACAAACACAAAGCGAAACTGACTTGAATCATTTCTCTTGCGAACCATGCAGCTATCATGGCATTTGGATGTTGCTCCACCCACCCATTCACTCATTTCATTCTACTTGAACATTGAATCTTTATCTTTCTACATTTTTATCTGAGCCCCCCTCTGTTGCTAACTTGTTTACTGTATGGAGTCTCGCTCACAGCTATCAGCCTGACAAAGTGTGTTTCATCCCCACAGAAAATCACTTTCATGGTTGCCCTTGGCCTAGTGACCACAGAACATCTGGAAGGTTAGTTTGATATTCTCACAGAGCGCTGTGATGGATTCTCTGTGTTGTCTGTGCGCTGCCATTGTGTTGCATATTATTATGAGTATTATTATTATTAATGTTAATGTTATTGTTTATTTATGTATTTATTTTTTCTTAATTTACCCTGTGAAATTATCTGGGGTATTACTCCCATTCTGTGATCACAGAAAAAAGTCTGCATTATAGGAATATTATTTTTGCCTTACATGCATACACAGAAACACATGCAGCCACACACACACAAATTGTATCTTTAAATTACGAAATATTATCAGGCCCTAAGAAATAAATGTGAATTTGCTTTCGTTAAAGTTATAAATAAATACTTCTGTGGACATTAATTGATAGTATATCCATGTAGTTTCCAGTATAATTTCAAAATACAAGAGATCCTTCGTAATCTGGAAGTCTGTAACCAGTAATATGAAAAAGTACAACCATTCTAATTGCCTAAATTTTAAATTCTAAATGCCTTATTAATATCAAACATGGATGCAAAAGCGAAATGATGAAATTGAATTGCTATCACATTTTGGATAGATAAAGAATGCAAAATGGAATGTTAAGATCCATGGTAGCATTAGCCATGAGCCTTGCAGGAATCATACTGTTACAAAAAGCTGTTTCTGGTAAAAGGTGGGCGGCTTCAAGCTGCTGCACATTTGGCTCTAAGTGCTGTACAACTGAAGTAAATAGGATTAAATAAAGTGCTGATCACTAGAATATCAGTGCTGAAGGGCCAGAGCAGCAGTGTTGGCGAAAGCTTCTTTATCGAAAAAGAAAGAACACGCACCACATTGTCAGTCTATTGTGCTGCAGCTGAATGAATAGATATAACATAATCACTGGCATGACGGGACTTGTGCTCTCCTGGAATTGCAGAGATCCAGAGCAAGAGACAGGAGAGGAAGAGACGAAGCACAGCAAACCCGGCCTACAGCGGCCTGCTCGAGCCTGAGGTATATGGAGAGTCAAATGCATCATGGGAAATAACACTGTCACACAAAAACAACCTAAAAACTATATACATTTTACAGATGTGCAATAGGAAATTACCAATGCTATACTGTTATAAAATTTAATAACCATTAAGGAATTGCATTAGCAGTCAATCATATTCTTACACAGATTTTGATGACATTTGGTTGTATATGTGTATATCGTTGTTTTGAGTTGTGCTAATTGCTCATTTTTTTCACTCTCTGATTTTGCTTTGCAGCGTAAGCGACTAACGTCAAATTATTTGAACAGTCCAAACTACCTGCCAGCAAGAGGTAAACACCATCTCAGCTGAGACTATTACTCACATACACAAATGCATGCTAATACAAAGACTTCGAAGTACACCCTGTCCCCAGGTTATGAGTGAGATCCGTTCCTAAATCTGTAAGTCAGATTTATGCAAATTGTATGCAGATATGAACAGGTACATATGGTTTGTATCTAGCGTCAGTTAGTCAAAGGTTTGTCTTAGTATATAGTATATATTTTACCTTCATTTGCATATAAAACACTTAAGATACACTTACAAATGCACAAAAGCATCCTAAACACAATAACACAGTATGTAATAATAATAATAATAATAATAATATGAGTAATTACATGTACATATGGTACTGTACTAAAGAGAGAGAGAGAGAGAGAATGTGCCCTTGCATCGGATTTACGCTCTGGAGCCATGGTTACAAGGGTAAATGCTACGAGAAAATTAGAAACCAAATACAAAGTTACACACTTGTTAACAGCACTGTGATCCGATTCAAACTGGCGGGCTCCAGCCAACGAAACGCTGAAGCCGCAGAATGTTTTCATGAGCGTCACAAAGTAGCGCATGCATTCGTTATCACTAACCATTGTATTTAACTCAGTCTTTTAATGTAAGAGGCTTTATGGCAGTCTGTTTGCGAGTACGAGTTGTCCGTAAGTCGGACATTCGTAACCCAGAGACTGTCTGTACATAAAAGGATATGACACATATTACTATAGTAGAGACTTGGGACAACTAATGGAACGTGTGTGTCACTATCGTTTCAGTGTTCTTTCCTAGAGCTACTGCATGGCTTTCCACTCTCACCCCACTCTCTGTATCTCCATCCAGTCTTATTGTCTGCTATTAACTTATTCTCTGCTTCCTGCTTGCATGCTAGTCAATGAGGATCTGTGCTGGAAGGTAGGTAGCCTGTCTGTAGCTCTTCTCTGTGTGTTTTGGGGAGAGATGGATATATAAATTATGTAATTATAATGTAAATTTATTGTAAATTATGATGATACTCAATACTTGTTGCTAATATTCAGTGATGTTGCACTTCATGCTGCTGTCTTGTACAAACATTATATACACTGGACACAGGATGAAATATGCAGTATCTAGTAACAATAGTTCTGCAATAAGCATAAAATTTCATGCAGCATGTGCTATGGGTTAGCTGAAATAAGGAACAGTAGAGATAAGCACAGTTTATAGCACAGTGATATATATACACACACACACACACATACATATTTGTTTTGTTTTCTGAAATGGCTCAACTGGTTTGGCCGTTCGAATTCCTTCAAAAGATGTCTTTCCTTTTCTAAATATCCAGTAGCTGAAATGATGTACTAGTATCTATTATAACTTTACAGTATTACAATGGAATAAAAATTGCACCTGTTATATCATTCCAGAGCTATGAAATCCTATTTTTTAGCAAGCTGGTGGGCAGTGAATGCTCCAGGTTGCTTTGCCTTAAACAACATAGGAAGGAACTGGAATTACTACTCATACTACTACTACTACAAATAATAATGATAATAAGAGGAAGAAAAAAATTTTTCTTCCGTGAAGTAATTGTAATTTTTTTTATTATATTCTGGCAACCCACCACCTTTAATAAACCAGCAAAACAAAATGTAACCATTTAATTAATTTTCTGACATGCTCATATCTAGTACATTTCTGTGTGGTGGAATAACGGTTGGGTAAAAATCCATCTCAGAGTTTCCTTAAACTGGGATCTCTGGTAGTCTGAGCGGTTTCTGTTCTCGAGCACAGCAGGCAAACCCTTTTGATTTCGCATTCGTTTTGTTCATTTCTCCGTGGCCACCTCGAACCCCTCAAGGCTCCGCTCCTGCTCGTAGCCGCCTCTGTCTGAGCGCTCGTAACGCTCAGATTTTACACTGCCTGTCACAGCCGGTCCTCCAATTATGTGTTTTTTTTTGGGGGGGGGGGGGCCTATTCAACGCGTCTAATCTCAAGGACAGCTTCTCTTGGTGGAGCTGTCTTTTTATTGCAAATTGAAAAGTTGTGCTGCTTCAGGAACTATAGATGAGGATTTTTCATCCTAAGGGGTTGGCTGTAAAGCGCAAGAGGCTCTTCAGTACAAGTAGTCGTCTGCCACAAATAAATCTTTAAATTTCAGTACAAAGAGTCAGAACTGTGAAGGACGTTTCTTCCATACTTAACCTCACCACCACAAGTTGATGGCCACAGCACAGCATAACCACTTGTCACACCATTGGTTGTTTTTGCTTTGCTTTATTTAGCTATTGTTGTCTTTATCCAGGTTGAATTCAAGTGAATACAGTCTATTCATGTATTATCCATTTTATATAGCTGTGTATGGTCATAATAATGTGACCTTCGTCGCAGGATAAAGGCAAAGGTCACACCTAAGGACATGAGCTCACAGCTTCTGGAGCCTCATTTATAAGACAAATAAATGTGACCTTTGAACCGCTGACATTATTAAAACATTACGATTCATGTAGGGATACAAATATGGATATTGCAATGAAAACAAACTTATTGGCTTTTTAAAATTAAAATGACCACTACTCTTGTTCTGTTGGAAGACCTTTGTGAACAGATGGTGAAGCTGTTTTCGGCATGTTTTTGGATACTGGCCAGATTGAGCATGATCAAGCAAATTACACCGCCTAATAAATTATAATAAACCACCATATAAGGCTGTTTCCAGGGCGGAGACATAGAGCTCATAAAGCATTGTTCATGTGCGCATACTTTTGAAATATTTGTTATTCATTTTTATAATATGTGTTGTCTCAAAGTATGACATTTACATGAGCGTACATTCATTTTTATAAATCCCTTGTAAGCAAAATATGACAAATGATGTTTGGATCAAATTAAAGGAAAACCTGATTTTTATAAATGAGGCCATTGGTTTGAGGTCTTGCTCTGCAGCTCTTTTTACTGTGTGTCCTGCAGGAGGACTTGGAGCATGATGAGCACTGTGCTGTGTGCAAAGAAGAAGGGGAGCTCCTGCCCTGCCACAGCTGCACCCGCGCCTACCACCCCGACTGCCTCTACCCCCCGCTGAAGACCCCGCCCAAGGGGGCCTGGCACTGTCCCAAGTGCCAGAAAAAGGTATGACCCATTTCAAAATGCAGGTCCTTGCTGGTGAGATTTCTGGGCTCTTCTCAATTAGCAGGCAACCACTGTACATGTCAGGTTGAGGAGAGCTACAATCATAAACTTATTGTTTCTGATTGTAGCCACTCAAACTTTGTGCCATGTTTTACACAGTTTGCTATCAGCCTCTTGTGGCAATCCCAAGAGGTACATCAGGCAATGCCGACGATATTGCTGTCTAAATACCTGTCTGACTGCGCTGTCAGGTGACCTGGAATGTTGCCCACAGCCTTTCCTCAGGAGTCCCCCAGGAGCCTGTTCTAGGTCTCCTTCTGTTTTCTTTGGACACAAAATTCCCCATGGCTTCAGCTACTGCTGTGCTGACAATGATGCATCTAAGCCTGCTGCACTGATATTTCTAGTTGAATAGTTGTCATCTCAAAGTTGCCAGCTGCATTCTCATCTCATGAGGACCTCTCTCCACTTCCCTTGATAACATGATGGTGTCACAATCTGTCCTGCCAAGGATCTTGATCTGGTTCTGAATAACAAGATTCCTGTCGCTAAGAATGTGAGAAGAGTTACCTAGGACTGTAAATGTTTTCTTAACCATATCCACAAAATCTTCTATTTTTTGCCACATATATTACCCAGCTCATTATCCAGGCCTTGAACAGACTTTTATATCCCTTTTTTCTTGTCTACCTCTCAGTTTAAGAACCTGTAAACACTGAACACTGCTTTCTCTGGGTTGAATAACCCTACTTATGCTACCTTTAACTTCAGTCTCTTAAATCAGTTAATACTTCAGTGTAGTGTATGCTTGAATTCCCTTTTTCATCCACTGGAACTTTTAAGTTTTGTTTTATATTTACATAATCACTAGTGGTTGTGATGAAGATGACTTATTCATATGCTCTTTGCATAGCTTTTTCATATGCACTTTTGTAAAGCACTCTGGATAAGATCTGATAAACAACTAAATGTAATGTAAATGTAAAACTTCTGCCAGAACTTTGGCAATTTTGTTAGAAGAGTAGCTCCATGTCTTGCTACTTTAAAAGTTTTGAAACTTCAAAAACTGTGAAATTTAAATAGATTTAAAATCTAAATGAGAGCATTTCAGGAAATACAATAATCTAAGCGAGAGACGTTTGGATATGTACCAGATATTTCAAGAGCCAGTCATAGATAGCTTGAAATACAGCTATGCTTTCAAAATCACTGTGATATTCATTTGCAAGGAAGGAGTCTTTTTGAATGAGGTATATGTTTTGTATACTTGTATATGATGTATATCTTTTAATATATAATATATATTTGTTGTTTTACTTTTATAGGTACTAAACAAAGACAACATGTCATGGCCGCAGAATTTCATTCAGTCATACATAACACACAAAACAGGTAAGTAACAGTGAAAAGAGACTCGGTACAAAAGGTACCGATTGTGATTTTCTTTGCACTTTGTATTTTGAAAAGTAGTTGAGTGGATTTGGTGACTTCTTTCCCTTCTCTGTGTGTGTACGAGGCCGGATTGAGGGCATTGGTTATGTGTGTGCTTATGCGAGGTTGGATCTGGATATAGTGATTGCTCGTGTGTTTGTTTGATGGCGAATTGGAGGGTGGGGATTTCTATTTGCTCTTTGTATGTTTTTAAATCGTGGTCCGCTCTCCCTGTACAGTGAGGCAAGAGGAGAGGAGGAGGCTGAGGAGGAGGAACGTTGAGCTGAAGAAAGCATTTTCCCTGCTTGAGGAAGACCACCAAAAGCTTAGCCAAGCCCTCAAGGTACGCCCTGTCCCCACATACACTTACGCACATTTGCGTATGTCACTATGACCGTGGTGTACACGCCCATGCCCGTTAGTGGCCACCATCTACACACCACATGACTCTGAAATATCCCCATCATTCCCATCCACATTTACAAGGGAAGAATTGGGATTGGATGAAGTTACACTGATAGCAGAATGTACTCAGAACTTAATTATTATTTAGCCACTGTCTTTCACTGCTTCATATCATGGGAAAGTACTTGCTTATATAAGTAGGAAATCATGAACGTAAATGTAACCTGCCCCAGCCCTATTACAGGTGTGATGTCGAGACGTTTTAGTGTCCAGGTTATACATCCAATCCGTACACACTCATGTCTTGTCACGAATCTTGTTCCCTGTGTTTGTGGTCCCTTCCATTGATTGTGCTGAGGTTATAAGACTTGAACCTGAAACTGTCTTGTATGCCATTTTTTCATACTTAGATTTTCAATGGTATTTTGTGTATGGGTCTTGTTTTCTGTCTTACACTCAGCATTTTTTCCACAAATGATTTTATAAGAGGAAAAATATGGACAAGAACATGTATATCATAAGTTGTGTGTATCAGTCTTGTATGTAAATGATGTGTGGATGTAATACCTCTCTCCTGTCCTTTAGGAGTGCATGGATGTGAAGAGCAGCCTGCTGGGACAGCAGAAGGACACACAGGCCCGCCTGGACCGCCTGAGGGCTCTGATCCGCCTCATTCAGCGAGACCAGGTCATCCAAGTCACCATGATGGCCACTACCACCACGGACGCCTCCCTGCTCTCCCTCCCCTGGATCAAACCCACCAGCACAGCGCACCCTGCAGGCACCTCCATGCTACTGCAGAAAGGCCTGCCCCAGACCCAGGGCAACAACTAGCCCCAAATGCAACGCTCTCCATAAACCCTTGATTTACCCAACGAGCCCAGTGGCCGCCTGCCAAAAAGCTGGCCATCATCTGCATAATCTCAAAAAAACAAAACGACACAAAAACTTTGCTTTTTTTATATGTTTGAAGTACCATCCAAAGGTATCCACAAACAGAAATACTGCAGTCCACCCACAGTCTTTGAAGAACTGTTGCGGCAAAACATGTACCGCACAAGGTTCACAAGCGAGTATTATTTTTTTAAACCCAACACCTTCAGTGCTTACAAAATTTTTTTAAACTCATTGTTTTTTTTAATTTCTTAATGTTCTTGGCCTTAATGTATTTACAAATATTAAATATTGCCTGTCAGATTTATGAAAAGAAATATTCTGTGAGGCAAGGTTTTTTTTACAAGGGTAATAAGGACTGTTTTAAACACAATAAGGGAGAAGACAAATATCTATTCATGTTAGTTACAGAAAAATACCACACATTTAATGGACTGTACATTGATGTATTCGAGTAGATACTCAAATTAACTCTCCCATAAGCAGTGTTTGCCATATAAATTCAGGTGAGAGAGGGAAAGTTGTTCTTTGTGTATGTATGAACCTTCAAACAAAAGAGAAAATGACGTTTTACAGTGTTAATGAAATCGAACAAAAAGCATTTAAAGAGAATACAGAATTTAGCATTTCTTGTGAAGAGTTTAGTATTTTCATGCCAACGCCTGTTGATTATGGGATATTAAGTATCGGAGGAGGGACAACTGTGCGGGTGTATCATTTTGCAGGTCCTTCTATATTGTCTTTTTTATCGTTATTGAATCACACACTGAGATGCTGTTATTTAAAATAGATGTTTTTTCGAGAGGCCAAACATATTCTTTTGAGTGTGTTGTCCTCCCATTCTTATATTTATACTATCATTCACCAGTATAGAAAAATATGCCAAAAAATTTACATTTTTGTACTGGGAAATCATATTTATTTCCCCTGCTTGCCTTTTTCATACTTGCTTTCATGTCAAGCTGATCTTTCTTCCTAAAGACATTGCCATTTTACCACTGAGAGCCCTCATAAACAAAATGTTATCTACTCAATGGTACAAAAATACACTGCCTTGAATAGAAGAACTTTGAATTCCCATAGTTTATATTGTATAGCAGTTGATTTTTAAGCGATCGGCACAGAGACTACCTGGAGTGTCCTTTTACAGGGAAAAAGCTCTAATTGTGGGCAGTTAGATTTCCATTGTCCATCTTCCTGTGACAGCAATGGTTTTGGTGGGTACAAAAGTGGGCCTCATCCACTGGTTCGAACCCAAACTGCTAAAAGTAAAATTCTTGACCAAAAAAGTGGCAGCTTTCTGACAACTTAAGCCATTAGATCCCCCCCCATTGCTGTCACTTCTAATAATAATAATATTAAAATATTAAACGGATGATGCTTTGCTTATTTTGTTATGAGCAAATTCCTGCAGCCTGTCTGATAGCACAGAAACAATAATCAAAACTTGAACGAAAAAAAACAAAGTCTCACATTTTGTTTTCAGATATCTGCGCACTAATACAAAATGATGAATATCACTTAGCATAGATTGTCATCCAGTCACTGTCCCAGCTGCAAAAAAGCTTGATCAAAGCTCTTTTTTTATCCATATCTTGGACAAATATGGATTAATTGTGTATATAACTTTCTGTTACAACAAAGACCATATGCATCACTTTCTTATCTGAAAGACTAGCCCAGCACATTTAGCTAGGAACTGTCTGCTAATTTATCAAGTCTGACAGGATTCCTTGCCCTCCTTGTCTTGAACGATAACGAAAGCATCAATCAACTTCTGGTAAAATAGGGACATATCTGAAATGTCTGAATGTATTTCATATATCACTAACTTAATCAGTTATTGCCCATTTTGCAATGTACCCCCTCAATACCTGCATAAAACTGCAAATGTGAAAGTAGCAATAATATATGGATTTTGTCACAGGGTTTCAAAAAAATAAATAGTCTCCCTGGTACTTTGTGGCCATGTTTTGCAATAAATTAGATGGATTGAGTTTTTGATTGCCACTGGGACTTGAGACTCAGATTTTTGAGAATGATAATTGAGCAAGTAAACAATTACTCCCTTAACTCAATAGTATTGAAGTCTATGCAGGTTTCACAACAGAATGAACGTAAGCCGCTTCCTGTTTAAATTTACTTCAGATCAAATATTTGGATTGATGGGGCAAGGGAATATGACAAGTACTTTTACCAATGCGGAAATGTTATTTACCCATTGTGGTTCATTAGCATAGGGTAACAAAAATCTGCACTTGCAGAAAAAACTAATTTAGCCGTCAGTGAGTGTATGTTGTTATCATTGCATTCTTGATCCATCAAAGTGACATACTCCAAGTCAGCCAGAATCTCAATATCATAGATTATCATTTGTCCAGATCTTGAGGAATTAACCAATCAGAAAATACCTTTTTTAAGCTGTTGTGTATGCACAGCCTTTCCAAAAATCCTTACATGCGTAATCTGAAGCATGTTAGATGAAAGACACCAATAATTAAAATTAATTAAAAACAAGACTAGACAAATGAAACAGACAACAAACAACTGTCAGTCAGGAGAGGTATTACGAGTTGGCAAACAATGAGCTAAGATTTCCCATTCAGGCAGGTACTACTATGAATCTGAACATCTATGATCTTGATACAGCAAAGAATGCACTGAAAAGTAGATGCAGGCAGACGGACATAATACAAATTCAGAAATTCAAAGACGAAAACATAATGCAGATCATTCTGGGGTCAACGTGATTGGATCGGTTCATGGTTCATCACCCAGAAATCATTTCACAAACAGCTTGACAAAATGAGGCTTCAGAAATGGCATTGTGGGTACTCCACCCACTGGAACCTCACTGGCAATGGCTGTTTTTTCATGCTCCAATAAGGGCCCTGTTCTAGTCCCTATTGTCCAATCAGAGTGCCCCCCAAAGTGTATGACCTGCGGTGTCATACTCTGGTGACCGAAAGAAACCCAGAAAAACTCCTTTCATTTTCATGAGGAACAAAGAGCACGGGTTTCTCTCCTGCACTCTAAGCTCACCCTTCTTTGATTGGTGCAGAAGCCCCACATGACATACTTTGGCCTGGCCTGTCACTGATGAGTGCACTTATGTGTTTGGAGATAAAAAATGGCAACATGCTTAGGAGCATATCATAAATTCTGTGCTATGATGGGAGTGTGCCCCTGGTGTTTTCAAACCAGTAACAGAATTCTCCGGGAAAAAACTGTGCAGTGCTCTTTACAGATCTATTTTAATACACTCAGCACTAAGTTGAACACATTTTTTATATTCTTTTATCAAAGAACAAAGGGGAAAAAAGTTTGAGGTACTGAGATTGTTTGCCATTTATGTGTTCTGATGTGGCTTTATGCATTTAATGTAATTTTTAAATTCAATGTACTTTCATTTGTTTTGTTAATGTCTTGCTATGGATGGGTAGCACGGCAAGAGGATGAGACGACACCAAGAAAATAAGATGAGAATAACTTGGGACTGTTGAATAGTGTTATCTTTGTCATGAAGGGAGCTGTCTGATGGTTAAACTGTATTCGATAGGAAAATGTTTGTCTTGGATATGTAGTTTTTTTCTTCTTTATGATACATTAAAATTATTTGATGAAAGTTGGTAAAAATGGTAAAGAGTGGACTGTCATTTGTTTTTGATTTTTACAAACATGGAAACAATAAACAACTTACTACGATGCTGCATGTATTTAAAGTGACTAAATTTGATTAATAATTGACGGAAAGGATGACCTGCATACAAATATGATTTAATAATGCAATATAAATTAATTGTGGTAACCTTTTCTTTGCTCCACCTGAACTCATCAGGCTAATCTTGCCATTTTGCAGTAGGTTTCCTTGTGTTCCTTTCACCATCTTTGCAGATCTCTTCACCAGTATCTCTCCATCATCAATCCAGCAGACCCCATAGGGATACATCCATGCACCTTGTAAGATATTATATCTTTGTTATTTACAGTTTCCCATTATTTAAATTCACTTTTTTTCCCCCAAGTGCTGGTTCTGTCATCAACCCTCTTCTGGCTTTCCCAGTTCTTCAATTTGAGTTCTGTTCTGAAGTTTGCAAACTTTGGGAAGGACAGGGGGGTTTGTTGAGGCTGAAGGCTAACTCTCTTCGGGGTGCAACATGTAACTGGGGATTGGATTATTGCCGCCTGCCTCGTTGGGAGTGTTGCGCAGTCGAGGCAAGTTAGTAACTCGTGTTTTGCTGTATTTTTAAACTGGGTCCTGGGACCTAGTGTCCTGGCCACCCATGGACATGGGTGGATTCCTTAAATTTATTATTTTATTCACCCTCATTTAACCAGATAGTCCCATTGAGATTAAAACATCTCTTTCACAAGAGAGACCTGGCCAAGAAAGCAGCAGCACATACACTCATAGACAATAATAAAAACCACAAATGAAACATAGTATCATATATCCAAATAACAGAACATATAAGGAGAGAGAGAAAGAGAAAACCAAGAGAAAACCAGAAAAGAGTAGAAACAATACAATAAAAGCAACTTTTTCAGAGCAATGACAATGTGGTCTAGGGTATGTGGTTTCTAAACAATACATCATACATCATACATCATACAGCAGGGGTGTCAAACTGCAGTCCTGGAGGGCCGCAGTGGTAGCTGGTTTTTGGTGTGTTTTAGCACTTAATTGATTAATTAAAATCACTGGTTGGCTAAAGAGTCCACACACCTGGTTTCCAAGGCCTAAAATGGCTGCCAATCGAAAGGAAAGAACAAAAACCCGCAGACACTGTGGCCCTCCAGGACTGGAGTTTGACACCCCTGTCATACATCACCTCTACCAAGCATGAAAACTTGGGCTTTTTAAGGGTTAAGCCCTTCCCCCCAGGACCAGACCAGCTGCTAATTTACAATTCACAATTCATACAAAGCAGCATTATTGACTGAATATGATAAAGTTATAGACATTTCCATAATGCCCATCATTACTATTGGTTGTAAATTATGCGCAGTTATCTTACTTTTACCGCTGAAAAACAATTAACAGCATGTACAACAGGGACTGGCACGACTAAGCCAGCACGAGTTGCTGCGCATGTGTTTGGGTCCTACCGTTACACCCGGAAGCACAACGTTTCGGCGGTTTCCTCAAACAAACTAAGCAGACTCGGAAGGGAGACAGAGAAAACGGCTAACTATACAACAAAACAACGGAAAACAAAGCAAAGCGTGCTACCGACTATAAGTAGAATAAAGAAGATAAAACCAGACATTTACGTGTATGTGTTTGTTTGTTATGTTAGGTGATATGTAGGACTGTCAGGAGGTAAATTTGTAGGTGGATATGTTTGCGTGTGTGAACCAGAAAGGAGGCAGCTAGCCCCGAGTGTGCACCCCCGGAGCTAACGCGTTATTTCTGCAAACTGGAGTGAAATGGAAAAATATGTAAAAATGTACACAAAACATGAAACAAGCACTGTATGTTGTGATTATGTTTGTAAGGGGAGGTAGGGGTGCTGCCTGCGGCCTGGGACAGAGCCCTCTGTCACAGACAACTTTCTATTGAGTTAGGTTCCATAGCCCTAACAAGTGTTTTGAATTCCATGTGGAGGGGACAGAGATCATAAATTCTTTACTACCCATCTCCATTCGAACCTTGGAAACAGCAGAAATGGACCTTGGAACCTCAGACTATACTGTTCTCAAACTTTCTGTGTTGTATAGATACATAAATAGAAGTTTTTCAGCCTTATAAATAAATGTACCAGTGGCTGAGCCTACAAGAGTACAGAGATGGCCAAGATATTCAAAGTGTGGCTTAAAATAAAGACAATCATCAATTAAAATGACTACCTTTCCCAGTGTAGTTACAATATACAGCAGATTTGATGGTTTCTTTCGGGAGTTTGTAAACATACATTTATGATGCATTTAATACAAGCTTCAATTGAAAGAACTGAGACTACAAGATTAAAAACAGATTACAAGGTCTCAAGATAACTAATTCTCTTGCTGAGATCTGCAGTATATGACAGTGTCATCAGCATGAATATGTAAATTTGCTTTGGATTTTGTCCCTAACTATTGATACAAATAACAACAGGCCTAGAACAGAACCTTGGGGCACACCATAAAACACCTTTCATAAGTTAAAGGTGTGTCCATCAAATTTAACACATTGAGTCCTTTTAGAAAGGTAGTTGACAAACCATCCTACAGCTTGATCAGACAGGCCTATGCTGATCAGTCTTTGTTTAATAATACCATGGTCAACAGTGTCAAAAGCATTTGATAACTCACTTAACTACACAATATTCCTTACTATCCAAGGCTTCAAAAATGTTGTTTACTACCTTCATACCTGCAATAATTTTGCTACACTGCATAATAAAACCAGATTGAAACGTGGATAATATTGCACCTCTAGAAAACTCATTCAACAGTTCACTAACCAGGGTTTCAAGGACCAGGATTGACAGCTTTTAAATGAGTCTAAAATTATTTTGCAATTAAGGGTCTCCCCCTTTTAACAGAGGGAGAACATAAGCTGTTTTCCATATCTTGGGAAGTTCATTAGAGGTAATGAAATGTTCATTAAAACAGTTGAGAATGTCAAGTTTCTCAGTAACAGGAACAGAATCATTGACAATGCATGGGGGTAACTCAACTCACCAACGGGGGTAAGGATTTTATAGTTTAACAAAGCTTCCTTGGTTTGTTCAAGTTTTCTGTTGATACTGATAAATAAACTCAGATCTGGCCTCTGGTAAGAGATGTGCAACAGTTACGAAGTTCCCTTAAAGCCATTTAACCCCAGCTCCTTTTTTTGAGCTTTTGCCCAAGCTTCATTTCTTTCATGACATAACACTGACAGAGCAGCAGAATACTATGGGTTATCCCAGCCCTTCACTATATACTTACAGATTAGTGAATGTTTATACACAATTTGTAAAAAAAAAAAAAAAAATCATAGAAGTGATTGTTTCTTTCCGTTGACAAATCTACAATTTTAGTTCAGGAAAGAAAGTTCCCTGAAATGCATGCTTCAAATAGCAAAACACAAAGACACTATACATTTGGTCCTATATAGTTCTGAAGGAAGGCCTTTCTTGCTGTCCATTGAGGAAAATCCATGAAAGATTCTCAGGCCCTCTGGAATCCCTTCGAATTATGTACTTCTGATAGCTTGATCGATTCTAAACAGAAAGCAGTACCTATCTCAGAATGCATGTGTGTGTGTATGTTTTTGTTTTTCTTCTTTTTTTTGTTGCAATATTTGACTTGTTTTAGACTTGTTGGAGTTGATTGCAACTCCAGCTGCTGTTGCTTGGACGCATTCTTTTCTATGTATTGATTCCTCACAAAGGCCTTCACATGCTGTGTTTTCAATTTGTTTTTAGCATTTTCAAATCCTGGCAAAACATGAGAAGAAACAGCTAAAGCTGCATCTAAAGCCGTGATCGTATAGTGGTTAGTACTCTGCGTTGTGGCCGCAGCAACCCCGGTTCGAATCCGGGTCACGGCAGGCCCTGTTGCCTGACTCACATGTCTCATTTTTTTGATCATTCTGGATTTTGCTCCTTGCCTTTCCGAACAGTTCTTCCTGCCCTTTGCAATGCTGCTGCTCTCATAATTGTTTCAGCAGTGTTTTGAGTGTTTCCTTCTCCTGTTATATGGAGAGAAGCAGAATATTAGACTTACCATGGGTTCTTACAGTTCAGAGTCCCCGTGCTTGCCTAATTGTCCCGGGAGTTTAAATGGGACATACCGGTACAAGCACGCCAGTTGTGACAGCTCACACAAGTGACATGCAGGTCAGATTTCGCTACTTGCCTATCTGCCTTACCATGGATCTTAGAGGATGATGAGCTATTCCTCACTGTAGTTACTGTGTCATTTCACTTGGGCCATCCCAAGGAATATCCCATATGGTCTAGTGGTCAGGTTTCCTGGTTTTCACCCACGTGGCCCAGGTTTGACTCCCAGTATGGGAATGCAGGTATCTAATCAAATCTCACAGCTGTGGTCACTGTTCTACTGGTGTTCAAAGCATGTACAGGACCTTTAGATAATGACAGGTTCCAAATACAGGTGTCATTTGTGTGAAGCCAACTACTACAATCATGAAAATCCAGAAGAGAGCTTAATCCTGCTGGGTTTTTTTATTTTTTTATTTGCCATGGCCATAGAGTGAGTTGTTTCTTTCCATTGACAAATGTAGAATTTCAGTTCAGGAAAGAAAGTTCCCTGAAATGCATGCTTCAAATTGTAAGACACAAAGACACTATACATTTACTCCTATGTAGTTTGCGTCTGAGCCACTGCAAACTCACATTTGTTGAGACATGTTTTCCGGGCCTTCCGCTGAGCTGCTGATCCCAAGCTTGCTTGGAAAAGTTGCATTTTTTGTCTCTCCTTCAGATGTAACCAGTAGCTCATTTGAAAGTGGTGGGGTGTTTTCCGGGCCTTCCGCTTGATCCTTTAAAAGTTGCGCCTCATTTGAAAGTGGTGGGGTGTGAAGCTCCCTAACTCCCGCATTCACCGAAGCGGCCTGTTTCTGTCTCCTGTGACGGAAGTTGTTTTCTCTGAGTTGGACATGTATTGTTTCGGTCTGCCAAGGAGATGGACTTCTTCTCGTGTCCCACTCAACTGCTGTTGCTTGGATGCATTCTTTGCTATGTATTGATTCCTCACAAAAGCCTTTGCATGCAGTGTTTTCAATTTGTTTGTAGCATTTTCAAATCCTGGCAAAACATGAGAAGAAAGACCTAAAGCCGCATGACTACAACTGGGTGATGCAAACATGAGCCGTGATCGTATAGTGGTTAGTACTCTGCGTTGTGGCCGCAGCAACCCCGGTTCGAATCCGGGTCACGGCAAGCCCTGGCCTTGAGTTTAAATGGGACATACAGGTACAAGCATGCCAGTTGTGACAGCTCACACAAGTGACATGCAGGTCACATTTTGCTATTTGCCTATCTGCCTTACCACGGATTTCAGAGGAGGATGAGCTATTCCTCGTTGTAGTGACTGTGTTATTTTGCTTGGGCCATCCCAAGGAATATCCCATGTAGTCTAGCGGTCAGAATTCCTAGTTTTCACCTAGGCAGCCTGGGTTTGACTCCCAGTATTGAATGTTCCAAATCACTGCAACATAGGGAACTGTAATGACTGAGAGCAAAGAGCTAAAGCCACATGACTACAACTGGATATTATAACAAAATAAGCTTTGATTCTATTGTGGTTTGTACTCTGCATTGTGACCTCTGAAACCGGGTCATGCCATAACCTTTGAAATGCTGCTGATGTCATGTGTGTTTTTCCCCATCCAGAGGCGATTCACGGGCCAGGAATGTCATGCTTCCAACTGGCCCCCTTAGATGAAGAGTTTGGGGGTTTGTGGGGTGGGTTTGGTGTATTCACAATTAAATACAGGTGACCCTGCCACAATGCAGGTTTGGCTCATTTTTATTAGTTTTGTCTTTGAATCCTTCATTATCTACCAAATTAGTCGTTAGTTTTAGTGGTCACATTTCCAGAATCACCCCGGTCATAAGGAAAAAAATAAGGAGCTTAATCATGTGTTCAATGACTTAAGGAGTGTATTGTCTATAATTTGATCAGGTATAAAAACTCCCTTTTTGTCTATTTGTTTGCAAAACCACATAAACAAAAGTGAATATAAGTGTCAGTAATGCCGTCTGATGCTTTGTTTTTATTTTGCCTGTCCATGTGCTTTTGTTTTCATTTCCCCTTGTGTCTGCCCCGCCTTCCTTGTTACCTGCCTAGCTGATTACTCATTTGTTTCACCTGCCCTGTTGTGCACCTGTGCCTCGTTTGCTCGTTAGTCTGTGTATTTAAACCCTGCCTTGTGTTTGTTCTGTGCAATTTTGTCTCTGTTTTCCTTGTGATCAGTTATGCTAGGAGCCTTTTCCCTGTTCTGACCTGCCTGTTTTGATTTCTGCCTGACTACCCATTTTCTGATATTTGGATTGTGTCTCTGCCTGATTGCTGTGTTCACCTAGTTCCTACCTTGCCTGTTTTGACTTTGACTCTGGATTCTGTTTTGCCCTGTTGCTGTGCTCTCCTGGTTTGACCCTGTGCCTGTTTTTGACCTCGTTTTTGGATTTGCCCTTTACAAATAAACTCTGGTATACTTGTTTATTTAATTTATACTTAAGTTCATACTGTGCTATGACAATAAGAGCTTTTTCTTCATGACATACATGGCTTTCATGGGAAATTCTCTCTCTAATCATTAAAAGCATGAACAATAATGAAAAATTAACAGCTTGTTAAGATTCTGGGGTTGCAGTTGTGGTTGGAATAAAAACCAGCATACACATAGACATATCCCCCCAGTTTCATAGGGACCCTGATCTGTCCCCAACACTTTTGAGAAAAAAAAAATAAATAAAAAAAAAAAATATATATATATATATAGTGTATATATATGTATATATTAGCATAAGCTGCTTTTGCTCACAGTTTGGTCCCCCCCACTTCAAAAATCTCTCCTGAGCCACTGCATAGCAAGCCCCCAGGACAGACGATAGGACCCACTGCATTGGGTAGCTACTTACTGTTGCTCTGTCATTCCAGCGGTGCTTACAGATTCCGCTTCTCACTACCATATAAAATGGCTAGTTTGACAGTAGCTTTGTGATAGAATATGAGACAAATTAATCGAAATAAAAGATGATCTGAAAACTGTATAACTTTTTAAAAGACTTTTATTTTCTGTGCTCGTTAGCAATCCCGCCAGCTATAGCCTAAACATGAAGTGAAGTCGCCTGAGCCGATGGCGTAAGGAGTTACATGTCGACTAACGCAATCACTTACTGAGCATTTAGTACCCAGCGGCGCACTACTTTGCAAGTTTTTCTATGTGCGACTCGCACTGCCGGGTTGGGGTTGGGGACCTTGAGAATCATACTCGTGCAGGACTCTAAGGTAAAATACTCCACAAACTGCAAATGAGATAAAAATGTACTAAATAGTTCTAAATTTACTTTACCGATGTTTGTAGAAGTAATAGCAAATTGCGCACTAAAGAAAACGACAAGAATTTAGGTAGGGTGGGCTAATGAAAAATTTTGGGTAATGTTAAAGTGAAAGCAAGATGCAAACGGTGTTTGATATTTGGACTTCGATAACGCTTGAACTAAACAACCCAGAAAAGTGGAAAGGTTTATCAAAAACAGAGGAACTCGGTGAACGCGGCTCAACGACAGTCCTCTAATCAATTGGCTATGCAGTTAATTTTGAGGGCGTAAGAGTAATTTGTTTCGTTTGTGTTCGAAATGTCTCTTAATTTTGTAGCCTACTTTTATTCACGTCTTTCTCTACCTCCTTTCTCTTTTCCAACCTTGACTTTTCTCGTCACCTTTCCTCGTACTATTGTTACTATTACTACTACTATCGTTTTTCCAACACAAACTTCTTTACATGTTTTGTGACCAGCCTGGAATCGACCAATTTGAGATCTGGGGAGGGGCCGCTCTCACCCCATATCAGCGTTAAGGTTTTTGGTGTGTGGCGGCTTGTTGAGGAACCGGGGACATGTCAGTATCTGTGTTTTTTTTTTTTTTTAGTATGGAAGCGCATTGCATTCACGAAGGAAAAAAATAGACATCTTATCTCGCAAGTATGAGAAAAGATGTCATAATTACGAGGAAAGTTAAGGTAGCCTAGTTATCAGTCTCTGTTAACCTAGGCTATAGAATGAGACAGTTGGCAATCATGGTGCTATGGCATTTGATCTACCTTTATTTCCTTCTCGGTATGAGATACTGGGAAATGTTAACGTTACTTAATGTGGATGGCATTAATATTAGCAGGTCAACACTGCGCAAGCATCTCAAGTCGTTGGGATTTTTCGGGCGGAAAGCCCAGTCTGACCTGCTGGAAGTCGCTCTCTTCCAGCAGGAACAGTTAAACCAATACCAATACCCAGCTTCTTATTCGCAACTCCGGACTTTTTATGTCACCATATGAATATTGTGGTGAGCGGTCATTTATTTCAAAGCAATCAAATAACACAATTTGTTTTGAGCATGAAACCTGTGCTGGGCCGGGCCCAAATCACTTCGGAAACGAATTAAACCTTTAAAAGCTGCCCCGATCTTGCTACTGACCGCATAAGAGCTCACCACAATATTTCTAAGTCCGGAGCTGTAAATAAGAAGCTGGGTTTCCATTTGTGTTTTTGAGCATGAAACATGTATTGGGCAGGGCCAAATCAGTTCGGCGAAGGCGTATGTGTCTGCTTTCATTGACATACTGTGTGTAATGTGTGGTCCACAACGGTTTCGCGCTGTCCTGTACAATTAAGAAAAAGAGCCGCAAATAAGAAACTTAGAAAATAAGAAATTTAAGGTAGACCAGGAACAACGAATAAGCTGCGAATAAGAAACCAACATCTACGGAAGCGCATTGCATGCACAAAAGGAAAAAAATGACACCTTGTGTTGTAATTACGAGAAAAGCTCTCATAATAACGAGGAAAAGATCTCGTGACTACGAGACCAGAGTCTTGTAATTATGAGAAAAGGCTGATGTTGGTTTCTTATTCGCACCTTATTTGTATTTCCGGATCCTCCTTAAATTTCTTAACCTGGTTTCATATTTGTGGTTATTCTGCCCTAGCGGGAAGAGTTCTCTGCCTAGTCTAACTTTCCACCACTGCAATGAATGAAGTGCTTTTGTTCGCAGTCACTTCGTAACAGCAGTCCATTGGTGAAATCAGTAAATATGAGTGAAATAAAGAAAAGAAATAATAATGATGAAGCATGAAACCATCTAAGATAGCATTACAAAGCATTGTGTAAGTATCACATGTTCATTAAATCTATACAATATTTTTATAAATCATTTCTAATCATGTCTTCGGTGACAATGTCTGAATATAATACTACTTAGATGTGTGTCCGTTTTGTTACAATAAACAACTGTTTTTTTTTGTTTTGTTTTTTTAAAAAGCTTCTTTAAAGATTCGAGAGCCGTTACTCAGTAACTATAACAACATAGAACGTCACCGAACTTAAACTACGGGGCCAGAATCAGTGGCAGTTTGTTCGTAGTTGTACAGGACGATTCAGGACAACTTTAACAGCACGAAATTCTTTTGGGCCACACATTACATTGTGGTATTCACACACAAACTTTATTTCAGCTACAAACACCAAGGTCAACAGCTTCTAAATGACAATGACTGATACGGGGACTGTGACTGTGCCTTGCTCTGAGTTCCTTTGGTTAATAAACAGTTATTTCCAGCTTTCTGGCTTGTTTAGTTCGAGAGTTGTTTAAGTCCAAATATCGAATTGACTATCTCCCACTTGCATGGAATTTCTTCTTCGAATGCGTTTTCCATTACTTTGCGAACTTTTCACCAGAAAAACTTTTTATTGGAAAAAATCCAAAATGTATGATGATAATCGTCTTCTAAACAGCCACACTACCCATGCTTCCAGCCACTTTCAAGCGAATTTTCAGCGAACAATTTAAAGTTCGTTTTGCCAGTGAATGTGCGTTTCCATAAAACTGGCTTACAAAAGAAAAACCCTGACCGTAATGACGTCACATTAGATCAAATGCATCACACATCATTTTTTGAATATCGAATAAAATGGTTATCTTGGCAGTTTTTCCATCGGTCCTATTTGCGCATCAAAAATGAGAATATAAGTACGTGCGTGTACGCTGTAGCTATGCATGTTATAAATATGTGTGTACATGCGTATGTTTGGGCGCATTTGTGTATAAATATAATGACTATATATATAACAAATATATTTCTCAAATGATTGTTTATGTACAGGCACGTGAAAAGACAACCAAACCTCTGTAGCGCACGCAAGAAGATGGGGCAGGACCGTCTGCATGTTGGATGTGACTGACGAGCAGTATGAAGAATGAATAGGGAAGCAAAGCAATATGACTTTTTGTATTATAGTTCTCTATGCAATAGGTAATGAACATTCTTATTTTTTCCTTTTATTCTTTATTTTGAGTCCATTCATCTTGTATAAAATAATGTTACATTGATACCTTATATTATGGTGACAGTGACTGGAAATTGAACTGGACTTGCAGAAGTTGGATCAGTTTATTTTACATTCATTCAAGCAGTAGATGTCTTTAACTTGATATGAGTACACTTCTGCCATATATAACATCAGAAAGTGTATATTTTTGTACACGTTTTGATGTTATAGTATATACGTCAGAATAATATATAGCAAAGTTAACACTAGTTATGTAGTTCATATTAAAGATGAATATATTGTATTGATGACTTGCTGATGTAGATTTTGCTGGTAGAAGTTAAAGAATGTTGGTAGAGTAAAAGAAACATGAATGAATGAAGTCAATATAAAGCTAAGTATCCATGCAAAACAAACAGTAATTCAGGAAGAGAGATGTAGCTTTAAATAATTAACATAATAATTAATATTGACTGCGAAGTAAGCCTGATTTGTACTTGCACCAGTTGGGCATGAAGTGTAGGCCTTCAACACAAATGTGCAGCTCATTATCTTAAATATAAATGAAATGATCCTCAGACAGCACGTGTTGCTATAATTTATGGGCCAATTAATATAATAAGGCATTTTGTAATTTTGTCCATTTTAAACATCCCCAGGGTGAAGATTAATTAATATCAAAGATTCATGTTTATTTATCACATATAGTAATGTTATAGAGGGCTAGCTTTAGTATTGAGCTTTAGCTGAAAGTGTCTAAAACCTTTATGACTCAGTTTAGAGCCTCACACTACAGTTTTCAGGCTTTAGAGGTCTTCATTTAGGTCAGTAAGATAAAAAAGGTGTATAAAATCTACCAGAACCAATTTATTCACCAGTGTAAATAAGCCCCATTTCTGAGTGTTCAGTGTGCTTAACCCCCATCTCTGTGTGTACAGTGTGTTTAACACCATCTCTCTGTTTTCGTGTGAATAACCCCTATCTTTGAGTGCTAGTGTGAGTAACCCTTATCTCTGTGTGTTAAAGTGTAATTAACCCCCATCTTTCTGTTTTACAGTGTACAAGTTTGGGTGGACTGAGGAGACTGTAGTGGCAGCTGCTGGTTCCACAACCAAAGTAACTGTGGGGGAGAGTTCTGTTTCCTGTCTCACCTGGGAACCAAAGTGTCATAATTGATATGATTTTTAATTACATCCTCATAGTTTCCTGGTCCTCTCTCCTGGAAGATTCTTATAAATATGATTTGTATAAGCATCGCTGTGACATTATGGAGGACGGCTCAATATATATGAATAATGTACAGCTCTCTGATGCTGGCCTTTATCACATTGTAACACAGTACATATCAGAAAATAAACCTGAAAAGCACTCAAGGTTTCACCTGCAGGTTTTTGGTAAGTATGTAGAAAGAAGAATTCATATTTGTCAGACAGTATCCTACCCTACAGTATATTTTATCAGTGTGAAATTCAGTGCAGTGAGCTCTGTATTTAATTGTGATTGAGGACACATGATATTTTACATTAGCTAATGAAAATGAAATTACACTGCAGTCGGCCCGCCTTATCCGTGGGTATATGGTTCCAGGACCCCACAGTTGTGCAAAAACTGTGGATTCTCAGGACACTTATATAAAATCTTTACCTATACGTGTTCATAACTTGAATCACCACTTATATGTACCACTAAGAACTGCTGAAACCCATGTAAATCATGCTTTCTAGCATATGCTGTGCGCAGGAATTTCAAATGTCCTTTTTTTTTGAACTGCGGATGCCATACCCGCAGATAAGGCGGACCGAATGTTTAAAATTTGGAATTAAAAAAATATACAGAGGGGCCAAAATATGCTCATGAGTGGTAGGTATTATATTGGTTTGTGGGCCACCATCAGTAACAGCTGTTGGCATGTCTGCATTTTGACAACTGGTAGCTCAGTAGTGCCTATTTGTAAAACACTGGTGTATTGTTGGTGGGCAACTAGTGGCCCACTGTGTACCTGTAGACCCAGGATAATAAATATTTGTTTGAAGTGCAAATATCCATAATATTGAAGGTTACAATTGAATGTAATTTTTGTGCATATTATTATGTAATTAACCTGTGTGTGTTTTCATATTTCCCCTGTAGAGCCCGTCTCTAAACCCAGCATCACAGCTGAGTGTCTGAGGGATAACATCACTCTGAGCTGCTTCAGCAGTCAGGGGAGTGAAGTGACATACAGCTGGGAAACACTGCGCCCCTGTGGCAATGACAGCTGTGTGCACCTGGGCCAAATGATGGAGATACACCCTTTCCCTCCCTCCGAGCCCACATCATACGTGTGTGCCGCCCAGAACCCTGTGAGCAGAGCTACTAGTGACCCTGTAGACCTGGGAGTTTGCTCCGTCCAGCAACTGAAAGGTAGGGTTGGGTGATATGTCGAGGTTTTTGTATCAGCAACAGCTGCAACTGTGCCATCTTCTCAAGACAAAATGGAAGAGCTGGTTACCAAAAAGGAAAAATCAATTTGTCCATTTTTTTTTTGTGTTTTAAACCTGACGAAAATGGAAACCCCAAAAACCCAAATGAGGTCACCTGCTGTATTTGCAGAAGAGTTTTGCTCAAAATGGACTTTAAAAAATGATAATCCCAGAAAGGATAAATAAAAAATGGAAAGAAATTAAGAGTAGACTTCTTTTTAAGGTGGGACGAATAGTAAGGTTATATAGGCCTATATGAAAAGCTAAAAATCATGAATGATTCTCACCGCACAAACGAATGACTACTTAATTTCTGATAGCATGAGGGTTCAAAATCACAGAGATGTTACGATGCATATCTTTTTTAAATGTATAAATTATGTTCACATAGACCTAGACCTAAACAGTGTTTGAAGCTACAACAAAAATGCAAACCGCCAGAGCTGTCTAATCTTTAGTCAGTCTCCAAGCAGATACACAAACCAGTAGGCTATCAAATGAACGGTAATTTGGTTGTAATGCTAGGTCTTCTGTCTTTTGGTTTTATTGACTTAGTTACCTGTTAGGAAAGTGATGTATGGTAGAAGAAATAAAGGGTATAGTTGGCTTTAACAGATAAAATGACAAGGTTACTTTGCATGTCACATAACCAAAGCTTAGACTATATTACATCACAAAAAGGACAACAATAATTTGTATCACACATTAAATAGGACTATAAAGATTGATTCATTCGTGATGCTTTGAGTGGGGCAAACATTTAAATAACCAAAATACCAGTGAGGGATTCAGCCCATCGTCAGCAACCCATTTATTTGTCATATCACCCAACCCTACTAGGAGGTAAAGTATAAACACTTCATGAAATATATATACAGTACCAGTCAAAAGTTTGGACACATTTTCTCATTGAAGTAAATGGGAAAGCGTGTCCAAACTTTTGACTGGTACTTTATATAAATAATGCAGTGGTACAAAATTATTATACTGAGCAGCTGATGGTATTGGTATAGATTTAGACTAGAGTTAGTTTAGTATCATTCTCATAGGCCTAATGTCAATGAGAAGCTGTACCCCCAAGAAGCCTGATGCAAAACACTGGAGCAAGCTTGAAGCTCAAAGTGGTGTTCTTGGGCTCGTTTGGGAAACACCCCTTTAGACATAGTGAACAACAAATCCAAGTATCCTGATCAAATTCAATAACTTGCTTTCCTATCTGCCTTGATTCCCCAGGTGATTTGTGAAAGTACAAATTGATAACTACCTGATTAACAAATTAATGAATGAGTGAATGGCGCAATAACAATAACAGGGGTGGGTTCAGCTATACAAAAAGTTAAAATAAATCAAGCAATAAAAATTAGGTCTGTGATGACAGCACTTTTTATTTTCTCCTAGGTGTTCGATGGGTTCCAGTAATATGTCCTGTACTGCTCTTGCTCTGCATTGGATTATTGGTAATTTTGTGCAAGAGGAATCAAAGTAGATACAGGTTAGTAAAGAGATTATTACAGGTATTACAAAATATTACTAAATGTATTTAGTAAAGAAATATTACGAAATTGATGTAATAATAATTTACTCTGTTTACATGGATTGGTGCTGAATATTCTGTTACTTATTTGCTTGTAAATCAAGGAGGATAAATGGAAACAGGTTGATAGTAATTAGAGGTTTAACGGTAATTTGTGTTCCTTCCCTGTTTCCAGCTCACCACCACCATTGAATGAAGCTACAGTACCTCCGTCACCCCTGTCCCCTCAGAGCAACCTTACCAGCTCTCTGTAATCCAACGATTCCATCACCAATTCAAAATGAAGGTAGAGGCTGTCGTCATAAGAGACAAACAAAAAACATTCTTAAAAACTTTGTTTACTGTAAGAGTTCCAACAACTGTCCAACAGTCACAGCTAGAAATAAATGTGACGACGTCAATTTTACAGGAGAGCACAAAACCGCGGGCGGGCAGTATTTTGTCAAAAATGAATAATGGTATTCGAATTCTGAAATGCTATGTATCATCTCCCTTTTGTTGAAACTGAAAATAACTTGTAAGTAGTGAAAATTTAATGAAATATCGAGGCAAGTTGGTCCTTCAAGAACTGACAAGGAGAAAACGTCATCAACTCAGCATTATAATGTACTAAAACCAAGCGATATACCTGGTTTCGTCTTCTGATACAGACTCTCCCGTCATTAGCTCAAATATAAACAATATTGATAAAAAGTAACTGAAATAATGCTCCTGAAACCGGCGTTTTCTTTCTATGGTGCTTTTAGTTCCGAAAGAGCTTTTCTTCTTCTATGTTATAGTTTAAATGTTGTGAACGTTTTGGCTCACACCAACGTGTATTTCCAACAGTTTATAGCCTACTTGTTTACTTATTTGGAAAAGTTTATTTGCGTGTTGTTAGAATCATGGACTATGATAAGAGTTGCGACAGCTCTCAAACATATTAATTCTCATTACTCAGTGGGAAGATCTGGTGAGAGATTACTTTCTTGAGGTGGAGGAGGATAACATGCACCTTGTGCTGTCAGACTTGGAAGATGAGGACAGCAGTGATGAAGAAACCATTCCCGACTTGAATAAAAAGTACTGTATGTGAAAGAGGGCACGAAGCGGATTTTGAAGAACCGACAGATGATGATGATGCAACTTGCACTGATTTCACTAACGAAGCCGAAGATACAATGCAGTTAGTTGACATTACTGACTCTGACTGTGACCAACAACTTACAGAAATTCTCAGTTTCATCTGCAGTTGCGGTCGATGGAGAAAAGAAAACTCAAAGCTCGCCCAGGAACCCTGTACAAATAAACTGCCTCATGAACGCATCTATGAGCTACGCTACATCGTAAATGCGTTGTCACAGCTGTGACATGTTCACTGCACATCAACACTTTTTGTTGTACCTTTTTGTATTTTATCATAAGCTACAGTGTTGCACGTGTCATTAAAATAGTGTAACAAGTTCGCTGACTTGTTGATGTGAGATCCTCGTTAGTCAACAGAGACAGACACAGACACAAAATGCCGTTGAACACAGTATTCCTTTATTGTTCACACTAACTTTTAAGAACTAACGACTGCGCAGGTTTTCGCGGGCCAGGGTCTTTTATACCCCCTACATGTCACTTCATGCGGTTCTCAAACACGTCCGCTCTAAACTGCTCACAAGGCTGTTTTCTCACCTCTATTTTTGCACACAAATCAGGAATAACATTTACCATACTTATGCAGATCCTGAATAAAACTGGCTCTGTACAAAGGGCAGCAAAACCCTTTATGGCATGTGCTACTCTGAACACGTAGCCTAACGTCACAGTAACCTAACCGTTTTAACTGTAAAAAATGCCTATCTTAACCAAACTGAATGTGACCCCCTTCTTTATAAGGAACACGTCCTCGCTGTTCCCACAACTTAACAATTTACATGAACAACTTTAACTACATAATCAGAGTGACAAAGTGGCCGTCTAGAGGCCCTCTGAGGTCTTGAACGGACACCCTCTGTTTCGTATGACGAACACTGATCAGCTTCTGATGCTGATCCGGCTGAAGGACCAGAATTTGGCAAAACTTTGTTACAACCTTTGTTCAACTCAGTATTTACATTTCTTTGTAGTTGCTCCCCAGTCACAGCTGGGTTTTCCAAGGTAGCACTTTCAGGCGGCAAAGTTTCTTCAGTTAAGTTACTCCCTTTCGTTTGAGGTCTCCCAAGAAGAGGGAAGCCAGGAAACCTATAACCTTCTCTGTTACGATGCCTTTTGCCCCTCTTGTACCGTAGTTGTCTAGCTGGGTCGATGTCATAAAGGACCTCAATTTGTTCATCATTACCCTGAGAGCTGGGCTCAGCCTGAGCATGAGCTGCTTCTGTTCCAAAGTATGGCTTCAACCTGTTGTAATGTACAATAGCTCTACCAGTCCCGTTGCACTCCGCAATTTCATACAAAATGTCAGATAATTTTCTGATTATTCTGAAAGGGCCTTTGAACTTTTTTTGTAGTTTTGGCGACAAACCCTTCTTTCTGTGACAGTCCCTTAGCCACACCAACTCGTTCACATCGTATCTCTGTGGGGTGACTTTGAAATCATAATATTGTTTCTGCCTGTAGGCTGCTCTGTCATGGTTTCTTTTAACAGCTTCTCTCACAACACTTAAGTAGTCCTTTACTTTTTGTACATATTCAGACACATATGGACTGTCTTCATCAGATTTGGTCCCCATTACAACATCAACTGGTAAGGTGATTTCTGTGCCAAACAAAACCTTATAGGGTGTGAACCCTGTTGAAGCTTGGACGCTGCTTCTATAAGCCATCATTATGGAAGGCAGTAAGTCATCCCAGTTAGTATGATTCTCTTCCACAAAAACGGATAACATGCCAATTAGCGTTCAGTTCATCCTTTCCACTAATCCGTCCGATTGTGGGTGGTAAGGAGTTGTCCTAGTCTTATTAATTTCCAACAATGCACACATTTCTTTAAAAATCCTAGCCTCAAAATTACAACCCTGGTCTGAATGGATGGACCGGGGAACACCAAACCTCAACACAAACTCTTCCACAATTTTCTTAGCTACTGTCACAGCCTCCTGGTTGGGTAGGGCATAGGACTCTGCCCAGCGTAAGAAATAATCAGCCAACATGAGAACATACTTGTTTCCCGCAGATGTGGTAGGAAGTGGACCCATGATGTCTACAGCAATCCTCTCAAAGGGACGGCCTGCACTAAAGTTTACCATAGGTGCTCTAGGGGTCCGTCCCATTACCTTATGTGCTGCACATGTCTCATTATGCAAGGAACTAAGGATTTCATGTATCAGCTTGGATGGCACAACACCTCTGCAAATGACTTCATTTGTGTCATAACTTATTCTCCAGAGCATTCAGCAGATATACTGAAGACATAGATATACTTAAGAATATCATGTAGGTGCTACCACCAAATACACAGTTCTTAAGATCCTTACATATTTTAACCAGATCTTAATAGGATTCTGTCAGTCTCTTTAAAGGATTAAGTTTGGGAACCACTGCTATAGAAGAAAGTGCATTCATGGACTGTATAGACTGGTCCAATACAGGGCACTGTCTGATTGGAGGGGAGCTGACCGGTGATGACAACACAGACAGGGAGAGGAGGTGGAGATCAGAGTGGATGACGGACAGCTGTAAATCAAAATGATTAGTGGAGAAGATACTCCGATGAATCTGTAGAAAAAACCTGAAAAGATTAACCAAAACCAAAAACGAGTACAAAACATCAATATGCTGCTGGTTATGTTGCTGCCATAATTCTTTTTTGATGTATTTGGATTACGACACTGTTATGTCACAATGTAAGTCAGTTTGTTGTGTTTATTGTGACTGTCATTGTGTTAGTTTATTTGATTCTGTCACAAATGCTAATAACCAATATGGTGCTGTTTATGTTGCTGCTATATATTTTCTTAAATGTATCAGGATATATGATACTTTTATGTCACACTGGAAATCAGTGTGACATGAAAGTCATCTCTTACATTTTTGGAACAGTGGAGGTAGGGAGGACACATAGATACGTTTCCAGGGCACAGAGGAGACGAGGTGCTAGTTGATGACAGGAGGGGACAAAATTTTGAAGTATTGTAAAGCACCCCTAATGTGTTGAATCATAGCAAATTAAATTTCTTCCTCTTGGTGAGGTGAATTCTGAGGTGTAGAGAGCGGGCATAAATAATTACACAATTTTTTTTTGAAGTATTGGCTGCTAAGTTAATTTCCATGAAGATTGGTGGTGGGTCTTGAACCTTGGTCTGTCAATGGCCATATGAAGTTAAGACTGTTGCACTACCCAAAGCTGAAGGGCAAACAGTTGTTGCCTTATTTGGATATGACTTTCATTTACTGTACTTCTTGCTCTGCACCCATATTTACATATCACCCATATTACACCTCAGCAATTTATTTATCTATTTTTATTTTATTTTTTATTTTATTTTATATTATATTATATTATTTTTTTAATTTTTTTTTTATTCCATTTATCTGTATTGTTTTAAAACTTACCGGACTGCTATGACAATCTAATTTCCCTTCGGGGATGAATAAAGTCATCTATCTATCTATCTTTTTGTTTACATTGCGGGTGTCATTTGTGACTGTAAAATAAATACTTTATTGTGACTCCGTTATCTCCAGTAATTCCTCTTCAGCCATTGCATACCCCTGGGAGGGAGGATTTTAGACTCCAGGCAAGGTTACCATCACCACAGTCATTGTTTAGTAGTGCCTGAAATCATCCTGTGTCAGTTGTACAGTTAACATGATGTGGAGTCCTCCAGTGCAGTGGGGGTACACTCAGCTGGAAGGAGGATTCAAATAAAGTGAATTGACTAACTGGCAGCATGTGTTTTACAAGAGTTGCATGCTAATATGCAGTGACAGGACAGTCATATGCACTTTGCCTTGTAAGTCGCTCTGGATAAGAGGGTCTAACAAATGCCCTTAATTAATGTAATGTAATGTGATGCAGAATTCCAGCTGATGGTCGTCTCTATGCTGTGGCCCACACAGGTTGTACTTGTCCCACATGGTGGCACATAAGTGACTTCACACTGATGTAGAAGTGACATCGGGTGGAGTAAGATCCTGAGGAAATTTTAAATAAAGATGTCCAAGAAGTTCAAAACTTTACTTAATTGACACTGTCTTAAATGGACTGATGATGTTTCAGTATTGGCACATAAAAAGGCATTCCAAACTGAGGATAAAATGGAAGGCAACAGCCATTCATATGTAATCACTGGATTGCTGTTGGATGGCGCACACTCCCAGGTCAATTGGGTCAGTAGTGGCTCTGCTCACAGGGTTCTGGGCAGCACACACATATGATGTGGACTTAGAGGGAGAGAGAGGGTGTATCTCCATCGTTTGGCCCAGGTGCACACACCTGTCATTGCCACAATGGGGCAGAGTTTCCCAGCTGTCTCAGCAGCTGCCAGTACAGTCTCCTTGGTCCACACACTGGCACAGTGTAACACAGATGTGAGTTAAACACTGTAACACAGAGAGATAGTGGTCATTCACACTAACACTCAGAGATAGGGGTTATTCACACTAACACAGAGATGCGAGTTAATCACACTGTAACACAGAGATATGGGTTATTCACACTGAACACTCAGAAATGGGGCTCATCTCACAAACACACAGAGAGATGGGGGTTATTCACACTGGTGAACATGTTCTGGTTAATTGAATACCTTTTTAAAAATTGCTTACACCTTTTTTTTCCCCAAACAAATCTTGTCTTTGACCTACATGAAGAAATTGAATGCCTGGAAAATGTAGTGTGTGGCACTAAACTTAATGCTGCAGGTGTTCGACACTTTGGGAGTGCTAAAGCTCAGGGCTTAGGTAGCCCTCCATAAAATTACTTCCTTTTTCTATTTTTAGAAAAAGGCATGCAGACTAATTTTTGGATTCACCTTTTTCATTAATGTTTCTTTCTGCAGTAATGTCAGTTTAAGTACTTTTAATCTACCACAGTTCTTTAACTTCTACCAGCAAAGTGTAGATTAGCAAGTCATCAATACAATGTGTTCAACTTTAACATGAACTTCAAAACTTATCAAGTATGCTATATATTACTTGAAGTATTTCTGCCTCACAGTTTGGAGCAAACTACAGGTAGGTATACTCCATTTTGTTGATGCCAACGATTGTAGGCATGAAGTGAATTAGTTATTTACTTGTTCACAGAAGTAAAAAAACTCCTGAAGTATTAAATATGTACACAGAAATAGGAACCTATTCCTGCAATTGCCAGTCAATGTCACCATGAAATAAAGGTATCATTGTTAGATATACAGCATGAATTGACTCAAAGAATATCAAGTAAAATTAAGAATGTTGATCACCCATTGCATAAAGAACCATACTATTGAAAGCCATCTTGGTGTAGAGGTTTGCTTTCACTATTCATTCTTGTTTCTGTCAGTCATATTGAAAATGGAGACTGTCCACACCCATCTCCTTGCATGCACTATCCTCATTTTTCATTTTTTCCCCATGCTCCTGGGGTTGTCTTTTCAAGTGCCCACTCATACATACTGATATGAGAAAATGTTATTTATAATCATATTTAGACACCAATGCATCCATAAATAGCCTGCAAATACCTACACTGCATATATTCAAATTTTTTGGTGCGCAAATATGAAAGGAACGATTGAAACACTTCCAACATATGCTAAACATTTTTATTCCATATACAATATTCTATATTCAGCCAGTCTGATGGAAACGCCCCATTCGCGGCAACATACTCGGGGAGTAACCACTCACGGAGGGAGGTCCACACGCACACACACTCGAACAGAACTTAAGGACGGGGTGCGACTCGGCCCGCGCCACCAAGCCGGGCCTTCTCCGCACCCCAAAATGAAAACAAAAATCAAAAGAAATCCAGGCAGAGACTGCCTCTCCTCCAGTGCCTGGGATCCGCCGCGGCCGCTTGCAGAGGGTCCTCACGGTTCGCACCGGCTTGGGACGGGGAAGGCTAAAGGGAGGGAGACGACACAACGCGGAATCACCCCTCTGTGGGCTGGCAGAGCAGGAACACACACACGCGTGCCGTCAATTTTTTCGCGGGATACGTCCCTCTTACCACTGGGGCTACGCCCCCGTTCGCCTCCTGCCCAGCCCGGGATATGCAGCTCCCTCGGCCGTTGCCTTCTTCCCTCACTGGCGCTGCTACTACCGCTTCAACCCTCCCTTCCCTTACTCGGCCGCTGTCACGGTCCCAGGCGTGCAGTCCCTGCCCCACACGCTCTCCACACACTCACCTAAAAGACAAATCCCCCCGCGGGATCCCTCCCAAAGAAACAAAACAAACTCAAAATGATAACCAAACCGAAACTAAACAGAAAAACGAAATCCAAGAAACGAAACGCCGGCAAAACTTCTGAAGAAACGAAAACTTAAATAAACGAAAGGAAAATGAAACAAAACAAAAACATTCCCGAAAACTCACATCTTAGCCCCATTTGTATACTGTGAAAAGCATTTGATGGCATACAAGGTCATTGTGGAGATTGTGAAAAAGCACCACTACTGGATGTTGACGGTGAGAACCTTGCTTTTTAAGCTCTTTATCAGTGGCTATGTAGGCCACCTGCATTCTCTCCCTCATGTGCTTCAGCAAGGTCTTAACAGTGAGTGTACAGCACTGAAACAGTGCTGTCAACCTAAAATTCATGAACAATTTCTAAAAGAAAACAATGACCTGTTCCCATACAACAGATGTTCATTATATATTCTGCAAGGGTACTTCGATTTTTATTGTTTATGATCTTCCCATGTAAGCAAATGCTGTTCGTGTCAAAACCATAGATCTTGTCATCTTGTTAGACCATGTATTAATCTTATCTTCTTGATCTACTAATTAAAGTTCTCTTCAGTTTGCAGAGGAAATATTAAAGGGAGAGGCTGTAAACATACAGACCACGCAAGATCACGCAATGAGGACTATTTGTAATTTCTTTCCATTGCAATGTATCAAAAAAATTGCACATTTAGTGGTGACTTATTACACCATTTAATTTTCAAACAGACACCTGGTTTTCTTTTGAAGGAATTGTAGGGACCAAATCGAAGGTATTGTACTTTTATTTATTTAATTTAATTCTGACCATTTAAATGCCCGTGTTCAATGTAACATTTATGTTTGATAGAATTTTTCAGTCTGATTAAATTTTTTTTTACTTTGTTAAAATAAAAGACGCATCATTTTTTATGATTCTTTCATTCGGATTGAGGTGAGTGACAAATACAACCCATGACCAATAGTCATGTACACCAGCTGTTTCCTTTTGGTAAACATTTAACAAACTTATGACACGCGTAAGCACTGTCGTGAAATGCACCCCACTGTGTAAAGTTTTTATGTTGACCCCAGAATCACATGCTTTTCACAGTATGCAGGTGGGGCTAAGATGTGTAACCAGAGTGAATTTCATTCATGTGGCCCCTTCCTAGTCAGAGTTAGATAGGGGGTGCGTTTCATGGCAAGCATCGTTGTAGCCTTACTTAGAAGCGAGTGCATTTCATGGCCCAACCCTCATAATTTTATTCCTGTTTACATCAGCATCAGCTACATTTTATACAGCAAGCATTCATTGCCAATGTGTGTCTGTATGAGTGTTTCAGGTGTGAATATCGAACAATCAATAGTAGATTTATTACATTTATTTCATTTTGTTCAGTAACAAGAAAAATGTAACTGGTGCGCGGATCTGGCAGATCGACTGCAGCCGTGGTCAAGCCACCGGTACTGCAGTCTCACCACCAGATCCTCCGACAGAGAGAGGGAGAGGGGAAGAAAGAGAGGCAAAAGAGAGAGCACGAGTTCCGGCCAAATCCACACCCACACAAATCTCTTGTCATACACTAGATGGCAGTGTGGGGCAAAGATTTGTGCGATATGAAGAGAAACCTGAGCAACTTCTAACACGTACCTTGTTTGCACACAAACAAAATAATTTCTGAGACATTTTTTGGGGCTTGATTTGTTTACTACCCGTGGAAAAAAACTGATTCATATTGTTAGAAAGTGCCTCTGTCTCAATACACATTCGAATATTCACATTCTTCGCCGAGCTGATTGCTTTGGCCTTCGAGTCACAGACCTGAGTGGTCTTGTCGAACTGCAGCTGACATGAACGCAAGGTAACGGTCAAAGCAGGGAAATGTTTTCTTGATCAAAGGTGAAACGTAGTAGGGCACGTACATAGGCTACACCTGATACTTTGTGTGCAATACCATTTTTACCACGTCGTTGATGATTTGGATGACAAGAATTTCCCAGGACAAAAATAACGACAAACTATGTTCGATAACAAATAATACATATATGGAACATAATTAGAATAATGAACGAAATCCCTACTTATGGCAATGGCAGCTTTTAAAATATTGGCAAAGTGATGAAATCCCAGTCAGAGGTGATAAGCTGCAGGTTGGCCACGCCTCCATGGGCGTCATCCCATCATCACTGTACCAGCTGCTTGTTCACTGACGAGGACTCCCAACCGCTCTTCAGACAGTTGAAACAGGGCCAATCATCGTGTTTCCCCTCTGCACCACCAGGAGGAAAGGCGAACATTGGACACTGTCAGCAACTTTAATTTCACTTTGACGAAAGAAAGTACAGAGTTACAACTGCCTAAAATAACTTGTTTGGATAACCTGTTTAATATAGCAGTGGTAAATAATGTGAGGTCCTGTGAAATTACCTTGGATACATTTTGACATCTCCTGTAAGGTCAACTAGAAGATCCAATGACTGGGACCTGTTCAGTGGCTGAAAGCTGGGTAGAGGTGATCCTGCTATCTTTGGCTGCACCCTGAGAAAAGAACATAGACACAGAGCTTCCAGTTCACCTCATCATTGTACTGGAGCTCCAACATGGTTTGAGATATGAAACTATACATTACACAGGATCTGAGGGACTTTAATTTCACATTGACAGAAGAAACTCCTTCTTCAAACAATTCCTTCATTATGTCAAATAATGTGTGAGTATTGTACTGTTCTTTGAAACACGAGGACCCTTCAAAAGCAAAGGAAATAGTAATGTAAAATGCATTGAGGATAAGTAGGATGGGTATTCTTTGAGATTACTGAGTATCTTCCAATGCTCTTATGTCCTGTTCCATACACGAACTGTAGAAGACATAAGGTACTGTGAAAGTGCATTGGTTCACTTCTGATCCCTCCTGTCAATTTGACTTGGTGATCCATAAACTGGTCACTCTTCACTGACAGTCATCTAACTGCAGGAGATTGTGCTCTCTCCAGACAGACACCATAAACACTGAAGACAGAGCTTATAGTTAACCTTAACCTATTGCTGTAGACTCCAACAAATGGTTCCATAAAATATTTTGAATGTAAGCCATCGATAATGTTTCCTAAAAATGTTTCCTAAGAATTTTCCAGTTATTCAGATGAGTGCAGAAACTTGCCCTGGTATATAATGTGCATACTTGAATAAACAAAACGTCAAAGTCAAACACAAAAAAAATTCTACTGCTTTGTTCTTTCTGCCCTTTGCACTTATGTACATACTTAAGCATGATGTCTGTATAATTAATAGGAATCTCTGGCAATAGGATTTTTGGCCGTATTCCCTTTAGGTGATTAGGAATGCGAGTCTTTGTTGATACTGCATTCTACTCTCTTAGAACTTAAGTAGCTGCAGAAGTTGGGTTTGTACAAATAATGAATGATTAGACATCCTTTCCCAATACCCATCTATTTCTGTTCATAAGTTATCTGATAACACACATAGCCTGTATTTGAGATATGAAAATGACTATTATGCAGGGTCTGAAGGACATTAATTTCACATTCTCTTTGGTGGTGTTCCCTCTATGTGCTTAGAAGGGTATGGGTCCATGTTCCAGTACATACTTAATGCTGGTCTTATGAAACTTGTGGCAGCTGTGTTTTCTGACTTAAAGGTGAATTATCAATTATATCTAACATACACAAAACACGTTTTATAAAATTATGGTACACAATGTGTGACCCTGTGAAATTACCTTGGATAAGCATCAACATCTGCTTTCAGCTGAAGTGGAAGCTCCATTGACTTGGCCCTCTTCAGTGTTGGATGGGTGGGTATGAGTGATCCTGCTACCTTTGGCTGGACTCTGAGAAAAGAACATAGATACAGAGCTTGTAGTCACACACTTTTGGTGGTGTTCCCATTATGTGCTGGGAAAGTGTGGGTCCATTTTCCAGTAGATACTTTACACTGCTCTTTTGAAACTTGTGGCAGCTGTCTTTTCTGACTTAATGATTAATTATCAATTATGTCTTTCCTAAAAATAAAATGAATGACCACACATCTTTCCTCAATTCTCAGGGAGGAGAGGGTTAACACAGCATGTCATATTTCAAAATCATATCAATTTGTTTTCAAGTGAAGCTGATGAAAGTTCAGCCCACTTTGACTCACAAATCTAAGACCTCTTCAGTTCTATTTTTGCTAAGCCTATCTAGTTTAAGCTAAATAATATTTGCTTCCACTTGCAAAGTTCGTTGAACAGAGTCATTGATGTTCAATATTTGATTTATAAATGCATTACACTGTTGAACATACTTCTTGTTATCAGGGCTGAGGGTTACAGAACTGGTCCCAGGCTCCTCACAGAGACTCATTTCTGGGTCAGGAACCCCCTGTTTGTGCTTCTGAGTCCAACCCATTTTGTCCAAGTCCAGTGACCGAGATCAGTGAGCCTGTAAACACACACACCCCATCAGAATGACACACAGACCATTGGAGCAGGTATACATTATCCTGGGATTAAGGACTGCTTGTATAATTGTGAAGGAGTGGCCCTTCCCAAACTGTGGAAGCATTGTTAATTGCTGGCTTCATGAGAATTAGTATCAATTAACCATGGTGATAAGTGTTCATTGAAAGCTGGTGTTTGTGCTCTACCTATAAAAGTGGCATTTCAGTTGAGCAAGAGGGAAGAAGGTGAGCTATAAATGCTTGCTTTTGTGATTTTTTAAATAAATTGTTTTCACCAAGCCTATTTTACTCAGTTGTTTTAAGATTTTTTGCAATGATGGAGTAAAGATTAGGGAGCAAAATGTTCTTTTTCCTAAGATGCACAACACACAATTTGTTTTCTTTTCATTTTTAAACTCCTCATCTCTTTCTTATTTACTCTCCAGTTTGGAATGGTCAATAACAGTTGTAACCCTATCCTCACCCTGCCATGTTATTCACCAACAGTGCAGACCAGTGCACATGTTTTCTAAGACTCATACAGCTAGCATCATGCTTCTTTTCACTGTGCTGTTAATCACCTGAGATCTGCAGTCAATTAATTTTAGAACTATACGTCTCGTGCAACCTGGTTGGGCAGAATGGTGATGGAAACTGATTAGAGTAGCTATTGTTTTATGATGACCCTTCCTGAGTTAAACCCTCCTTCCTTTTATGATGGACTCCGGTGCTGGGGGCGAGGGAGGATGGGATGTGGCTGTCTGCTAGTGCCCGATGGATGCTTTGCGCTTTGTGTGTGAATACAATTTTGCACGTAGAACGTCGTTATAATTTGGGTGACAGGAATTTGCAAGGACAAATACAATGATAAACTCGCTTCGCAGTTTCACTGCACACTATTTGATTAAAACATTACAGAAAATCACTTAAATAGAATAATTCACAAAATCCCTGCTTATGGCGATGACAACCTTTAGAATGCAGACAAAAGCAGTCATTTTACACAATCTAACTTTTAACATAAGCCAACGCCTTAGTGATGTTTGACTTGGATCTCTTGTAGAAACTCCTCTGAACCATACTTACGGCTGCGATAGCATAAATAGTTATTAATCAAAGGAATTCATTTCACATCAAAAACTGTTTCAGAAATGATACCAATATAACTTTTTCTTTTATTCTACCCTAATACTGTTTACATTTAAGTTTTTTCCGACGTTTTTTATTGATCGACTACAAGTAGGTAATTCAAGACAACATCAACATCTTTATATCCACAACACCTAATCATGCTTGAACTTACCGGTTGATGGTCTACATGAGATATTGCTCCATCCGTGAACAACCAAGCCTCAATGAAAAGACTGCGAACTATTGTAATAAACCTACCACAGCGGCGATTACTTTCCCAAAATTTTGTTTCTGATCTCTTCTTTGTTGAACGTGTTAGTGTTAACACAAACAGTTTTCAAAACTATTTCGCTAGACAGACAGCGCATTTGCTCACGCCCCTGGTCGCGGGTTATGATATTACACCAGAAAAAAGACAATGTTACGTTTCACCTTTTATGTTGCCAACAGGAAACGGTACGTTTTCAACTAGCATATCAACACAAGCCATGCAAATTCTGTGGCTGATTTTTTTTTTTTTTTTTTTAACCAATGTGATTACAGGTTCCAACTACATCCTTCCTCTGTACAACCAGATCATTTTCTGCTTCCTCTCCAGTACAGTCCATGATAGTGAAGTGCAGCAGCGTTTCTTTATATGAAAGACAACTTTTGCATATTCACATAGTTCGTCGAGCTGATTGGTCAGGTAAGGGGTCACAGCAGGGAAATATTTTCTTGATCAGAGGTGAAATGTAGTAGGGCACATACATATGCTATACCTGATACTTTGTGTGCTGTACCATTTTTACCACGTTCATGGTTAATTATCAATGATATCTTTCCTAAAAATAAAATGAATGACAACACATCTTTCCTCAATTCTCAGGGAGGAGAGGGTTAACACGGCATGTCATATTTCAAAATCATATCAATCTGTTTTCAAGTGAAGCTGACAAAAGTTCAGCCCACTTTGAGACACAAATCTAAGCCTTACATGGGGAGAGATCAACTTCAATTGCACATTGACAAAACAAGGTGCTTTAAGGTCAACTAGATCGTCCATCTACTGGGACCTCTTCAGTGGCGGACATCTCGGTTTGAGTGATCCTGCTACCTTTGGAACATAGAAACAAACCTTCCAGTTAACCTCACCAGTTTACTGGAGCTTCAGCTCTCTGCAAATACTTTGACTTATGAAAGTACATTACAGAGAATCAAAGTTTTCACACACCCTTCCCCAATTCTCAGCCAGGAGAGGATAAACACTGCATATAATATTTTGTCATCAAATTATTTCTTTTCATTAAAGGCATGATTCAGACAGTCCCATGAATATTCCTTGTTGAAAGTGAATTTAAGTACCAAGCCAGCTAACTTCTTGTGGACATTTTTTCGATTTTTGCGAAGCCCATCTTGTTAAAGCTAAATAATATTTGTTTCCACTTGCAAAGTGCATCGAATAGAGTTGTCAATGTTCAATATTTGATTTATAAATGCATTACACTGTTGAACATACTTGTTGCTATCAGGGCTGAGGATTCCAGAACTGGTCCCAGGCTCCTCAGAGAGACTCATTTCTGGGTCAAGAACCCCCTGTTTGCGCTTATGAGCCTGACTCATTTTGTTCAAGTCCAGTGACTGAGATCAATGAACCTGTAAACACACACACAAGAAAAGAATGACACAGACACAGACCATTGGAGCAGGTATACATCATGCTGGGATTAAGGACTGCTTGTATAATTGTGAAGGAGTGGCCCTTCCCAAACTGTGGAAGAATTGTTAATTACTTGCTTCATGAGAATTGGTAACAATTAACCATGGTGATAAGTGTTCATTGAAAGCTGGTGTTTGTGCTCTACCTATAAAAGTGGTATTTCAGTTGAGCAAGAGGGAAGGTGGTGAGTCACAAATGTCTGCTTTTGTGACTTTTAAAATAAATTATTGTTTTTACCAAGCCTATTTTATTCAGTTGTTTTTAAGCCCTTTTACAATAACGGAGTAAAGATTAGGGAGCAACATTTTTTTTCCTAAGATGCACAACACATAATTTGTACGCTTTTTTATTTTAAAACTTCTCATGATGATTAGACAATATCAACATGTTTATATCCACAAAACCTATCCATGCTTGAACTTATCAGTTGATGGTTTACGTGAGATATTCATCCATCCGCTAACGACCAAGACTCAATGAAAAGATTGCGAATTATTTTAGTACGCCACTCACAGCGGACACTTTCAACGTTTTGTAATCCACCCAGATGCACTCAAGTGATGTTTTCAATGAACAGTATTACTCTGCAGTTGTGGGAATAGCCAAAAGTAAGCGATGTAATTTACATAAATTATAACAGGAGCAGTTGTTTGAATTAGCATTTTCATGTTGGCGGTTACTTCCAGTTGCAAATCATTAAACATTCATACAGACCAAATAACGGCCGCCCCAGATCCCTCTCGATTTGTTTACTACACATACCTGTGAAGAACAAACTGGTGCATTTAGTTGGAAAGTGCCACTGTCTCAATAGAATATCTGCATATTCACATAGTTCGCCGAGCTGATTGGTCAGGCCTTCTACTCACAGACCTTGGCGGTCTTGTCGAACTGCAGCTGACAGGAATGCAAGATAACGGTCACAGCAGGGAAATATTTTCTTGATCAAAGGTGAAACAGTGTGGGACACATACATAGGCTACACCGGATACTTTGTGTGCAATACCATTGCCTCCATGACTCCTTTTAGGATAAACATCAATGGTATCCTGGGAACTGTCTGCTATACAAAAATAGAAAAGTAGAAAGTTGAAATACCTAATCTTAATGAATATATTGATTTAATGTAGAGTATATTTGTAATGGTCAGAATAAGCTACATTTTTATTTAAGAAGTAAGGAAAACAACCATTCTCATGTAAAACAGTGATCACTGACTTTATACTCATATAACTTATAGTTAGGGTCATCATTTGTGTTGTAGTTTGTCTGATTGTATATACATTTTGATTAAACAAACAGGACTCACTGAAGGCCTGCTAAAACGATATTCTCGACCGCTCATTTCTTTTCATGGAGGAGCTCCAGCAGCAGTAATTGATTTCAGGGCAGCACTTTCACCAGTAAAAGTGAAGTCTGCTGAGGTTTTTGGTGACCAGAGTGCCCTGCCCCTCTTAGGCCATGGGAGGTGATAAGCTGCAGGTTGGCCACGCCTCCTTTTGTGAATATACGCGTAGTAGTTGAGCACGTATATACATAAAAGCCCTGAAGCTGAACACTTCCATCCAGCCTCCACTGCGCACTCTCACACACGCAGACCTAACACCTGTAATGGTTTGGTCTCTTTAACCCATTTTTGGTGTAAATAATTCGACAGTTTAAGATAGTTTTGTGTTGATAAATGAAGATTCATTTTCTGCCTTTTTTTCCCTTATGATTATGCATGAATAAAAAAAATGTCGGCATAAACCACCATCCTTCCACTTCGAGGTTGATCAACCCCCTTCATTTTTTTTTTTTTTTTACAAATCGACCACTGATCAAAAATGTTATGAAATGTTATGTAACATAGACATGTTAATTGTTTCTGACTGTTATTTCATCATTTTGCCAATATTAACTAGACTGCTTTTTTTACATTTTAAAAGCTGCCATTGCCATAAGTAAGGATTTAGACATTCTACATCGAAAATGGTATTGCACAAAAAGTATCCGATGTAGCCTATGTATGTGTCCTACTACGTTTCACCTTCGATCAAGAAAATATTTCCCTGCTGTGACCGTTATCTTGCGTTCATGTCAGCTGCAGTTCGACAAGACCGTTAAGGTCTGTGAGTCGAAGGCCGGACCAATCAGCTCGGCAAACTACAGTGGGGCAAAAAAAGTATTTCATCAGCCACCAATTGTGCAAGTTCTCCCACTTAAAAAGATGAGAGAGGCCTGTAATTTTCATCATAGGTACACTTCAACTATGAGAGACAGAATGGGGGGAAAGAATCCAGGAAATCACATTGTAGGATTTTTCATGAATTCATGGTAAATTCCTTGGTACAATAAATATTTGGTCATCTACAAACAAGCAAGATTCCTGGCTTTCACAAACCTGTAACTTCTTCTTTAAGAGGCTCCTCTGTCCTCCACTTGTTACTTGGATTAATGGCACCTGTTTGAACTCGTTATCAGTATAAAAGACACCTATCCACAACCTCAAACAATCACACTCCAAACTCCACTATGGCCAAGACCAAAGAGCTGTCAAAGGACACCAGGAACAAAATTGTACACCTGCACCAGGCTGGAAAGACTGAATCTGCAATAGGTAAGCAGCTTGGTGTGAAGAAATCAACTGTGGGAGCAATTATTAGAAAATGGAAGACATACAAGACCACTGATAATCTCCCTCCATCTGGGGCTCCACGCAAGATCTCACCCCGTGGGGTCAAAATGATCACAAGAATGGTGAGCAAAAATCCCAGAACCACATGGGGGGACCTAGTGAATGACCTGCAGAGAGCTGGGACCAAAGTAACAAAGGCTACCATCAGTAACACACTATGCCGCCAGGGATTCAAATCCTGCAGTGCCAGACGTGTCCCCCTGCCTAAGCCAGTACATGTCCAGGCCCGTCTGAAGTTTGCTAGAGAGCATTTGGATGATCCAGAAGGGGATTGGGAGAATGTCATATGGTCAGATGAAACCAAAATAGAACTTTTTGGTAAAAACTCAACTTGTTGTGTTTGGAGGAGAAAGATTGCTGAGTTGCATCCAAAGAACATCATACCTACTGTGAAGCATGGGGGTGGAAACATCATGCTTTGGGGCTATTTTTCTGCAAAGGGACCAGGACGACTGATCCATGTAAAGGAAAGAATGAATGGGGCCATGTATCGTGAGATTTTGAGTGAAAACCTCCTTCCATCAGCAAGGGCATTGAAGATTAAACGTGGCTGGGTCTTTCAGCATGACAATGATCCCAAACACACCGCCCGAGCAACAAAGGAGTGGCTTCGTAAGAAGCATTTCAAGGTCCTGGAGTGGCCTAGCCACTCTCCAGATCTCAATCCCATAGAAAATCTTTGGAGGGAGTTGAAAGTCCGTGTTGCCAAGCGACAGCCCCAAAACATCACTGCTCTAGAGGAGATCTGCATGGAGGAATGGGCCAAAATACTAGCAACAGTGTGTGAAAACCTTGTGAAGACTTACAGAAAACGTTTGACCTCTGTCATTGCCAACAAAGGGTATATAACAAAGTATTGAGATGAACTTTTGTTATTGACCAAATACTTATTTTCCACCATATATGAATGTTTAATGATTTGCAACTGGAAGTAACCGCCAAAATGAAAATGCTAATTCAAACAACGGCTCCTGTTATAATGTATGTAAATTACATCGCTTACTTTTGGCTATCCCCACAAAGACTCTGAACTGCAGAGTAATACTGTTCATAGAAAACATCACGTGAGTGCTTCTGGGTGGATTATAAAACGTTGAAAGTGTCCGCTGAGAACGTTTGTAGGTGTACTACATGAGAAGTCAGCTTTAGTGTGGTAGGCATACTAAAATAATTCGCAGTCATTTCTTGAAGTTTAGGATCAATTTCCTTTGCAGCAAATTAATTACTTTTCTTAATGAGTAACTATTTCTGTTATCGTACAGATATTCAAGTCAAGGGTGACCCCTTACCCGACCAATCAGCTCGACGAACTATGTGAATATACAAATATTTCTTTGAGACAGTGGCACTTTCTGACAATATGCATCAGTTTGTTTTTCACGGTATGTAGTAAACAAACCAACCTACAAAAATGCCTCAGAAACGTTTTTGTTTGTGTGCAAGTTGTCTTTCATGTAAAGAAACGCTGCTGTACTTCACTACCATGGACTGTACTGGAGAGGAAGCAGAAAATGATCTGGTTGTACAGAAAAAAAGATGCAGACTGAGCCTGTAATTGCTTTGGCTAAGAAATCAGACACGACACTAGTATAATTCGTGTTCTTATGTTGAGTGAAGCTGCAATCTTGCCTGTAGGCTATATGAAAGGTAATGTCTAGACTCTTATGGTTATGCAGTACAATATCAAAGACTGCGAGCAGAGGCGTGGTGAAGTGCGTTATCTGACAAGCGAAATAGTTTTGAAAGCTGTTCGTGTAAACTCTAACACGTACAACAAAGAAGAGATCAGAGACAAAATTTTGGCACAGTAATCGCCGCTGTGGTAGGTTTATTACAACAGTTCGCAGTCTTTTCATTGAGTCTTGGTTGTTCGCGGATGGAGCAATATCTCATGTAGACCATCAACCGGTAAGTTCAAGCATGGATAGGTTTTGTGGATATAAATATGTTGATGTTGTCTTGAATTACCTACTTAATTGTAGTCGATCAATAAAAAACGTCGGAAAAAACTGAAGTTTAAACAGGATTAGGGTAGAACAAAAGAAAAAGTTATGTTGGTATCATTTCTGAAACAGTTTTTGATGTGAAATGAATTCCTTTTATTAATAACTAGTCAAGTCTCTACAAGAGATCGAGTTTCTACAAGAGATCCAAGTTAAACATCACTAAGGCGTTGGTTTATGTTAACATTAAGATTTTGCAAAATTACCTATTTTGTCTACATTTTAAAGGTTGTCATCGCCATAAGCAGGGATTTCGTGAATTATTCTATTTAGGCTATTTTTTGTAAATTTTAAATCAAATAGTGTGCAATGAAACTGCAAAGCGAGTCTGTCGTTGAATTTGTCCTTGGAAATTTCTGTCAACCAAAGTATAATGACGTTCTACGTCGAAAATTGTATTCACACACAAAGCTCAACGCATACATCGGGTATAGGTATGTGAGCTGCTATGTTAAAACAATCAGACAATTCCCTGCTGTGACTGTTACCATGAATTCGTTCAGCTGCCGTTTAATAAGTCCGCAATGCTCTGTGACCCGGCCTGTGACAGTGGCACTTCCACAGGTGGAAAATACATAAATAAAGGAACAGCATGTCGATGTGGTGAGAGGGAATGGGATGCTATACTAAGCTGGAGGACCTGGACTTGATGCCTCCCTGTGCAAATGAATCTCCGAATTTCCTGGCAGGTGGACCACAGGTAGCACAAGAGGGCAGCCAAATCCCATCCTCCCTCACCCCCCAGAACCAGAGCCAATCATACAAGGAAGGAGGGTTTAACTCAGGAAGGGTCATCATAAAACAATAGCTACTCTAATCAGTTTTTATCACCATTCTGCCCAACCAGGTTGCATGAGATATACAATTCTAAAATTAATTAACTACTAATCTCAGGTGATTACACAGTGAAAAGAAGCATGGTGCTCGCTGTGTGAGTCTCAGAAAAAATTTGCACTGGTCTGCACTGTTGGTGAATAACATGGCAGGGTTGGGATAGGGTTACAACTGTTATTGACCATTCCAAACTGGAGAGTAAATAAGAAAGAGATGAGGAGTTTAAAAATAAAAAAGCTAACAACAAAGCTAACAAAAAACAAAAAAGTCTACCGCTTTGTTCTTTCTGCCCTTTGCACTTACAGTGCAGTGAAAAAGTATTTGCCCCCTTACAGATTTCTTCTGTTTTTGTTTTTTGTCACATTTAAATGTTTCAGATCATCAAACAAACTTTAATATCAGACAAAAGATAACCTGAGTAAATACAAAATGCAGTTTTTTAAAATAATGATTTCATTGATTAAAGGAAAAAAGCTATCCAAACCAACCTGGCCCCATGTGTAAAAGTAATTGCCCCTAAACCTAATAACTGGTTGTGGCACCCTTGGCAGCAACAACTGCAATCAAGTGTTTGTGATACCTGGCAATGAGTCTTTCACATTGCTGTGGAGTAATTTTGGCCCACTCTTCTTTGCAGAATTGTTTTCATTCGGCCACATTGGAGGGTTTTCGAGCATGAACGGCCCATTTAAGGTCATGCCACAGCATCTCAATTGAAAAAGTTTTGTGTGAAAAAGTAATTTCCCCCCCTTGTTAAATCATGAATTAACTGTGATTAACCACATGGAAAAGCTGAGTGCAATTTCACTAGCCCCACCCAGCCCTGATTACTGCCAGACCTGTAGAATCAAGAAATCATTTAAATACAACCTGTATGACAACATAAAGTAGGCTAAAAGATCTCAAAAAGCAACACATCATGCCCCAATCTAAAGAAATTCAAGAACGCATGAGAAACAAAGTCATTGACATCTATCAGTCTGGAAAGGGTTAAAAAGCCATTTCTAAGGCTTTGGGACTCCAGCGAACCACAGTGAGAGCTATTATCCACAAATGGAGAAAACATGGAACAGTGGTGAACCTTCCCAGGAGTGGCCGGCCCACCAAAATTACTCAAAGAGCACATCTACGACTCATCCAGGAGGTCACAAAAGAACCCAGAACAACATCTAAAGCACCGCAGGCCTCACTTGTCTCAGTTAAGGTCAGTGTTCATGATTCAACAGTAAGAAAGACACTGGGCAAAAATGGCATCCATGGGGAGATCCAAGGCGAAAACCACTGCTGACCAAAAAGAACACAAAGGCCCATCTCACATTTGCCAGAAAACATCTTCATGGATTCTTGGGATCTTCATTTCCCAAGACTTTTGGGAAAATATTTTGTGGACTGATGAGACAAAAGTGGAACTTTTTGGAAGGTGTGCATCCTGTTACATCTGGCTTAAAACTAACACAGCATTTCAGAAAAAGAACATCATACCAACAGTCAAACATGATGGTAGTAGTGTGATGGTCTGGGGCTGCTTTGCTACTTCAGGATGACGCTTTGGGCGACGCTGTGCCTGTTGAGTAGGGTTTATTACAGTATTGGTTACTGTAAATATTAAGTTGCTGCACAAGACATGCACATATACATTGAAATAGTGTTTTAAATGCGCCCGTGTTAGTTTTGATGATGTCCAACCAGTGAGGATTGCTTTCATGGGAGTGAAAAGACAAAAAGGGAAAAAAACATGAATCATGGCTACGCTCTGGCGATTTGTTGCTATACGGCTTCAGCCTATGTAATCCTTTAATATTAACTGTGGAAATGCGTAAGGAAACAAAAAAAATGACTGGCCTCATGCCTCATACTACAAGAAACGATAAGGTGCTGGATCTAAAAAGGATAAATCACTGATGACAACATAGACAAGATTAGCAATAAAATGTTTAAAAAGAAAACAAACAAACAGCACACACACATTTCAGTGGTGAGGAAGGTTGTATGCAGAATAACATCCATGCTGTTTGTGAGTCTGTAACAATTGTTATTCAACAGCTGCCCAAATTTAATCTGATATGTTTGAATACTGAGAAACTCTTCCTTAAGTTTTTATTGACCCTTTATATCTCGGCATTAATGTTTTTTGCCGAAAAGTTTTTAAGATAATGACTTGCATGGAAAAAATGCAAGAATAAGCAAAATCTTGTTTATTTACTATAAAAATCAATTTTTCAGTTGTCATAGGCTAATGTTTTTGTCAGATGCAATGCTCCAAAGGTGGATACGTTTTTAGCAGTGTAAGGCTCAGCAAGCAATGGGGATGCTTTCAAGAAACTTGCTCAACAAGTCATTGCTTTGCTTCTTTTTCTTTAAACATGACAAGATACAGGAGAGAAATTCAATTCATAGATTCGCTTAAACCCCGCCCTCTTCTGATCGGTTCACTGTCGGTTCACTGTTCTCATTGGCTACTGGTTACGTTTAGTCCAATAGGGAACCTGCCTAAGAGGGGATTCTGCCATCACTCAAGCGTGTGTCTAGTCCGAGTTGCAGAATAGACTTCAATGAATGTTTGCGGTACGCTGTGTCAGTAAGTATATTTTCATCCTCTTGATAAACTGTAATGCATGCTCTTTTTGCACAGCTTCATGCACAAAACATGCAATACAGAGTATAATAATGCCTGCAAAAGCAAATTTATTCTTTACGTTGTGGAAATATCATGGGTTATGTTATGTCAACTACATTGTTAGTTGAGGGTGTTTTCTGGTTTCAGCCACCCTCTGGTGATGGTTTTCTTGCTTGGAGCACACACATTTCTAAATTCGTGTTTGACACTAAAATTCATGATTTCAGAAGTGGATTACCCACTTCTATTGAATAACTTCTTCGAGTTAGCTTCTAGCTAGCTGTTCCCAATTAATTTATGAGCCAGTTGTTTTTTGGGGACGTGTGACTGTTCTGTGTGCCTTATTCTTTTTTCCACTTCCATGCGGAATGGGAGGAGGATTTTGTTTTCACAATGTCACATTCGAAGTGTGTTTGTCTGATCTGCCAAGATAGCATCGCTATTCCGAAGAAGGGAAATGTGGAACGGCACTTTCAGACTATTCATAAAAATTACGACACTGACTTCCCTCCGAAAAGCGAGCTGAGAAAGAGAAAGGTGAAGGAACTAAAATCACAGTTGTCCAGACAGCAGTCATTTTTCTCACGGCTGACTTTAAATGCGAATGCAGCCACCGAAGCATCGCACAAGAAGTCCTTTCAAGATGGAGAGATGATAAAAGGGCATTCATCGAAGCAGCTGACTTGTTGTTTCAGGACTTTAAAAACAAACCGGAAATATCTTCAATCAAAGCTCTCCAGCTGTCAAGCAGTACAGTTACACGGTGCTGTGAAGTCATGGCCGAGGATTTGACACAGCAGCTTTGGAAGGACATCGCGGACTGCGAGTGTTTCTCACTGCAATTGGACGTAAGTGCATTTTTTTTATTAGGATGGTGTTTAAAGATATGACTGCAAAAGAGGAGCTGTTAACAATACTGCCTATGAAAGAACACACGCGGAGAGAGGACATTTTTCAGTCCTTTAAAGACTTTATCGAGAAAACCCAGCTCCCAGTGTGCAAACTGATGTCAATCACCACGGACGGTGCGCCCGCAATGTTTGGTCGCTTGAATTGATTCATTGCCAAGTGCTGGGAGGACGATGCTTTCCCGGACTTCCTCAATTACTACTTTATAATACACCAACAAGCATTATGCGCACAAATGCTTAACATGAAAGAGATAATGGATGTGGTAACGAAGATCGTTTCAAAGACGGCTGTTCAATGCGCAGCTGGAGAAGGCCTACAGCGACCACTCCGAGCTCTTGCTACACACTGATGTGAGATGGCTGAGTCGGGGGAATTTTCTGCAGAGATTTCGAGAGCTCTGTCCGGAGATAAGGGAGTTTCTTCTTGCTGTTAAACATGCAGAATACAGCCAACTCAATGAAGATCAGTGGCTGTTGGGCTTTGCATTTTTGACCGATCTGACCTACATGTTGAATGAGCTGAATTTGGAGCTGCAAGGAAAAGACAAACCCGTGGTCAATATGGTCAGCTCAGTGAATGCTTTCTAACGAAAGATGCAACGTCTGTCCTTGGGGATCGTCCAAAACCTCGCGTCAGAGCTTGAGACGCAACAGAAGGCGAGTGTGCGACTGGACGTCGCGTGCGCTACAGAGCAGATTGACAATTGTCGGTCAGAGTTTGACAAACGCTTTCAAGACTTTGCTTTACTCGAGCCAGTCGCTACATTCATGTGCTACCCATTTAGGAAGACATTGAGGTTGGTCCACTCGCATCAAAAATTGCAACGCAAGTTTCACCTGAATTCGTCTGGAGTGGAGGATGAGACTTTGACTCTACGGATTGACATTCACCTGAAGTCCAGGGCTCATGGACAGTTTTGGAACTTACTCACAGAGGAAAAGTACCCAAACCTGAGGAAATGTACTACCTGTTTCACTGCATTATTTGGATACACTTATTTATGTGAGTGAGGCCTTTTCCACATGAAGATCATCAAATCCAAATACCGTTCCACCATGACGATGATGATCATGGTTGGAGGCCTGCTTGAGGCTGGCAATCAGCAGCTACTGTCCGGACTATGCAACCCTGGCTGATTCTATTCAGTGCAAGTCATCCGAGTAAGGTAATGACCAAAAATGTACTCAATTGTAGTGTGCCGTTAGGGCTCATGCAGTTATGCATGGTACACCAAATTATGTCGTATATATATGAAGTATACTCGGGATATATTTAGCATTTTTAGTGTAGGTAGGTCATTTTGGCTTGGTCATTTTAAAAGTAGCTCGCAAGCCGAAAAAGTGTGGGTACTCCTGTGGTACGGTATCTACTTACATGGTGTGTATTTGCCAATTAATTTATGAGCCAGTTGTTTTTTGGGGACGTGTGATTGTTCTGTGTGCCTAGTTCTTTTTTCCAGGTGATGGAAACGGTAGCCCATATACTTATGTTAATGTTAGCCAGCTAACGTTAGCTAGCAAAGTTTTACCGAAAGCGTGTACAGCTCCTTTGTCAGTTTGGGCGAGCATGATGTAAGCAAGTTTGACAGTATAACGTTAGAGCCACAGTGCGCATACAGAGTTTGACTGTAGTTACCCACTTGTTGCTATTGTTGATCTTAATCTTTATGGACCTTTGAGCACCTCCTCTTCTATCTCCTCGTCCATCAGCTTCTCCTTTTCCTCCATCTCTTCAAATTCTTTCCCCATCTGCTCCATTTCTTCCTCAATCTCCTCCATCAGTATGGCAAAGGGATGCTTCTTCCTTGCCTTTACATGAGTCTGCTGTTCCTCAGTGCAGCCATGTAAATGAAAAGTAGCCGGGGTAAAGCACTGGCTCAGAAAGGAGAAAGACATTTTTTTCTTTTTATACTGCTTACTGGGACCATCTGACCAAAAGCGGACAGTATTTATTGATGGAAAGTTAGCTCGAATATCTATAGGATCAGATCCATGTGTGTCCAGTTTGCTACAACATCATGTCTAAGACCATGGAGAAATGTTACCTTTTTTCTGTGATGTCTATTTCTTCTCTTGTACTAATTTGTAACTCAAGCCAAACCAGTGGATCCTATGAAGAAGCCAATATTTTTTTTAGAATTTTACCAGATAATGTCAGTGCTCGACTAGTTGCGTGTTTGCAAGACAGGAGTTTGTTTGTTCATCTCCAGTTCTCTGCAGAGAACATTGTGGAACAGAAGGGCTCTCTTGATGTTAGGATTTTTAAGTTGACTTCCTGAAACCATTTTTTCCATTTCTGTCTGTGGAGAGTGGAATAGCATATTATTTCTTCAGGGTTATAGCTGTCCAAGACATTGCCTGATTTATTCAGGATTATTAAAAAAAAATCAGACGGAGTTGACAGAAAGTGAGGACACAACTTGGATCTTTGGTTTTATATGGAAAATATTATTTAATGTTCACTTTATGTAATGTTTGAGAAATTATTGATACCTTTATTTTATTTTATATTCATACTTATGCGTTTGTTGCATTTTTAAACACTTTGTTTGGCACTTTCACATTGTGACCTCATGCCGGGGACAGGTTAAGTTACATGCACTTTCAAAGTACAGATCATGCTTTTTTATCAAATTCTAATGAAGTAGTTTTTTAAAATGTGAAATCAGTATTCACGGTTTATTTATTTTTCAGGTCGAAAGTAATTGCATTAATATAAATCTCTTTATTTTTAGCATAAATGGGACTTTTCTATGTAGAACATGTTTTGTGCCTTATCGTAATAATTAGTGATATACATATTGTAAATATATCATTTATGTACATGCCTATGCATGGATGCATTTGTATATAAATGATTATGTATAAGTGTATAAGTAATATTTTCTCTTATGGTTGTGAATGAACAGGCATGTGGAAAGGCGACCTCAGGGGCATGGACACAAATGAAAAATAAGGATTCTTTAGCACATGCAAGGAGATGGCCATGGACATCCTGCATGTTGGATATGAAGAATGTATGAAGAATGAATAGTGAAAGCAAATCTCTAAACTAAGATGGCTGTCTACATTATGATTCTTTATGCAATAGGTAATCAACATTCTTAATTTTACTTAATATACTTTACTTTGAGTCTATTCATTTTGTATACATTAATCTTACACTGATACCTCAGACTGCACTAGTGGCTAGAATTTATGGGCCAATAAATACAAACAGGCATTTTGTACTTCTGTCCACTTTAAACATCCCAGATTAGTTAATATCAAAGATTCTTTTTTTTTTTTTTTTTTTTTTTTAAAGGGAAGTCATTTTATGGAGGGCTAGCTGAATACTGAGCTTTAGCAGTCCCAAAGTGTCAAACACCTTGTAGGATCAAGTTTGGTGCCACACGGTAAAGCTTCCACACATTCAGTTTCTTCATGTAGGTCAATAAGACAATGTTTGTTTTAAAAAAGGTATAAGAAGTGAAGAATTTTTTCAATGGTATTCAATTAACCAGAACCAACATTTTCACCAATGTGATTAACCCCCATCTCTGTGACACAGTGTACTTAACCCCCATCTTTCTGTTTTACAGTGTCCCAGTTTGGGTGGACTGAGGAGACTGTAGTGGCAGCTGCTGGGTCTATCACCAGTGTGACTGTTGGAGAGAGAGTTCTGTTTCCTGTCTCACTTGATGGGAACCAAAGTGTCATAATTAAAATTATTCATAATAACTTTGGTATACTTTTCTGGAACTCTGGCCAGAAAGATCCTGATATACATGACTTGTATAAACATTACATTGACATTATGGAGGACGGCTCAATATATATGAATAATATACAGCTCTGTGATGCCGGCCTTTATCACATTGTAACATGGCACATATCAGAAAATAAGCCTCAAAAACACTCAAGGTTTCACCTGCAAGTTTTTGGTAAGTATGCAGACAGAAGTATTCATATTTTGTCAGAGTATCCTAACCTACAGTATATGTAGTCAGTGTGAAATTCAGTGCAGTGAGCACTGTATTTAATTGTGATAGAGAACAAATGATATTTTGAGCTCGTAGTATGTTGGTTTGTGATCTTAGCAAGACATGACCTATTTGGGCCATAATCAGGAGTAGCTGTTGGCACACCAGCACTTTTAAAAACTGGTAGCTCAGTAGCTTAGTAGCGCCTATTTGTAAAATGCTGATGAGGTAATGCTGGGCCAATAGAGAGCCAATGTATAATTGCAGATTGGGATATAAAATATTTATGTTTTGAAATGAAAATACAGGAGGTCCTCGGGTTACGACGGTCTCGACTTACGTCGTTTCATGGTTACGACGCACTCCCATAAATTACTTAAAAAACCTAGTTTCGACATAAGCGGTTTGGTTTGTAAATACGACCACAGAAATAAAGATAAGAAATTGTTCTCTCTTTTTTATTGTTTCATTTAATTATTGTATTTTATATGACCATCATGTGTTGTGTGTACAGTGTGAGTGACTTACGACAAGTCGTAGGAACGGAACTCGTTCGTAAGTCGAGGACCCTCTGTATCCATAACAGTGAAGGGTACATTTAAATGAAAGGTTCTTGCATATTATTATGTAATTAACCTGTGAGTGTTTCCGTATTTCCCCTGTAGAGCCCGTCTCTAAACCCAGCATCACAGCTGAGTGTCTGAGGGATAACATCACTCTGAGCTGCTTCAGCAGTCAGGGGAGTGAAGTGACATACAGCTGGGAAACACTGCCCCCCTGTGGCAATGACAGCTGTGTGCACCTGGGCCAAATGATGGAGATACACCATCTCCCTCCCTCTGAGCCCACATCATACATGTGTGCCGCCCAGAACCCTGTGAGCAAAGCCACTAGTGACCCCATAGACCTGGGAGTTTGCTCCATCCCATGGCCACCAGGTAAAACTAAATGTTTCATTTCACCCACAGCTCTGAATGCCCATTCAAAAGTTGTTGGTTTGTTCCACAAAAACCAATGGCCAATGGCACACTACCTCTTGAGACCCCTGATGGGTGGGATTTGTAGTTTTATTTAGGCCTTGATTAACTAGTGATGTCACTCCCAATATCAAGGAACTGCCAGCATGACAAGAGAAAAGAAAGACAGGAAAAAAAGAGAACTTTGGTCTGGAATGCATAACCCAATCTGAAAAAGTGTCAGGATTAATATAAAATTAATTTGTCCCTTCATTGGATAAACAACATTTGCTGCCACTGATAAGCAGTAAATCTATAGAAAGAACACGTATGTTTTCTCAATGAATGAAAAAAGTATCACCATGCAAATGTGAAATGGTATATGAGGAAAAAATGAAGTAATTTATAATGTAGTAATAAATGATAGGATTAGTGATTGCATCACTTGTTTTTTTCTTCAGGCAGTACATGGGTTCTAATCCTGTGCTCTGTGACAGCAACCTTTTGCCTTATCGGAATCATCATCCTTTTATACAGAAAGAATCCAAAAGAGAGAGGATAATGAAAAAAGCTAAGGTAATATACTGCCACAACATCATAGAATCTGTTTCATACTGTCTCAATCTACTGAAATAATTGCTGACAATGATTCCAATTTTTCCTTTTTTTATAGCTGAAACTGAGTTGTCATTAACCAAGGTGAAATCATCAAACGCTCATCTATTGATCCAAAGTTAAACATTGTTTGGTTTACATTAGTAGTAACTGACAAAATGAGATTGTGTACTGTATTGTATGACTCAGGAAGGTAGTTGCCAAGGAATTTTAAAGTAAAGCTAGGTTTCTGTTTTTGAACCAAATCCTGCTTCACATGAAGTCAAACATGGATGTGTGTGTGTATACATACTTTACATGCTTTAGACTCAGTGTACCATGGTGCTCTGCGCTTAGCCACAAATGCGATTTCACTTACACATCTCTGCCTCTAGATAGATGGCTGTTCTGCTGTCTCTAAGGAATCATAGATCGTGTCATTGCTACTTATTCATTTACAAGGCTATTTTAGGTAAACTACCATCTTATCTCTCAGAGTATTTAACATGGACTAATAGCAATTACAATCTGTGTTCCAATTCAGTGGTGCTTTTAAAGTACTTTGTCCCCATTCTGAGTTTGGAAAGATGGCCTTTAAGTGCAATGCACCCTGGTCATGGCACATGCCGCCAAAACAGCAGAGGCAAAGACTTAAAAACCCTGTTACCTTGTATATAAGCTGAATTCAAAGATTGAATTCAAAACTTTGTTACTCATGTAAGCACACACTTTTCTAACAATCATGAGAAAGCCTGTTTATTTTATGTCATAAGTATTTTTATTGCTTTTCTTTGTGTTTAGACTTTTAATGTATGGACATATTGTACATTGCCTCTTGTCTAGGTGACCCTTGCAAAAAATGTTTTTTCAATGGGGTTTTCCTAGAATGAAGAATAGAGCTGATCATACATACATACACCCAGGCTGTAATTAAGCACTTTTCACTTTCAGTGGTAGGGTTTCATATATGTAGCTGTGTAATACTCACTTGTGATATAGTAACTTAGCATTACTGTTATATAATGTTTCCTGGTAAGCTGTAGATCATTGTTAAGCACTGTTCTCACTTTATTACAATGTACTGGCTGCACTGTTAGCAGACGATTGTAAAGCTCTTTTTAACATTACATAATTCTAAATATGTATTTATATATTTTATATATTTATATTTAATATATAAATAGTATAGAAATATGTATTTACATACTACAGTCCTTAATGCTTGTACCCCTGCCATATTTATTGTTACTGTATTTTTTTGTAGATCTGTTTTTATTTTTAAACATAGAACATCAGAAGCAATGTAAGAGCACTTGAAATTGACAGTGTTAAATTATACAATAAATGAGATTTAATATAGTCATCAAATTGAATATTATTTAGGGGTCTGTCACATACCTTGTCTTGAGGACATACATACCACCATTACCCTTGGTGTGAAATACAGATGGACTCAGCCATTAGACAGAGATAACTGGAAAGCGAGCTGTCCTGCAGTAGAAAGAATGGGCCTCACATCTTTTAAAATTTTAGTAGAACCCTGTTAGGTAAGACACTATTAGGTTTTGGTTCTTTTTTTTTACCAACTACCAAGCTGTAGCACTGTTACCTAACTTGTTAATTAAATAAAATCTAATCTGTGAAACTTTGTCCTCAACTTGTCTTAACTGACTGCTGGACTAATGATCAGGGAAAGATTTCTCCAAAGCCTAAGAGCTATATCTGAGAAGGCATACTCACCCTTTCTCTCAACGGCCGCTCGTGCTACTATTGAGCGCTTACTTAATACTGTGTTGTGCACATTTGTTGATGGCGAAGGACAAGCCTCGGCTGAATCGTAGAGTGGTCGGTCAGTTCACGGATTTCAGTAACTGAACTCGGTCGTTCACCGATTCATCTTAAATAAGTAGTTCTGAATGTCGGTTGTAGGGACCCACTGTGTATGCTGGTTTTTAATCCAACCACAACTGCAACCCCAGAATCTTAACAAGCTGCTAATTGTTCATAATTGTTCAATTGGTCATGCTTTTCATGATCAGAAAGATAATTTGCAATTATGGCTATGCTTGTCATGAAGAAAAGGCTCCGATATTCACATTGTGTTTGTGATTTTGCAAACAAATACACAAAAAATACATTTTTATACCTGATCAAATTATGGACTGGGGTGAATCAATGCGCTCCTTAAGTCATTTAACACATGATTAAGCTCCTGATTTTTTCCTTATGCTTAGTAACACAATGCAGGTTTGGCTCATTATAACTAGTTTTGTCTTTGAACCCTTTGTCATTACCCACCACATGGTTAGTTTTAGTGGTCATGTGTCCAGAATCACCTCGGTCTTTAATATGAGTTAAAACATTTTACTTGTCTTTATGCAATTGCCTGCAATATGACACAATGTGAGGAGCTTTTTCTTCATGACATGCATAGCTATAATGGCAAATTATAATTGAACAATTAGGAAAAATTAACATCTTGTTAAGATTCTGGGGTTGCAGTTGTGGTTGGATTAAAAACCAGCATACACAGTGGGTCCCCTGGACCAACATTGAAAACCAGTGTCTTAAGTCAACATTGTTCACCTCTAAATCCCTTTAAGGTTCAAGGCCAAACCACACAATTTAAACAAGAGATCAAGACAAACACCCTGCTCTCTAGGTGGACACTGAAATAAGGGTAAGGGTAGAGGAGCCAGCTGTGGCTGAGGCTTGTAGGAGGAACGCGATTGAGAGGCTCTGCACTCAAGAATCTTACAATTATATCTACTGGTGCATACAAACCAAAAGACTCACTCAGTCCATGGTCCAAGAGGGGCAGGGCACTTTGGTCACCAAAAACGTCAGCAGACAGTGTCAGGTGTAGCCTATGTACATGCCCGACTATATTTCACCTTTGATCAAGAAAATATTTCCCTGCTGTGACCGTTATCTTGCGTTGATATCATCTGCAGTTCGATAAGACCGCTAAGGTCTGTGAGTCGAAGGCCTGACCAATCAGCTCGGCGAGCTTGTGAACATGCAAATATTCTATTGAGACAGTGACAGTTTCTCACAATATGAGTCAGTTTGTTTTCACGGGTATGTGTAGTTAACAAATCAAGCTACAAAAAAATGCCTCAGAAGTGCTTTTGTTTGTGCGCAAGTTGTCCTTGCTAAAGAAACGATGCTGTACTTCGCACCCATGGACTGTACTGGAGAGGAGGCAGAAACTGACCTGCCAAAGTCAAAATAACACTTGTGGGCGACAGAAATGGTGTTGAGCTATTTACAGTTTCAAGTTCAACAGGAAACTGAAACCTCATGTAAAGTGTGAAAACAAGTCATGCAGCGGCACTCTTCCGAATGTTGTCTCCGACGTAATGTTAGCTGTCAATGCTGGGCAACATGTAAGTAAATACTGATATAAGTTGAAAAGATTATGTGGCCGATGCAAACAAGTAATCGCAAATGCCGCTTGCAGTCGATAGAAGAATTAAAAGAAACAATTTGAACATTTGTATGCATATAAGAAAGATCAAAAGCTAACTTCCATGGTTGTATAGTCATCGTCGTTGTATGAGGCTTAATACAATAATTCGCAACTTTTTCATTGAGTCTTTATCGGATGGATCAATATCTCATGTAAACCATCAACCGGGAAGTTCAAGCATGAGTAGGTTTTGTGGAAATAAAGATGCTGATGTTGTCTTGAATCACCTACTTAATTGCAGTCGATCAAGAAAAAACGTAGGAAAAAACTGAAAAGTTTAAAGAATATCAGAATATCAGGGTAGAATAAAAGAAAACACGATGTTGGTTTAATTGATTTCTGAAACAATTTTTGAAGTTTAGGATCAATTTCCTCTGCAGCAAATTAATTCTTTTTATTAATGAGTAAATATTCATGCTATCGCAGCCGAATAGGTGAAGTATTGTTCAGAGGAGTTCCTACAAGAGATCCAAGTCAAACATCACTAAGGCGTTGGCTTATGTTAAAAGTAAGATTGTGTAAAATGACTGCTTTTGTCTGCATTCTAAAGGTTGTCATCGCCATAAGCAGGGATTTTGTGAATTATTCTATTTAGGCGATTTTCTGTCATGTTTTAATCAAATCGTGTGCGATGAAACTGCGAAGCGAGTTTGTCTTTGTATTTGTCTTTGGAAATTCCTGTCACCCAAATTCCAATGACGGTCTACGTAGAAAATTGTATTCACACACAAAGCGCAAAGTAGCCATCGGGTATAGGTATGTGTCCTGCTATGCTGAAACAATCAAATAGTTCTCCGCTGTGACTGTTACCATGTATTCACTCAGCTGCCGTTTAATAAGACCCCAATGATCTGTGACTCAAAAGCCTGACCAAACAGCTCAGCCAAATACATGAATATGCAAATGTACTGTTGAGACAGTGGCACTTACTACCAATATGCGTCAGTTTGTTTTTCATGGGTAAGTGTGGTAAACAAATCAAGGTACATTTACGTTGTATATGAAAAGTTAGCTCTCGCTTCTACTTTCGGTTATAAAAAGATGTGCGAAGCAGCACGCTGACTGGGGGAATGTATTGAAATATGTAAAGCCTCGCATCTCTGTGCACTTATTTTGCATATTGATGAATTTAATTGTATAAGAAGACACAATAGACGTTTGCGATTAGAGAGATGTCCCCAGCAGTCTTTCTGGTCAGAAAATTAAATACTACCACTTTTATATAAAATATGACCAGTGAGTTGAATTCTGCACACCACCCGTTACGCCACTTCTCTCTCAGCAGTTCTTCCTGAGCGCTAAATAGTTACAACTACTTCAACGACGTCTGTATAAACAATAGCAAATTGCGCATTAAGGCGGGTCACAGAAATTCCGAATAGGTTAATGTAAAATTTAGGTTAATGTTAAAATGAAAGCAAGATACTAACGAGACTTCCTCGGTAGCCTACGCTTTAGCTTAAGTGTACTTTAATTCTCTTTATAAACTGCACCGAATGTCCGAGCAACAATGAAGGAAGTTTTCATTATTTTAAAATGTACCTTGTATTTTAGTTTGATATTACCAGACATATGTTACAAAACAAAGTAGGCTTACTGCATGCGCTTCAAGCAAATGTAGGCTAGGCTATTCTTTGCGTAGAGGAAATATCATGGATAAGATATATCCAATCATCAGTTGAAGTGTTTTTTTTTTTTTCTGGCGCAACGACAGTCCTCTGATGAAAAGGCTATGCAGCAAAGGAAAAAATGGACACCTTATCTCGTAATTGCGAGAAAAGATCTCATAATCAATCGTCGCTAACCTAGGCTATGGGATAAGACAGTGGGAAATGTTGGTGCTAGTGAGTAAATCAAAAACTCTCGTATGACGTCAGATCAGATAACCATCAAAACATGAGAATACAAGCACACACACACACACACACACACACACACACACACACACACACACACACACACACACACACACACACACACACACACACATGTTTTTGTGTGTATGTGTGTGTGTTTGTACAAGCGTATGTTTGGGTGCATTTGTGTATAAATATGATTGTATATAACAAATATGTTTCTCAAATGATTGTTTATGTACAGGCACAGATGGGGTAGGACCGTCTGCATTTTGGATATGACTGACGAAGAATGAATAATGAAAGCAAAACAATGACTTTCTGTGTTATAGTTCTTTATGCAATAGGTAATCAACATTTTTATTTTTTCCTTTAATTCTTTATTTTGAGTCTGTTCATGTTGTATAAAATAATATTACATTGATACCTTGTTTTATGGTCATTGGGAATTGAACTGGATTCAGAAATAGGATCAGTTTATTTTACATTCATTCAAGCTGTAGTTCTCTTTAACTTGATATGAGTACATCTTTGCCTGTCAATACTGCATACCAGGCACTTAAAGAGGTTTTAGCTTCAGTGTGTTTGTGTTAACTAATTCACTGAATGCCTGCAATCGTCAGTATCAACAAAATGGAGTGTACCCACCGATACCATGCTCAAAACTGAGGCAGAAGTACCTCAGAATAATATATAACAAAGTGTACACTAGTTATGTAGTTCATTTTAAAGTTGAATATGTTGTACTGATGACTAGCTGATGTAGATTTTGCTGGTAGAAGGTAAAGAAAGTACATAGATTAAAAGAAACATGAATGAATGAAAAAAGTGAATATAAAGCTAAGGTATCCATGTGAAACAAAATAATTCAGGAAGAAAGAAGTAGCTTTAAATAATTAACATAATAATTAATATTGACAGAGAAGTAAGCCTGTTTTGTACTTGCACGAACTGAGCATGAAGTGTAGGCCTTCAACACCAATGTGCAGCTCATGATGGTAGATATAAATGAGATGGTCCTCAGACAGCACTAGTTACCAATAAATAGGGCCAATAGATAGAAGGCATTTTGTAATTTTGTCTATTTTAAACATCTCCAGTGTGAAGATTAATCAATATCAAAGATTCATGTTTATTTATCACATAAAGGGATGTAATGTTATAGAGGGCTAGCTTTAGTATTGAGCTTTAGCTGAAAGTGTCTAAAACCTTTAGGACTCAGTTTAGAGGCTCACACTACAGTTTTCAGCATAAGAGGTCTTCACTTAGGTCAGTAAGATTAAAAATAGCTGTATGAAATCTTCCAGAACAAATGTATTCACCAGTGTAGATAAGCCCCATTTCTGAGTGTTCAGTGTGCTTAACCCCCATCTCTGTTTGCTCCAGTGTGTTTAACACCATCTCTCTGTTTTCATGTGAATAACCCCCATCTTTCTGTGTTACAGTGTCCCAGTTTGGGTGGACTGAGGAGACTGTAGTGGCAGCTGCTGGTTCCACCACCAAAGTGACTGTGGCAGAGAGAGTTCTGTTTCCTGTCTCACCTGAAACGAACCAGAGTGTCATAATTGATATGAGTTTTAATAATTTCATTTTACTTTCCTGGTCCTCTCACCTGAAAGATTCTCATATACATTATATGTATAAGGATCGTATTGACATTGTGGAGGACGGCTCAATATATATGAATAATGTACAGCTCTCTGATTCTGGCCTTTATCGCAGTACATATCAGAAAATATCAGAAAATAAACCGCATAAACTCTTAAGGTTTCACCTGCAGGTTTTTGGTGAGTATGCAGAAAGAAGCATTCATGTTTGTGAGAAGGTATCTGCACCTACAGTATATCCTGTTCTTAGTGTGGACTTTAGTGCAGTGAGCACTCTAATTAATTGTGATAGAGAACAGATATTTTACATTAGATGATGCAAATAGTGAAAAAGGAGAATACATGTTTAAATCCAGACTTTCCCGTAGTGGTTTGTGATCCCAGCTAGAAGTGACCTATTTGGGCCACCATCAGCAACAGCTGTTGGCATGTCAGCGATTGAAAAACTGGTACTAGCTTAGTTAGACACTAGTGAGCTGTTGATAGGCCACTAGAGGGTCACTGTATACTTGCAGAATGGGGTACTGAAAATATCAATTTTGGAATGCAAATATTAATAGTAATAATAATTATGAATTCAATAAAGGGCCCATTTAAACATAATTTTCTTGATTATTAATATTTAATTAACCTTTATTTCCATGTTTCCCCTGCAGAGTCCGTCTCTAAACCCAACATCACAGCCGAGTGTCTGAGGGATAACATCACTCTGAGCTGCTCCAGCAGTCAGGGGAGTGAAGTGACATACAGCTGGGAAACTCTGCCCCCCTGTGGCAATGACAGCTGTGTGCACCTGGGGCAAATGATGGAGATACACCCTCTCCCTCCCTCTGAGCCCACATCATACGTGTGTGCCGCCCAGAACCCTGTGAGCAGAGCTACTAGTGACCCTGTAATCCTGGGAGTTTGCTCCATCCTACAGACACCAGGTAAAGCTAAATGTTTCTTTTCACCCACAGCTCTGAATGCCCATTCAAAAGTTGTTGGTTTGTTCTACAAAAACCATTGGCCAATGGCACACTACCTCTTGGGAACCCTGATGGGTGGGATTTGTAGTTTTATTTAGGCCTTGATTAACTGGTGATGTCATTCCCAATATCAAGGAACTGCCAGCATGACATGAAAAAAGGATAGGACAAAAAAGAGAGGGAAGAACTTTGGTCTGGAATGCATAACCCAATCTGAAAAAGTGTCGGGTTAATATAAAATTAATTTGTCACTTCATTGGATAAACAGCATTTGCTGCCACTGATAAGCAGTAAATCTATAGAAAGAACACTTATTTTTTCTCTGATGAATGCAAAAAGTATCACCATGCAAATGTGGAATGGTATATGAGGGCAAAAACTAAGTAAGTTTTAAGTAAAATTTAAATAATAATTAAGTAATTTAGTAATAAATGATAGGATTAGTGATTGCATCACTTTTTGTTTCTTTATCAGGCAGGGGACAGGTTCCAATCGTGTGCCCTGTGACAGCAACCTTATGCCTTATCGGAATCATCATAATTTTGTAAAAAAAAAAAAAAAAAAAAAGACTAAAAAAAGAGTGAGGATGATGAAAAAAGGTAAGGTAATATACTGCCACAGCATCACAGAATCTGTTTCATACTGTCTCGATGAAATAATTGCTGGCAATGATTACAATTCATGAAACATTTTTCCTTTTTTTTATAGCTGAAACCGAGTCCACATTAACCAAGGTGAAATCATCAAACGCTCATCTATTGATCCAAAGTTAAACATTGTTTGGTTTACAAATGATAAAATGAGATTGTGTACTGTATTGTATGACTCCTGAAGGTAAAGAAGTTCAAAGTGTTCTAGGTTTCTATTTTCAAACCAAACTCTGCTTCACATGAAGCCAATTTTTGACTGTTGGTATTGTTAACGTTAACTTGGCATTAACAGAAGCTAGCTAGCAAGCAATTTTTCAGAATGTTAATAAAATTGATGTGAAACTACTTTACAAATGGCAGGACATATATCCGTAAAACACTTAATCCATGTATGTGAAACTTTAAAGAATATTGCAACATTTTATTTACACTTACTTATACACTGTTAAATTATACAGTAAATGAGATTTAATATGGTCATCAAATCATCATCATATTGTTTAGGTGTCTGTCACATACCTTGTCTTGAGGACATACATACCATCATTACCCTTGGTGTGAAATACAGATGGGCTCAGCCATTAGACAGAGATAACTGGAAAGCAAGCTAAAATTTTAGTAGAACCCTGTTAGGTAAAACCCTATTAGGTTTTGGTTCTTTTTTTTTTTCTTTTCTTTTTTACCAACTACCAAGCTGTAGCACTGTTACCAAACTTGTTAGCCTTTGAGCAAAGTGTCTTCTGTGAACAAGCTTGGCTGGTTAGTAATTATATTTTTTCTTTTTTTATGTTTGTGTGTCAGTTGGGGATTAGCCCCTGGCCTACTGTATTTTATTCATCAGGCCAGTGCGGGTTGCGATGGTTGTATTTGGCAGGATTATTTATAAAGGGCTGAAGCTCACACCGTTTGATACATGACTGCTGTGAATGCTGTTTGAATGAGATACTGGGGGGGGTTGGGGGGTAATGTCTGTATGTTTTTATGGAACTTTGCAAATAAATGTCTGTATATTTTAATCCTACCATCTGTTGTATCTGTCAGTAAAGTCTCCTTTCCTGGGTATGTTCAGAGCCCCCTCCTGCTCTTGGAGTAAATTAGGATGGTGACATAGTCATTAGGCTCCTCTGGTTTCCTGCTCATGTCTTAATTTTCTGTCCAGTAATTCCATAGCTTGATGAGGCCAATACATAATGACACTTGTACATGTGTGATGACTCCTGTTGCAGGTTGGGTCAACACTATCATTGATCTTAGAGAGACTAACTTTGGTGAGGTGAGTACAGTGAATAACTAAGCACTGGCTCAGTGCTTATTTTACACAGATAGATGAGGTTTGAACTCAACTCCTCTGGGCTCTCCTCGCTTACATTCTCCTTCTAAGGGGATTTCCTCATACTTATATGAAATCATGCCCTTCAGGTACTGATGATGCAGGTAAAAGTGCATCATGAGGAACAGGGACAGAAACCACAGACAAAACTATGTGTCTGTAAATATCTGGAAAAGTGGTGCTGGAGAAGAATGAATGTCATTAAACAGCAATAAGACAAATTCTCTCTTCTCCAACATTTATTTATTTACAGCATCTGTCAAGCTAAAGTACAGAATGCTTCACAGAAAATTGCAATGATCAGAGTAAAATGTATTTAATAGCAAATGTAAAATTCATGTACATTAAAAAATGTAAAAATGTTATCATTAAAATGTAATAACAGCAAAATGTGTAAAAAAAAAACACACACAATACAAAAAATACAATATGCAAATAAAAAACAAGGAAAGAAAATCAATGAAATGAAAAGCAATAAAAAAAATCTACAAAAATAGGTTAGCTGTAATATGGTCACCAAAAGAAAAAAAAATTAAATAAAATCTAATCTGTGAAACTTTGTCCTCAACTTGTCTTACCTGACTGCTGTACTAATGTTCAGGGAAAGATTGCTCCAAAGAGCTGAATCTGAGAAGGCATACTTACCCTTTCTCTTCGTTTCACATAAAATGAGCAAAACCAAAGTATTTTATTCTAAGTATTTAATGGTAAAAAGCATCCATGCACACTGACCCGTTGTATCTGATCCACGAGCTGTGTGGAAAAACAAAAATACAATGAGAAACAGTAAAAGTCATGTTCTAAGCCTTTGATGAGTGGAAGAGTGGAAATATAAGTATCTACTTTAATTTCTTTAAATCAAGTATCTATCATTAACACATCTCTAAATGCTATGCATTAGCTCTGTAAAGAAGCTTACTGAAAACCTCCACCACAGAAATAGTCAAACACACTGCACAAGTAGCCACACACACTGTCAAACCACACAAAAAGAAACACAAATGCCACCTGCATCCGACTGAGCTCAGTCTTCCTATGCCGCAATGACTCTTGGGAAATTCTTCAAGGGAACAACCAGGAAGTACACCGGTGCTTGGGGGCAGTTGTCTCGATGTGAAGTGTTGAATGATGAAACGCCACAGGGGTTAGTAGTTCTTCACCAAACGATATTCACAACATTTCTCCAAACATCTTTTTTGGATGATTTTGGATCTTTTTTTCCCCTTTTTCCCACCGGAATCACGGCCAAATCATTAGTGTTTCCTTTTCTGCTCAACACAGGAACCTGCTCCCACCAACCAGGGAGGAGAAAGCCATGGAAGACTCATGATGACTGGTCAGGGCCAGTTGCCATGACTTCCTCCTCCCACATCCCCTGCCAAGAAGACTTCAAGGCGCCATCCGGGATCGGGACTGCTGCTGCGGACGCCGACGACCGGAGACCAGAGGGGAGTGCGGAACACCCGGAGAGTCGACCCGAAAGGGTTTCCTCTCCGGGCTTCTACCCGCCATCCATCCGGGCCTGCACGTCCCTCAACCCCCCCTCCACCCCTCTTCTCTCCTGCCCGCAGCAGGTTCACCAGCCCGACTCGGAGGAAGAGGCGCGAAGCGGGCTGTGCGGAGGCCGGGACCGGTGGAGCCACTGAGGACGGAAGGCGAGAGCTACAAAATCGTCCATCGCCGCCGACCAGGAAGAGGTTCCACCCGACCCTGTGGAGAGGCCAGCTCTTCGCTACCCCCTCCTCAGGCTGTCCGTCCTGACCTCCCGGAAGGAACATCATTCGCCGGAGTGCTGTCCATTGTCTCCTGTTTTTGTTTTTCCTCTCTTTCATAACAGGTCGAGTCCGGACCTAGAGAGAGGGAGATGGCATCCCGACCGACCCCCGGGATGCGCCGCCACAATGGCGTGCGCCTGACGTGGATCCGGGGGGAGGAAGATGAGGGCACCGCCACCGCCGACTCCAGATCCGGAACCAGGGCCGACGGAGCAGCCGAGACGGGCACCGTGCGGCCAGTGGAAGACGGAAGAGCCGGCGGACAGAACAGCGGCGACACCCCCAACCCCCCCCTGACGGAACGGAGAGTGACCAGCATGACCCGTTTGGAGTTTATTAGGGCGGTTCTCCAGAGAGGTATGGGCTTTGTGCCGGCCGACCTAAACTGCCTGGTGAAGGTCCCTGGCCCGACCGATATCTTTGAGGTCAGTTTTAAAACCGCTAATGTCCTGGAGAGGTTCTGGAACCTCTACAGAGAGGGGAAAGATAAGAGTCCCCTCAGTCATTTTTGCGTCGAGCCCTTGTCCGACACGGAAAACAAAGTGGTCACTGTACAGTTTTTTAACGAGGCTGTGCAGGACCACGATGTTGCGACGTGGTTGGGCAGGTACGGTCTCGTAAAATCCGACACCAGGAGGGTACTAGATGAGGACGGTGTCTGGACCGGGGCTAGGAAATGGTTGGTTCAGCTAAAACCCGACCCCTCCGCTGTAGGCGGAGTGAGCCACATCCCCAGCACCATCACGCTGGGGAACAACAGGGGTGTGGTGTTCTATTACGGCATGCCCAAGCTGTGCAGGAAATGCGGCGAGTTAGGCCACCTAGCCGCAGCCTGCACAGTGGTCAAGTGCAAAACCTGCGGAGGCGAGCACGAGACCAGGGTGTGCCGTGACCCGAGGCCCTGCAACCTCTGCGGGGCCAGGGGGCACCTCTTTAGAGATTGCCCCCTCTTGTACGCCAACAGGGCCAGGAACACCGCACCCACCTCTCACTCTGCCCACGCCCCAACCCCAACCCCATCGGCAGCACAAACAGCACCACAATCCCAGCCCCAAATCGAGCCACCAGACACCCCAGCACTCTTCACCCACCCGAAGAACCCCCAGCAATAGGAAACTCCACTCCCCCCAGACCAAAGACCCCCCCAGTTATCAAACCCCGGACAAATCCACCTACCATCACTATAAAAGAGGAGCCGGACTCTGACACCCCGATCATGGTGGAAGAGTCCGACTCCTCATCAACCGACACAGACCTGGAGAACACCCATAACTGGACAGAAGTCACAAGGAAAAAAAGGAAAGGGAACCACACTCATACACCAGCAGTCAGTTCAAATAGGATCATAGCACAGCCACACAATAACCCCAGACCAGCAAAACAAACAAGAACCACGATATTAGAAAGAGAAGAACAGTCTATTCAATTAACACAACATATGCTGAAGCCAATATTCCCCTCCCGACCCCATAACTCAACAATCGAAAATAGAAAAATACCCTCCACCAACACATCACAAATTACAACCCAATCAAAAAGACCCCTTTCAGCTGATCGACCAGTTCCTGGCCCCAGGCCAACACAAGACAAACTGCAACAGCTCCAGGCACCGGCTCCTGGACCTCCTGGACTGAGACGGGACTCGGGGGTAAGGCCAACTAACCCCCCCTCTCCAGGACGGGCCACGCCAGGCAGACAGGAGACACAAGTGAGCGGATCACAAGAGGGGGTGAGTAGGCGCCAAAACAGTTCAGTCCTCGACAGATTAAACCAAATCTGTCGGGACATCGCAAACACCACCTCCGGTTCATCAGACACAACAACCAACAATAATACCCAGCCATGACCATCACCATTACAACACAAAACACCCGCAGTATCAAGGAAAATAACAAAAGACATACAGTTTTCTCCATTTTGCAACAACTCCCCTCGGACGTCATCCTCCTCCAGGAGTGTGGTATTCCCTACCGCTCCACGGATGACGTCCTGAGGGAGGAATGGAGAATGGGGGACTCTCTCTGGTCGGGCTCCAACATCGCCCGAGTGGACGGGGTCGGCACGTTGACCAAGAACCCAAACATTAGAATAACATCGAGTACAGCAGCAGAGAGTGGGCGAATCCTCGTTGTCGACTTTGACGTCGGGGGTTCCCCACTCCGGGTGGTCAACGTGTACGGCCCCACCAGTGTCGCCGAGAGGGTCCTCCTATTTAATAAAATCAGACCATTTCTCCATACATCTATGCCGGTTGTTGTGGGGGGGGATTTCAACTGTGCCCTTAGGGACGAGGACCGCAGCCGACCCCGGAGGGACAAATCCAGCGAGGAGCTGCGGTCCATCATAGAAGATTTCTCCCTCCACGACGCCGGTGGCACCTCTCCCCCCCAATTCACATGGGTAAGCTCCTCCGGTGCCTCATTTTCACAAATTGACATGCTCCTCCTGTCCCCAGGCCTGAGAGTGCACTCATACTCCACCAGGGCAGTGCACTTCTCGGACCACCACACGGTGACCGTGTCCTTGGTCTGGGAGAAGCCTATCAAAGTACTGAGGGGCCCTTGGAGAATGAACACCAGCCATCTCCAGGACCCCCAGGTGCGTCTCTCCTTCTCGAGGCGTTACCTGGAGTGGGCAACCCTAAAGCCCCTATTTGATTCCCCGGTGGAGTGGTGGGAGATGGTGAAAGCGCGTGTGCGGGGCTACTTCCAGGCAGTCGGGCGGAGGAAGGCAAGAGAAAAGAGGGCCCGTTTCCACCATCACAACGCGGCCCTCCAGAGACTCAGCCTCCTCCAACGCCTGGGCCTGGAGGTAAGCAGCGAGCTCACCGCATGTAAGCAGAGCCTCTCCGCCCTCTACCGGGAGGAGCGGAAGAAATATACTTTCCGCTCCAAACTCCAGGGCCTCGAGGAGGATGAGAAATGCACAAGGTACTTCTTCCGCAAGGCACGGTCAAAGAGAACTAACATCTCTTCTCTTTATAACAGCACAGGTGTGGTGGTGTCTGAAGAGGCCGAGGTCCAGGAGGCGGCCAGGGAGGCGACCCTTCCTCCAAGCAATACGGAGGGCGCCGACCATCTCTGGCTACCTGCTCCCAGGTGGCCGGGGGGGAAGGTTGAAGGTGATGGCGTACATGGACGACATCACCATCGTCGGCACAGACAGTCGCTCTATCACTACTGCTAACAAAGTGGTAGACGACTTCTGTGCAGCCACGGGTGCCCTGGTCAACAGGGACAAGAGTGAACTGTTTCTGTCGCCGCATTGGTGTGAGGTGCTGACCTTTTCTTTTCCTGTGCGCAGAAATGACATCAAGCTCCTGGGGCTGACCTTCCAGTCGGACGGAGGGGGGAGGAAAAGCTGGGACCAGGTCCTCCGCCGCGTCCAGGGAAAACTGGGGAGCTGGAGCGCGCGGCCCCTCACAATAACGGGTAAGATCCTGGTCCTGAAGGCTATTGTCCTCCCGGCCCTGCTCTATGTGGGTCGGGTGTTTCCCCCAGACAGAGCCTCTGGTAAAACCATCACCAGAATGGCCTTTCGTTTTGTCTGGGGGAGCACGTTTGAGAAACTGAGCAGGGCCACGCTCCTGAAGGACGAAGAGAAGGGGGGCAGGGGGGTCCCAGACATGGTAAACAACATCTTGGCTCAGGGTCTGGCCACCTTGGTCCAGAACACTCAGAAGGGGGATAAAGCGGTGTGTGCATTCGCCAGGCACTACGCCACCCCTTTCTTGAGGACTATGGGCCTGGGTGTGCTGGACCATAGAATGCCATATAGCTGGGACCCCCCGTACGCCTACGGAGCGTTGAGGGCTTTCGCTCTCAGGACGGGATTGCCCGGGGCCGGACTGACCTCGTGGAGATACAGAGACATAATGTCCTTTCTAAAATCTAAAGAGACTGTCTCTCTCCCGAGGGGTGGTCCGGCCCTGGACCCGAAAATAATCTGGCAGAACATGAACCACAAATGCATCACAAACAGACAGAAAGATATAGCATGGATGTCCACTCACATGTGTCTCCCTACTAGGTCTTTTATGTATAGGCGGCACCTGGCCCTGACGGAGAACTGCCCCCACAGATGCACTGACTCGGAGCACGTATACCACATGTTCTGGGACTGCTCCGTGGCCAGACGGGTCTGGGGCCTTGTTGTGTCCTCTGTCTCCCTGAACAGGCTCCTGCCGAGGTCCTCCCTGACGTCTGACAGCGTCCTCTACGGCCCGCCCGGGGGATGCAAGACCATCGAGCATCAGCGCCAGTGGAGGATCATCAACACCATCAAGCAGGTGCTGTGGGAGACGAGGAACATCAAGGTCTACAAACAACAGAACGTAGATCTGGTCACTCTCCGGAGGAGAATTCAAAACCTCCTCCAAGACGGCGTTGTGGTGGATTTTCGAAAGAACGAGAGACTGGCAAAAGAGAAATGGGGGGTGGACCACTGGAAAGAACTGATCATATAGTCCACCCCCCCGGGCTGAATCCACCGAAAGCTCGAGCACATGACTTTTTCCCCTTTTTTTTTCTCTGTTTTTAAAAGAGTTATTTTTCATTTTTGTTTGATTTGGTAAATTCCCCCTGTTTTACTTTCTGTGAGGCTTTACTGCCCCTTAAAATGTGTTTTCTGTGGTTGATTGTTTAATTTTTGCCTTACAGTTTGTTTATTTGCTATGACTTTTAAACGAATGTATTTTAAATGGAAACTTGAATAACCTAATAAAAGTCATGTTCAGGGTGGGCAAAAATGGTGGGAGAATCCAAAACACATATTAAAATGACAATGTTATTGAAACGTGGCTGTAATTATCAGAGACATGATGAGTGATGTATCTTGGTGTCCTTGAATATGCATTATCTTGAGTTACATACCTTGGTGTCCCCATAAATGACATACTACCTCATTTATCCAAGCTGAGAGAATCCAGAATGAGTCTAGAAAAAGACACATGCCCATTATTTCATGCTCAACACCATCCTTCCGCACTGCTACAAAGAACTGATTTAGAGATGCACCACGGCACAGCCAATGATTCTTGTTGAATGCACAGGCCTAAAACAGACAGAAATCACTCTTGATATTACCTCCAATATTTAAGGCAATGCCAGAGTTTAAATTATGGCTGGTCCCCTATTCGGTCACTGTGTTTTTAGTAGCAGACCCATGGTGTCAGCAGTGAATAGGAATTCTCACCTGTTTCTATAAAGTGTGGCACTTGTGAAACATCGGAAAAGTGTGCATCGATCTTCACGTCTTACTCCTCCACAGAGACACAGGAGCAGAAGAAGCTGCGTCTCACAGTCTTCACAAGGCTTCTGCAGAACTTCCGCACGCCTTTCTTCATCTTTTTCAGCTCTACAAAACATGAGGGAGAGACTCCTTCTAATACCCATATCTTGTATATTGTAGCAAAATCATGGGTTACAATTTTTACAGCACACTTCCAACATTGTTACATTACAAGTGACTCACTCTGTGTGACGTCCTTCACCCACTTTACTTACTTTGCGTCACCCGCTGCAGTCTCATCCTCTCCCAGGGAAGCCTACAACCACACATGGCACAAGATATACAGATAAAGCACTGCCTTTCTGGAATACATACCTGTGGAACCCATTAATCCCTCAAAAACATTTTTTGTGACATTTTGTCAGTATTTTCTCTACTCACCAAATTCAGAATGCCAAAATCAAAGCCATAAGAATCTGTCTGTTTAGTGTGGTTAAAGTTTAGGCTTGTTTTATTGTTTTTGGTGAGGCCGAATGCATAATGCGCAGTATAGTGCTTACTTCATCCTGGACTGCAGTGGTGTCCTCTGCCTCAAACAGGAATCGAATATCTTCCAGGTAATCCTCCATGTTGGCTTCTATATACATATATAGAAGGCGATTTTTCTGTAACCGCGAAGTGAGTTTGTCGTTGTATTCTTCTATATACATATATAGAAGGCGATTTTTCTGTAACCGCGAAGTGAGTTTGTCGTTGTATTCGTCCTTGGAAATTCCTTTCACCCAAATGATGCTGTACGTCGAAAATTGTATTCACACACAAAGCGCAAAGCATTCAAATAGTTCCCTGCTGTGCCTGTTACCATGTACGCACTCAGCTGCCTTTTCATAATACCGCAATGATGTGTGACTCGAAGGCGTGACCAATCAGCTCAGCTGAATATGATTGTGAATGTGCAAATATTCTGTTGAGACAGTGGCACTTTCTACCAATATGCGTCAGTTTGTTTTTCATGGGTATATGTAGTTGAACAAATGAAGATACAAACATGTCTCCGAAGTGCTTTTGTTTGTGTGCAAGTTGTCCGTCATCTGAAGAAACTATGCTGTGCTTCACGACCATGGACGGTACTGGGGAGGAAGCAGAAAAGAATATGTTTCGGCCTCTTATTAACAGTGTTAATGAGAACAGGTTCTATCGTGTGAAGTCGGGCTTTGTAGAATAACAAAGTTGCGCGTTAGGTGGAGTGATGCCGTAAGTAAAATGTGCAATATCGCACATCCTCATCCCGTATTCACGAGAAAACATCACATAAGCAATCGTCACTAACCTAGGTTATAGGATGAGACAGTGAGCAGTGATGGTGGTATTAAGTAAAAAAAAAAAAAAAGAACTGTCGTATGACGTCAGATCAAATACAACGCAAAAGGCATAATATTTCGTATAACGAATAAAATCTTTATGTGGGAAGTGTTTCCATCGGTACTTTTATGTATTTGCGCATCAAAAAATGAGATTATAAAAACATATATATATATATATATATATATATATATATATATATATATATGTGTGTGTGTGTGTGTGTGTGTGTGTGTGTGTGTGTGTGTGTGTGTGTGTGTGTGTGTGTGTATGTGTGTGTACAGACGTATGTTTGGGCACATTTGTGTATAAATATGATGATTATATACAACAAATATGTTTCTCAAATGATTTTTTATGAACAGGCACAGATGGGGTAGGACCGTCTGCATGTTGGATATGACTGACGAAGAATGAATAATGAAAGCAAAAAAATGACTTTCTGTATAATAGTTCGTTATGCAATAGGTAATCAACATTCTTATTTTTTCCTTTTATTCTTTATTTTGAGTCCGTTCATGTTGTATAAAATAATATTTCATTGATACCTTGTTTTATGGTGACCGTCACTGGAAATTGAACTGGACTGAGAAATAGGATTAATTCATTTTACATTCATTCAAGCAGTAGTTCTCTTTAATTTGATATGAGTACACTTTTACCTTTCAATACTGCATACCAGACACTCAAATAGTTTTTAGCTTCAGTGTGTATGTGTTAACTAATTCACTGAATGCCTGCAATCGTTGGTAATAATAAAATGGAGTGTACCTACCGGTAGCATGCTCAAAACTGTGAGGCAGAAGTACATCAGAGTAATATATAACAAAGCACAAAGTCTACACTAGTTATGTAGTTCATTTTAAAGTTGAATATGTTGTATTGATGACTTCCTGATGTAGATTTTGCTGGTAGAAGGTAAAGGAAGTACATAGATTAAAAGAAACATGAATGAATGAAAAAGGTGAATATAAAGCTAAGGTATCCATGCGAAACAAAATAATTCAGGAAGAAAGAAGTAGCTTTAAATAATTAACATAATAATTAATATTGACAGAGAAGTAAGTCTGTTTTCTACTTGCACCAGTTGAGCATGATGTGTCGGCCTTCAACACAAATGTGCAGCTCATTATCTTAAATATAAATGAAGTGACTGTCAGACAGCATTTGTTGCTATAATTTATGGGCCAATTAATATAATAAGGCATTTTGTAATTTTGTCTATTTTAAACATCCCCAGGGTGAAGATTAATTAATATCAAATATTCATGTTCATGTATCACTTAAAGGGATGTTATAGAGGGCTAACTTTAGTATTGAGCTTTAGCTGAAAGTGTTGAAAACCTTTAGGACTCAGTTTAGAGCCTCACTCTACAGTTTTCAGGCATTAGAGGTCTTCATTTAGGTCAGTAAGATTAAAAAAAGTTGTATAAAATCTACTAGAACCAATGTATTCACCAGTGTAAATAAGCCCCATTTCTGAGTGTTCAGTGTGCTTAACCCCCATCTCTGTGTGTTACAGTGTGTTTAACACTATCTCTCTGTTTTCGTGTGAATAACCCATATCTCTGAGTGTTAGTGTGCATAACTCTTATCTCTGTGTGTTAAAGTGCAATTAACCCCCATCTTTCTGTGTTACAGTGTACCAGTTTGGGTGGACTGAGGAGACTGTAGTGGCAGCTGCTGGTTCCACCACCAAAGTGGCTGAGGGGGAGAGAGTTCTGTTTACTGTCTCACCTGAAATGAACCAGAGTGTCATAAATGATATGAGTTTTAAGAATTTCATAATACGTTTCTGGTATTCTCTCCTGAAAGATTCTCATATACATGATTTGTATAAGGATCGTATTGACATTGTGGAGGACGGCTCAATATATATGAATAATATACAGCTCTCTGATTCTGGCCTTTATCGCATTATAACACAGTACATATCAGAAAATAAACCTGAAAAACACTCAAGGTTTCACCTGCAGGTTTTTGGTGAGTATGCAGAAAGGAGCATTCCTGTTTGTGAGAAGGTATCTGCTCCTACAGTATATCCTGTTCTGAGTGTGGACTTCAGTGCAGTGAACACTCTAATTCATTGTGACAGAGAACACATGATATTTTACATTAGATGATGCAAATAGTGAAAAAGGAGAATACATGTTTAAATCCAGACTTTTCCATAATGGTTTGTGATACCAGCAAGAAGTGACCTATTTGGGCCACCATCAGCAACAGCTGTTGGCATGTCACCATTTTAAAAACTGGCACTAGCTCAGTTAGACACTGGTGAGCTGTTGATAGGACACAAGAGTGTCACTGTATACTTGCAGAATGGGGTATTAAATATATTTATTTGGAATGCAGTAATAATAATACACACAGTAATAATAATAATAATCTAGTAATAAAGGAACCTGCTCCCACCAACCAGGGGGGAGAAAGCCATGGAAGACTCATGACGACTGGCCTTTGCTTGTTTTCACGTTGCAGGCGCACCACCAATCACATACTGCCCATGTCATCAGAGGACGACACAGTGAGTGTTAGTTTGGTTCATGCACCTGCAGGTGCCCAGCTGACCAGGAGGGTTCTCTAGAGAGCGATGAACTAACAAAACTTTAACCGGCCTACACCCCTACTGTCCACAGTGAGGCTGGGCCAGTTTTTGGCTCACCATTATGGACCTGGAATTCTAACTCCCAAACTCAGGGCTTCCAGGTGAATGTTTTACCCTGTGAGGGGCCTCCGAGAGACTCACAGGGAAAAATGTTTCACCTGGGAGCCTGAGGTTGGGTGTTGTAATCCTAGGTCCACATTGGTGAGCCAACAATTGGCCCAGCCTTGCCTGGGGATGGTGGGGCTGCAGTCCAGTCAAAACTTATTAGTCTCATCGCTCTGTAGCGCCCACTCCTGGATGGCCAGGCACCTGCAGGTGCACAAACCAAACGTGCTGACTGTGGAATCCTCCGATGTCACAGGCAGTGCGTGATTGGTGGTGTAGCTGCAGTGTGAAAAGAAGCGAGGGCCAGTTGCCATGACATCCTCCTCCCAAGTCAGCGGGAACAGTTTACCCATGTTCAGGGTGGGCAAAAATGGTGGGAAAACCAAAAAACATATTGAAATGACAATGTTATTGAAACCTGGCTGTAATTATCAGAGACGCGATAATCACAGCCAGGTAGCTCAACCAAATCAAATAGTTTGTGCAAAACACCAACCGATTCATACAGCGTGAGTGCCCAGCTGTCAACAACCTCAAGATCATCTCATTCTACTGTATAGATTTCTATTAATTGACCATAAAATTTGCCAATCATGCTTATTGTGAATGCAAAAATGGCTTGTGGCACCACATTTTGGCACCATTGAGGTTGATGTTAACTATGAGCTCTGTCTCCAGTATGTGTGCAGGTGGAGAGAGCTGGTACCCTGCTTCCTGTCCCAGCTGCCTGTCAGTTAAGAGTGACCAGTTGATGGATCATCCGATTGAATTGGAAGGGGGAGTCAAAAGTGACCCCAAATACTTTCACAGAACTGTACATCCTCTCCAGTTAATGTATGGAACAGGTCATAGAAGCATTGGAAAACACTCAATTACAAGAATGGAAAGTAAAACCAATTTATACTTGCCATTTGCTGGTATCCTCAATGCATCTTACATTTTTATTTCCTTTGCTTTTGAAGGGTCCTAGCGTCTCAAAGACCAGTACAATACTAATGCATTATTTGACATAATGAAAGAACTGTTTGAAGAAGGAGTTTCTTCAGTCATTGTGAAATTAAAGTCCCTCAGATCCTGTGCAATGTATAGTTTCATATCTCAAAGCATCTCACAGGACCTCACATTATTTACCACTGCTATATTAAACAGGTTATCCAACAAGTTATTTTAGGCAGTTGTAACTCTGTACTTTCATCAAAGTGAAATTAAAGTTGCTGACAATGTCCAATGTTCGCCTTTCCTCCTGGTGGTGCAGAGGGGAAACACGATGGTTGGCCCTGTGCCAACTGTCTGAAGAGCGGGTGGGAGTCCTCGTCAGTGAACGAGCAGCTGGTACAGTGATGATGGAATGACCCCCATGGAGGTGTGGTCAACCAGCAGCTTATCACCTCCCATGGTCCAAGAGGGGCAGGGCACTTTGGTCATCAAAAACCTCAGACTTCACTTTTACTGGGGAAAGTGCCGATACACAATACACCTGATACACAAAGTATCTGGTGTAGCCTATGTACGTGCCCTACTACATTTCACATTTGATCAAGAAAATATTTCCCTGCTGTGACCGTTAACTTGCGTTCCTATCAGCTGCAGTTCGATTAAACCTCTAAGGTCTGTCTCGAAGGCCTGACCAATCAGCTCGGCGAACTATGTGAATATGCAAATATTCTTTTGGGACAGTGGCACTTTCTAACAATATGAGTCAGTTTGTTTTTCACAGGTATGTGTAGTTAACAAATCAAGGTACAAAAAAATGCCTCAGAAATGCTTTTGTTTGTGCGGAGGTTGTCCTTCATATAAAGAAACAATGATGTACTTTGCATCCTTTACATTACATTACATTACATTACGGGCATTTGTTAGATGCTCTTATCCAGAGCGACTTACAAGGAAAAGTGCATAAGAACAGTTCAAAAAGTGCAAAGATAAACCTAGAGGGGGGTAAAGTCCCAAGTGCCAAGGTGATCGAATAGATCAGGACTCCCTCATAGACTACAGACTTACGAAACAGCCTAGTTTTAAAAACAATCACAAATTAAGAGCAAATAGCCTAGTTAAAAAAAAAAAAAACAATCACAGATTAGGAGCAAATAGTAGGAATAGATACATTACAAAGAGCAAGGGAGGGGAGGGGAGAGATGCAGCCTGAAGAGGTGAGTCTGCGCTTGAAGGCGGCCAGTGTCTCTGCTGTTCTGACCTCCAGGGGAAGATCATTCCACCACCGGGGGGGCCAGGACAGACAGCAGACGTGACCTGGAAGTGCAGGAGCGGAGAGGGGGCTGCCGCATCCATGGACTTCAATGGAGAGGAGGCAGAAACGGATCTGCCAAAGGCATAAGAAGGCATCTATGTGAGAGGAGCTCGCTACAGCAAAAATAGCTTGCGTTTTGTGTTACTCCGCGGAAGCATCATTACATTACACAGCTGTCTGATGCGGGAACTCTTGCACGGAGCTGTGTTCCGTACATCGTTGAGAATGTTATCGCATTACTGACTAGCGATGCAATAGAGTACACATGCTATTCTAAGCAGCAATGAGTAGGTAAGCGATGCGTAAGAATTGCAGTAAATACCACTTGTGGTCGTTTAAATAATGAAAATAATTTATGTAGAAGTTTGCATGTATATTGGCGAGGTCAAAAACAACTTTCATAGCAAAACAATCATCGTCGCTGTGGGAGACCAGTTACAATAAGTCGCAATTTTTCCATTGAGTCTTGATCGTTTGCGGATGGATCAATATCTCATTTAAACCATCAACCGGTAAGTTCAAGCATGAATAGGTTTTGTGGAAATAAAGATGTTGATGATGCCTTGAATTACTGCTTAATTGCAGTCGATCAAGAAAAAACGTCGGGAAAAAACTGAAAAGTATAAAGAGTAATAGGTTAGAATAAAAGAAAAGCTATGTTGGTTTAATTTATTTCTGAACCAATTTTTGAAGTTTAGGATCAATTTCCTTTGCAGCAAATTAATTCGTTTTATTATTGAGCAACTATTCATGCTATCCCAGACGTAAATTTTGTTCAGAGGAGCTCCTAACAGAAATCCAAGTCATACATCACTAAGGCGTTGGCTTATGTTAAAAGTAAGATTTTGTAAAATGACTGCTTTTGTCTACATTTAAAGGTTATCATCGCCATAAACAGGGATTTCGTGAATTATTCTGTTTAGGCGATTTTCTGTAATGTTTTAATCAAATAGTGTGCAATGAAACTGCGAAGCGAGTTTGTCGTTGTATTTGTCCTTGGAAATTCCTGTCACCCAAATGACGTTCTACGTAGAAAATTGTATTCACACACAAAGCGCAAAGCATCTATCGGGAATAGGTATGTGTTCTGCTGTGCTTAAACAATCAAATATTTCCCTGCTATGACTGTCGCCGTGTGCTCATTTAGCGTCAATTTAATAAGGCCGCAATGATCTGTGACTCAAAATCCTGACCAATTAGCTCAGCTGATTATGTGAATATGTAAATGTTCTATTGAGTCAGTGGCACTTTCCAACATTATGCATCAGTTTGTTTTTCACGGGTGTGTGTAGTAAACAAATCAAGGTACAAAAAATGTCTCTGAAGTGCTTCTGTTTGTGTGAAAGTTGTCCTTCAGCTAAAGAAACTATGCTGTACTTCACTACCATGGACTGTACTGGGGAGGAAGTAGAAAGGGACATGTTTCGGCCTCTTTAGACCGTGGTCGTAAAATATTTTCTGGATATACTACAAGCGGCTGAAGAACTGGTAAACAAACTAAGTGGAACACATAGTCTGCAAACGATTGGGGTTTATTAATGTAACGTTCTGCTTAAAGTGATAGTCCAGTATAAACGAGCATTCTTCCAAAGCCACTACTTTTGTGGAGAGTATGCTACAATTCTCTTTTTAAACTGCACTGAATATCCGAGCAACAATGAAGGAAGTTTTCATTATTTTAAAATGTGCCCTGTATTTTTGTTTGATATTACCAGGCATATGTTACAATAAAAAGAAGACCTACTGCATGCGCTTCAATCAACTGTAGGCTAGGCTATTCTTTGCGTTGTGGAAATATCATGGATAAGATAAATCCAATCATCAGTTGAGCGTTTTTTTTCTGGCACAACGACAGTCCTCTGATCAATCGGCTACGCAGCTTGTCTTGGTAATCCATCCTGAGTCCATCCACAAAAGAAAACAAATGGACATCTTATCTCGTAATTACGAGAAAAAACCTCATAATCAATCGTCGCTACCCTAGACTATGGGATAAGACAGTGGGAAATGTTGGTGCGAGTGAGTAAAAAAAACTCTCGTATGACGTCAGATCAGATATAACGCATACGGCATAATTTTTGTATAACAAATGAAATCTTTATGTGGGAAGTGTTTCCATACTTTTACGTATCTGCGCATCAAAAAATGAGAATATAAGAATATAAATATGTGTGTGTGTGTGTGTGTACATGCGTATGTTTGTGTATAAATGTGATGATTGTATATAACAAATATGTTTCTCAAATGATTGTTTATGTACAGGCACAGATGGGGTAGGACCGTCTGCATGTTGGATATGACTGACGAAGAATGAATAATGAAAGCAAAACAATGACTTCCTGTATAATAGTTCTTTTTGCAATAGGTAATCAACATTCTTATTTTTTCCTTTTATTCTTTATTTTCAGTCCATTTAAGTTGAATAAAATAATATTACATTGATACCTTGTTTTATGGTGACCGTCATTGAAAAATGAACTGGACTCAGAAATAGGATCAGTTTATTTTACATTCATTCAAGCAGTAGTTCTCTTTAACTTGATATGAGTACACGTTCGCCTTTCAATACTGCATACCAGGCACTCAAAGAGTTTTTAGCTTCAGTGTGTATGTGTTAACTAATTCACTTAATGCCTGCAATCGCTGGTATCAACAAAATGGAATGTACCCACCGGTAGCATGCTCAAAACTGAGGCAGAAGTACCTCAGAATAATATATAACAAAGTCTACACTAGTTATGTAGTTCATTTTAAAGTTGAATATGTGGTATTGATGACTTGCTGATGTAGATTTTGCTGGTAGAAGGTAAAGAAAGTACATATATTAAAAGAAACATGAATGAATGAAAAAAGTGAATACAAAGCTAAGGTATCCATGCAAAACAAAATAATTCAGGAAGAAAGAAGTAGCGTTAAATTATTAACATAATAAATTAATATTGACAGAGAAGTAAGCCTGATTTGTACTCGCACCAATTGAGCATGAAGTGTAGGCCTTCAACACCAATGTGCAGCTCATGATGGTAGATATAAATGAAATGGTCCTCAGACAGCACTAGTTACCAATAAATAGGGCCAATAGATATAAGGCATTTTGTAATTTTGTCTATTTTAAAGATCTGCAGGGTGAAGATTAATCAATATCAAAGAGTCATGTTTATTTATCACATATAGTAATGTTATAGAGGGCTAACTTTAGTATTGAGCTTTAGCTGAAAGTGTTGAAAACCTTTTAGGACTCAGTTTAGAGCCTCACAGTACAGTTTTCAGGCATTAGAGGTCTTCATTTAGGTCAGTAAGATGAAAAAAGTTGTTTAAAATCTACCAGAACCAATGTATTCACCAGTGTAAACAAGCCCCATTTCTGAGTGTTTCAGTGTGCTTAACCCCCATCTCTGTGTGCTCCAGTGTGTTTAACACCCTCTCTCTGTTTTCATGTGAATAACCCCCATCTTTCTGTTTTACAGTGTCCCAGTTTGGGTGGACTGAGGAGACTGTAGTGGCAGCTGCTGGTTCCACCACCAACGTAACTGTGGGGGAGAGAGTTCTGTTTCCTGTCTCACCTGAAACTAACCAGAATGTCATAATTGATATGAGTTTTAAAAATTTCATTATACTTTCCTGGTCCTCTCACCTGAAAGATTCTCATATACATGATTTGTATAAGGATCGCATTGACATTGTGGAGGACGGCTCAATATATATGAATAATGTACAGCTCTCTGATTCTGGCCTTTATCACATTATAACACAGTACATGTCAGAAAATAAACCTGAAAAACACTCAAGGTTTCACCTGCAGGTTTTTGGTGAGTATGCAGAAAGAGCCATTCATGTTTGTGAGAAGGTATCTGCACCTACAGTGTATCCTGTTCTGAGTGTGGACTTCAGTGCAGTCCTCTGCACTCCTCTAATTAATTGTGATAGAGAACACATATTTTACATTAGATGATGCAAATAGTGAAAAAGGAGAATACATGTTTAAATCCAGACTTTTTTATAATGATTTGTGATCCCAGCAAGAAGTGGCCTATTTGGGCCACCATCAGCAACAGCTGTTGGCATGTCAGCGTTTTAAAAACTGGTACAAGCTTAGTTAGACACTGGTGAGCTGTTGATAGGCCACTAGAGGGTCACTGTATACAGACTGGGGTATTGAATATATTTATTTTGGAATGCAAATATTCACAGAAATAATAATAATAATCATAAATTCAATAAAGGGCCCATTTAAACAAAAATCTCTTGATTATTAATATTAAATTAATCTTTATTTCCATGTTTCCTCTGTAGAGCCCGTCTCTAAACCCAACATCACAGCTGAGTGTCAGAGGGATAACATCACTCTGAGCTGCTTCAGCAGTCAGGGGAGTGAAGTGACATACAGCTGGGAAACACTGCCCCCCTGTGGCAATGACAGCTGTGTGCACCTGGGCCAAACGATGGAGATACACCCTCTCCCTCCCTCCGAGCCCACATCATATGTGTGTGCCACCCAGAACCCTGTGAGCAGAGCCACTAGTGACCCTGTAGACCTGGGAGTGTGCTCCATCCCACAGCCACCAGGTAAAACTAAATGTTTCATTTTCACTGAATGCCCATTCAAAATGACTTTTATTAGGTTTTTCAAATTTCAGTTTAAAATACATTCATTTTAAAGTCATGATAACAAAACAAATTGCAAGGCCAAATTAAACCATCAACCACAGAAAAAAAAGAAACACAATTAAGGGGCAGTAAAGCCTCACAGAAAATAAACAGGAAGGGGGGGAATTCACCAAACAAAACAAAAATGAAAACAAAAACTCTTTTAAAAGCAGAAAAAAAGGAAAAAAGTCATGTGCTCGGGCATTCGGTGGATTCAGCCTGGGGGGTGGACTATATGATCAGTTCTTTCCAGTGGTCCACCCCCCATTTCTCTTTTGCCAGTCTCTCGTTTTTGCGAAAGTCCACCACAACGCCGTCTTGGAGGAGGTTTTGGATTCTCCTCCGGAGAGTGACCACATCTACGTTCTGTTGTTGGTAGACCTTGATGTTCCTCGTCTCCCACAGCACCTGCTTGATGGTGTTGATGATCCTCCACTGGCGCTGCAGCTCGATGGTCTTGCATCCCCCGGGCGGGCCGTAGAGGACGCTGTCAGACGTCAGGGAGGACCTCGGCAGGAGCCTGTTCAGGGAGACAGAGGACACAACAAGGCCCCAGACCCGTCTGGCCACGGAGCAGTCCCAGAACATGTGGTATACGTGTTCCGAGTCAGAGCATCCGTGGGGGCAGTTCTCCGTCAGGGCCAGGTGCCGCCTATACATAAAAGACCTAGTAGGGAGACACATGTGAGCGGACATCCATGCTATATCTTTTTGTCTGTTTGTGATGCATTTGTGGTTGATGTTGTACCAGATTGTTTTCGGGTCCAGGGCCGGACCACCCCTCGGGAGAGAGACAGTCTCTTTGGATTTTAAAAAGGACATTATGTCTCTGTATCTCCACGAGGTCAGTCCGGCCCCGGGCAATCCCGTCCTGAGAGCGAAAGCCCTCAATGCTCCGTAGACGTACGGGGGGTCCCAGCTATATGGCATTCTGTGGTCCAGCACACCCAGGCCCATAGTCCTCAAGAAAGGGGTGGCGTAGTGCCTGGTGAATGCACACACCGCTTTATCCCCCTTCCGAGTGTTCTGGACCAGGGTGGCCAGACCCTGAGCCAAGATGATGTTTACCATGTCTCGGACCCCCCTGCCCCCCTTCTCTTCGTCCTTTAGGAGCGTGGCCCTGCTCAGTTTCTCAAACGTGCTCCCCCAGACAAAACGAAAGGCCATTCTGGTGATGGTTTTACCAGAGGCTCTGTCCGGGGGAAACACCCGACCCACATAGAGCAGGGCCGGGAGGACAATCGCCTTCAGGACCAGGATCTTACCCGTTATTGTGAGGGGCCGCACACTCCAGCTCCCCAGTTTTCCCTGGACGCGGCGGAGGACCTGGTCCCAGCTTTTCCTCCCCCCTCCGTCCGACTGGAAGGTCAGCCCCAGGAGCTTGATGTTATCTCTGCGTACAGGAAAAGAAAAGGTCAGCACCTCACACCAATGCGACGACAGAAACAGTTCACTCTTGTCCCTGTTGACCAGGGCACCCGTGGCTGCACAGAAGTCGTCTACCACTTTGTTAGCAGTAGTGATAGAGCGACTGTCTGTGCCGACGATGGTAATGTCGTCCATGTACGCCATCACCTTCAACCTTCCCCCCTGGCCACCTGGGAGCAGGTAGCCAGAGATGGTCGGCGCCCTCCGTATTGCTTGGAGGAAGGGCTCCAGGTAGATGACGTACAGGAGGGGTGCCAGAGGGCATCCCTGCCTGACGCCAGACCTGATGGCGAAGGGGGCAGAGAGGTGCTGGTTGACTACCACTCTGCCCGAGATGTCTTTCAAACACATTTTGGTCCAGCGCAGGAGGGAGCTTGGGAAGTTGAACCTCTCCAGCACCCTCTCCAAGCACACGTGGTTGACCCTGTCAAAGGCCTTCTCTTGATCTAAACTGAGAAGGCCAAGGGGGGACCCATGCTCCCCGGAGTGGATGATTAAGTCCCTCACGAGGAGCAGGTTGTCATTAATGGACCTCCCTGGAACGCTGCACGTCTGGTCAGGGCCGATCACCGTTGTTATCAGGTCTTGGAACCTCCTCATCAGCGCTTTCGACATGATCTTATAGTCGACTGAGAGGAGGTTGATCGGCCGCCAGTTCCGGAGGTCCTTCAGGTCCCCCTTCTTTGGGACAAGAGCTACTAAGCTCTGTCGCAGTGAGGCGCTAACCGCCCTCCCCTGTACGCAGCTCCAAAGACCTCCGCCACGTCGTCCTTCAGGAGATCCCAAAAAGCCTGGTAGAATTCGGCTGGGATCCCGTCAGGACCGGGAGCTTTGTGTTGGTTTAGGGAGCGCACGGCCCGCGTAAGCTCCTCCGTGCTCAGCTCCTCCTCAATGGTGGATTCGTCACCCAGGCGTCTGTCCAGGCCGTCCAGGAAGGCGCCCATGAGAGCCCCGTCCGAGGGCCTTAGAGCGTATAGACCCTGGTAGAACTCCCTGGCCGCCTCCTGGACCTCGGCCTCTTCAGACACCACCACACCTGTGCTGTTATAAAGAGAAGAGATGTTAGTTCTCTTTGACCGTGCCTTGCGGAAGAAGTACCTTGTGCATTTCTCATCCTCCTCGAGGCCCTGGAGTTTGGAGCGGAAGGTATACTTCTTCCGCTCCTCCCGGTAGAGGGCGGAGAGGCTCTGCTTACATGCGGTGAGCTCGCTGCTTACCTCCAGGCCCAGGTGTTGGAGGAGGCTGAGTCTCTGGAGGGCCGCGCTGTGATGGTGGAAACGGGCCCTCTTTTCTCTTGCCTTCCTCCGCCCGACTGCCTGGAAGTAGCCCCGCACACGCGCTTTCACCATCTCCCACCACTCCACCGGGAATCAAATAGGGGCTTTAGGGTTGCCCACTCCAGGTAACGCCTCGAGAAGGAGAGACGCACCTGGGGGTCCTGGAGATGGCTGGTGTTCATTCTCCAAGGGCCCCTCAGTACTTTGATAGGCTTCTCCCAGACCAAGGACACGGTCACCGTGTGGTGGTCCGAGAAGTGCACTGCCCTGGTGGAGTATGAGTGCACTCTCAGGCCTGGGGACAGGAGGAGCATGTCAATTTGTGAAAATGAGGCACCGGAGGAGCTTACCCATGTGAATTGGGGGGGAGAGGCGCCACCGGCGTCGTGGAGGGAGAAATCTTCTATGATGGACCGCAGCTCCTCGCTGGATTTGTCCCTCCGGGGTCGGCTGCGGTCCTCATCCCTGAGGGCACAGTTGAAATCCCCCCCCACAACAACCGGCATAGATGTATGGAGAAATGGTCTGATTTTATTAAATAGGAGGACCCTCTCGGCGACACTGGTGGGGCCGTACACGTTGACCACCCGGAGTGGGGAACCCCCAACGTCCAAGTCAACGACAAGGATTCGCCCACTCTCTGCTGCTGTACTCGATGTTATTCTAATATTTGGGTTCTTGGTCAACGTGCCGACCCCGTCCGCTCGGGCGATGTTAGAACCCGACCAGAGAGAGTCCCCCATTCTCCATTCCTCCCTCAGGACGTCATCCATGGAGCGGTAGGGAATACCACACTCCTGGAGGAGGATGACGTCCGAGGGGAGCTGTTGCAGAATGGAGAAAACTGTTTGTCTTTTGGTATGGTCTTTAATGCTGCGGGTGTTTAGTGTTGTAATGGTGATAGTCATATTCAAAGTGTTATTGTTTGGTTGAGTCTAATGGACCGGAGTTGCTGATTACGATATCCCGACAGATTTGGTTTAATCTGTCGAGAACCGAACCGTTTTGGCGCCTACTCACCCCCTCCTGTGATCCGCCCACCTGTGTCTCCTGACTGCCCGGCATGGTCCGTCCTGGAGAGGGGGGGTTAGTTGGCCTTACCCCCGGGTCCCGTCTCAGTCCAGGAGGCCCAGAAGCGGGAGTCTGGTGCTGTCTGAGTTTGTCATGAGCTGGTTTGGGGCCAGGAACTGGTCGGTCATTTGTGGGTGTTTGATGTGTTAAGGTGTATTTTGTGATGTTTTTGTTCTGGATTTCTGATCATTTCCTGTCGTTGGAATATGGGTTAGGGACAGTACTTTTAGGTTCGGGGGGGGTTGTATTAATTGCATGGGTTTGCTTTTTATTTCCACTTGTGTGATTCTTGTTTGTTTTGCAGGTCTGGGGTCATTATATGGTGTCGATTTGGTCCTGTGAGGGCTGCCTGTTGATGCGGGTGTATGGGCATGTTTCCCTTTCCTTTTCCTCCTGCTAACGTCTGTCCAAGTGTGTGTATTGTCAGAATCTGTGTCTGGTGTTGAGGAGTCGGACTCTTCCACCATGATCGGGGTGTCAGAGTCCGGCTCCTCTTTTATAGTGATGGTAGGTGGATTTGTCCGGGGTTTGATAACTGGGGGGGTCTTTGGTCTGGGGGGAGTGGAGTTTCCTATTGCTGGGGGTTCTTCGGGTGGGGTGAAGAGTGCTGGGGTGTCTGGTGGCTCGATTTGGGGCTGGGATTGTGGTGCTGTTTGTGCTGCCGATGGGGTTGGGGTTGGGGCGTGGGCAGAGTGAGAGGGGGTGCGGTGTTCCTGGCCCTGTTGGCGTACGAGAGGGGGCAATCTCTAAAGAGATGCCCCCTGGCCCCGCAGAGGTTGCAGGGCCTCGGGTCACGGCACACCCTGGTCTCATGCTCGCCTCCGCAGGTTTTGCACTTGACCACTGTGCAGGCTGCGGCTAAGTGGCCTAACTCGCCGCATTTCCTGCACAGCTTGGGCATGCCGTAATAAAACACCACACCCCTGTTGTTCCCCAGCGTGATGGTGCTGGGGATGTGGCTCACTCCGCCTACTGCAGAGGGGTCGGGTTTGAGTTGAACCAACCATTTCCTGGCCCCGGTCCAGACTCCGTCCTCATCTAGGACTCTCCTGGCGTCAGACATGACGAGGCCATACCTGCCCAACCACGTCGAAACATCATGGTCCTGCACAGCCTCGTTAAAAAACTGTACAGTGACCACTTTGTTCTCAGTGTCGGACAGGGGCTCGACGCAAAAATGACTGACCCCTATCTTTCCTCTCTAAAAAGAACCTGGACATTAGCGGTTTTGAAACTGACCCCGACCGGTTGGGCCAGGGACCTTCATTTAGGTCTTTCCCGCCTCTCTCATGCTGGTCACTCTCCGTTCCATCAGGGGGTTCACTGGCGCACGGTGCCCGTCTCGTGGCGGCCCTGGTTCATCTGGAGTCCAGGCCCCATCTTCCTCCCCCGGATCCACGTCAGGCGCACGGGATCCCAGGGGTCGGACGGGATGCCATCTCCCTCTCTCTAGGTCCGGACTCAACCTGTTATGAAAGAGAAGAAAAACAAAACAGGAGACAATGGACAGCGCTCCGGCGAATGATGTTCCTTCCGGGAGGTCAGGACGGACAGCCTGAGGAGGGGGTAGCGAAGAGCTGGCCTCTCCACAGGGTCTGGTGGAACCTCTTCCTGGTCGGCGGCGATGGGCGATGTTGTTGCTCTCGCCTTCCGTCCTCGGTGGCTCCACCGGTCCCGGCCTCCGCACAGCCCGCTTCGCGCCTCGTCCTCCGAGTCGGGCTGGTGAACCTGCTGCAGGCAGGAGAAAAGAGGGGTGGAGGGGGGTTGAGGGACGTGCAGGCCCAGGTGGATGGCGGGTAGAAGCCCGGAGAGGAAACCCTTCCGGGTCGACTCTCCGGGTGTTCCGCACTCCCCTCTGGTCTCCGGTCGTCGTCGTCCGCAGCAGCAGTCCCGATCCCGGATGGCGCCTTGAAGTCTTCTTGGCAGGGGTCTCGCCGGGTGCTGTCCTGTCTTCGGCAGGAGGGGCTAGGCAGGCCGCGGTCAGGCCACTGGTACCTGCTTCGCCCCAACTGCTGTTCGAGTCCGGCCTGGTCCGCTGATCTGGCAGGTCGACTGCAGCCGCGGTCAAGCCACTGGTACTGCAGTCTCACCACCAGATCCTCCAACAGAGAGAGGGAGAGATGGAGAGAGAAAGGCAAAAGATAGAGCACAAGCTCTGGCTAAATCCACCACACACAAATCTCTTGTCCCACACTAGATGGCAGTGTGGGGCAAAGACTTGTGCGCTATGAAGAGAAACCCGAGCATTCAAAAGTTGTTGGTTTGTTCCACAAAAACCAATGGCCAATGGCGCACTACCTCTTGGGACCCCTGATGGGTTGGATTTGTAGTTTTATTTAGGCCTTGATTAACTGGTGATGTCACTCCCAATATCAAGGAACTGCCAGCATGACATGAAAAAAGAAGGATAGGACAAAAAGGAGAGGGAAGAACGTTGGTCTGGAATGCATAACCCAATCTGAAAAAGTGTCAGGATTCATATAAATTAATTTGTCCCTTCATTGGATAAACAGCATTTGCTGCCACTGATAAGCAGTAAATCTATAGAAAGAACACTTATGTTTTCTCTGATGAATGAAAAAAGTATCACTATGCAAATGTGGAATGGTATATAAGGAAAAAACGAAGTAATTAATAATGTAGTTATAAATGATAGGATGAGTGATTTCATCACATTTTTTTTTTTTTTCCTCAGGCAGTAGATGGGTTCTAATCCTGTGCTCTGTGACAGCAACCTTTTGCCTTATTGGAATCATCATAATTGTATGCAAAATCAAAAAGAGTGAGGATTATGAAAAAGCTAAGGTAATATATTGCCAGAACATCATAGAATCTGTTCCATACTCTCTGAAATCTGCTGAAATAATTGCTGGAAATGATTCCAATTCATGTACCATTTTTCCTTTTTTATAGCTGTAACGGAGTCGTCAAAAACCAAGGAGAAACCATCAAAGGTTATATCTATTGATCCAAAGTTAAACATTGTTTGGTTTACAAACAATTACATAGAAAAATGAGATTGTCCCCTGTATTGTATGACTCCTGAAGGTAAAGAAGTTGAAAGTAAAGCTCGGTTTCTATTTTTGTACCAAATCCTGCTCCACGTGAAGCCAAACGTAGACGTGTGTGTATTTTACATGCTTTTGTAGCCCTTCAACTTGTGTCTGTATGAACATTAGGTAAACCCTTAATCCATTTGTGTGACACTTTAAAAATCAAGACCCCTTTTAATTGACACTGTTACATTATACTGTAAATGATGAACAATAAAAAAACCAAAAAAAATGAAATTAAATAAGTGTAATTATTCACAGTTAAAATTGGCCAGTCTATCTAGATTTAATATAGTCATCAAATTGAATATTATTTATGGGTCTGTCACATACCTTGTCTTGAAGACATACATACCATCATTACCCTTGGTGTGAAATACAGATCAGCTCAGCCATTAGACAGACATAACTGGAAAGCGAGCTGTCCTGCAGTAGAAAGAATGGGCCTCACATCTTTTAAAATTTCTTAGTAGATCTCTGTTAGGTAAGACACTATTAGGTTTCGGTTCTTTTTACCAACTACCAAGCTGGAGCATTGTTACCAAACTTGTTAGTGTTAGCCTATTAACAAAGTGTCATCTGTGAACAAGCTTGGCTGGTTGGTAATTATATTTTTCCTTTTTTACGTTTGTGTGGCCATTGGGGATTAGCCCCTGGCCTGCTGTATTTTGTTCATCAGACCAGTGTGGGTTGCGATGGTTGTATTTGGTGGTTTTATTTACAAAGTTACTGGAGCTCGCACACTTTGGTACATGTCTGCTGTGAATGCTGTTTGAATGAGATACTAGCTTTAATTTTCTGACACTTTATTTTTAAATTACACTTTTAAATTACAAAATTACAATTGAAGTAAGCAGCTCCATTCAACGTTGTAGTAAGAAGCGCATGCAGCCTGCAGCTTTTGTTTTTTTTTTTTGTTTTTTTGAGGGGTTTGGGGGAGGTTTAATATCTGTAATCCTGTCGTCTGTTGTATCTGTCAGTAAAGTCTCCTTTCCTGGGTATGTTCAGAGCCCCCTCCTGCTCTTGGAGTAAATTAGGATGGTGACATAGTCATTACGCTGAGCTGGTATCCTGCTCATCTCTTAAATTTCTGTCCAGTAATTCCATACCTTGATGAGGCCAATACATAATGACACTTGTAGATGTGTGATGATTCCTGTTGCAGGTTGGGTCAACACTATCATTGATCTTAGAGAGACTAACTTTGGTGAGGTGAGTACAGTGAATAACTTAACACTGGCTCAGTGCTTATTTTACACAGATAGATGAGGTTTGAACTCAACTCCTCTGGGCTCTCCTCACTTACATTCTCCTTCTAAGGGGATTTCCTCATACTTATATGAAATCATGCCCTTCAGGTTCTGGTGTCTAAAAGTGCATCATGAGGAACAGGGACAGAAACCACAGACAAAACTATGTGTCTGTAAATATCTGGGAAAGTGGTGCTGGAGAAGAATGAATGTCTTTAAACAGCTATAACACAAATTCATTATTCTACAACATTTATTTATTTACAGCATCTGTCAAGCTAAAGCACAGAATGCTTCACAGAAAATTGCAACAATCAGAGTAAAATGTATTCAGCAAATGTAAAATTCATGTACATTAAAAAATGTAAAAATGTTATCATTTAAATGTAATAATAGCAAAATGTGCAATGTGCAAAAAACACATTAAATACAAAAAACAATAAGCAAATAAAAAAACAAGGAAAGTCAATGAAATGAATAGCAATAAAAAAAATCTATAAAAATCATTTTTAGTTGTAATAATGCCAATAAAAGAAAAAAAAAATCAAATAAAAGCTAATCTGTGAAACACTTTCCTCAACTTGTCTTACCTGACTGCTGTACTAATGTTCAGGGAAAGATTGCTCCAAAGAGCTGAATCTGAGAAGGCATACTCACCCTTTCTCTTCATTTCACATAAAATGAGCAGAACCAAAGTATTTTATTCTAAGTATTTAATAGTAAAAAGCATCCATGCACACTGACCCGTTGTATCTGATCCACGAGCTGTTTGGAAAAACAAAAATACAATGAGAAACAGTAAAAGTCATGTTCTAAGTCTTTGATGAGTGGAAATATAAGTATCTGTGAAAAAGAAAGGAACTGAAGAGATATGTGGGGAAGAAGCAGTTGCACTCACAGCATTCTGATTGGTTCATGATAAAATATTTTAATTTCTTTAAATCAAGTATCTATCATTAACACTTTTGTAATGCTATGCATTAGCTCTGTAAAGGGGTTTACTGAAAATCTCCACCACAGAAATAGTCAAACACACTACACAAGCAGCCACACACACTGTCAAACCACACAAAAAGAAACACAAACGCCACCTGTATCCAACTGAGCTCAGTCTTCCTCTGCCGCACTGACTCTTGGGAAATTCTTCTAGGGAATCACCAAGAAATTCACCGGTGTTTGGGGGCAGTTGCCTCGATATGAGGTGTTGAATGATGAAACAACACTGGGGTTAGTAGGTCTTCACCAAATGACATTCACAACATTTCGCCAAATGTCTTTTTTGGACTTTTCCCCCCTTTTTCCTACCCTAAACAGCCAAATCAAATAGTTTAACTCACTGCTGCAACCTCCTACCAATCACATACTGCCCAAGTCATCAGAGGATGACACAGTGAGTGTTAGTTTGGTTCATGCACCTGCAGGTGCCCAGCTGACCAGGAGGGTTCACTAGAGAGCGATGAACTAACAAACCTTTAACCGGCCTACACCCCTACTGTCCACAGTGAGGCTGGGCCAATTGTTGGTCTGCCATTATGGACCTGGAATTCTAACTCCCAAACTCAGGGCTTCCAGGTGAATGTTTTACCCTGTGAGGGGCCTCAGAGAGACTGAGGCAAAATGGTGGGAAAATCCAAAAACATATTAAAATGACAATGTTATTGAAACCTGGCTGTAATTATCAGAAACGCGATGAGTGATGTATCTTGGTGTCCCTGAATATGCATTATCTTGATATCATGAGTTACATACCTTGGTGTCCCCATAAATGACATACTACCTCATTTATCCAAGCTGAGAGAATCCAGAATGACTCTAGAAAAAGACACATGCCCATTATTTCATGCTCAACACCATCCTTCTACACTGCTACAAAGAACTGATTTAGAGATGCACCACTGCAAAGAACAACAGCCAATGATTCTTGTTGAATGCACAGGCCTAAAACAGACAGAAATCACTCCTGATATTACCTCCAATATTTAGGGCAATGCCAGAGTTTAAATTATGGCTGGTCCCCTATTCGGTCACTGTGTTTTTAGTAGCAGACCCATGGTGTCAGCAGTGAATAGGAATTCTCACCTGTTTCTATAAAGTGCGGCACTTGTGAAACATCGGAAAAGTGTGCATCGATCTTCACGTCTTACTCCTCCACAGAGACGCAGCAGCAGAAGCTGTGTCTAACAGTCTTCACAAGGCAGCTGCAGAACTTCCGCATGCCTTTCTTCATCTTTTTCAGCTCTACAACACATGAGGGAGAGACTCCTTCTAATTCCCATATCTTTGTATATTGTAGCACAATCATGGGTTACAATTTTTACAGCACACTTCCAACATTGTCCACTAGATGGCGGTACAAGTGACTCACTCTGTGTGACGTCCTTCACCCACTTGACTCCCTTTGCATCGCCTGCTGCAGTCTCATCCTCTCCCAGGGAAGACTGCAACCACACATGACACAAGATATACAAATAAAGCACTTCCTTTCTGGAACACATGCCTGTGGTTCCCAATAATCCCTCAAAAACATTTTTGTTGTGACATTTTGTCAGCATTTTCTCTACTCACCAAATTCAGAATGCCAAAATCAAAGCCATAAGAATCTGTCTGTTTAGTGTGGTTAAAGTTTAGGCTTGTTTTGGTGTTTTTGACCAGGCCAAGTGCATAGTGCACAGTATAGTGCTTACTTCATGCTGGATTGCAGTGGTGTCCTCTGCCTCAAACAGGAATCGAATATCCTCCAGGTAATCCTCCATGTCGTCTTCTACAGCCTCATCAGCCATCTAAAATAAAGAGCAAAGTATTCAACTTTTTGCTGTAAGGCAAGCTGTACAGTGTTTAAAAATGGCCAATAATTTATTGATAAACATCTTATCTTAGCGATTTTAGCATGAATATCAATACTTGCTAAATCTTTCAATACATACAAATCCTCAAAAATAAAATATTGCCTATTTTTCCTGAATTATTGCTTGATCTAGAATTTAAGAATCTGTTTGTTTAGTGTGGCATCATAGATGAGTGAAAGTGCAGTGTAAAGTATGAGCTTGTTTTATTGTGTTTGACCAGAGTGCGTAGTGTGCAGTATAGTGCGTACTTCATCCTGGACTGCAGTGGTGTCCTCTGCCTCAAACAGGAATCGAATATCCTCCAGGTAATCCTCCATGTCGGCTTCTACAGCCTCATCAGCCATCTAAAGCAAAGAGCAAAGTATTCAACTTTTTGCGATAAGGTAAGCTGTATGGCGTTTAAAAATGGTTGATAAATGTATCAATAAAAATTTACCTTGGGGGTTTTGGCATGAATATCAATACTTGCTAAATCTTCCAACACATGCAAATCCTCAAAAATCAAATATTGCCTGTTTTTCCTGAATAATTGCTTGATTTACAATTTAAGAATCTGTCTGTTTACTGTGCATGACATTGCAGTGTAAAGTATGGGACCGTTTGGCTGCATTTGACTAAGCCGAGCACATGGTGAGTAGTATAGAACTTACTGTATCCTGCTCTGCACCAAACAGGGGTTGAATACCGTCCAGGTAATCCATGTCGTCAGCCATTTCTTCCAATCCTCCAAGAGGAGAATCTTGCCTATTATTCCTGAATCGCTGCATTTATACAATTCCACTCCTTTTTTCACTATGACGTCACTGCGGTTTCATTGTGGTGTCATACTTCTGACTCCAGCGCGTCATGGCCACTGGTCATCCCAAGTGAAATAGGACAAGAAAACGCGCGACCGATTGAAGATCTTGCCAGGAGACAAATCTTTTCACTGCTTATTTCTGTGTTTCTCACCCTAATCGAATCACTTCTCAGTGAACTGAACAAACTTGAGGCTATTAGGCCTCAAGAAATGTTCTAAGATTTAAGAAATATGAGAACATACTTTTATTAGTTCAACGTTATATCCTCCGTTTGGAAGCTTGTTGCTTGTCTGCCTTGTGGAGACAAAACTTGATGACTTTTTAAAATTATTCTCTGACATGTATATGGTTTCATTTGAAGTGGTTCCTCTTGCAAAAAGAAGATAAAATCGGCCTAAATTAAAGAAAAATAACCAAAATATGCGTATGAAAGTGTTATACATAGCCAGATAGTGTGATAGCCATATACAAATACCATGGCAGTCTCACCAAGTCAACTTCGCTCTGCAGAATGACAACATAACTAGCCAGCGTATATTACATTAGTGAACGTTACCCATAACAAAATCAAATTAACGCTTTGAAAGATACAGACTCGCAGCTGGGTAATTTCATATCACATCTATCGTACTCCGGCCTCACCTTCCATACACCTCTGCAGAGAAATGGTCAGAGTTCTATAATTGGACCTCAAGTATCAAACAGCTTGTCAAAATAGTCCAGTTCCCCCCGCTTTACACTGGTAGGCTATTTGTTTTTATCTTAGATACACACAGATTGTTAGATATGGCACTGTTTTGGAATTCTACAGTAGTTTGTGAAACAATGAATGGGTTTTTACGTATGAGCTGAATTGCGTTAAACACAAACTCTGGCTTTCGCAAACTCTGTCAGGCAGCCAAAGTGAGAGTAATGGGAGAATGAGGTACTGTGACACTGACAATGGGTGGAGCTACAGTCAGCGGTCTGTCACTAGCCTGCTCTTCAAACTCAACAATTCAGCTCAGGTCACTAAATTGCTGGTATAATATGCAAGCTCCAGTCTTAGCTGGTGTACATACTTCAGTCTACCAGCACGACTGAGAGTACTCAAATTCATTTCACTGAATGATACTGAATTTGAACTTGAACCTGAAAGAAACCATCGGATAAATGTAGGCAGAGGAAATGGGAGTTGAAATATACAGTACTAACATACAATATTATTATGATTATTATTATGTAGTTTCCTGATATGAACCTGTACCCACTCCACTGCAGAACCCTGGAGGTCAAAGGACTGAGAATTGAGAATTCTCAGGGACTGGATTAATTGCCTCTCGTTTTGAGGAGCATTCCAGACTTCCCAAAACTGCCCGCAGAGGAAATCCTGACCATTTCCCAAGATCCATTAACCAGATCTGGAACTCTTTCTGTTTTAAAAGACATGGAGTTGCCCCATATATATGATGATTAACCATTTCAGGATACGACTGACCCCTCAGCAGTCAGTCCAACAAAAACAAAATCTCTATTCATGTTGAGTGCAGACAGATTTATTTTCTGCATTTCAGCCCAAGGCCTGTAAATAGAGGAGGGGATTCAGAGACAGGGAAGGGTTTAAAGACAGGAGCAAGAGAGAGAGAGGAAGAGAAAGTGAGGGAGAATCAGAGATGGAGTACAAAAATCAGCAAACATCTTTCCTTTGACTGTACAAATGTCTCCCAACATCATCGCTAACCCAGGGGCAGTTCTGTGTCAGAGATTCATTTGCATTTAGACAGACTTGGACAGCACAGCTGTTGCTGCCTTGTGGTGGATGTGTTTGTGTGTGGTGGAGTGGACCTTACAGGGATTACTCTGACATCACAGCTGTAGACCTTTCGTGTGCTGTGTTGGGTGCACCACCCCCTTACCACCAGCAGATGTCAGCATTGTAATAAAAGGCTGCCCCTTTCAACCAGCTGAGTACCCAAGGAGTCCCCAGCCCCTACTGTCATCACCACAGTTCAGTCTGTAGCATTGAAGCATAAGAGTTAGGGAGTGTAGCTCCCTAACTCAACCTTTCATTATCAATTATCAGGTGGGGCACTGGTACTGTACACTGCAGCAAGATACTTCACCTGATTTTCTTCAGTAACTATCCAGCTGAATGAATGGATACTGTGTAAGAAATGTAAGGTTCTCTGGATAAGTTTGACTGTAAGACAATGATTAACTGACAAATTTTATTTGCACCTGATATCTATTCCACTAGAGGTGTGTCAGTGGTTCTCCATGGAAACAACCTATCCTTATCGAGGTCATGGGTAAACAAAGCTACATTACTTCATATTCATTTAGCAGGTCAGTTGGTTCAATAGGTTTAACAAAAGTTATGACACTCAAAATGTAAAAGCGTTTCAAGAGGTGCAGTTTTTAGACTGTCCACTATCTTAAGTTGAATAAATTAATCTGTTATAATACCTCTACTTACATTCATGAAGATTAATAATTTGTGAACATTCTCAAAAATATTTTTTCTTGCATTTATCTGGGGTGGCTTATTTACCTAAAATGGGCTTGCCTTGTCAGTTTTTGGTCAATTTAATTCATTTTTGTCCACAACATATATGCTGTCATGGGTGTAGCTATGGTGTACTGTCAATTATTGATTTCTATGAGCCAATTAGAAAAAACTTACAATTGACTGAAGCAAGCATAGCACATGACAGTTCCACCCCCTTGCTGTCATCCATAACACCATGTTTTCATCACTGGATCTGTTTATTCAACTTGATCCTCCCTGAGATATCAGTGTCAGGCACCTTGCTCAAGTTTACAGTTTCACACCCCTACTGCTGGCATCTTGCTCAAGTTTAGAGCCCTACTGAGGATCTGAGTTCTTTTATTTGGAAAACTCTGACTACTTGCCCCCCAAAAAACTGGAATGAGTTCAGTTAATAAATTTGGAATTAGTTGAAAAAGCAACAACCACAGAAATGTCATGTCTAGAGGCATTTAGCAAAATTACACTGATTAAGATCCAGCTGTATAAATACTATGGTTAAAACAGGTTAAAGCAAGAAAAAGGACTATGGGAAAATTAAAACTGAAACATATCGAATATCACAGAACCTTATGTAATGAAATAACTGATTCTGTGCATGTGTAACCACTGGTTGCTGTTTTAGTGACCCACATTTTAAAATGAACAAGAGGGTACAGTGTTTAAGACTGCTGGCTCACTATGATGATTTAATAAAAAAAATGTACAACAGCAAACAAGTGCTTGACTTCCTCTTATTTTAACATAAGCAAATAATGTTGACACGGTGTAAGGAAACCTGTAACACTCTTAACAAATGCTTAACATTTGGAGAGAAGCCGATGGGGAAGCAATTTTGGCTCTTTCAGTAACCATTTTTGAGTATGAGCTTGTTTAGATCGCGTGGGGAAGGATTCGTAAGCCAGCTGCAGGGAGTGGCAGGGAGACGTCCCTGACACTGCCCCACCACCCTGAGATGTTCCGGGATTAAAGGGGCGAAACATCAGTGAGGGGTGGCTCCCGGCTGACGACCCTGCAGCAGGCCCACTGGCACCGTCGGAGGTGCGACAGGCAGTAATGCCCTGCAGGTTGTGCTTACCTGTACTTACACCTAGATAGTCTGGCTCGCCAGTGACTACTGAGAATAGAGCAGTTGGCATCCGGGAAAGACCGGTAGGCTGCCAGGGAAGTCTGGCTGACGGCAGGAAAGACTGCACCGGGGGTGGAGGGGGCTAGTTACCCCTGACACATGTCCTCGCAGCATTTGCTACGGGGACCCCCAAACTAACTACGAGTATTTCAAGGAAAAGACAGCCCCGCAGTCCACCGAGAGGCGGGATGGAAGATGGACTAATCAGGACGGACAACATGGTAACGACTGGAACGGAAATGACCAAGGAACAACGGATCCTGAGAGAGTGCAGCTGTGGTTGGTCCAAGATTACCACCTACCAGGGCCTGCGGATCCACCAGGGGAAGAAGAAATGTGGAGGCAACAGCCATGCAAACTTGCACTGCGCAAGCAGGTCAGACAAGGAGGAGGCAGAGCCAGGTCGAGCACCAAAGTGCTACTGATTCCACCATTGCATCTAGCGGGAGTGCCCATGTTCTCCCTTCCCAACAGGATTCACAACAGCTGCAACCTACCCCACAGGAGGCGTATCAGACCAGAAAACCAATCAGGGAGTCCACCATTGGAACTATGGAGAAGCCAGCCCGGAAACCTAAGATCAAGTGGCCAAAAGCCAGCGACAAAGCCGGGTGGAGTAGTTTCGATGAGACCCTGCACACAATCCTCCATGGCACCCTAAAGGGCAACACAACATCCAAGCTGAACATCTTCGGCCACATCATCTACGAAGAAGGTAGGGGAAGATTTGGGAGATGCCTCGAAAAATACCACCCCAAGGCAGATGGGAAGACGGAGAGTGAAATCCTCAAGCTGGTAAAGGAGCGACGTCTTTTGCGGAAGGCATGGAGGAGGGCGGAGGGAGAGGAGAAGGATGGTCTCCAGAACCTCTGGAGCCAAGTCAGAAGCAGCCTAACCCACCTTAGGCGAGCTGAGCGGATCAGGAAACGCAGGAACCTCAAAGTGAAAACAAGGGCCAACTTCTTCCGAGATCCTTTCAAGTATGCCCGAGGTTTGCTCGAGGAAAAGAAATCGGGAATGCTACAGGCCTCTGAGCAGGAGCTTGAAGAACACATCAAAGACCAGCTCAGGGACAGTCTGAAGGAGATACCCCTCGGATCACCAGGGCATGTCCCCCGCCCACCAGAACCAACCTCGCTGTTTGACACCTCTCCGCCCAAATGGGCTGAAGTTAAGCAAGTAGTAGAGCGAGCAAGAGCTGCCTCCGCGCCAGGACCAAATGGCGTGCCATATAGGGTCTACAAAAACTGCCCCAGGACCCTGAAGCTATTGTGGAGGCTAATGTGCACTGCCTGGAGAACCCAGTCCATCCCTCCAGCGTGGAGCAGAGCAGTCACCACCTTCATCCCCAAAGAGAAAGACTCCTGTGACATCAACCAATTCAGAGGCATAGCCTTATTGAATGTGGAGGGGAAGATTTTCTTTTCGGTGATGGCAAAGCGCATGACCAGCTACCTCTTGGCGAACAACTATGTGGACACCAGTTGCCAGAAGGCAGGCGTCCCCGGCTTTCCTGGCTGCGTGGAGCACTCAGCTATGATTTGGGAACAGATCCAGTCAGCAAAGCAGAACAAGTCTGACTTGCATGTGGTCTGGCTAGACCTCGCAAATGCCTACGGGTCTGTTCCCCATCAGCTCATCCATTTCGCCCTGGATTTCTTCCATATACCACCACAAATCCAGAGTCTTGTAGCGAGGTACTTCGACAACTTCCACGTCTGTTACACCACCCAGGAGACTTCAACTGGCTGGCATCGTCTGGAGAAAGGGATAGCGATGGGTTGTTCCATCTCCCCCATCCTTTTCATAGCAGCATTCGAGGTCATCCTGATTGGTGGAAGACAGATGGTCAGAGGTATCAGATCCCAGTCAGGCCAGCGACTCCCAGCTGTCCGGAGCTACATGGATGACGTTACTACCCTCCTTCAGACATCAGCATGCACAGCCAGACTCCTGAAAAGGATTGAAGAGCTACTAACATGGGCCCGGATGAGGATAAAGCCTGCTAAGTCCCGAAGTCTCTCCATCAGAAAAGGCGTCCGGAACGACAACATCTCCTTCTCAGTCAGCAGCGAGAAGATCCCGCTGCTAGTGGACCAACCGGTATGGAGCCTTGGAAGGCTGTACACAGCCGACTTGTCAGACAAACACATGGCTGCCTCGGTTGGTGCGCAGCTCCTGGAAGGTCTAGGCAAGATCGACCGGAGCCTCCTGCCAGGGAAATACAAGGTCTGGTGCTACCAATTCACCCTGTACCAGCGCCTGATGTGGCCCCTCAAGCTCTGTGACATCAGCCTTTCTACAGCCCAGAAACTGGACTCAAAAGCCAACAACTACATCCGAAAGTGGTTGGGTCTTCCCCGATGCCTTTCCACCACAGCGCTATTTGGGAGAACTGCGCTGAAGCTCCCCTTGAAGTCTATTAGCTTGGGCTACAGACAGGAGAAGGTGAGACTCGTCTTCGAACTTAGGGACTCACCGGACCCATCTGTTCAAAACGCCAAGCCCCAAGTTCGCACAGGACGCAAGTGGGACGCTGCTAAGGCCGTCGACCAGGCTATTACCCGCCTGAAACATCAAGAAATTGTCGGGCTACAGCAACAAGGCAGGTCTGGTTTCGGATGGGGACCTGCACCCAAGATGTGGTCTAAGGCTTCAAGGAAGGAAAGGAAAGATCTGGTGATCTCTGAAGTTGTCAAGGTCGAAGAGGAGAGCTACAAAATCAAAGCCGTCAGCCAGCAACAACAAGGGAGATGGACGACGTGGGAGGCGGTCGTCGGCAGAACCATCACGTGGGCCGATATGTGGAGAATGCCCCAAGCAAGGCTGAGCTTCGCCATAAGGGCCACGTACGACACTCTTCCCAGTCCCCGAAACCTGCACCTGTGGTATGGCACGGAGGAGACATGCCAGCTCTGCAGCTCTAGCAACCCAAGTCTGCAGCACATCCTCTCTGGGTGCAAGGTGGCGCTGACGCAGGGCCAGTACAGATGGCGCCATGACAAAGTGCTACGCAAGCTAGCCGAAATCCTTGAGGTACGCAGGCTAGAGGCCAACAACGCCAGCCCCCTAAAGTCCCAGCAGCGGATCCAGTTCGTCCAGCAAGGAGGTGCAAATCAGATCAGCAGCGTAAAGCAGCGGTCCCTTCTTTCCCCCGGAGGCGAGTGGAACATGGGAGCTGACCTTGACCGGCAGCTAAAGTTCCCTCAGGTCATCACACCTACCACCCTCCGGCCAGATATCGTCCTTTGGTCCATCCCCACACGGACAGTCATCATGGGAGAGCTGACAGTCCCTTGGGAGGAGGGGATGGCTGCTGCCTTCGAGAGGAAGAAGGAGAAGTACACCGACCTCGTAGCTGCATGTCAACAAGCAGGGTGGAAGGCTACCGTCTTTCCAGCAGAAATCGGGTGCAGAGGCTTCGCTGGAACCTCCACCCAGCGGCTCATGGTGTCCCTGGGAATCACCGGATCCAAGCTGAGGAAAGCTCTCAAGGACCTGGCAGAGGAGGCAGAACAAGGCAGTTTTTGGCTCTGGCTCCGAAGAAGAGACGGAGCATGGGGGAAGCAAGGAGTTTAGGACCCCCAAGTCAATTCGGTATGCGGTCAGATCTACAGCTGGCTCAGGGAAATGGGCGCCCCTGCCATGCATAGTCCCTCGGGGTTCATTCCACATTCGCAATTACAATAAAACAAGGACAGAGCGTGGGGAAGGATTCGTAAGCCAGCTGCAGGGAGTGGCAGGGAGACGCGTCCTGACACTGCCCCACCACCCTGAGATGTTCCGGGATTAAAGGGGCGAAACATCAGTGAGGGGTGGCTCCCGGCTGACGACCCTGCAGCAGGCCCACTGGCACCGTCGGAGGTGCGACAGGCAGTAATGCCCTGCAGGTTGTGCTTACCTGTACTTACACCTAGATGACATTCTTGATAGATCCAGGTTTTGGTGCCTTGTGAAAGCATCAAAGCAAAAATGTTATAGTTGGAACCTCCTGTGGCCATGCATGGTTTCCCATTAGAGATGGTTCTCTTCAGAGCCTGCATTGTTTGGAGCTTAAATTGAATGGCCTTCTCTAGATCTAACGTTGGCTCAACTGTGAACAAAGAGCTAAAGCCACACCTGGCTACTGCATAAAAAATAAGCCATGATTGTACAGTAGTTAATACTCTGCGTTGTGGCCACAGCAACCCCCGGTTCAAATCCAAATCATGGCATTATTGCCCTTCGCAGGGGTGCTGATGTCAGGCTTGTTTTGGCAGTTTTTGGGCTTTTCTTCATCCTGAGGTGATTTGAAGCCCAGGAGTGTCATGCTTCCAGGTGGCCCCCTTTGTTTAAGATTTAGGGGGATTGGGGGTGGATTTCGTGTGGTCACAATGAAATAGACAGTTTTGGCTCACTTTAATATTGATCTATTGTTCAACATACTGTTATTTATAGTATATAATGAACAATGAATGAACTACTGAATAACACAGATAGGACATACACCGATCAGCTGTAACATTATGACCACTGACAGGTGAAGTGAATTACACTGTTCTCCTTATCATGGCACCTGTCAGTGAGTGGGATATATTAGGCAACAAGTGAGCATTTTGTCCTCAAAGTTGATGTGTTCAAAGCAGGAAAAATGGGCAAGCTTACGGATTTGAGTGACTTTGACAAGGGCCAAATTGTGAGGGCTAGACGACTGGGTCAGAGCATCTCCAAAACGGCAGCTCTTGTCTGCTTCCTGGTCTGCAGTGGTCAGTACCTACCAAAAGTGGTCCATGGAAGGAAAAGGGATAAACCGGCAACAGGGTCATGGGTGGCCAAGGCTCATTGATGCACATGGGGAGCAAAGGCTGGCCCGTACGGTCCGATCCAACAGACGAGCTACTGTAGCTCAAATTGCTGAAAAAGTTAATGTTGGTTCTGATAGAAAGGTGTCAGAACACACAGTGCATCACAGTTTGTTGCATACGGAGCTGCATAGCTTCAGACCAGTCAGGGTGCCCATGCTGACCCCTGTCCACTGCCGAAAACGCCAACAATGGGCACATGAACATCAGAACTGGACCATGGAGCAATGGAAGAAGGTAGCCTGGTCTGATGAATCACATTTTCTTTTGCATCACGTGGATGGCCAGGTGCGTGTGCGTCGCTTACCTGGGGAACACATGGCACCAGGATGCACTATGGCAAGAAGGCAAGTCGGCGGAGGCAGTATGATGCTTTGGGCAATCAATTGCAAACGTTCAGTATGTGCACTCAACGGCCGCTCGTGCTACTATTGAGCGCTTGCTTAATACTGTGTTGTGCACATTTGTTGATGGCAAAGGACAAGCCTCGGCTGAATCGTACAGTGGTCGGTCAGTTCACGGACTGAAACTGAACTAGGTCGTTCACCGATTCATCTTGGTGTAGGCAATATCAACACTAAGTGACTCTATTGTATAGATTTTTATTAATTGACCATTAAACTTTAAAATATTTCCCGTTGTAAATGGCAAAATGGCTAGCGAAGCCACATTTGAGAGCCAGTAGCTCAGCCAAGATAAATAGTTTGTGCTAAACACCAAATGACTCATACAGGGAGAGTGCCCAGCTGTCGGCAACCTCAAGATCGATTCATTCTACTTTATAGATTTTTATTAATTGGCCTCCAAAGTTGCCAGTTATACCTATTGCATAGGGGGAAACGGCTTGTGGTACCAGCTTTGAGGGCATGTCGCTCAGCCAAATCAGAAAGTTTATGCAACACACCAACTGATTCATACAGTGGGAATGCCCAGCCATTACCAACCTCAAGATCATCTCATTCTACTGCATAGATTTTTATTATTTGACCACCAAACATGCCACATATACCTATTGTAGAGGGAGAAACATTGCTTGAGGGCCATGTTTGAGGGCCTGTTGTGCCCAGCTGTCAGCAACCCCAAGATCAGCTGATTCCACGGTATAGATGTTTAGAAATTAACCACCAAATTTGCCATCATGCCTATTGTCGGAGGAAAATCGGGGAAAATGGCTTGCGGCACCACATTTGAGGGCCTGTAGCACAGACAAATCAAATAGTTTGAGCAAAACACCAACTGATTCATACAGTGGGAGTGCCCAGGTATGGGCATCCTCATGATCAGCTCATTCTACTGTATCGATCTTTATTAATCGACCCCCAAAGTTGCCAATCATGCCTATTTTGTGGGAGAAAACTGGTGGGTCAAAATAACAGTTTCTGGGTTGTTATTCATTTATTTTTTATAAAACCATCAATAAGTAATTACGGAATTATCCATTTTTTCTGCACTAATGATCACAATTTTATTAATATTAATATAATAATAATAATAATGATAAATACTGCTTTTTTATTAATATTTTCTGAGTGATTAATCACATTTTTATTATTAATATGGAAGTATTAATATGATAATATTAATAAAAATAAAATTGTGATTATTATCTCATAAAAATGGATATTTCCATCATGATTTATTGACGCTTTTATAAAAAATGTATTATGTGACCACCACAGTCACTTCGCAGACAGCATCTGAGAGCGCTTTCCTTCTCTTAGTTATGCCTACATAAAGGATATGGACTGAGCAGCAAATGGGAGTATACTGTGCATGGAAGAGATCATATACATGTTGATTTGTAGATAAAAAAATTAGCAAAAATATTCTATTGAAATATTTGAGTATGTAACAAAGGAGAAACCAGAGTGTTTCTGTTTCCTCGTGCAGCTGGAAACTTCTTGAAAACAGCCCCTTTGACATCTGACATTGTTTGTGAAATAAGGTCAAAAACGATAAAAGCATGCTCGTATTGCCAGAAATACCTATTAATTATATAAACTTCATGCTGAAGTTTGTATGTAAAGGGCAAAAGAACAAAGCAGCAGACTTTTTAGTCATACATGACCTTTCAGTGTCTTTTACTTTAAGTAAAATCCTTTACTTAAGTCCTTGAAGTTTTGTTTACTCAAATATGCACATTATATACCTGGGCAAGATTCAGCACTCATCTTAACAATTGGAAAATACATTTTCAGGAAACGTTATCAATGAAATACATGTGGAATATTTTATGGGGCAATTTGTGGGAATCTGAGGTTGATGTTAACTGTGAGCTTTGTCCCCAGTATGTGTCCAGGTGGAGAGAGCAGGACCCTGCTTCCTGTCCCAGCTGCCTGTCAGTTAAGAGTGACCAGTTCATAGATCATCTGAATGAATTAGAAGGGGGCGTCAAAAGTACTTTCACAGAACTGTACATCCTCTTCAGCTGATGTATGGAACAGGTCGTAGGAGCATTGGAAAATACTCAATTGCAAGAACGGAAAGTAAAACCCATTTATACTTGCCATTTGCTGGTATCCTCAATGCATCTTAAATTTTTATTTCCTTTGCTTTTGAAGGCTCCTAGCGTCTCAAAGACCAGTACTATACAAAAACATTATTTGACATAATGAAGGAACTGTTTGAAGAAGGAGTTTCTTCTGTCACTGTGAAATTAAAGTCCATCAGAACCTGTGCAATATGTAGTTTCATATCTCAAAGCATCTCACAGGACCTCACATTATTTACCACTGCTATATTAAACAGGTTATCCAAACAAGTTATTTTAGGCAGTTGTAACTCTGTACTTCCTTTCGTCAATGTGAAATTAAAGTTGCTGTCCGTTGCTCCTGGTCTGACCGTTATCTTGCGTTCCTGTCAGCTGCAGTTCGTCAAGTCCGCTCAGGTCTGTGAGTCCAAGGCCTGAGCAATCAGCTCGGCGAACTATGTGAATATGCAAATATTCTATTGAGACAGTGGCACTTTCTATCAATATGAGTCAGTTTGTTTTTCACGGGTATGTGTAGTAAACAAATCAAGGTACAAAAAATGCCTCAGAAATGCTTTTGTTTGTGCGTAAGTTGTCCTTCATCGAGAGAAACGATGCTGTACTTCGCATCCATGGACGAACTTGAGAGGAGACAGAAAGGGATCTGCCAATGGCAACGAAAATTGAACGATATGACGTCACAATTTCTCAAATATGGAAGCAGCTCCTCCTCTCCGTCCCAAAGCAGAGACCAGGAGTATGCAAATTTGGGGGGAACTGAGTCCTTTGTTTCGTTGTGAATGTTGTCGCACAACTAACAGGCAATGCAGTTGTATATATACATGCTGTTCTAACCAGTAAATATAAGATAAGCGATGCGTGTGAATGACAGAACGAACCACTTGTAGTCCTTTAAATAATGGCGACAGTTTATGTGAATGTTCATATGAATGTTGGTGAGGTCAAAAACAACTTTCATAGCAGTTAAGTCATCGTCGCTGTGGGAGACCAGTTACAATAATTCTCAATCTTTTCATTGGATCTTGATCGTTTGCGGATGGATCAATATATCATGTAAATCACCAACCGGTAAGTTCAAGCATGAATAGGTTTTGTGGAAATAAAGATGTTGATGTTGTCTTGAATCACCCACTTAATTGTAGTCGATCAATAGAAAACGTCGGAAAATTTTTAAAAATGTAGAGTATTAAGGTAGAGTGAAAGAAAAAAGTATGTTGGTTTAATTTATTTCTGAAACAATTTTTGAAGTTTATGATCAATTTCCTTTGCAGCAAATTAATTCCTTTTATTAATAACTATTCATGCTATCGCAGACCTAAGTATATTTCAGAAGAGTTTCTAAGAGAAATCCAAGTCAAAAATCACTAAGGCGTTGGCTTAAGTGAAAAGATTGTGTGAAAGGACTGCTTTTGTCTGCATTTTAAAGGTAGTCATCGCCATGAGCATGGATTTCGTGAATTATTCTGTTTAGGCGATTTTCTGTAATGTTTTAATCAAATAGTGTGTAATCAAACTGCGAAGCGAGTTTGTCGTTGTATTTGTCCTTGGAAATTATTGTCACCCAAATTATGACTTTCTACGTCAAAAATTGTATTCACACAGAAAGCGCAAAGCATCCATCGAGAATAGGTATGTGTCCTGCTATGCTGGAACAATCAGCAGTTCAGCACACCACCTGTTCCGCCACTTTCCTCGTCTTGGTAATTCTTCCTCAGCGCTAAATAGTTATAAATAGTTACGCTAAATAGTTACTTCAACGATGTCTGTAGAACCAATAGCATATTGCATACTATGGAGAATGACAGGTCACAGAAATTCCGAATTGAGATTGGGTAATGTAAAATTTAGGTTCATGTTAAAGTGAAAGCACGATAAAAACGAGACTTCCTTGGTAGCCTGCGCTTTTGTAGAAAGTATACTTTAACCCCCTGGGTCCCATTGACCCACCGGTGGGTCAGCCAGGTTTCTGTATGAATATCTCAGCGATGGCACAAGCTACAGTGTTCATTCAAATATCGTCGGAATCTCTGTCCGAATTTCGACGATAGTCCAAACAAAGCCGGAGATATAAACATTTGTAGACGCCCCCCCAAAACAAAAAACTGCATGAATTAACTTGCATTAACTTCGATAGCGTATAGCTCAGTAGTATCTCAACCGATTCAACCCATTCAAAACTTACCTGATAGGTCTTTTTGTATAGATTGCAATGATATTTATAGTTTCTCGCTATTCCTAAACGATCCCGAGTAAATGCGTTTAGTGTTAGCCCTCCCCCCCCCTCCTCTTGCTGGTTTCTGAAATCTTGCTGTTTCAACCATTTTGTCCAAACCATGCTGTGTGATCATGTCTGCATCATGACTTTTGATCAAATTCACTTCCAAGGCCTTGCCCTGAGACATTTTTTTCATAAATCCACACAAAATCACTAAATTCGCCTGGCAAACAATATGTATAATCTAGCAATGTACTGCAGTGGTAAGTGAGACATACAAGAAACTTTACATAAACATTTAAGAGACATTGAACATTGAATTTCTGAAGTTATTTTCAAAGATCCTTGACTCAATAACTTTTTATTCCAGATAATGTCCTCTTTTTTCAATAATCGTGACTAATTTTCTACTGTTTGAGGCCTTGTCTTAGACTGGTAGTCTTTCTGAGAGTTGAACTTGAGGGCTCATTGTGAAGCCCTGGATCTGCTGAAGACATTGCCATGCAGTAATTACGAGAAAAGATCTTATAATCAATCGTCGCTAACCTAGACTATAGGATAAGACAGTGGGCAATGATGGTGCTACTGAGTCAAAGAAAAAAACTCTCGTATGACGTCAGATCAGATACAACGCATAACGCATAATATTTTGTATAACGAATAAATTGAAAATATAAGCATATAAATATGTATGTACATGGGTATGTTTGGGCTCATTTGTGTATAAATATGATGATTATATATAACAAATATGTTTCTCAAATGATTGTTTATGTACAGGCACAAGTGGGGTCGGACCGTCTGCAGATTGGATGTGACTGACGAAGAATGAATAATGAAAGCAAAAACAATGACTTTCTATACAATAGTTCTTTATGCAATAGGTAATCAACATTCATATTTTTTTCCTTTTATTCTTTATTTTGAGTCCTTTCATGTTGTATAAAATAATATTCCATTGATACCTTGTTTTATGGTGACTGTCATTGGAAATTGAACTGGATTCAGAAATAGGTTCAGTTTATTTTACATTCATTCAAGCAGTAGTTCTCTCAGAGTTGATATGAGTACACTTTTGCGAGTCAATATTGCATACCAGGCACTCAATATAGTAATAGCAGTAAATATAATATAGCACTAAAATAGTTTTTAGCTTCAGTGTGTTTGTGTTAACTAATTCACTGAATGCCTGCAATCGTTGGTATCAACAAAATGGAGTTTGCCTACCGGTAGCATGCTGAAAACTGTGAGGCAGAAGTAGCTCAGAGTAATATATAACAAAGAACAAAGTCTACACTAGTTATGTAGTTCATTTCAAAGTTGAATATGTTGTATTGATGACTTCCTGATGTAGATTTTGCTGGTAGAAGGTAAAGGAAGTACATAGATTAAAAGAAACATGAATGAATGAAAAAAGTGAATATAAAGCTAAGGTATCCATGCGAAACAAAATAATTCAGGAAGAAAGAAGTAGCGTTAAATAATTAACATAATAATTAATATTGACAGAGAAGTAAGCCTGATTTGTACTTGCACCAATTGAGAATGAAGTGTAGGTCTTCAACACAAAAGTGCAGCTCATGATGGTAGATATAAATGAAATGGTCCTCAGACAGCACTAGTTACCAATAAATAGGGCCAATAGATAGAAGGCATTTTGTAATTTTGTCTATTTTAAACATGTCCAGGGTGAAGATTAATCAATATCAAAGATTCATATTTATTTATCACATAAAGGGATGTAATGTTATAGAGGGCTAGCTTTAGTACTGCGCTTTAGCTGAAAGTGTCAAAAACATTAAGGACTCAGTTTAAAGGCTCACACTACAGTTTTCAGGCATTAGAGGTCTTCATTTAGGTCAGTAAGATGAAAAAAAGTTGTATAAAATCTACCAGAACCAATGTATTCACCAGTGTAAACAAGCCCCATTTCTGAGTGTTCAGTGTGCTTAACCCCCATCTCTGTGTGTTACAGTATGTTTAACACTATCTCTCTGTTTTCATGTGAATAACCCCCATCTTTCTGTGTTACAGTGTGCCAGTTTGGGTGGACTGAGGAGACTTTAGTGGCAGCTGCTGGTTCCACCACCAAAGTGACTGTGGGAGAGAGAGTTGTGTTTCCTGTCTCACCTGAAACGAACCAGAGTGTCATAATTGATATGAGTTTTAATAATTTCATTTTACTCTCCTGGTCCTCTCCCCTGAAAGATTCTTATAAACATGATTTGTATAAGGATCGTATTGACATTATGGAGGACGGCTCAATATATATGAATAATATACAGCTCTCTGATTCTGGCCTTTATCACATTGTAACCCAGTACATATCAGAAAACAAACCTGAAAAACACTCAAGGTTTCACCTGCAGGTTTTTGGTGAGTATGCAGAAAGAAGCATTCATGTTTGTGAGAAGGTATCTGCACCTACAGTACATCCTGTTCTGAGTGTGGACTACACTGCAGTGAGCACTCTAATTAATTGTGATAGAGAACACATCATATTTTACATTAGATTAAACAAATAGTGAAAAAGGAGAATACATGTTTAAATCCAGACTTTTCATCAAGAAGTGACCTATTTGGGCCACCATCAGCAACAGCTGTTGGCATGTCAGCGTTTTAAACACTGGCACTAGCTTAGTTAGACACTGGTGAGCTGTTGATAGGCCACTAGAGGGTCACTGTATACTTGCAGAATGGGGTATTGAATATATTTATTTTGGAATGCAAATATTCACAGTAATCATAAAAATAATAATCATCATAAATTCAATAAAGAGCCCATTTAAACATAATTTTCTTGATTATTAGTATTTAATTAACCTTTATTTCTATGTTTCCTCTGTAGAGCCCGTCTCTAAACCCAGCATCACAGCTGAGTGTCTGGGGGATAACATCACTCTGAGCTGCTTCAGCAGTCAGGGGAGTGAAGTGACATACAGCTGGGAAACACTGCCCCCGTGTGGCAATTACAGCTGTGTGCACCTGGGCCAAATGATGGAGATACACCCTCTCCCTCCCTCTGAGTCCACATCATTTGTGTGTGCCACCCAGAACCCTGTTAGCAGAGCCATTAGTGACCCTGTAGACCTGGGAGTTTGTTCCATCCCACAGACACCAGGTAGAACTAAATGTTTCATTTTCACCCACAGCTCTGAATGCCAATTCAAAAGTTGTTGGTTTGTTCCACAAAAGCCAATGGCACACAACCTCTTGAGACCCCTGATGGGTGCGATTTGTAGTTTTATTTCGGCCTTGATTAACTGGTGATGACACTCCCAATATCAAGGAACTGCCAGCCTGACATGAAAAAAGAAGGATAGGACAAAAAGGAGAGGGGAGAACTTTGGTCTGGAATGCATAACCCAATCTGAAAAACTGTCGGGTTAATATAAAATTAATTTGTCCCTTCATTGGATAAACAGCATTTGTTGCCACTGATAAGCAGTAGATCTATAGAAAGAACACTTATGTTTTTTTCAGATTAATTAAAAAAAGTATCACCATGCAAATGTGGAATGGTATATAAGGGAAGAAATTAAATAATTGATAATGTAGTAATAAATGATAGCATTAGTGATCTCATCACTTGTTTTTTTTTTCTCAGGCAGTACATGGGTTCTAATCCTGTGCTCTGTGACAGCAACCTTTTGCCTTATTGGAATCATCATAATTTTATGCAAAATCAAAAAGTGTGAAGATTATGAAAAAGCCAAGGTAATATACTGCCACAACATCATAGGATCTGTTTCATACTGTCTCAATCTACTGAAATAATTGCTGACATTGATTCCAATTCATGAACCATTTTTCCTTTTTTATAGCCGGAACCGAGTCCTCAATAACCAAGGAGAAACCATCAAATGTTCCATCTATTGATCCAAACTTAAACATTGTTTGGTTTACATTTGTAGCAAAATGAGATTGTGTACTGTATCGTATGACTTCTGAAGGTAAAAAAGTTGGAAGTAAAGCTCGGTTTCTATTTTCGAACCAAATCCTGCTTCACATGAAGCTAAACATAGACGTGTGTGTATACTTATTTTACATGCTTTTGTAGCCCATCAACTTGTGTCTGTATGAACATTTGGTAAACATGTAATCCATTTGTGTGACACTTTAAAAATATTACAACATTTTATTTAACTAAAAGAAACAAAGCAAGGATTCCACCCATCACTCTCGTCAACTGCCGTGGTAATCGTAACGAAAGTGACGGTTACAAAGAATTTAACTATGACCAGTGTCGACAAACACCACAAGGGGGCGCTAGGAGTACATCTTTGTAGAAAGGCTAAAAACCCATCAGAAAATTACTCAATTTGGAACAATAGCTTATTTTGGTGAACTTCAACCACATAACATGAGGGTACTTTTTACTCCTGCTACACCTTAGACTCAGTGTACCATGGTGCCCTGCGCTTAATTAAAAATGCTAGATCACTTACACATCACTTGCTTCTTTATCAGATAGACAGCTGGTCTACCATCTCTAAAGAATCATAGATCGTGTCATTGCTACTTGTTCATTTACAAGGCTATTTTAGGTAAACTACCATCTTATCTCTCAGCGTATTGAACATGGACGAATAGCAATTACAATCTGTGTTCCAATTCAGTGATGCCTTTAAAGTATTTTGTCCCCATTCTGAGTTTGGTAAGATGGCCTTTAAGTGCAATGCACCCTGGACATGGCACATGCTGCCAAAACAGCTAAGACTTAAAGAATTAATTCAAAGATCGAATTCAAAACTTTGTTACTAATGTATGCACATGCTTTTCTACTCATCATGCCAAAGCCTGTGTCTTTTGTCATAAGTATTTTCATTGCTTTTCTTTGTGTATAGATTTTTAATATATGGATGTATTGTCCATTGCTTCTTGTCTAGGTCACCCTGCAAAAAAATTATTTCAATGGGATTTTCCTGGTAGAATGAAGGATAGAGCTGATCATACGTACATCCAGGCTGTAATTAAGCACTTATCATTTTCAGTGGTAGGGTTTCATATATGTTGCTATGTAATACACACTTGTGATATTTTAGGTAGGGTGGTAAGATGCAACTTAGCATTACTGTTACATAATGTTTCCTGGTAAGCTGAAGATCACTGTTAAGCACTGTTCTCACTTTATTACGACGTACTGACTGTCCTGTTAGCAGACGATTGTAAAGCTCTTTTTAACATTACATAAAATATTAAAATATATGTGCGTATACTACAGTCCTTAATGCTTGTACCCCTGCCATATTTTATTGTTACTGCATTTTTTGTAGATTTGTTTTTTTTAAACATCTAATCAGAAGCAGTTTAAGAGCACTTTAAAATGTCACTGTTAAATTATACAGTAAATGAATAACAATAAAAAAACAGACAATCATTGATAAAATAATAATGAAAGTAAATTAGTGTAATTATTAACAGTTAAAATTGGTCAGTGTATCTAGATTTAGTATAGTCATCAAATTGAATATTATTTAGGTTTCTGTCACATACCTTGTATTGAGGACATACATACCATCATTACCCTTGGTGTGAAATACAGATGGGCTCAGCCGTTAGATAGAGATATCTGTAAAAAGAATGGGCCCCACATCTTTTAAAAGTTTAGTAGAACCCTGTTAGGTAAGACACTATTAGGTTTTGGTTACCAACTACCAAGCTGTAGCACTGTTACCAAACTTGTTAATGTTAGCCTTTGAGCAAAGTGTTTTCTGTGAACAAGCTTGGCTGGTTGGTAATTATATTTTTCCTTTTTTCATGTTTTTGTGTGAATTGGGGATTAGCCCCTGGCCTACTGTGTTTTATTCATCAGACCAGTGTGGGTTACGATGGTTGTATTTGCCCGTATTATTTATAAAGGGACTGAAGCTCACACACTTTGGTAGATGTCTGCTGTGAATGCTGTTTGAATGAGATACTAGCTTTAATTTTCTGACACTTTATTTTGTTTAAATTACACTCATGAAGTGAGCAGCTCCATTCAACGTTGTAGTAAGAAGCTCAAGGAGCCTGCAGCTTTTGTTGTTTTTTTTTTTTTTTTTTTTTTTGGGTCGGGGAGGTTTAATATCTGTATGTTTTTATCTAACTTTGCAAAATAAATAGCGACATATTTTAATCCTGCCGTCTGTTGTATCTGTCAGTAAAGTCTCCTTTCCTGGGTATGTTCAGAGCCCCCTCCTGCTCTTGGAGTAAATTAGGATGGTGGCATAGTCATTCGGCTCAGCTGGTTTCCTGCTCATCTCTTAATTTTTTGTCCAGTAATTCCATACCTTGATGAGGCCAATACATAATGACACTTGTAGATGTGTGATGACTCCTGTTGCAGGTTGGGTCAACATTATCATTGATCTTAGAGAGACTAACTTTGGTGAGGTGAGTACAGTGAATAACTTAGCACTGGCTCAGTGCTTATTTTACACAGATAGATGAGGTTTGAACTCAACTCCTCTGGGCTCTCCTCACTTACATTCTCCTTCTAAGGGGATTTCCTCATACTTATATGAAATCATACCCTTCAGGTACTGGTGTCTAAAAGTGCATCATGAGGAACAGGGACAGAAACCACAGACAAAACTATGTGTCTGTAAATATCTGGAAAAGTGGTGTCGAAGAAGAATGGATGTCTTTAAATAGCTATAACACAAATTCTTTATTCTCCAACATTTATTTATTTACAGCATCTGTCAAGCTAAAGTTCAGAATGCTTCACAGAAAATTGCAATGATCAGAGTAAAATGTATTTAATAGCAAATGTAAAATTCATGTACATTATTAATGTAAAAAAATTTAAGTTATTTAAATGTAATAATAGCAAAATGTGCAAAAAACACAGAATACAAAAATACAATGGAAAAAACAAGGAAAGAAAATCAATGAAATGAACACCAAAAATAAAAAAATCTATCAAAAACAGTTTTTAGCTGTAATACGGTCACCAAAAAGAAAAAAATTAAATAAAAGCTATCTGTGAAACTTTGTCCTCAACTTGTCTTACCTGACTGCTGTAATAATGACCAGGGAAAGATTGCTCCAAACAGCTGAATCTGAGAAGGCATACTCACCTTTCTCTTCGTTTTACACAAAATGAGAAGAACCAAAGTATTTTATTCTAAGTATTTAATGGTAAAAAAAATCCATGCACACTGATCCGTTGTGTCCGATCCACAAGCTGTGTGGAAAAACAAAAATACAATGAGAAACAGCAAAAGTCATGTTCTAAGTGTTTGATGAGTGGAATTGTAAGTATCTGTGAAAAGAAAGGAACTGAAGAGATATGTGGGGAAGAAGCAGTTGCACTCACAGCATTCTGATCAGTTCATGATAAAATAATTCATACAATTAAATTTCTTTAAATCAAGTATCTATCATTCTGCGTTTCTAAATGCCATGCATTAGCTCTGTAAAGAAGTTTACTGAAAACCTCCACCACAGCTCAGTCTTCCTCTGCCACACTGACTCTTGGGAAATTCTTCTAGGGAACAACCAGGAAGTACACCGGTGCTTGGGGGCAGTTGTCTCGATGTAAAGTGTTGAACAATGAAACACCACAGGGGTTAGGAGGTCTTCACCAAACGATATTCACAACATTTCTCCAAACATCTTTTTTGGACATTTTCCCCTTTTTTCCACCCCGAATCAATAGTGTTTCCTTTTCTGCTCCACACAGGAACCTGCTCCCACCAATCAGGGAGGAGAAAGCCATGGAAGACTCATAACGACTGGCCTTTGCTTGTTTTCATGCTGCAGGGACACTGGCAATCACATACTGCCCATGTCATTGGAGGATGAGACAGTGAGTTTTCATTTGGTTTGTGCACCTGCAGGTGCCTGGCTGACCAGGAGGGTTCACTAGAGAGCGATGAACTAACAAGCCTTTAACTGGCCTACACCCCTACTGTCCACAGTGAGGCTGGGCCAATTGTTGGCCTGCCATTATGAACCTGGAATTCTAACTCCCAACCTCAGGGCTTCCAGGTGAATGTTTTACCCTGTGAGGGGCCTCAGAGACACTGAAAACACACTGAAAAATGTTTCACCTGGGAGCCTGAGGTTGGGTGTTGTAATCCTAGGTCCACATTGGTGAGCCAACAATTGGCCCAGCCTTGCCTGGGGATGGTGGGGCTGAAGTCCAGTCAAAACGTATTAGTCTCATCGCTCTGTAGCGCCCACTCCTGGTTGGCCAGGCACCTGCAGGTGCACAAACCAAACGTGCTGACTGTGGAATCCTCCGATGTCACAGGCAGTGTGTGATTGGTGGTGTAGCTGCAGTGTGAAAAGAAGCGAGGGCCAGTTGCCATGACATCCTCCTCCCAAGTCAGCAGGAACAGTTTACCCATGTTCAGGGTGGGCAAAAATGGTGGGAAAATCGAAAAAAAAAACATATTAAAATGACGATGTTGCCGCGCTCCTCCGGTAGAGCGCATGCCACATAAGGCCAGGCCTTCCCGCTGCGGCTCAGGTTCGAATCCGGCCTGGGCCCTTTGCTGCATGTCATCCCCTCTCTCTCTCTCCTGCATTTCCTGTCTGCCTCTCTACTGTAACTGTCAATAAAAAGTGGAAAAATCCCCCAAAAAAATAATCTTTAAAATGACAATGTTATTGAAACCTGGCTGTAATTATCAGAGATGTGATGAGTGATGTATCTTGGTGTCCCTAAATATGCATTATCTATCCAACATTGTCCACTAGATGGCAGTACAAGTGACTCACTCTGTGTGACGTCCTTCACCCACTTGACTCCCTTTGCGTCGCCTGCTGCAGTCTCATCCTCTCCCAGGGAAGCCTGCAACCACACATGGCACAAGATATACAGATAAAGCACTGCCTTTCTGGAACACATTCCTATGGTTCCCATTATTCCCTCAAAAACATTTTGTTGTGACATTTTGTCAGCTTTTTCTCTGTAGAATGAGCTGATCTAGAGTTTGCTGACAGCTGGGCACTCCCACTGTTTGAATCAGATGGTGTTTTGCACAAACTATTTGATATGACTGAGCTACAGGCTCTCAAATATTGTGCTGCTAGCAGTTCTTCCCTGAACAATGTGAATGCCTGAATTTTGGTCGTGAAATAATTTAAATTAAAAATGCCTGTACAATAACAAATGAAAGTATATGCAAGTTTTACATAAATGTAGCTCGTTTTCGTTTGTCATTGAAATATGAGTAATACAATACCTTTAAGAGAACCTTAGATAAGAAACGTATGTAGTACACATATAATTTGCAACAAGTCGTGAAATAATCCACAAACCTAACAATCTAGAGAGATAAAAAAATGTACAAAGAAAGAAATATCAGGTCAGAAAATAAAATGAAAGGCAAGACTGCTCGTCTGTGTCAGCCGTTTCTGTGAGAGCTGCAAGTTATTTTCCTACCGTAATATCGTATGTATTTGCGCACAAAATTTTAAGCAGCGATAGCTTGACTGTCATTTTCCGAACTGGTGATAGCTTGACCGCAGTCTTTTCATTTATATGTTGAACAGAGAAAATGGGGGTAATCAAGAAGACTTCAAACATATGATAGCAATCTGGGATTATAATAAAGAGGCATAAAAGAATTAGCATTTTAATTCAGTCAAGTGTTGATGATCACATTCCAGTTTCACCTTTGATCAAGAAAATATTTCCCTTCTGTGATCGTTACCTTGCGTTTATGTCAGCTGCGAAAAAGCAGAAAGGGATCTGTTCGGGTATTTGAATACAGAAGCAGAAGCTGTGGTATCATCTTCCGCAAGTTGGCATGCGAAACATGCAGTGGGTGATGCGAGTGTTGAGGACATACTCACATGCTCTGTAAATGTGAGGTTTTTAATGCTACGACACAGAATGCTTCCGGAAGTCGATGAGTATCAGAACGTTCACATGTAAGGTTATTAGTTGACTTAAAATACTTACAGTATATAGTACAAACGTTTATATGTGTAGTAAAGGAGAAATCAAAGACAAACCTCAAGCGGTGTGGTAAACCCATGGATCAATCTCTCATGTAAACCATCAACCGGTAAGTTCAAGCATGAATACGTTTTGTGGAAATAAAGATGTTGATGTTGTCTTGTATCACCTACTTAATTGCAGTCAATCAATAAAAAATAAAACCGAAAAGTTTAAAGAGTATTAGGGTAGAATGAAAGAAAAACCTATGTTGGTTTAGTTTATTTCTGAAACAAGTTTTGAAATTTAGGATCAATTATTTCATTTTATTAATGACTAACTATTTATGCTATTGCAGCCGAATATGATCAGAGGAGTTCCTAACAGAGATCCAAGTCAAACATCACTAAGGCTTTGGCTTATGTTAAAAGTAAGATTGTGTGAAATGACTACTTTTGTCTGCATTTTAAAGGCTGTCATCGCCATAAGCAGGGATTTCGTGAATTATTCTGTTTAGGAAATTTTCTGTTATGTTTTAATCAAATAGTGAGCAATGAAACTGCGAAGCGAGTTTGTTGTGTTTGTCCTTAGAAATTACTGTTACCCAAATTATAATGACGTTCTACGTAGAAAATTGTATTCACACACAAAGCGCAAAGCATCCATCGGGTATAGGTATGTGTCCTGCTATGCTGAAACAATAAAATAGTTCCCTGCTATGACTGTTACCATGTATTCATTCAGCTTCAGTTTAATAAGACCGCTATGATCTGTGACTCAAAAGTCTGACCAAACAGCTCAGTCGATTATGAATATGATTGTGAATGTGAAAATGTTCTGTTGAGACAGTGGCACTTTCTACCAATATGCATCAGTTTGTTTTTCATGGGTATATGTAGTTGAACAAATCAAGGTACAAAAATGTCTCCGAAGTGCTTTTGTTTGTGTGCAAGTTGTCCTTCATCTGAATGAACTATGCTGTACTTCACGACCATGGACGGTACTGGGGAAGAAGCAGAAAGGGATATGTTTCGGCTGTTGTTTAACGATGTATACGACGAATGTTTCTACTTGATGAAATCGGGCCTTGTACAACTTTTGGGGAGCGCGTTGGGTGGGGTAATGCAGGAAGTGAGATGTGCAATATCGCCCATCCTTTTCCTCATAGTTGCTGGTGGTGAAATTGACTGCGTTATTAGAGGACGCAATTGAACGCGATTGATGAATTGTTGCTAGCAATAATTTGCATCGTAAAATTAAAATATGATCACTGTTCAGTAAAATGTTCGAGTTCAGCACACGACCTGTGCCGCCACTTTACTTGTCTTGGTAGTCCTTTCTATGCGGTAAATAGTTACAACTACGTCAACAATGTCTGTAGAAACAATGGCCAATTGCGCACTAAGGAAAATGACAGGACACAGAAATTCCGAATTGAGGTAGGATAATGTAACATTTCGGTTAATGTTAAAATGAAAGCAAGATACAAACGGGACTTCCTCGGTAGCCTGCGCTTTTGTAGAAAGTATACTTTAATTCTCTTTATAAACTGCACCAAATGTCCGAGCAACAATGAAGGAAGTTGTCATTATTTTAAAATGTACCTATTATTCCAGTTTGATATTACCAGACATATGCTACAACACAAAGTAGGCCAACTGCATGCGCTTCAAGCAACTGTAGGCTAGTCTCGTATGACGTCAGATCAGATACAACGCATAAGGCATAATATTTTGTATAACGAATAAAATCTTTATGTGTGAAGTGTTTCCATCGGTACTGTTATGTATTTGCGCATCAAAAAATGAGATTATAATCATATATACATATATATGCTTGTGTGTGTGTACATACGTATGTTTTGGCTCATTGGTGTATAAATATGATGATTATATAACAAATATGTTTCTGAAATGATTGTTTATGTACAGGCACAGATGGGGTAGGACCGTCTGCATGTTGGATATGACTGACGAAGAATGAATAATGAAAGTAAAACAATGACTGTCTGTATAACAGTTCTTTATGCAATAGGTAATCAACATTTTTTTTTTCCTTTTATTCTTTATTTTGAGTCCGTTCATGTTGTATAAAATAATATTACTTTGATACCTTGTTTTATTGTGTTATGGTGACTGTCATTGGAAATTGAACCGAACTCAGTAATAGGATCAGTTTATCTTACATTCATTCAAGCAGTTGTTCTCTCAGAGTTGATATGAGTACACTTTTGCCTTTCAATACTGAATACCAGGCACTCAAACAGTTTTTTGCTTCAGTGTGTATGTGTTAAGTAATTCATTAATGCCTGTGATCGTTGGTGTCAACAAAATGGAGTGTACCCACCGGTAGCATGCTCAATACTGTGAGGCAGAAGTACCTCAGAATAATATATAACAAAGAACAAAGTCTACACTAGTTATGTAGTTCATTTTGAAGTAGAATATGTTGTATTGATGACTAGCTGATGTAGATTTTGGTGGTAGAAGGTAAAGAAAGTACATAGACTAAAAGAAACATGAATGAAAAAAGTGAATATAAAGCTAAGTTATCCATGCAAAACAAAATAATTCAGGAAGAAAGAAGTAGCTTTAAATAATTAACATAATAATTAATATTGACAGAGAAGTAAGCCTGATTTGTACTTGCACCAATTGAGCATGAAGTGTAAGCCTTCAACACAAATGTGCAGCTCATTATCTTAAATATAAATGAAGTGACTGTCAGACAGCACTTGTTGCTATAATTTACGGGCCAATTAATATAATAAGGCATTTTGTAATTTTGTCTATTTTAAACATGTCCAGGGTGAAGATTAATCAATATCAAAGATTCATATTTATTTATCACATAAAGGGAAGAAATGTTATAGAGGGCTAGCTTTAGTACTGCGCTTTAGCTGAAAGTGTCGAAAACCTTAAGGACTCAGTTTAGAGGCTCACACTACAGTTTTCAGCATTAGAGGTCTTCATTTAGGTCAGTAAGATTAAAAAAGATGTATAAAATCTACCAGAACCAATGTATTCACCAGTGTAAATAAGCCCCATTTCTGAGTGTTCAGTGTGCTTAACCCCCATCTCTGTGTGCTCCAGTGTGTTTAACACCCTCTCTCTGTTTTCATGTGAATAACCCCCATCTTTCTGTGTTACAGTGTGCCAGTGTGGGTGGACTGAGGAGACTGTAGTGGCAGCTGCTGGTTCTAAAACCAAAGTGACTGTGGGGGAGAGAGTTCTGTTTCCTGTCTCACCTGAAATGAACCAGAGTGTCATAATTGATATGAGTTTTAATAATTTTGTTTTACTTTCCTGGTCCTCTCACCTGAAAGATTCTTATAAACATGATTTGTATAAGGATCGTATTGACATTGTGGAGGACGGCACAATATATATGAATAATATACAGCTCTCTGATTCTGGCCTTTATCACATTATGACACAGTACATATCAGAAAATAAACCTCATAAACTCTTCAGGTTTCACCTGCAGGTTTTTGGTGAGTATACAGAAAGAAGCAGTCATGTTTGTGAGATTTGGGCCACCATCAGCAACAGCTGTTGGCATGTCAGCATTTTAAGAAACTGGTACGAGCTTAGTTAGACACTGGTGAGCTGTTGATAGGCCATAGGGGGTGACTGTATACTTGCAGAATGGGGTATTAAATATCTTTATTTTGGAATGCAAATATTCACTGTAATAATAACAATAATAATAATAACAACAATAATAATAATAATAATAATAAAAAATTCAGGGCCCATTTAAACATAATTTTCTTGATTATTAAATTTTAATTAACCTCTATTTCCATGTTTCCTCTGTAGAGCCCGTCTCTAAACCCAGCATCACAGCTAAGTGTCTGGGGGATAACATCACTCTGAGCTGCTTCAGCAGTCAGGGGAGTGAAGTGACATACAGCTGGGAAACACTGCCCCCCTGTGGCAATGACAGCTGTGTGCACCTGGGCCAAACGATGGAGATACACCCCCTTCCTCCCTCTGAGCCCACATCATACGTGTGTGCCGCCCAGAACCCTGTGAGCAGAGCCACTAGTGACCCTGCAGACCTGGGAGTTTGCTCCATCCCACAGACACCAGGTAAAACTAGATGTTTCATTTTCACCCACAGCCCTGAATGCCCATTCAAAAGTTGTTGGTTTGTTCCACAAAAACCAATGGCCAATGGCACACTACCTCTTGGGATCCCTGATGGGTGCGATTTGTAGTTTTATTTAGGCCTTAATTAACTGGTGATGTCACTCCCAATATCAAGCAACTGCCAGCATAACAAGAGAAAAGAAGGATAGGACAAAAAACAGAGAGAAGAACTTTGATCTGGAATGCATAACCCAATCTGAAAAAGTGTCAGGATTAATATAAAATTAATTTGTCCCTTCATTAGATAAACAGCATTTGCTGCCACTGAGAAACAGTAAATCTATAGAAAGAACACTTATGTTTTCTCTGATGAATGAAAAAGTATCACCATGTTGAATGGTATATGAGGAAGAAATTAAGTCATTAATAATGTAGTAATAAAGGATAGGATTTGTGATTTCATCACTTTTTTTCTTCAGGCAGTACATGGGTTCTAATCGTGTGCTCTGTGACAGCAACCTTTTGCCTTATTGGAATCATCATAATTGTATGCAAAATCAAAAAGTGTGAAGATTATGAAAAGGCTAAGGTAATATACTGCCAGAACATCATAGAATCTGTTTCATACTGTCTCAAACTAATGAGATAATTGCTGATAAAGATTCCAATTCATGAAACATTTTTCCTTTTTTATAGCCGGAACCGAATCCTCAATAACCAAGGAGAAACCATCAAATGCTCCATCTATTAATCCAAAGTTAAACATTGTTTGGTTTACATTAGTAGAAAATGAGATTGTGTACTGTATTGTATGACTTGTATGACTATTGTATGGTAAAGAAGTTGAAAATAAAGCTCGGTTTCTATTTTCGAACCAAATCCTGCTCCACGTGAAGCCAAACGTGGACGTGTGTGTATACTTATTTTACATGCTTTTGTAGCCCATCAACTTGTGTCTGTATGAACATTAGGTAAACTCTTCATCCATTTGTGTGACACTTTAAAAATCAACTATTAACTAATTAACTAAAAGAAACGGAGCAAGGATTCCACCCACCACTCTCGTCACCTACCATGGTGACAGTCACGAAAGTGTCGGTTACAAAGAATTTAACTATGACCAGTGTCGACAACCACCACAAGGTGGCGCTAGCAGTACATCTTGAAGAATGGCTTAAAACCCATCAGGAAATTACTCCATTTGGAATAATACCATATTTTGATGAACTTCAACCACATAACATGAGGGTACTTTTTATTCCTGCTACACTTCAGACTCAGTATACCATGGTGCCCTGCGCTTAATTAAAAATGCTAGATCACTTACACATCACTGGCTTCTTTATCAGATAGATGGCTGGTCTACCATCTCTAAAGAATCATAGATCGTGTCATTGCTACTTGTTCATTTACAGGCTATTTTAGGTAAACTACAATCTTATCTCTCAGTGTATTTCACATGGGCTAATTACAATTACAATCTGTGTTCCAATTCAGTGATGCTTTTAAAGTACTTTGTCCCCATTCTGAGTTTGGTAAGATGGCCTTTAAGTCCAATGCACCCTAAGTGCAATGCACCCTTGTCATGGCACATGCCGCCAAAACAGCAGAGGCAAAGACTTAAAAACCCTGTTACCTTGTATATAAGCTGAATTCAAAGATTGAATTCAAAACTTTGTAACTGATGTATGCACACACTTTTCTAACAATCATGCCAAAGCCTGTGTCTTTTATGTCATAAGTTTTTTTTTCTTGCTTTTCTTTGTGTTTAGATTTTTAATGTATGGATATATTGTACCTAGCCTCTTGTCTAGGTCACCCTTGCCAAAAAAAAAAAAATTTCAATGGTATTTAACTGATTGAATGAAGGATAGAGCTATTCATACATACATCCAGGCTGTAATTAAGCACTTTTCATTTTCAGTGGTAGGGTTTCATATATGTAGCTGTGTAATACTCACTTGTGATATAGTAACTTAGCATTACTGTTATATAATGTTTCCTGGTAAGCTGTGGATCATTGTTAAGCACTGTTCTCACTTTATTAAAATGTACTGGCTGCACTGTTAGCAGACGATTGTAAAGCTCTTTTTAACATTACATAATTTAAAATATATATTTATATATTTAACATTTTAAATGTATGTATGTTTTAAAAGTGACTCACTCTGTGTGACGTCCTTCACCCACTTGACTACCTTTGCGTCGCCTGCTGCAGTCTCATCCTCTCCCAGGGAAGACTGCAACCACACATGGCACAAGATATACAAATAAAGCCCTGCCTTTCTGGAACACATGCCTGTGGTTCCCATTAATTCTTCAAAAACAATTTTATTGTGACATTTTGTCAGCTTTTTCTCTGCTCATCAAATTCAGAATGCCAAAATCAAAGCCATAAGAATCTGTCTGTTTAGTGTGGTTAAAGTATGAGCTTGTTTTATTGTTTTTGACTAAGCAGAGTGCATAGTGCGCAGTGTCGTGCTTACTTCATCCTGGACTGCAGTGGTGTCCTCTGCCTCAAACAGGAATCGAATATCCTCCAGGTAATCCTCCATGTCGGCTTCTACAGCCTCATCAGTAATCTAAAATAAAGAGCAAAGTATTCGACTTTTTGCCGTAAGGTAAGCTGTACAGTGTTTAAAAATGGCCAGTAATTTATTGATAAACATCCTACCTTAGGGATTTTAGCATGAATATCAATACTTGCTAAATCTTTCAATACATGCAAATCCTCAAAAATAAAATATTGCCTTTTTTCCCTGAATAATTGCTTGATTTAGAAGTTAAGAATCTGTCTGTTCAGTGTGGCATCATAGATGAGTGAAAATGCAGTGTAAAGTATGAGCTTGTTTTGTTGCGTTTGACCAGGCCGAGTGCGTAGTGCGCAGTATCGTGCTTACTTCATCCTGAACTGCAGTGGTGTCCTCTGCCTCAAACAGGAATCGAATATCCTCCAGGTAATCCTCCATGTCGTCTTCTACAGCCACATCAGCCATCTAAAACAAAGAGCAAAGTATTCAACTTTTTGTATGGCGTTTAAAAATGGTTGATAAATGTATCAATAAAAATCTTACCTTGGGGATTTTGGCATGAATATCAATACTTGCTAAATCCTCCAATGCAAATCCTGAAAAATCAAATATTGTGTTCCTGTGTTCCACAAATAAAACAGCAGCCCTTAATCCGCAGTGCTTTGTTGAGTGGTTCATCGCTCCCTACAGCCGCTTCACCACATTACCTGTGTGACACCCCTCCCCCCACAACAACCGGCATAGAGGTGTGGAGGAGTGGTTTGAGTTTGTTGAAAAGGAGGACCCTCTCGGCAACACCGGTGGGGCCGTACACGTTGATCACTTGGAGTGGGGAACCCCGACGTCCAAATCGACGATGAGGATGCTGTACTTGTACTGTACTTGATGTTAGAGCCCGACCAGAGAGAGTCCCCCATTCTCCATTCGTAGCGTTAAGGACTTTATTAGCAGTTTTTTTATATATAATTATATTAGCATTAAGGAATTCATCATTAAGGACTTGGCCCTCAAGCACTTTTCCCCTATACAATAACCATTAAAGGCAAATCTGGTGGTCAATTAATAAAAATCTGTACAGTAGAATAAGCAGATCTTGAGGATGCTGATGGCTGGTCCCTCCCCCTGTATGAGTCATTTGGTGTTTTGCACAAACTATTTAATTTGGTTGAGCTACAGGCCCTCAAACATGACCCTCAAGCAAGCCGTTTTCCCCTATACAATCGGCATAACTGGGAACTTTGGAGGTCAATTAATAAAAATCTATACAGTAGAATGAGCTGATCTTAAGGATGCTGACAGCTGGGCACTCCCACTATAGGAATCAGTCAGTGTTTTGCACAAACTATTTGATTTTGTTGAGCTACAGGCCCTCAAACGTGGCCCTGAAGCAAGTCGTTTTCCTCTGTACAATAAGCATTACTGGCAACTTGGGTGGTCAATTCATAAAAACCTATACAGTGTGAGCTGTTATTCAGTTTCCTGATGGCTGGGCCCTCCCCCTGTATGAATCAGTCAGTGTTTTGCACAAACTATTTGAACTGGCTGAGCTACAGGCCCTCAAATGTGGTGCCACAAGCCGTTTTCCCCTATTCAATGGGTATAACTGGTAACTTTGGTGGTCAATTAATAAAAATCGATACAGTAGAATAGTCTGATCTAGAGCTTGTTGACAGCTGGGCACTCCCACTGTTTGAATCAGTTGGTGTTTTGCACAAACTATTTGATATGGCTGAGCTACAGGCTCTCAGATATTGTGCTGCTTGCAGTTCTTCTCTGAACAATGTGAATGACTGAATTTTGATTGTGAATTCAAAAACTGCATGTACAATAACAAATGAAAATATATGCAAGTTTTACATAAATGTAGCTCGTTTTCGTTTGTCATTGAAATATGAGTAATACAATACCTTTAAGAGAACTTTAGATAAAACACGTATGTAGTACACATATAATTTGCAACAAGTCGTGAAATAATCCAGACACCTAACAAACTAGAGAGATTAACAAATGTAAAAGCAAGAAATATCAGGTCAGAAAATAAAACGAAAGGCGAGACTGCTCGTCTGTGTCAGCCGTTTCTGTGAGAGCTGCAAGTTATTTTCCTACCGTAATATCGAATGTATTTGCGCACCAAAAAGTTTAAGCAGCGATAGCTTGACCGTATTTGTCCGAACTGGTGATAGCTTGACCGCAGTCTTTTCATTTATGTGTTGAACAAACAAAATGGGGGTAATCAAGAAGACTTCAGACATATGATAGCAATCTGGGATTATAATAAAGCGACATAAAAGAATTAGCATTTTAATTCAGTCAAGTGTTGATGATCACATTCCAGTGTCACCTTTGAGCAAGAAAATATTTCCCTGCTGTGACCATTGCTTTTATGTCAGCTCCGAAGAAGCAGAAAGGGATCTGTTGGGGTATTTGAATGCAGAAGCAGATGCTGTGGTATCAACTTCCGCAAGTTGTTATGCGAAACATGCAGAGGGCGATGTGAGTGTTGAGGACATACTCACATGCTCTGTAAATGTGAGGTTTTTACTGCTCCGACACAGAAGTCGATGAGTATGAGCACGTGCACAAGTAACGATATGAGTTGACTTAACATACTTACAGTATACAGTTAAAACGTCTATATGTGTAGTAAAGGAGAAATCAAATACAAACATCAAGCGGTGAAGACATCGTCGGTGTGGTAGACCCATTAAAATAATTCGCAATCTTTTTATTGAGTCTTGGTCGTTCGCGGATGGATCAATATCTCATGTAAACCATCAACCGGTAAGTACAAGCGGGGATAGGTTTTGTGGAAATAAAGATGTTGTATTGTATCACCTACTTAATTGCAGTCGATCAAGAAAAGACGTAGGAAATAACTGAAAAGTTTAAAGAATATTAGGGTAGAATGAAAGAAAAAGCTATGTTGGTTTAGTTTACTTCTGAAACAATTTTTGAAATTTATGATCAATTTCCTTTGCAGCAAATTAATTAATTTTATTAATGAGTAACTATTTATGCTATTGCACCCGAATAGGTGACGTATTGTTCAGAGGAGTTCCGAACAGAGACCCAAGTCCAACATTATTAAGGCGTTGGCTAATGTTAAAAGTAAGATTCTCACTTCTGAAGTCGGGCCTATAGGTTAGCAGAGTAGCGCGTTGGTCGGGGTAATGCAGTGAGTGAGATGTGCAAAACTGGGCATCCCTGTCTCCATAGTTGCTTGTGGGTGAGATTGACTGCATTATTAGAAGACGCAATAAAATGCTTGCGATTGATGAATTGTTGCTAGCAGTAATTTGGATCGTAAAATTAAAATATAATCACTATTATGTAAAATGTAACGAGAGTGTCGAGTTCAGCACACCACCTGTTCTGCCACTTTCCTTGTCTTGGTAGTCCTTCCTGAGCGCTAAAAAGTTACAACAACTTCAACGATGTCTGTAGAAACAATAGCAAATTGCGCACTAAGGAAAATGACAGGACACAGAAATTCCGAATTGAGGTAGGATAATGTAACATTTTGGTTAATGTTAAAATGAAGCGAGATAGAAACAAGACTTCCTCGGCAGCCCGCGCTTTCGTAGAAAGTTTACTAATTCTCTTTATAACGTGCACCGACTGTCCGAGCAACAATGAAGGAAGTTTTCGTTATTTTAAAATGTACCTATTATTTCAGTTTGATATTACCAGACATATGTGACAATGCAAAGTAGACCTACTGCATGCGCTTCAATCAACTGTAGGCTAGGTTATTCTTTGCGTTGTGGAAATATCATGGATAAGATAAATCCAATCATCAGTTGAGGGGTTTTTTTCTGGCACGACAGTCCTCTGATCAATAGGCTATGCAGCTCGTCTTGGTATTCCATCCTGAGTCCATCCACAAAAGAAAAAAAAAATGGACACCTTATCTCGTAATTACGAGAAAAGGTCTCAATCAATCGTCGCTAACCTAGGCAATAGGATAAGACAGTGGGCAATGATAGTGCTAGTGAGTAAAAAAACGTCTCGTATGACGTCAGATGAGATACAACGCATAAGGCATAATATTTTGTATAACGAATAAAATCTTTATGAGGGAAGTGTTTACATCGGTACTTTTATATATTTGCGCTTCAAAAATGAGAATATCAGCATATATATATATACACACACACACACACACACACACACACACACACACACACACACACACACACACACACACACACACACATATGCGTATGTTTTGGCATGGTTAAATATGATGATTGTATATAACAAATATTTTTCTCAAATGATTGTTAATGTACAGGCACAGATGGGGTAGGACCGTCTGCATGTTGGATATGACTGACGAAGACAATGACTTTCTGTATAATAGTTCTGTATGCAATAGGTAATCAACATTCTTATTTTTTCCTTTTATTCTTTATTTTGAGTCCATTCATGTTGTCTAAAATAATTTTAAATTTATACCTTCTTTTATGGTGACTGTCATTGGAAATTGAACTGGACTCAGAAATAGGATAAGTTTATTTTACATTCATTCAAGCTGTTGTTCTCTCAGAGTTGATATGAATACACTTTTGCCTTTCAATACTGCATACCAGGCACTCAAAGAGTTTTTAGCTTCATTGTGTGTGTGTGAACTAATTCACTGAATGCCTGAAATCGTTGATATCAACAAAATGGAGTGTACCTACCGGTAGCATGCTTAAAACTGTGAGGCAGAAGTACCTCAGAATAATATATAACAAAGAACAAAGTCTACACTAGTTATGTAGTTCATTTTAAAGTTGAATATGTTGTTTTGATGACTTGCTGATGTAGATTTTGCTGGTAGAAGGTAAAGAAAGTACATAGATTAAAAGAAACATGAATGAATGAAAAAAGTGAATATAAAGCTAAGGTATCCATGTGAAACAAAATAATTCAGGAAGAAAGAAGGAGCTTTAAATAATTAACATAATAATATTGACAGAGAAGTAAGCCTGATCTGTACTTGCACCAATTGAGAATGAAGTGTAGGCCTTCAACACAAATGTGCAGCTCATGATGGTAGATATAAATGAGATGGTCCTCAGACAGCACTTGTTACCAATAAATAGGGCCAATAGATATAAGGAATTTTGTAATTTTGTCTATTTTAAACATCTCCAGTGTGAAGATTAATCAATATCAAAGATTCATGTTTATTTATCAAATAAAGGGAAGCAATGTTATAGAGGGCTAGCTTTAGTATTGAGCTTTAACTGAAAGTGTCTAAAACCTTTAGGACTCCGTTTAGAGGCTCACACTACAGTTTTCAGCATAAGAGGTCTTCACTTAGGTCAGTAAGATAAAAAATAGCTGTATAAAATCTTCCAGAACCAATGTATTCACCAGTGTAAATAAGCCCCATTTCTGAGTGTTCAGTGTGCTTAACCCCCATCTCTGTGTGATACAGTGTGTTTAACACCATTTCTCTGTTTTCATGTGAATAACCCCTATCTCTGAGTGTTCGTGTGAATAACCCTTATCTCTGAGTGTTAAACTGTAATTAACCCCCATCTTTCTGTGTTACAGTGTACCAGTTTGGGTGGACTGAGGAGAACTGTAGTGGCAGCTGCTGGTTCTAAAACCAAAGTGACTGTGGGGGAGAGAGTTCTGTTTACTGTCTCACCTGAAATGAACCAGAGTGTCATAAATGATATGAGTTTTAAGAATTTCATAATACGTTTCTGGTATTCTCTCCTGAAAGATCCTGATATACATGATTTGTATAAGGATCGTATTGACATTGTGGAGGACGGCTCAATATATATGAATAATATACAGCTCTCTGATTCTGGCCTTTATCACATTATGACACAGTACATATCAGAAAATAAACCTCAAAAACACTCAAGGTTTCATCTGCAGGTTTTTGGTGAGTATGCAGAAAGGAGCATTCATGTTTGTGAGAAGATATCTTCACCTGCAGTATATCCTGTTCCGAGTGTGGACTTCAGTGCAGTCCTCTGCACTCCTCTAATTAATTGTGATAGAGAACACATGATATTTTACATTAGTGAAAAAGGTGAATACATGTTTAAATCCAGAGTTTTCCATAATGGTTTGTGATACCAGCAAGAAGTGACATATTTGGGCCACCATCAGCAACAGCTGTTGGCATGTCAGCATTTTAAAAAAAACTGGTACTAGCTTAGTTAGACACTGGTGAGCTGTTGATAGGCCACTAGAGGGTCACTGTATACTTGCAGACTGGGGTATTGAATATGTTTATTTTGGAATGCAAATCTTCACAGTAATAATAATAATATTCACAAATTCAATAAAGGGCCCATTTAAACATAATTTTCTTGATCATTAATTAACCTTTATTTCGATGTTTCCTCTGCAGAGCCGGTCTCTAAACCCAACATCACAGCTGAGTGTCTGAGGGATAACATCACTCTGAGCTGCTTCAGCAGTCAGGGGAGTGAAGTGACATACAGCTGGGAAACACTGCCCCCCTGTGGCAATGACAGCTATGTGCAGCTGGGCCAAACGATGGAGATACACCCTCTCCCTCCCTCTGATTTCACATCATATGTGTGTGCCGCCCAGAACCCTGTGAGCAGAGTCACTAGTGACCCTGTAGACCTGGGAGTGTGCTCCATCCAGCAGCTACAAGGTAAAACTGTTTCATTTTCACCCACAGCTCTGAATGCCCCTTCAAAAATTGTTGGTTTGTTCCATGAAAACAGTCAGACAATTCAGGAGAACTAGCACACACACTCTGTGAAATCCATATGGATGGATTCTATTACAGTCAGCTATCTCTTAGCCAGGTTACTGCAGCTACAGTGCCAGAGTCTAGCACAGGAGAAGCAGTTGAAAAAGGAGATTGCTGTCATTCATTTTACCAGATGAGTCAATAGAGACATGACACTGCTGATTTAATCCGTCCCTCTTATGGTGATGCTGTGGCCAATGGCACACTTCCTCTTGGGACCCCTGATATGTGGTATTTGTAGTTCTATTTAGGCCTTGATTAACTGGTGATGTCACTCCCAATATCAAGGAACTGCCAGCATGACAAGAGAAAAGAAGGATAGGACAAAAAGGAGAGGGGAGAACTTTGGTCTGGAATACACAACCCAATCTGAAAAAGTGTCAGGATTAATATAAATTAATTTGTTCCTTCATTGGATAAACATCATTTGCTGCCACTGATAAGCAGTGAATCTATAGAAAGAACATTAGGATTAGTGATTTCATCAGATTTTTTTTTTTTTTTTTTTTTTTCTCAGTCAGGGGACGGGTTCCAATCCTCTGCTCTGTGACAGCATCTTTTTCCCTTATTGGAATCATCATCATTTTATACAAAAAGAATCAAGGAGAGAGAGGATAATGAATAAAGCTAAGGTAATATACTGCCACAACATCATAGAATCTGTTTCATGCTCTCTCAATCTGCTGAAACAATTGCTGACAATGATTCCAATTCATGAAACAGTTTTCCTTTTTTGTAGCTGGAACCGATTCAAATCCTGCTTCACATGAAGCCAAACATGGGATGTGTGTGTATACTTATTTTACATGCTTTAGATTCAGTGTACCATGGTGCTCTGCGCTTAGTCACAAATGAAACATCACTTACACATCACTGCCTCTAGATAGATGGCTGGTCTGCTGTCTCTAAGGAATCATAGATCGTGTCATTGCTACTTACTCATTTAAAGGCTATTTTAGGTAAACTACCATCTTAGCGCTCAGCGTATTTAACATGGAGTAACAGCAATTACAATCTGTGTTCTAATTCAGTGGTGCTTTTAAAGTACTTTGTCCCCATTCCGTGTTTGGTAAGATGGCCTTTAAGTGCAATGCACCCTGGTCATGGCACATGCTGCCAAAACAGCTAAGACTTAAAAAACCTGTTACCTTGTATATAAGCTGAATTCAAAGATCGAATTCAAAACTTTGCTAAATAATGTATGCACACATTTTTCTAACAATCATGCCAAAGCCTGTGTCTTTTATGTCATAAGTATTTTTATTGCTTTTCTTTGTGTTTAGATTTTTAATGTATGGATGTATTGTACATTGCCTCATGTCTCGGTCAGCCTTGCAAAAGAAATTCATTTCAATGGGATTTTCCTGGTAGAATGAAGGATAGAGCTGATCATACGTACACCCAGGCTGTAATTAAGCACTTATCATTTTCAGTGGAATGATTTCATATATGTAGCTGTGCAATAGTCACTTGTGATATTTTAGGTAGGGTGGTAGGATGCAGCTTAGTATTAGCACTGTTAGTACAGTTCTCACTTTATTACAATGTACTGACTGCACTGTTAGCGGACACTTCTAAAGCTTTTTTTTAACATTACATAGTTTTAAATATACATTTATATATTTTATATATTTAATTTTAAATGTATAAATATATATATTATTGAAATATATATGTATATACTGCAGTCCTTAATGCTTGTACCCCTGCCACATTTTATTGTTACTGTATGTTTTTGTAAATATGTTTTTATTTTTAAACATAGTACATCAGAAGTATTGTAAGAGCACTTGAAATTGACACTGTTAAATTATACAGTAAATGAGATTTAATATAGTCATCAGATTGAATATTATTTAGGGGTCTGTCACATACCTTGTCTTGAGGACATACATACCATCATTACCCTTGGTGTGAAATACAGATGGGCTCAGCCATTAGACAGAGATAACTGGAAAGCGAGCTGTCCTGCAGTAGAAAGAATGGGCCTCACATCTTTTAAAATTTTAGTAGAACCCTGTTAGGTAAGACACTATTAGGTTTTGGTTACCAACTACCAAGCTGTAGCACTGTTACCCAACTTGTTAATGTTAGCCTATGTGCAAAGTGTTTTCTGTGAACAAGCTTGGCTGGTTGGTAATTATATTTTTTCTTTTTTCATGTTTGTGTGTCAGTTGGGGATTAGCCCCTGGCCTACTGTATTTTATTCATCAGACCAGTGTGGGTTGCGATGGTGGTATTTGGCGGTATTATTTATAAACGGACTGGAGCTCGCACACTTTGGTACATGACTGCTGTGAATGCTGTTTGAATGAGATACTAGCTGTGATTTTCTGACACTTTATTGTATTTAAATTACACTCATGAAGTGAGCAGCTCCATTCAACGTTGTAGTAAGAAGCTCAAGCAGCCTGCAGCTTTTGTTGTTTTTTTTTTGTTTTTTTTTGGGGGGGTCGGGAGGTTTAATATCTGTATGTTTTTATCTAACTTTGCAAAATAAATAGCGACATATTTTAATCCTGCCGTCTGTCAGTAAAGTCTCCTTTCCTGGGTGTGTTCAGAGCCCCCCTCCTGCTCTTGCAGTAAATTAGGATGGTGACATAGTCATTAGGCTCCTCTGGTTTCCTGCTCATCTCTTAATTTTTTGTCCAGTAATTCCATAGCTTGATGAGGCCAATGCATAATGACACTTGTAGATGTGTGATGACTCCTGTTGCAGGTTGGGTCAACATTAACATTGATTTTAGACAGACTGACTTTGGTGAGGTGAGTACAGTGAATAACTTAGCACTGGCTCAGTGCTTATTTCACACAGATAGATGAGGTTTGAACTCAACTCCTCTGGGCTCTCCTCACTTACATTCTCCTTCTAAGGGGATTTCCTCATACTTATATGAAATCATGCCCTTCAGGTTCTGGTGTCTAAAAGTGCATCATGAGGAACATGGACAGAAACCACAGACAAAACTATGTGTCTGTAAATATCTGGAAAAGTGGTTCTGGAGAAGAATGAATGTCATTAAACAGCTATAAGACAAATTCTCCAACAGTACTTTTTCAGATATTTGGTTTTGGTTTGAAAGACTCCTTTCTTGAAATTAAAATAGTGTCAGTGTATAGGACCTCTAAACTAATAATATTTAAATTCCAAGGAAAGAGTCTTTAAAAGCCAAAATTTGAAAATTCTTGACTGGCTACACCACTCACCTGATCTGAATACACTTGAACATGTATTTTATTATGCTGATTGTTGAACACGAGTTTAAGGTCTACCATCATCTTTTTCTTCAATTTGTTTTACCATAACGCAGGTTTGGCTCATTGCAATTTGCTTTTACCATGAATTCATTATTTTTGACAAGCAGTATAGTGTCAATAATCAGGTGTCCACACTTTCATGACTTAGGACACCAGCGCTTCATCTGTCAAGAGTATAACTTAATCAATTAAAATGTGTCGTCTTTTTAAAGAAACCATTTTTGTTGTGGAGAATTAGAGAATGAAAGCATTCGTTTATTTTACACTTTATTATTGCTGTGAGGTAACATATTGGCCTCTTTCAAACAGACCATGGTTTAACAGTTTAAATTATATCTCACCACATTAAAACTGTCTAAGAGCAATTAACAGCTTGTTATAATTGAGGACTTAAAGCTGCAGTTGGAATGATAGTCAACATACACATTAGGGAACAACTGGTCTATGTATCAAAGACATTTAGCAGTTATTGTATGCAAAGTATATGCATGGTGAAAATAAACTACAAAAATACCCTTTAATAAAAGCAGAGAATCTTTTTTTAGTTGTCATAAGGATAAATAAATAAGTTAAAATAAATAAAATCTAATCTGTGAAACTTTGTCCTCAACTTGTCTTACCTGACTGCTGTACTAATGATCAGGGAAAGATTGCTCCAAAGAGCTGAATCTGAGAAGGCATACTCACCCTTTCTCTTCGTTTTACATAAAATGAGCAAAACCAAAGTATTTTATTCTAAGTATTTAATGGTAGTGGTGAGTGGAAATATAAGTATCTGTGAAAAGAAAGGAACTGAAGAGATATGTGGGGAAGAAGCAATTGCGCTCACAGCATTCTGATCGATTCATGATAAAATAATTCATACAATTTAATTTCTTTAAATCAAATATCTATCGTTAACACTTTTCTAAATGCTATGCATTAGCTCTGTAAAGGGGTTTATTTAAAACCTCCACCAGAGAAAGTGAAACACGCTACACAAGTAGCCACACACACTGTCAAACCACACAAAAAGAAACACAAACGCCACCTGCATTTGACTGAGCTCAGTCTTCCTCTGCCGCACTGACTCTGGGGAAATTCTTCTAAGGAACAACCAGGAAGTTCCCCGGGCGCTTGGGGGGAGTTGTCTCGATGTGAAGTGTTGAATGATGAAACACCACGGGGTTTAGTAGGTCTTCACCAAACGATATTCACAACATTTCTCCAAACATCTTTTTTGGACATTTTCCCCTTTTTCCCTCCGTGAACACAGCCAAATCATTTGTGTTTCCTTTTCTGCTCAACACAGGAACCTGCTCCCACCAACCAGGGAGGAGAAAGCCAGGGAAGACTCATGAGGACTGGCCTTTGCTTGTTTTCACGCTGCAGGCGCACCACCAATCACATACTAGCTCATGTCATCAAAGGATGACACAGTGAGTGTTAGTTTGGTTCATGCACCTGCAGGTTCCCAGCTGACCAGGAGGGTTCACTAGAGAGCGATGAACTAACAAACTTTTAACCGGCCTACACCCCTACTGTCCACAGTAAGGCTGGGCTGTTGTTGGTCTGCCATTATGGACCTGGAATTCTAACTCCCAAACTCAGGGCTTCCAGGTGAATGTTTTACCCTGTGAGGGGCCTCAGAGATACTGAGGCAAAACGGTGGGAAAATCCAAAAAACATATTAAAATGACAATATTATTGAAACCTGGCTGTAATTATCAGAGACATGATGAGTGATGTATCTTGGTGTCCCTGAATATGCATTATCTTGAGTTACATACCTTAGTGTCCCTATAAATTACATACTACCTCATTTATTCAAGCTGACAGAATCCAGAATGAGTCTAGAAAAAGACACATGCCCATTATTTCATGCTCAACACCATCCTTCTACTCTGCTATAAAGAACTGATTTAGAGATGCACCACTGCAAAGTACAACAGCCAATGATTCTTGTTGAATGCACAGGCCTAAAACAGACAGAAATCACTCTTGATACTACCTCCAATATTTAGGGCAATGCCAGAGTTTAAATTATGGCAGGTCCCCTATTCGGTCACTGTGTTTTTAGTAGCAGACCCATGGTGTCAGCAGTGAATAGGAATTCTCACCTGTTTCTATAAAGTGCGGCACTTGTGAAACATCGGAAAAGTGTGCATGGATCTTCACGTCTTACTCTTCCACAGAGACGCAGCAGCAGAAGCCGTGTCTCACAGTCTTCACAAAGCGGCTGCAGAACTTCCGCACGCCTTTCTTCATCTTTTTCAGCTCTACAAAACATGTGGGAGAGACTCCATCTATTACCCATATCCTTATATATTGTAGCAAAATCATGGGTTACAATTTTTACAGCACACTTCCAACATTGTCCACTAGATGGCGGTACAAGTGACTCACTCTGTGTGACGTCCTTCACCCACTTGACTCCCTTTGTGTCGCCTGCTGCAGTCTCATCTTCTCCCAGGGAAGACTAGAATCACACATGGCACAAGATATACAAATAAAGCCCTGCCTTTCTGGAACACATGTCTGTGGTTCCCAATAATCCCTCAAAAACATTTTTGTTGTGAGATTTCGTCAGCATTTTTTCTACTCACCAAATCCAGAATGCCAAAATCAAAGCCATAAGAATATGTCTGTTTAGTGTGGTTAAAGTTTAGGCTTGTTTTATTGTTTTTGACTAGGCCGAATGCATAGTGCGCAGTATAGTGCTTACTTCATCCTGGACTGCAGTGGTGTCCTCTCCCTCAAACAGGAATCGAATATCTTCCAGGTAATCCTCCATGTTTGCTTCTACAGCCTCACTTTAATATATATATATGTATTTGTGTGTTTTGCACAAACTATTTGATTTGGTTGAGCTACAGGCCCTTAAATGTGGTGCCGTAAGCTTTTTTTGCATTTACAATATGCATGACTGGCAAATTTGGTGGTCAATTAATAAAAATCGATACAGTAGAATCGTCTGATCAAGAAGTTGCTGACAGCTGGGCACTCCCACTGTTTGAATCAGTTGGTGTTTTGCACAAACTGTTTGATATGACTGAGCTACAGGCTCTCAAATATTGTGCTGCTAGCAGTTCTTCCCTGAACAATGTGGATAACTGAATTTTGATTGTGAAAAAATAAAAAAAAAACAACTGCATGTACAATAACAAATGAAAATATATGCAAGTTTTACATAAATTTAGTTCATTTTCGTTTGTCATTTAAATATGAGTAATACAATACCTTTCAGAGAACCTTAGATAAGAAACGTATTTAGTACACATATAATTTGTAACAAATCGTGAAATAATCCAGAAACCTAAAGAAAGAAAGCCAACAATTGGCCCTGCCTTGCCTGGGGATGGTGGGGCTGCAGTCCAGTCAAAACTTATTCGTCTCACCGCTCTGTAGCGCCCACTCCTGGTTGGCCAGGCACCTGCAGGTGCACAAACCAAACGTGCTGACTGTGGAATCCTCTGATGTCATAAGCAGTGCGTGATTGGTGGTGTAGCTGCAGTGTGAAAAGAAGCGAGGGCCAGTTGCCATGACATCCTCCTCCCAAATCAGCAGGAACAGTTTACCCATGTTCAGGGTGGGCAAAAATGGTGGGAAATCCAAAAAACATATTAAAATGACAATGTTATTGACCTGGCTGTAATTATCAGAGACGCGATAATCACAGCCAGGTAGCTCAACCAAATCAAATAGTTTGTGCAAAACACCAACCGATTCATACAGTGTGAGTGCCCAGCTGTCAACAGCCTCAAGATCATCTCAATCTACTGTATAGATTTCTATTATTTGACCATAAAATTTGCCAATCATGCTTATTGTGAATGCAAAAATGGCTTGTGGCACCACATTTTGGCACCATTGAGGTTGATGTTAACTATGAGCTCTGTCTCCAGTATCTGTGCAGGTGGAGAGAGCTGGTACCCTGCTTCCTGTCCCAGCTGCCTGTCAGTTAAGAGTGACCAGTTGATGGATCATCCGATTGAATTGGAAGGGGGAGTCAAAAGTGACCCAACATACTTTCACAGAACTGTACATCAACTCCAGTTAATGTATGGAACAGGTCATAGGAGCATTGGAAAACATTCAATTTCAAGAATGGAAAGTAAAACCCATTTATACTTGCCATTTGCTGGTATCCTCAATGCATCTTATATTTTTATTTCCTTTGCTTTGCATCTCACAGGACCTCACATTATTTACCACTGCTATATTAAACAGGTTATCCAAAGAAGTTATTTTAGGCAGTTGTAACTCTGTACTTTCTTTTGTCAATGTGAAATTAAAGTTGCTGACAATGTCCAATGTTCGCCTTTCCTCCTGGTGGTGCAGAGGGGAACAACGATTGTTGGCCCTGTGCCAACTGTCTGAAGAGCGGGTGGGAGTCCTCTTCAGTGAACAAGCAGCTGGTACAGTGATGATGGGATGACCCCCATGGAGGTGTGGCCAACCTGCATCTTATCACCTCCCATGGCCCCCAGACCAGTGTCCAGCTGGTCCATAGTCCAAGAGGGGCAGGTCACCAAAAACCTAAGCAGACAGTATCAGGTGCAGCCTATGTATGTGCCCTTCTACATTTCACCTTTGATCAAGAAAATATTTCCCTGCTGTGACCGTTATCTTGCGTTCCTGTCAGCTGCAGTTCGACAAGACCACCAAGGTATGTGAGTCGAAGGCCTGACCAATCAGATCGGCGAAGTATGTGAATATGCAAATATTCTATTGGGACAGTAGCACTTCCTTACAATATGAGTCAGTTTGTTTTTCACGGGTATGTTTAGTTAACAAATCAAGGTACAAAAAATGCATCAGAAATGCTTTTGTTTGTGTGGGAGTTGTCCTTCATCTAAAGAAACGATGCTGTACTTCGCATCCAGAGACGAAGTGGAGAGGCGAGTTAATTCTCACCCATGTGCTTTTCAGGAATGTACCTGACGTGCAGTGGAATCCTGCTCAGGACAGGTTTGACAACTGCAGAGTACGACGTACCCGAATGTGGTAGACTATGCTCAAACTTTCGCTGTGTACGCAGTTGCACTGCTGACCAACTATACAGTTGCGAGCATGTAACTGTTCGAAGTCGTAAATATTAAGTAAGCGATGCGTGTGGACGGTAGCAAATACCACTTGCAGTCGTGCAAATAATAAAAATAGTATATGTGAATGTTCGTTTGAATATTGGAGAGGTCAAGAGCAATTTTCATAGCGGTTAAGTCATCGTCGCTGTGGGAGACCAATTACAGGAATTCGCAATCTTTTCATTGAGTCTTGATCGTTAGCAGATGGATCAATATCTCATGTAGACCATCAACCGGTAAGTTCAAACATGAATAGGTTTTGTGGAAAGAATGATGCTGATGTTGTCTTGAATCACCTACTTAATTGCAGTCGATAAAGAAAAAACGTCGGAAAAAACTGAAAAGTTTAAAGAGTAACAGGGTAGAATAAAAGAAAAAGCTATGTTGGTTTCATTTCTAAAATTTTTTGAAGTTTAGGATCAATTTCCTTTGCAGCAAATCAATTCTTTTTATTAATGAGTAACTATTCATGCTGTCGCAGCCGAATAGGTGAAGTATTGTTCAGAGGAGTTCCTACAAGAGATGCAAATCAAACATTACTAAGGCGTTGGCTTATGTTAAAAGTTAGATTTTGTAAAATGACTGGTTTTGTCTACATTTTAAAGGTTTTCATCGCCATAAGCAGGGATTTCATGAATTATTCTGTTTAGGCGAGTTGTTTATGCCTTATGTTATGTTTCAGCCTTTGTCATTTAATCGGTATACTCAGTGCAGTACGTTTGAGATGCTGAGATTTAAACACGGTCGGTCAAACACGTGCTCGGGTTTCTCTTCATAGCGCCTAAATCTTTGCCCCACACTGCCACTTAGTGTGGGACAAGAGATTAGAGCGTGGTGGATTTAGCCAGAGCTCCTGCTCTATTTTTTGCCTTTCTCTCTCCATTTCTCCCCCTCTCTGTTGGAGGATCTGGTGGTGAGACTGCGGCTGCAGTCGACCTGCCAGATGAGCGGACCAGGCCGGACTCGAACAGCAGTTGGGGCGAAGCAGGTACCAGTGGCCTGACCGCGGCCTGCCTAGCCCCTACTGCCGAAGACAACAATTAGGACTGTCTCGAAACACTGCCACGTCATCAGCAGCTTTGAAACAAATAAAACTGCTTTGGAACACTGCTCCGTTAATTAAAGCTTTGAAATAATTAGGACTGTCTCGAAGCACTGCCACGTCATCAGCAGCTTTGAAACAATTAAAAGTGCTTCGGAACACTGCTCCGTTAATTGAAGCTTTGAAATAATTAGGACTGTCTCGAAACACTGCACGTAATCAGCAGCTTTGAAACAATTAAAACTGCTTCGGAACACTGCTCCGTTAATTGAAGCTTTGAAATAATTAGGACTGTCTCGAAACATTGCCACGTCATCAGCAGCTTTGAAACAATTAAAACTGCTTCGGAACACTGCTCCGTTAATTGAAGCTTTGAAATAATTAGGACTGTCTCGAAACACTGCCACGTCATCAGCAGCTTTGAAACAGTTAAAACTGCTTCGGAACACTGCACCGTTAATTGAGGCTTTGAAGCAATTAGGACTGTCTCCAAACACAAATGCAGCTGACTCTGAGGAAAAATTAAGACGTTTCGAAAGACTGCAGCTTCATCCCACACTTTGAAACAATTAAAACTGTTTGGAAACACTGCACCGTTAATTCACACTGAAACAATTAGGAATGTCTTAAAACACTGACACAGCTGACATTTCGGAACAATCTAGACAGCTGCTAAACACTTTGCCCCCTGACTCATGGGAACAATCAATTGTTTCGAAACACTTGTGTTGGGGACATAGGCAAAATGTCATTACAAGTTGCCTGCAATAAGACACACACACACACACACACACACACACACACACACACACACACACACACACACACACACACACACACACACACACACACACACACACATTTGTGAACGTCACTGCGATAGATATTGTAATACTAGTTGAAGAATAGCATATAGTAATTTTTGTCTTGGCTTCCGACTTGTTGGACACATTGGACCTCATTTATCAATTTATTCCTAAAACTGTAGAAAACTATTCCTAAAACTAAATCCGCCCTATTTTTCAAACTTTGATGTGGAATTCCGTACATATGTTGATTAATAACTATTACTCCATCATAAACGAGAAGCGCGTTCATGATGTGGTGTTCAGCACCTCTCCTTTGATATTTTTGACGCTCCAGGAATACCACAGGAGCTTGGAATTCCGTTGCAGACAACATAGAAAGGTGGCAAAGAAAAGATTAAAGGAAAAACTATCCATAGCGGTGATCAAAGTTCTTCTCATGGAATTCCAATATTAAAAATAATGGGCAACGTCGCTGTAAGCTTATGTAACACGATGAAAACAACCAATACAGTGCTTTAACTTGACTCATAATTACAAAGCAGGTAGCAGACCAGTGAAGCTAAATAACAACATCGAGATAAATGTAACTACCCCAACTATAACCTACCCATTCTGAAGTAAATGCGGTGCTACAAGTCACGACAATAACTATTTACAGTTAATGAACCTGCCACAATAGATAGGTAACCTATGTGTGTAGCTACTGTAAAATTCAGTGGTGATGTTTGATTTGCTAATGAACTAGGACGTATTGAAGCGGTCAGCTAGGCAATTAACATGATATCTTCCCCCTCGACGTTAAAACGCCATACAAAAGCTATTCTACTAACTTGATTTGTTGAAGGATTTGTTAAGGACGTTTTTCGGCATTTTCCAATGACTGGGTGCATTGCTGTCATGGCACACTAGTCGGGTGACCAGATCAAAATGGTCCCAGATTCTATCATGCAAGCATCATCGTGTACGTACGATATTTTCAAGTGGTACAAATGTTATCTTACAGAATTATATATTTAATTTCCCGAAACAGATATTACTTCGAATTTTGCAGAAAACTATACGTTCTCACGAAGATCTCCAGGTTATGTGCGTTATTTGTAGTTATTTAAATACGTATGTAGTGTCTTATTCCAAGAAGACCCTGATCATATTTCAGTGGGGTTTGACATAATGTTATCACGGAAACATGCCGTTAACATTCTAACATTCCACATGGTTCGGATAAAGTTATGTTACGGCCACAAGGAAACATTCCAGGTAAATAACGTGCAAGTAACATTAAGAAAATAGGTCAAAGTTTCTAGGAATATTTTATTTAAGGTTCTGACCATGTTCTGACAACCAACAACTTTTAGCTGGGGTTTAGCCTTCTATGGGATATTTCACTCAATTTCTTTGAGATGTCCATTAATGTGCAAAAAAAAAAAAAAAAAAAAAAAAAAAAAAAAAAAAACATAACAAGAATTCAATCTTCAGGAAGGCGAACATTTGCAGTTATTCAGATAGTAGCCTATGTATCAAATTACATCAGAAGCCTTTGAATATTATTAAGGTTATGAACTCCAGACAGCGTGTGCTTGACAGTTTGATAGCCTGTAACATTTAAACACCAACTCCACACATAATTTTCGTGATTTTATTCTCGTGATTTTATTCACCTTTTCTGTACTCACTGGGGTATTTACGAAACAAGAGCAAACTGCATCAAACATGAAAGACAATAAATAAACATTGACAATAATGAGTCTTTGATGAAACACAGAACATAACTTTTCTTCTGACGCTGTGAACTGTCGGAAACGCTCCAAATTTGAACTTGTCCGTTACCTCAAGTAAGAAACGTGATGACGTTAAGCGCGTGCTTCGGTTGGGGCTCCGGAGCAGTGTGCCGAAACACAGCTGCTTCGAATGATTCGACGCAGCTTCGGAGCCCCGTCTCATTTCGCCCATCTCTACAATTATCATTATATGAAATGTAACCAGATTGTCGAGTTTAGCATACCACCTGTCACGCCACTTCTCTCTGGGCTCGTCCTTCCTGAGCTCTAAATAGTTATAACTACTTCAACGATGTCTGTAGAAACAATGGCAAATTGCGCATTAAGGGAAATGACGGGTCACAGAAATTCCGAATTGAGGTAGGCTAACGTAAAATTTAGGTTAATGTTAAAATGAAGGCAAGATACAAACGAGACTTCCTCGGTAGCCTACGCTTTAGTTGATAGTATGCTTTAATTCTCTTCATAAACTGCACCGAATCTACGACCAACGAAGGAAGTTTTCATTATTTTAAAATGTACCTATTATTTTAGTTTGATATTACCAGACATATGTTACAATACAAAGTAGGCCTACTGCATGCGCTTCAAGCAACTGTAGGCTAGTCTCGTATGACGTCAGATCAGATACAACGCATAAGGCATAATATTTTGTATAACGAATAAGATCTTTATGTGGGAAGTGTTTCCATCGGAACTTTTATGTATTTGCGCATCAGATAATGAGATTACAAGCAAATATACATGTGTGTGTGTGTGTGTGTGTGTGTGTGCATGCGTATGTGTGGGCGCATTTGTGTATAAATATGATGATTGTGTATAACAAATATGTTTCTCAAATGATTGTTTATGTACAGGCACAGATGGCGTAGGACCGTCTGCATGTTGGATATGACTGACGAAGAATGAATAATGAAAGCAAAACAATGACTTTCTGTATAATACTTCTGTATGCAATAGGTAATCAACATTCTTATTTTTTCCTTTTATTCTTTATTTTGAGTCTGTTCATATTGTAAAAAATATTACATTGATACCTTGTTTTATGGTGACCATCATTGGAAATTGAACTGGACTGAGAAATAGGATTAATTCATTTTACATTCATTCAAGCAGTAGTTATCTTTAACTTGATATGAGTACACTTTTGCCTTTCAATAATGCATACCAGGCACTCAATATAGTAAAAGCACGAACTATAATATAGCACTAAAATAGTTTTTAGCTTCAGTGTGTTTGTGTTAACTACTTCACTTAATGCCTGCAATCGTTGGTATCAACAAAATGGAGTGTACCCACGGTAGCATGCTCAAAACTGTGAGGCAGAAGTACCTCAGAATAATATATAACAAAGAACAAAGTCTACACGAGTTATGTAGTTCATTTTAAAGTTGAATATGTTGTATTGATGACTTGCTGATGTAGATTTTGCTGGTAGAAGGTAAAGAAAGTACATAGATTAAAAGAAACATGAATGAAAAAAGTGAATACAAAGTTGAGGTATCCATGCGAAACAAAATAATTCAGGAAGAAAGAAGTAGCATTAAATAATTAACATAATAATTAATATTGACAGAGAAGTAAGCCTGATTTGTACTTGCACCAATTGAGCATGAAGTGTAGGCCTTCAACACAAATGTGCAGCTCATGATGGTAGATATAAATGAAATGGTCCTCAGACAGCACTAGTTACCAATAAATAGGGCCAATAGATATAAGGCATTTTGTAATTTTGTCTATTTTAAACATCTCCAGGGTGAAGTTTACTCAATATCAAATATTCATGTTTATTTATCACATTAAGGGAAGTAATGTCATAGAGGGCTAGCTTTAGTATTGAACTTTAGCTGAAAGTGTCTAAAACCTTAAGGACTCAGTTTAGAGGCTCACACTACAGTTTTCAGGCATTAGAGGTCTTCATTTAGGTCAGTAAGATAAAAAAAAAAGTTTTATAAAATCTACCAGAACCAATGTATTCACCAGTGTAAACAAGCCCCATTTCTGAGTGTTCAGTGTGCTTAACCCCCATCTCTGTGTGGTACAGTGTGTTTAACACCATCTCTCTGTTTCCGTGTGAATAACCCCCATCTTTCTGTGTTACAGTGTGCCAGTTTGGGTGGACTGAGGAGACTGTAGTGGCAGCTGCTGGTTCCACCACCAAAGTGACTGAGGGGGAGAGAGTTCTGTTTACTGTCTCACCTGAAATGAACCAGAGAGTCATAATTGATATGAGTTTTCATAATTTCGTTATACTTTCCTGGTCTTCTCACCTGAAAGATATACATGATTTGTATAAGGATCGCATTAGCATTATGGAGGACGGCTCAATCTATATGAATAATATACAGATCTCTGATTCTGGCCTTTATCACATTGTAACCCAGTACATATCAGAAAATAAACCTCAAAAACACTCAAGGTTTCACCTGCAGGTTTTTGGTGAGTATGAAGAAAGAAGCATTCATGTTTGTGAGAAGGTATCTGCACCTACAGTATATCCTGTTCTGAGTGTGGACTTCAGTGCAGTGAGCACTCTAATTAATTGTGATAGAGACCACATGATATTTTAAATTAGATGATGCAAATAGTGAAAAAGGAGAATACATGTTTAAATCCAGACTTTTCCATAATGGTTTTTGATCCCAGCAAGAAGTGACCTATTTGGGCCACCATCAGCAACAGCTGTTGGCATGTCAGCATTTTAAAAACTGGTACTAGCTTAGTTAGACACTGGTGAGCTGTTGATAGGCCATGAGAAGGTCACTGTATACTTGTAGACTGGGGTATTGAATATGTTTATTTTAAAATGCAAGTATTCACAGTAATAATAATATTCACAAATTCAATAAAGGGCCCATTTAAACATAATTTTCTTGATCATTAATTAACCTTTATTTCCATGTTTCCTCTGCAGAGCCGGTCTCTAAACCCAGCATCACAGCTGAGTGTCTGAGGGATAACATCACTCTGAGCTGCTTCAGCAGTCAGGGGAGTGAAGTGACATACAGCTGGGAAACTCTGCCCCCTTGTGGCAATGACAGCTGTGTGCACCTGGGCCAAACAGTGGAGATACACCCCCTCCCTCCCTCTGAGTCTTCATCATACATGTGTGCTGCCCAGAACCCTGTGAGCAGAGCCACTAGTGACCCCATAGACCTGGGAGTTTGCCCCATCCCACGGCCACCAGGTAAAACTAAATATTTCACTTTCACCCCCAGCTCTGAATGCCCATTCAAAAATTGTTGGTTTATTCCACGAAAACAGTCAGACAATTCAGGATGGCCTAGACCAGGGGTCGGCAACCTCCAACAAGGGGGTTGAGGGGGGTGGTGGGTCACAATATACTTAATATACTGAATAATAATAATACTTGTGTACACAATGCATATATACCTGTATTATACCGCATCGTGGGGAGCGGGGGACTGCTTAAGTAAAGTAAATAAGCGCTCATAAAGAATCAGCAGAGCCTGGCTCTTAAAATAAAGATAGCACAGCATGTGGAGTTTTATATTGTTTTACTACAAAGATATTGGCAAAATGAGATGGTTACAAAAGAAGGCTATATAGAAGAACTTTGTTTACTGACACTTTGAAGAGAAGAAAAAAACAACACTGGCATGTGCATGCCTACGTTTGAATAAAACACTATTTTGCAGGGCTACTTGAGTCCTCTCCTTTTGGAAAATTAATCAAATAAAAATAGCCTACTTTGAAATAAATAAAAAATATAGCAGTGGCCAGATAATTTTAAAATAAAAAGAATAAACATGAGTACAGCTTGTATGTAATTTTCACTTCATTTCAGTGTGCCGTTGTAGGTACACCGTCTTCCCCTTCTGTTTTTCATCACACCGCAGGTAGCGATCAACCGTTCAGCCTGCATGGGCATAAAATAAATCTGGCTCAGTGTCGAAAATGGACAAAATATATAGAAAAACGATAAAATATAAAATGACACTGTTCTCACCTTTTTAGTGTGATTTCTGTTTCTGAACGTTACTTCAGAGCTTCTTTTTATCGGGGCTGTAAGAAGTGAATTTGATCTTCATGCAGTACTGCAGGCTGTCATCAGTGAGGCGAGAGCGATGTTTGGACTTTATGTGGTTCATGTTACAGAAAACCTGCTCACATAAGTATGTGGATCCAAAGATGGACAGGGCTCCAAAAGCATACTTTTTCATGTTCACATACGTGTCAGGAATGGCATTCCACGTGTCAAATAAAAGTTTGTCTGCTTTGGGGAGGCTCTCAATCTCACTCCATTTGTGCTCCTGAGCGAGAATAGCCCGCTGTCGGGCTACATCCTCCAGATCAGTGGTCATTCTTTTGAATTTGGCCATCCATAAGTCTTTATCAGCTATGTCGGCAAGTTCAGTTTCAAGATCGACATGATTTACCGCTGTGAACAATGACATGCTCAGCTGTGATGGGTCGATGTCCAGGGGAAGTTTAGTGTGTTCCTAACATCTCTGAATTCACAGAATCTTTCCCCAAATGCAGTTTGCATTGCTGTGATTGCTCGCTGCAAATATTCACAATTTATGGTCTTGTGAGCTTTTGTTGATAAGCCGCCTGCAGGAAGAGCGTGCGGGAGAATGAGAGGTTTTGGCGGTGGACGCAGGGTGTGAAGCAAATTTTATTGGACAAAGTATTAATATTTGCAACAAAAATTTTTAGTTTTATTAATACTCAATTTAATCATTCAGAGTATAGAGTAAACACATATGAAATAGCTGATTTAATTTTGAAAAATTCTTTTGTACTTCTTTTTTTTCCCAAGCTGGTGAGAGCCACAGCAGGGGGGCCAAAGAGCCGCATGTGGCTCGCGAGCTGCAGGTTGCCGACCCCTGGCCTAGACTAACACACACACTCTGTGAAATCCATATGGATGGATTCTGTTACAGTCAGTTATCTCTTAGACAGGTTACTGCAGCTACAATGCCAGAGTCTAACACAGGAGGAACAGTTGAAACAGGAGTTTGCTGTCATTCATTTTACCAGATGAGTCACTTGAGTCGTGGCACTGCTGATTTAATCCCTCCCTCTTATGGTGATGCTGTGGCCAATGGCACACTACCTCTTGGGACCCCTGATGGATGGGATTTGTAGTTTTATTTAGGCCTTGATTAACTGGTGATGTCACTCCCAATCTCAAGGAACTGCCAGCAAGACAAGAGAAAAGAAGGATAGGACAAAAAAGAGAGGGGAGAACGTTGGTCTGGAATACATAACCCAATCTGAAAAAGTGTCAGGATTAATATAAAATTAATTTGTCCTTTCAATGGATAAACAGAATTTGCTGCCACTGATAACCAGTGAATCTATAGTAAGAACACTTATGTTTTCATTGATGAATGAAAAATGTATCACCATGCAAATGTGGAATGGTATATGAGGAAAAAATTAAGTAATTCATAATGTAGTAATAAATTATAGGATTAGTGATTACACCAGTTTTTATTATTTTTTTTTTGGTTGTTTTTTCTCAGGCAGTAGATGGGTTCCAATCCTATGCTCTGTGACAGCAACCTTATGCCTTATCGGAGTCATCATAATTCTATACAAAAAGAATCAAGGAGGGTGAGGATAATGAAAAAGCTAAGGTAATACACTGGCACAACATCATAGAATCTGTTTCATACTGTATCAATCTACTGAAATAATTGCTGACAATGATTCCAATTCATGAAACGTTTTTCCTTTTTTTATAGCTGAAATCGAGTCGACATTAACCAAGGTGAAATCATCAAACGCTCATCTATTGATGCAAAGTTAAACATCGTTTGGTTTACATAAGTAGTAACTGACAAAATGAGACTGTGTACTGTATTGTATGACTCAGGAAGGTAGGTGCCAAGGAATTTGAAAGTAAAGCTAGGTTTCTGTTTTTGAACCAAATCCTGCTTCACATGAAGCCAAATATGGATGTGTGTGAGTGTGTGTGTGTGTGTGTGTGTATACATACTTTACATGCTTTAGATTCAGTGTACCATGGTGCTCTGCGCTTAGTCACAAATGCTACATCACTCATACATCACTGCCTCCTTTATCAGATAGACGGCTGGTCTACCATCTCTAAAGAATCATAGATCGTGTCATTGCTACTTACTAATTTACAAGGCTATTTTAGGTAAACTACCATCTTATCTCTCAGTGTATTTAACATGGAGTAACAGCAATTACAATCTATGTTCCAATTCAGTGGTGCTTTTAAAGTACTTTGTCCCCATTCTGAGTCTGGTAAGATGGCCCTTAAGTGCAATGCACCCTGGTCATGGCAAATGCCGCCAAAACAGCAGAGGCAAAGACTTAAAAACCCTGTTACCTTGTATATAAGCTGAATTCAAAGATCAAATTCAAAACTTTGTTACTGATGTACGCACACACTTTTCTAACAACCATGCCAAAGCCTGTGTCTTTTATGCCATAAGTATTTTTATTGCTTTTCTTTGTGTATAGATTTTTAATGTATGGATGTATTGTCCATTGCCTCATGTCTAGGTCACACTTGCAAAAGAGATTCATTTCAATGGGATTTTCCTGGTAGAATGAAGGATAGAGCTGATCATACCTACATCCAGGCTGTAATTCAGCACTTATCATTTTCAGTGGTACGATTTCATGTATGTAGCTGTGCAATAGTCACTTATGATATTTTAGGTAGGGTGGTAGGTTGCAGCTTAGCATTACTGTTATATAGTGTTTCCTGGTAAGCTCTGGATCACTGTTAAGCACTGTTCTCACTTTATTACAATGTACTGACTGCACTGTCAGCAGACGATTGTAAAGCTCTTTTTAACATTACATAATTTTAAATATATATTTATATATTTATAATTTTAAATGCATAAATATGTATGTAATTTAAATATATATGTATATACTACAGTCCTTAATGCTTGTACCCCTGCCATATTTTATTGTTACTGTATTTTTTTTGTAGAGCTGTTTTTATTTTTAAACATAGAACATCAGAGGCAATGTAAGAGCACTTGAAATTGACACTGTTAAATTATGCAGTACATTAGATTTAGTATAGTCTTCAGATTGAATATTATTTAGGGGTCTGTCACATACCTTGTCTTGAGGACATACATACCATCATTACCCTTGGTGTGAAATACAGATGGGCTCAGCCTTTAGACAGAGATAACTGGAAAATGGACCCCACATTTTTAAAAATTTTACTCGAACCCTGTTTGGTAAGACACTATTAGGTTTTGGTTCTTTTTCTTTTTTTTTTTTACCAACTACCAAGCTGTAGCACTGTTACCCAACTTGTTAATGTTAGCCAATGAACAAAGTGTCTTCTGTGAAGAAGCTTGGCTGGTTGGTAATTATTTTTTTCCTTTTTTCATGTTTTTGTGTCAGTTGGGGATTAGCCCCTGGCCTACTGTATTTTGTTCATCAGGCCAGTGTGGGTTGCGATGGTTGTATTTGCCCGTATTATTTATAAAGGGACTGGAGCTCGCACACTTTGGTACATGACTGCTGTGAATGCTGTTTGAATGAGATACTAGCTTTTATTTTCTGACACTTTATTTTGTTTAAATTACACTCATGAAGTGAGCAGCTCCATTCAACGTTGTAGTAAGAAGCTCATACAGCCTGCAGCCTTTTTTTTTTTTTCGGGGTGGGGGAGTGGGGGTGGGGGGTTAGTATCTGTATGTTTGTATGGAACTTTGCAAATAAATGTGTGTATATTTTAATCCTGCCATCTGTTGTATCTGTCATCCTTTCCTGGATATGTTCAGAGCCCCCTCCTGCTCTTGCAGTAAATTAGGATGGTGACATAGTCATTAGGCTCAGCTGGTTTCCTGCTCATCTCTTAATTTTCTGTCCAGTAATTCCATAGCTTGATGAGGCCAATACATAATGACACTTGTAGATGTGTGATGACTCCTGTTGCAGGTTGGGTCAACGCTATCATTGATCTTAGAGAGACTAACTTTGGTGAGGTGAGTACAGTGAATAACTTAGCACTGGCTCAGTGCTTATTTTACACAGATAGATGAGGTTTGAACTCAACTCCTCTGGGCTCTCCTCACTTACATTCTCCTTCTAAGGGGATTTCCTCATACTTATATGAAATCATGCCCTACAGGTTCTGGTGTCTAAAAGTGCATCATGTGGAACAGGGACAGAAACCACAGACAAAACTGTGTGTCTGTAAATATCTGGGAAAGTGGTGCTGAAGAAGAATGGATGTCTTTAAACAGCTATAAGACAAATTCTCCAACAGCACTTTTTCAGATATTTGATTTTGGTTTGAAAGACTCCTTTCTTAGAATTAAAATAGTGTCAGTATATAGGACCTCTATACGAATATTTAAATTCCAAGAAAAGAGTCTTTAAAAGCCAAAATTGGAAAATTCATGACTGGCTATACCACTCACCTGATCTGAATACACTTGAAAATGCATTTTATTATGCTTATTGTTGAACGCGAGTTTAAGGTCTACCATCATCTTTTTCTTCAATTTGTTTTACCATAACGCAGGTTTGGCTCATTGCAATTTTGTTACCATGAATTATTTTTTGACAAGCAGTATAGTGTCAATAATCAGGTGTCCACACTTTCTTTAATTAGGACTCCAGCGCTTCATCTGTCAAGAGTATAACTTAATCAATTAAAATGTGTCGTCTTTTTAAAGAAACCATTTTTGTTGTGGAGAATTAGAGAATGAAAGCATTCATTTATTTTATAGTTTATTATTGCTATGAGGTAACACATGAGCCTCTTTCAAACAGACCATGGTTTAACAGTTTAAATTATATCTCACCACATTAAAACTGTCTAAGAGCAATTAACAGCTTGTTGTAATTGAGGACTTAAAGCTGCAGTTGGAATGATAGTCGACATACACAGGGAACAACTGGTCTATGTATCAAAGACATTGAGCAGTTATTGCATGCAAAGTATATGCACAGTGAAAATAAACTTCAAACATACCGTTTAATAAAAGCAGAGAATCTGGTTTTTACTTGTAATAAGGACACCAAAAAATCATATTAAATAAAATCTAATCTAATCTAAACATTGTCCTCAACTTGTATTAACTGACTGCTGTACTAATGTTCAGGGAAAGATTGCTCCAAAGAGCTGAATCTGAGTTTGGCACCATTGAGGTTGATGTTAACTATGAGCTCTGTCCCCAGTATGTGTCCAGGTGGAGAGAGCAGGTACCCTGCTTCCTGTCCCAGCTGCCTGTCAGTTAAGAGTGACCAGTTGATGGATCATCCGATTGAATTGGAAGGGGGAGTCAAAAGTGACCCCAAATACTTTCACAGAACTGTACATCCTCTCCAGTTAATGTATGGAACAGGTCATAGAAGCTTTGGAAAACACTCAATTACAAGAATGGAAAGTAAAACCCATTTATACTTGCCATTTGCTGCTATACTCAATGCATCTTACATTTTTATTTCCTTTGCTTTCGAAGGTTCCTAGTGTCTCAAAGACCAGTACAATACTAACGCATCATTTAACATAAAGAAGGAATTGTTTGAAGAAGGAGTTTCTTCTGTCACTGTGAAATTAAAGTCCCTCAGGTCCTGTGCAATATATAGTTTCATATCTCAAAGCATCTCACAGGACCTCACATTATTTACCACTGCTATATTAAACAGGTTATCCAAAGAAGATATTTTAGGCAGTTGTAACTCTGTACTTTCGTTAAAGTGAAATTAAAGTTGCTGACAATGTCCAATGTTCACCTTTCCTCTTGGTGGTGCAGAGGGGAAACACGATGGTTGGCCCTGTGCCAACTGTCTGAAGAGCGGGTGGGAGTCCTCGTCAGTGAACGAGCAGCTGGTACATTGATGATGGAATGACCCCCATGGAGGTGTGGTCAACCTGCAGCTTATCACCTCCCATGGTCCAAGAGGGGCAGGGCACTTTGGTCACCAAAACCTCAGCAGACTTCACTTTTACTGGGGAAAGTGCCGATACACAATACACCTGATACACAAAGTATCTGGTGCAGCCTATGTACGTGCCCTACTACATTTCACCTTTGATCAAGAAAACATTTCCCTGCTGTGACCGTTACCTTGCGTTCCTATCAGCTGCAGTTCGACAGAACGGCTGAGAGCTGTGAGTCGAAGGCCTGACCAATCAACTCAGCGAACTATGTGAATATGCAAATATTCTTTTGAGACGTTGGCACTTTCTAACAACATGAGTCAGTTTGTTTTTCATGTGTAGTAAACAAATTCAGGCACAAAAAATGCCTCAGAAATGCTTTTGTTTTTTGCGTACGTTGTCCTTCATTTAAAGAAACGATGCTGTACACTGCACCCATGGACGAACTGGAGAGGAGGCAGAAACTGATCTGCTAAAGGCCTCATTGTGAAATAAGAATTCCATAGTCTGCAGTCATGGTACGTCAACTACTTTTCTTGTCTATGAATGACGACAACTCGGACAGGGGTGGCACTGTAGGCGTAACAATGCACGTCTCCAGCGCTTAAATAGTGGGCAGCGTACGTCCCCGCCTCTGTATTACAGATGTGCGACAAACGATTCTTTGTGTCTACGCTGCCAGATACCCAAATTAAACAAGCGAAGCACATGAATGGCAACACGTACCACTTTCTGCCGTTAGAATGATGAGAATATTCAATGTAGAGGTTTGCTGGCATTTTGATGAGGTCAATAACAACTTTCATAACAGCTTCGTCTTAGTCGCTGTAGGAGACCAATTACAATAATTCGCAATCTTTTCATTGATTCTTCATCGATAGCGGATGGCTCAATATCTCAAGTAAACCATCAACCGGTAAGTTCAAGCATGAATAATGTTTGTGGAAATAAAGATGTTGATGTTGTCTTGAATCACCTACTTAATTGCAGTCCACCCAGAAAAAACGTCGGAAAAAAACTGAAAAGTTTAAAGAGTAACAGGGTAGAATAAAAGAAAAAGCTATGTTGGTTTAATTTCTTTCTGAAACAATTTTTGAAGTTTAGGATCAATTTCCTTTGCAGCAAATTAGTACTTTTTATTAATGAGTAACCATTCGTGCTATCGCAGCCGAATAGGTGAAGTATTGTTCAGAGGAGTTCCTTCAAGAGATACAAGTCAAACATTACTAAGGCGTTGGCTTATGTTAAAAGTAAGATTTTGTAAAATGACTGCTTTTGTCTACATTTTGAAGGTTATCATCACCATAAGCAGGGATTTCGTGAATGATTCTGTTAAGGCGATTTTCTGTAATGTTTTAATCAAATCGCGTGCAATGAAACTGCGAAGCGAGTTTGTCACTGTGTTTGTCCTTGGAAATTCCTGTCACCCAAATTATAATGACGTTCTACGTCGAAAATTGTATTCACACAGAAAGCGCAAAGCATCCATCGGGTACAGGTATGTGTCCTGCTATGCTGAAACAATCAAATAGTTCCCTGCTATGACCGTCGCCGTGTGCTCATTTAGCGTCAGTTTCATAAGACCGCAATGATCTGTGATTCAAAAGCCTGACCAATCAGCTCAGCTGATTATGTGAATATGTAAATATTCTATTGAGATAGTTGCACTTTCTTAACAATATGCATCAGTTTGTTTTTCACGGGTGTGTGTAGTAAACAAAACCAAGATACAAAAAATGTCTCCGAAGTGCTTTTGTTTGTGTGCAAGTTGTCCTTCATCTAAAGAAACTATGCTGTACTTCACTACCATGGACTGTACTGAGGAGGAAGCAGAAACGCAGATATTTCGGCCACACCTAGGCATTGCGGTTAAGTAGTTTGGAAATATTTCACATTCGGGTGAAAAACTGGTAAACCGGGTTAATGGAATGTACTACGTGAAGATTAACACACCGCTCGAAAACGCATGAGATTAGTGGCTATAACATTCTGCTGAAGGTTATAGTCCGATACGAATGAGCCTTCTTCACTGGCCACGACTTTCGTGGAAAGTATGCTTAAATTCTCATTTTAAACTGCACCGAATGTCCGAGCAACAATGAAGGAAGTTTTCATTATTTTAGTTTGATATTACCAGGCATATGTTACAATAAAAAGAAGGCCTACTGCATGCGCTTCAAGAAATTGTAGGCTAGGCTATTCTTTGCGTTGTGGAAATATCATGGATAAGATATATCCCATCATTTGTTGAGGGTTTTTTGCTGGCACAACGACAGTCCTCTGGTCAATAGGCTATGCTGCTTGTCTTGGTAGTCCATCCTGAGTCCATCCACAAAAGAAAAGAAATGGACATCTTATCTTGTAATTACGAGAAAAGACCTCATAATCAATCGTTGCTAACCTAGACTATAGGACAAGACAGTGGGCAATGTGTGTGTGTGTGTGTGTGTGTGTGTGTGTGTGTGTGTGTGTGTGTGTGTGTGTGTGTGTGTGTGTGTGTGTGTGTGTGTGTGTGTGTGTGTTGTGTGTACATGCGTATGTTTGTGTATAAATGTGATGATTGTATATAACAAATATGTCTCTCAAATGATTGTTTATGTACAGGCACAGAAGGAGTAGGACCGTCTGCATGTTGGATATGACTGACGAAGAATGAATAATGAAAGCAAAACAATGACTTCCTGTATAATAGTTCTTTATGGAATAGGTAATCAACATTCTTAATTTTTCCTTTTATTCTTTATTTTGAGTCCATTTATGTTGAATAAAATAATATTACATTGATACCTTTTTTATGGTGACCGTCATTGGAAAATGAACTGGACTGAGAAATAGGATCAGTTTATTTTACATTCATTCAAGCTGTTGTTCTGTCAGAGTTGATATGAGTACACTTTTGCTTTTCAATACTGAATGCCAGGTACTCAAACAGTTTTTAGCTTCAGTGTGTATGTGTTAACTAATCCACTGAATGTCTGCAATTGTCAGTATCAACAAAATGGAGTGTACCCACCGGTAGCATGCTCAAAACTGTGAGGCAGAAGTACCTCAGAATAATATATAACAAAGTCTACACTAGTTATGTAGATCATTTTAAAGTTGAATATGTTGTATTGATGACTTGCTGATGTAGATTTTGATGGTAGAAGGTAAAGAAAGTACATAGATTAAAAGAAACATGAATGAATGACAAAAGTGAGTACAAAGCTAAGGAAACCAATGTGAAACTAAATAATTCAGGAAGAAAGAAGTAGCATTAAATAATTAACATAATGATTAATATTGACAGAGAAGTGGGCCTGATTTGTACTTGCACCAGTTGAGCATGAAGTGTAGGCCTTCAACACAAATGTGCAGCTCATGATGGTAGATGAAAAGGTCCTCAGACAGCACTAGTTACCAATAAATAGGGCCAATAGATACAAGGCATTTTGTAATTTTGTCTGTTTTAAACATCTCCAGGGTGAAGATGAATCAATATCAAGGATTCATGTTTATTTATCACATAAAGGGATGTAATGTTATAGAGGGCTAGCTTTAGTATTGAGCTTTAGCTGAAAGTGTTGAAAACCTTTAGGACTCAGTTTAGAGGCTCACACTACAGTTTTCAGGCATTATAGGTCTTCATTTAGGTCAGTAAGATTAAAAAAAGTTGTATAAAATCTACCAGAACCAATGTATTCACCAGTGTAAACAAGCCCCATTTCTGAGTGTTCAGTGTGCTTAACCCCCATCTCTGTGTGTTACAGTGTGTTTAACACCATCTCTCTGTCTTCATGTGAATAACCCCTATCTCTGAGTGTCAGTGTGCATAACCCTTATCTCTGTGTGTTAAAGTGTAATTAACCCCCATCTTTCTGTGTTACAGTGTACCAGTTTGGGTGGACTGAGGAGACTGTAGTGGCAGCTGCTGGTTCCACCACCAAAGTGACTGTGGGGGAGAGAGTTCTGTTTCCTGTCTCACCTGAAATGAACCAGAGTGTCAAAATTTATATGAGTTTTCATAATTTCATAATACTTTCCTGGTCCTCTCACCTGAAAGATTCTCATATCCATGATTTGTATAAGGGTCGCATTGACATTATGGAGGAAGGCTCAATATATATGAATAATATACAGCTCTCTGATTCTGGCCTTTATCGCATTATAACACAGTACATATCAGAAAATAAACCTCAAAAACTCTTAAGGTTTCATCTGCAGGTTTTTGGTGAGTATGAAGAAAGGAGCATTCATGTTTGTGAGAAGGTATCTGCACCTACAGTATATCCTGTTCTGAGTGTGGACTTCAGTGCAGTGAGCACTCTAATTAATTGTGATAGAGAACACATGATATTTTACATTAGATGATGCAAATAGTGAAAAAGGAGAAAACATGTTTAAATCCAGACTTTTCCATAATGGTTTGTGATATCAGCTTGAAGTGTCCAATTTGGGCCACCATCAGCAACAGCTGTTGGCATGACAGCATTTTAAAAACTGGTATTAGCTTAGTTAGCTTATACCAGTGAGCTGTTGACAGGCCACTAGAGGGTCACTGTATACGTACAGAATGGGGTATTGAATATATTTATTTTGGAATGGAAATATTAGCAGTAATCATAATAATAATAATCATAAATTCAATGAAGGGCCCATTTAAACATAATTTTCTTGATTATTAATATTTAATTAACCTTTATTTCCATGTTTCCCCTGTAGAGCCCGTCTCTAAACCCAACATCACAGCTAAGTGTCTGGGGGATAACATCACTCTGAGCTGCTTCAGCAGTCAGGGGAGTGAAGTGACATACAGCTGGGAAACACTGCCCCCCTGTGGCAATGACAGCTGTGTGCACCTGGGCCAAACGATGGAGATGCACCTGCTCCCTCCTTCTGAGCCCACATCATGTGTGTGTGCCGCCCAGAACCCTGTGAGCAGAGCCACTAGTGACCCTGTAGACCTGGGAGTTTGCTCCACTCCACAGACACCAGGTAAAACTAAATGTTTCATTTTCACCCACAGCTCTGAATGCCCCTTCAAAAGTTGTTGGTTTGTTCCACAAAAACCAATGGCCAATGGCACACTACCTTTTGGGACCCCTGATGGATGGGATTTGTAGTTTTATTTAGGCCTTAATTAACTGGTGATGTCACTCCTAATATCAAGGAACTGCCAGCATTACATGAAAAAAGAAGGATAGGACAAAAAGGAGAGGGAAGAACGTTGGTCTGGAATGCATAACCCAATCTGAAAAAGTGTCAGGATTAATATAAAATAAATTTGTCCCTTCATTGGATAAACAGCATTTGTTGCCACTCATAAGCAGTAGATCTATAGAAAGAACACTTATGTTTTCTCTAATGAATGAAAAAAGTATCACCATGCAAATGTGGAATGGTGTATGAGGAAAAAATTAAGTAATTAATAATGTAGTAATAAATGATAGGATTAGTGATTTCATCACTTTTTTTCTTCAGGCAGTACATGGGTTCTAATCCTGTGCTCTGTGACAGCAATCTTTTGCCTTATTGGAATCATCATAATTGTATGCAAAATCAAAAAGTATGAAGATTATGAAAGGTAATATACTGCCACAACATCAAAGGATCTGTTTCATACTGTCTCAGTCGACTGAAATTATTGCTGACAATGATTCCAATTCATGAAACATTTTTCCTTTTTTATAGCTGGAACCGAGTCCTCAATAACCAAGGAGAAACCATCAAATGTTCCATCTATTGATCCAAAGTTAAGCATTGTGTGGTTTGCATTAGTAGCAAAATGAGATTGAGTACTGTATCGTATGACTCCTGAAGGTAAAGAAGTTGAAAGTAAAGCTCGGTTTCTTTTTTCGAACCAAATCCTGCTTCACATGAAGCCAAACGTAGACATGTGTGTATACTTATTTTACATGCTTTTGTAGCCCTTCAACTTGTGTCTGTATGAACTTTAGGTAAACACGTAATCCATTTGTGTGACACTTTAAACATATTACAACATTTTATTTAACTAAAAGAAATGGAGCAAGGATTCCACCCACCACTCTCGTCACCTGCCGTGGTAATCGTAATGAAAGTGACGATTACAAAGAATTTAACTATGACCAGTGCCGACAAACACCACAAGGGGGAGCTAGGAATACATCTTGTAGAATGGCTTAAAACCCATCAGAAAATTACTCAATTTGGAACAATAGCTTATTTTGGTGAACTTCAACCACATAACATGAGGATACTTTTTACTCCTGCTACACCTTAGACTCAGTGTACCATGGTGCCCTGCGCTTAATTAAAAATGCTAGATCACTTACACATCACTTGCTTCTTTATCAGATAGACAGCTGGTCTACCATCTCTAAAGAATCATAGACCGTGTCATTGCTACTTATTCATTTACAGGCTATTTTAAGTAAACTACCATCTTATCTCTCAGCGTATTGAACATGGACTAATAGCAATTACAATCTGTGTTCCAATTCAGTGGTGCTTTTAAAGTACTTTGTCCCCATTCTGAGTTTGGTAAAATGACGTTTAAGTGCAATGCACCCTGGACATGGCACATGCTGCCAAGACAGCTAAGACTTAAAGAATTAATTCAAAGATCGAATTCAAAACTTTGTTTCTAATGTATGCACACGCTTTTCTACTCATCATGCCAAAGCCTGTGTCTTTTGTCATAAGTATTTTCATTGCTTTTCTTTGTGTATAGATTTTTAATATATGGATGTATTGTCCATTGCTTCTTGTCTAGGTAACCCTGCAAAAAAATTATTTCAATGGGATTTTCCTGGTAGAATGAAGGATAGAGCTGATCATACATACATCCAGGCTGTAATTAAGCACTTATCATTTTCAGTGGTAGGATTTCATATATGTAGCTGTGCAATAGTCACTTGAGATATTTTAGGTAAGGCGGTAGGATGCAGCTTAGTATTAGCACTTTTAGTACTGTTCTTACTTCATTACAATGTACTGACTGCACTGTTAGCGGACAATTCTAAAGCCTTTTTTAACATTACATAGTTTTAAATATATATTTATATATTTTACATATTTATAATTGTAAATGTATAAATATATATATTATTGAAATATATATGTATATACTGCAGTCCTTAATGCTTGTACCCCTGCCATATTTTATTGTTACTGTATTTTTTTGTAAATCTGTTTTTATTTTTAAACATAGAACATCAGAATCATTGTAAAAGCACTTGAAAATGACACTGTTAAATTATACAATAAATGAGATTTAATATAGTCATCAAATTGAATATTGTTTAGGGGTCTGTCACATACCTTGTCTTGAGGACATACATACCATCATTACCCTTGGTGTGAAATACAGATGGGCTCAGCCATTAGACAGAGATAACTGTAAAAAGAATGGGCCTCAATTCTTTTAAAATTTCTTAGTAGAACTCTGTTAGGTAAGACACTATTAGGTTTTGGTTCTTTTTACCAACTACCTAGCATGTTAATGTTAGCCTTTGAGCAAAGTGTTTTCTGTGAACAAGCTTGGCTGATTGGTAATTATATTTTTCCTTTTTTTATGTTTGTGTGTCAGTTGGGGATTAGCCCCTCGCTTGCTGTATTTTGATCATCAGGCCAGTGTGGGTTGCATGGGTTGTACTTGGCGGGATTATTTATAAAGGGCTGAAGCTCGCACCGTTTGGTACATGTGTGCTGTGAATGCTGTTTGAATGAGATACTGGGGGGGTTGGGGGGTAATGTCTGTATGTTTTTATGGAACTTTGCAAATAAATGTCTGTATATTTTAATCCTGCCGTCTGTTGTATCTGTCAGTAAAGTCTCCTTTCCTGGGTATGTTCAGAGCCCCCTCCTGCTCTTGCAGTAAATTAAGATGGTGACATAGTCATTAGGCTCAGCTGGTTTCCTGCTCATGTCTTAATTTTCTGTCCAGTAATTCCATAGCTTGATGAGGCCAATACATAATGACACTTGTAGATGTGTGATGACTCATGTTGCAGGTTGGGTCAACATTATCATTGATCTTAGAGAGACTAACTTTGGTGAGGTGAGTGCAGTGAATAACGTAGCACTGGCTCAGTGCTTATTTTACACAGATAGATGAGGTTTGAACTCAACTCCTCTGGGCTCTCCTCACTTACATTCTCCTTCTAAGGGGATTTCCTCATACTTATATGAAATCATGCCCTACAGGTTCTGGTGTCTAAAAGTGCATCATGAGGAACAGGGACAGAAACCACAGACAAAACTATGTGTCTGTAAATATCTGGGAAAGTGGTGCTGGAGAAGAATGGATGTCATTAAACAGCTATAACACAAATTCATTATTCTCCAACATTTATTTATTTACAGCATCTGTCAAGCTAAAGCACAGAATGCTTCACAGATAATTGCAATGATCAGAGTAAAATGTATTTAATAGCAAATGTAAAATTCATGTACATTGAAAAAATGTAAAAATGTAAAGTTATCATTTAAATGTAATAATAGCAAAATGTGCAATGTGCAAAAAACACACGTAATACAAAAAAATACTATACGCAAACAAAAAACAAGGAAAGTCAATGAAATAAATCGCAATAAAAAAATCTATAAAAATAGTTTTTAGTTGTAATCACACCAAAAAAAAAAAAATCCAGCTAATCTGTGAAACTTTGTCCTCAACTTGTCTTACCTGACTGCTGTACTAATGATCAGGGAAAGATTGCTCCAAAGAGCTGAATCTGAGAAGGCATACTCACCCTTTCTCTTCGTTTTACATAAAATGAGCAGAACCAAAGTATTTTATTATATTATATTATATTATATTATATTATATTATATTATATTATATTATATTATATTATATTATATTATATTATATTATATTATGTATTATATTTAAGTATTTCATGGTAAAAAGCATCCATGCACACTGATCCGTTGTATCTGATCCACAAGCTGTGTGGAAAAACAAAAATACAATGAGAAACAGTAAAAGTCATGTTCTAAGTCTTTGATGAGTGGAAATGTAAGTATCTGTGAAAAAGAAAGGAACTGAAGAGATGTGTGGGGAAGAAGCAGTTGTGCTCACAGCATTCTGATCGGTTCATGATAAAATAATTCATGCAATTAAATTTCTTTAAATCAAGTATCTATCATTAACACGTTTCTAAATGCTATGCATTAGCTCTGTAAAGGGGTTTACTGAAAACCGTCACCACAGAAAGTCAAACACACTACACAAGTAGCCACACACACTGTCAAACCACACAAAAAGAAACACAAATGCCACCTGCATCCAACTGAGCTCAATCTTCCTCTGCCGCACTGACTCTTAGGAAATTATTCAAGGGAACAACCAGGAAGTACACCGGTGCTTGGGGGCAGTTGTCTCGATGTGAAGTGTTGAACAATGAAACACCACAAGGGTTAGTTGGTCTTCACCAAACGATATTCACAACATTTCACCAAACATCTTTTTTGGACATTTTCCCCTTTTTCCCACTGTGAACACGGCCGAATCATTAGTGTTTCCTTTTCTGCTCAACACAGGAACCTGCTCCCACCCACCAAGGAGGAGAAAGCCATGGAAGACTCATGATGACTGGCCAGGGCCAGTTGCCATGACATCCTCCTCCCATGTCAGCGGGAACAGTTTACCCATGTTCAGGGTGGGCAAAAATGGTGGGAGAATCCAAAAAACATATTGAAATGACAATGTTATTGAAACCTGGCTGTAATTATCAGAGACGTGATGAGTGATGTATCTTGGTGTCCCTGAATATGCATTATCTTGAGTTACATACCTTGGTGTTCCCATAAATAACATACTACCTCATTTATCCAAGCTGAGAGAATCCAGAATGAGTCTAGAAAAAGACACATGCCCATTATTTCATGCTCAACACCATCCTTCCGCACTGCTACAAAGAACTGATTTAGAGATGCACCACAGCAAAGTGCAACAGCCAATGATTCTTGTTGAATGCACAGGCCTAAAACAGACAGAAATCACTCTTGATATTACCTCCAGTATTTAGGGCAATGCCAGAGTTTAAATTATGGCTGGTCCCCTATTCGGTCACTGTGTTTTTAGTAGCAGACCCATGGTGTCAGCAGTGAATAGGAATTCTCTCCCGTTTCTATAAAGTGCGGCACTTGTGAAACATCGGAAAAGTGTGCATGGATCTTCACGTCTTACTCCTCCACAGAGACGCAGCAGCAGAAGCTGTGTCTAACAGTCTTCACAAGGCAGCTGCAGAACTTCCGCATGCCTTTCTTCATCTTTTTCAGCTTTACAAAACATGTGGGAGAGACTCCTTCTAATACCCATATCTTTGTATATTGTAGCACAATCATGGGTTACAATTTTTACAGCACACTTCCAACATTGTCCACTAGATGGCGGTACAAGTGACTCACTCTGTGTGACGTCCTTCACCCACTTGACTCCCTTTGCATCGCCTGCTGCAGTCTCATCCTCTCCCAGGGAAGACTGCAACCACACATGACACAAGATATACAAATAAAGCACTTCCTTTCTGGGACACATGTCTGTGGTTCCCAATAATCCCTCAAAAACATTTTTGTTGTGACATTTTGTCAGCATTTTCTCTGCTCACCAAATTCAGAATGCCAAAATCAAAGCCATAAGAATCTGTCTGTTTAGTGTGGTTAAAGTTTAGACTTGTTTTGTTGTTTTTGACGAGGCCAAATGCATAATGCACAGTATAGTGCTTACTTCATCCTGGACTGCAGTGGTGTCCTCTGCCTCAAAAAGGAATCGAATATCCTCCAGATAATCCTCCATGTCGTCTTCTACAGCCTCATCAGCCATCTAAAATAAAGAGCAAAGTATTCAACGTTTTGCTGTAAGGTTAGTTGTACAGTGTTTAAAAATGGTCAGTAATTTATTGATAAAAATCTTACCTTGGGGATTTTGGCATGAATATCAATACTTGCTAAATCTTTCAATACATGCAAATCCTCAAAAATAAAATCGTGCCTTTTTTCCTGAATAATTGCTTGATCTAGAATTTAAGAATCTGTTTGTTTAGTGTGGCATCATAGATGAGTGAAAGTGCAGTGTAAAGTATGACCTTGTTTTATTGCGTTTGACCAGGCCGAGTGCGTAGTGTGCAGTATAGTGCTTACTTCATCCTGGACTGCAGTGGTGTCCTCTGCCTCAAACAGGAATCGAATATCCTCCAGGTAATCCTCCATGTCGGCTTCTACAGCCTCATCAGCCATCTAAAGCAAAGAGCAAAGTATTCAACTTTTTGCGATAAGGTAAGCTGTATGGCGTTTAAAAATGGTTGATAAATGTATCAATAAAAATTTACCTTGGGGGTTTTGGCATGAATATCAATACTTGCTAAATCTTCCAACACATGCAAATCCTCAAAAATCAAATATTGCCTGTTTTTCCTGAATAATTGCTTGATTTACAATTTAAGAATCTGTCTGTTTACTGTGCATGACATTGCAGTGTAAAGTATGGGACCGTTTGGCTGCATTTGACTAAGCCGAGCACATGGTGAGTCGTATAGAACTTACTGTATCCTGCTCTGCACCAAACAGGAGTTGAATACCGTCCAGGTAATCCATGTCGTCTGCCATTTCTTCCAATCCTCCAAGAGGTGAATCTTGCCTATTATTCCTGCATCGCTGCATTTATACAATTCCGCTCCTTTTTCCACTATGACGTCACTGCGGTTTCATTGTGGCGTCATACTTCTGACTCCAGCGCGTCATGGCCACTGGTCATCCCAAGGGAAATAGGACAAGAAAACGCGTGACCGATTGAAGATCTTGCCAGGAGACAAATCTTTTCACCGCTTATTTCTGTGTTTCTCATCATAATCGAATCACTTCTCAGTGAACTGGACAAACTTGAGGCTATCAGGCCTCAAGAAATGTTCTAATATTTAGGAAATATTAGAACATACTTTTATTAGTTCAACGTTATATCCTCCGTTTGGAAGCTTGTTGCTTGTCTGCTTTGTGGAGACGGAACTTGATGACTTTTTAAAATTATTCTCTGACATGTATATGTTTTCATTTGAAGTGGTTCCTCTTGCAAAACGAAAATAAAATCAGCCTAAATTAAAGAAAAATAACCAAAATATGCGTATGAAAGTGTTATACATAGCCAGATAGTGTGATAGCCATATAAAAATACCATGGTAGTCTCATCAAGTCAACTTCGCTCTGCAGAATGACAACATATCTAGCCAGCGTATATTACATTAGTGAACGTTACCCATAACAAAATCAAATTAACGCTTTGAAAGATACAGACTCGTAGCTGGGTAATTTCATATCACATCTATCTTACTCTGGCCTCACCTTCCATACTCCTGTGCCGAGAAATGGTCAGAGTTCTATAATTGGACCTCAAGTATCAAACAGCTTGTCAAAATAGTCCAGTTCCCCCCGCTTTACACTGGTAGGCCATTTGTTTTTATCTTAGATACACACAGGTTGTTAGACATGGCACTGTTTTGTAATTCTACAGTAGTTTGTGAAACAATGAATGCGTTTTTTTACGTATGAGCTGAATTGCGTTAAACACAAACTCTGGCTTTCGCGCCTATTTTATATTGCAACCCTTGTTTATGTCTCCTGAACTTTATTAACTTCTCTGCTTGAACTGTAGGGGCAACATGTTTAGTATACACTGTACGTTTTATATTTAAGGTGCTGTGTCTGGCAAATCCCTTCGAAAAACACGCATTTCATGACTTTTCGTTTTGTCCGAAGACATTCCGCTTCACCGAACAAGCAAGAAACGGATACCTGTGTTTTGGTTATCACAAAAGGATTTAGTTTTAGCTATTTAGTTCATCATTTATAGATGTAATAAGACAATTGTTTAATCAACAGTAAAGGAAGGAAACCTTTTGTATGTCACAGAATGAAGGAAGGAATTGAAGCAAGTTTGGGGTGTAAGAAAATGAGCTGACAGTTCAGTGCTCTTCATGAAGCCTTAATGATGTTTATTGACCCTTTCCAGTTCACAATCGCCGTTGGAACGCCTCAGGATGTGTTCGTTCTCATTGTTACTCAGCAGTTAACTTTCCACTTAACCCTAACTATTTTTATGCTACTTTGTTTCACCTTACCCTTGTGGTCAAATACTTTCTTACCTCAAAATCAGATTTTTCACTGAAACCGAGCTGCTCACAGGGGCATGTCACTCTACATGTGAGCTCAGGAAGGAAATGGCCTGTCCACTAATGATTACGTGATTCTGGATTTCTCCTGTTTGGAGAAATTGAATGTGTTACAACCTCCCGATGTTACAATCATACCTGGTCTCCCCTACTGCAGCATTCTTCTCTGTAGGAAACAGCAAACTCTGTCAGGCAGCCAAAGCGAGAGTAATGGGAGAATGAGGTACTGTGACACTGACCATAGGTGGAGCTACAGTCAGCTGTCTGTCACTAGCCTGCTCTTCAAACTCAACAATTCAGTTCAGCTCACTAAGTTGCTGGTAGAATATGCAAGCTCCAGTCTTAGCTGGTGTACATACTTCAGTCTCCCAGCACTACTGAGAGTACCCAAATTCATTTCACTGAATGATACTGAATTTGAACTTGAACCTGAAAGAAACCATCGGATAAATGTAGGCAGAGGAAATGGGAGTTGAAATATGCAGTAATAACATACATTATTATCATGATTATTATTATGTAGTTTCCTGATATGAACCTGTACCCACTCCACTGCAGAACCCTGGAGGCCAAAGGCCCAAGAGGACTGAGAATTGAGAATTCTCAGGGACTGGATTAATTGCCTCTCGTTTTGAGGAGCATTCCAGACTTCCCAAAACTACCCGCAGAGGGAATCCTGACCATTTCCCAAGAACCATTAACCAGATCTGCAACTCTTCCTGTTTTAAAAGACGCGGAGTTGCCCCATATATATGATGATTAACCATTTCAGGATACGACTGACCCCTCAGCAGTCAGTCCAACAAAAACAAAATCTCTTTTCATGTCGAGTGCAGACAGATTTATTTTCTGCATTTCAGCCCAAGGCCTGTAAATAGAGGAGGGGATTCAGAGACAGGGAAGGGTTTAAAGACAGGAGCAGGAGAGAGAGAGGAAGAGAAAGTGAGAGAGAATCAGAGATGGAGTTCAAACCTCAGCAAACACCTTTTCTTTGACTGTACAAATGTCTCCCTACATCATCTTTAACCCAGCGGCAGTTCTGTGTCAGAGATTCATTTGCATTTAGACAGACTTAGACAACACAGCTGTTGCTGCCTTGCAGTGTATGTTTGTGTGTGTGGTGGAGTTTGCCTCACAGAGATAGCTCTAGTTGACCTTTGATGTACTGTGTTGGGTGCACCGCCCCCTTCCCACCAGCATTGTAATAAAAGGCTCTTCCTTTCAACCAGCTGAGCACCCAAGGAGTCCCCAGTCTCAACTGTTATCGCCATAGTTCAGTCTTTAGCATTGTAGCATAAGAGTTAAGGAGTGTAGTTCCCTAACTCAAACTTTCATTATCAATTATCAGGTGGGGCACTGGTACTGTACACTGCAGCAAGATACTTCACCTGATTTTCTTCAGTAACTATCCAGCTGAATGAATGGATACTGTATAAGAAATGTAAGGTTCTCTGGATAAGTTTGACTGTAAGACAATTATAAACTGACAAATTTTATTTGCACCTGATATCTATTCCACTAGAGGTGTGTCAGTGGTTCTCCATGGAAACAACCTATCCTTATCGAGGTCATGGGTAAACAAAGCTACATTACTTCATATTCATTTAGCAGGTCAGTTGGTTCAATAGGTTTAACAAAAGTTATGACACTCAAAATGTAAAAGCGTTTCAAGAGGTGCAGTTTTTAGACTGTCCACTATCTTAAGTTGAATAAATTAATCTGTTATAATACCTCTACTTACATTCATGAAGAATAATAATTTGTGAACATTCTCAAAAATATTTTTTCTTGCATTTATCTGGGGTGGCTTATTTACCTAAAATGGGCTTGCCTTGTCAGTTTTTGGTCAATTTAATTCATTTTTGTCCACAACATATATGCTGTCATGGGTGTAGCTATGGTGTACTGTCAATTATTGATTTCTATGAGCCAATTAGAAAAAACTTACAATTGACTGAAGCAAGCATAGCACATGACAGTTCCACCCCCTTGCTGTCATCCATAACACCATGTTTTCATCACTGGATCTGTTTATTCAACTTGATCCTCCCTGAGATATCAGTGTCAGGCACCTTGCTCAAGTTTACAGTTTCACACCCCTACTGCTGGCATCTTTCTCAAGTTTAGAGCCCTACTGAGGGTCTGAGTCCTTTTATTTGGAAAACTCTGACTACTTGCCCCCCAAAAAACTGGAATGAGTTCAGTTAATAAATTTGGAATTAGTTGAAAAAGCAACAACCACAGAAATGTCATGTCTAGAGGCATTTAGCAAAATTACACTGATTAAGATCCAGCTGTATAAATACCATGGTTAAAACAGGTTAAAGCAAGAAAAAGGACTATGGGAAAACTAAAACTGAAACATATCGAATATCACAGAACCTTATGTAATGAAATAACTGATTCTGTGCATGTGTAACCACTGGTTGCTGTTTTAGTGACCCACATTTTAAAATGAACAAGAGGGTACAGTGTTTAAGACTGCTGGCTCACTATGATGATTTAATAAAAAAAAATGTACAACAGCAAACAAGTGCTTGACTTCCTCTTATTTTAACATAAGCAAATAATGTTGACACGGTGTAAGGAAACCTGTAACACTCTTAACAAATGCTTAACATTTGGAGAGAAGCCGATGGGGAAGCAATTTTGGCTCTTTCAGTGACCATTTTTGAGTATGAGCTTGTTTAGATGACATTCTTGATAGATCCAGGTTTTGGTGCCTTGTGAAAGCATCAAAGCAAAAATGTTATAGTTGGAACCTCCTGTGGCCATGCATGGTTTCCCATTAGAGATGGTTCTCTTCAGAGCCTGCATTGTTTGGAGCTTAAATTGAATGACCCTCTCTAGATCTAACATTGCCTCAACTGTGAACAAAGAGCTAAAGCAACAACTGGCTACTGCATAAAAAATAAGCCATGATTGTACAGTAGTTAATACTCTGCGTTGTGGCCACAGCAACCCCCGGTTCAAATCCAAATCATGGCATTATTGCCCTTCGCAGGGGTGCTGATGTCAGGCTTGTTTTGGCAGTTTTTGGGCTTTTCTTCATCCTGAGGTGATTTGAAGCCCAGGAGTGTCATGCTTCCAGGTTGCCCCCTTTGTTGAAGAGTTAGGGGGATTGGGGGTGGATTTCGTGTGGTCACAATGAAATAGACAGTTTTGGCTCATTTTAATATTGATCTATTGTTCAACATACTATTATTTATAGTATATAATGAACAAGGAATGAACTACTGAATAACACAGATAGGACATGTACCGATCAGCCGTAACATTATGACCACTGACAGGTGAAGTGAATTACACTGTTCTCCTTATCATGGCACCTGTCAGTGAGTGGGATATATTAGGCAACAAGTGAGCATTTTGTCCTCAAAGTTGATGTGTTAGAAGCAGGAAAAATGGGCAAGCTTAAGGATTTGAGTGACTTTGACAAGGGCCAAATTTGGATTGCTAGACAACTGGGTCAGAGCATCTCCAAAACTGCAGCTCTTGTGGGGTATTCCTGGTCTGCAGTGGTCAGTACCCATCAAAAGTGGTCCATGGAAGGAAAAGGGATGAACCGACAACAGGGTCATGGGCGGCCAAGGCTCATTGATGCACATGGGGAGCGAAGGCTGGCCCGTACAGTCCAATCCAACAGATGAGCTACTGTAGCTCTAATTGCTGAAAAAGTTAATGCTGGTTCTGATAGAAAGGTGTCAGAACACACAGTGCATCACAGTTTGTTGCATACGGAGCTGCATAGCTGCAGACCAGTCAGGGTGCCCATGCTGACCCCTGTCCACTGCTGAAAGCGCCAACAATGGGCATGTGAACATCAGTACTGGACTAGGGAGCAATGGAAGAAGGCAGCCTGGTCTGATGAATCACATTTTCTTTCCCATCACATGGATGGCCAGGTGCGTGTGCGTCACTTACCTGGGGAACACATGGCACCAGGATGCACTATGGCAAGAAGGCAAGTCGGCGGAGGCAGTATGATGCTTTGGGCAATCAATTGCAAACATTCAGTATGTGCACTCAACGGCCACTCATGCTACTATTGAGCGCTTACTTAATACTGTGTTTGGCACATTTGTTGATGGCAAAGGACAAGCCTTGGCTGAATTGTAGAGTGGTCGGTCAGTTCACGGACTGAAACTGAACTAGGTCGTTCACCGATTCATCTTGGTGTAGGCAATCTCAATACTAAGTGACTCTATTGTATATATTTTTATTAATTGACCATTAAACTTTACAATATTTCCTATTGTAAATGTCAAAATGGCTAGCAGAGCCACATTTGAGAGCCAGTAGCTCTGCCAAGATAAATAGTTTGTGCAAAACAGCAAATTACTCATACAGGGAGAGTGCCCAGCTGTCGGCAACCTCAAGATCGACTCATTCTACTGTATAGATTTTTATTAATTGGCCTCCAAAGTTGCCAGTTATACCTATTGCATAGGGGGAAATGGCTTGTGGTACCAGCTTTGAGGGCATGTAGCTCAGCCAAATCAAAACGTTTATGCAACACACCAACTGATTCATACAGTGGGAATGCCCAGCCATTACCAACCTCAAGATCATCTCATTCTACTGTATAGATTTGTATTAATTGACCACCAAAGCTGCCAAATATACCTATTGTAGAGGGGGAAACATTGCTTGAGGGCCATGTTTGACGGCCTGTTGTGCCCAGCTGTCAGCAACCCCAAGATCAGGTGATTTCACTGTATAGATGTTTAGTAATTAACCACCAAATTTGCTATCATGCCTATAGTATAGGGGAAAATGGCTTGCGGCACCACATTTGAGGACCTGCAGCTCAGACAAATCAAATAGTTTGTCCAAAACACCAACTGATTCATACAGTTGGAGTGCCCAGGTATGGATATCCTCATGATCAGCTCATTCGCTGTATCGATCTTTATTAATCAACCTCCAAATTTGCCAATCATGCCTACTTTGTGGCAGAAAACTGGTGGTCCAAAATAACACTTTCTGGGTTGTTATTCATTTATTTTTTTATAAAAGCGTCAATAAATAATGACAGAGTTATCCATTTTTTCTGCACTAATGATCACAATTTTATTCATATTAATATTTAAATAATAATAATAATAATAATAATAAATAGTGCTTTTTATTAATATTTTCTGAGCAAATAATCACAATTTTTGCATTTAATATGGAAGTATTACTATTTTAATATGAATAACAATAAAATTGTGATTGTTAGCTCATCAAAAATGGATGTATCCATCATGATTTATTGACGCTTTTTTTAAAAAATGTATTATGTGACCACCACAGTCACTTAGCAGACAGCATCTGAGAGCGCTTTCCTCCTCTTAGTTATGCCTACATAAAGGATATGGACTGAGCAGCAAATGGAAGAGGGCATATACATGTTGATTTGTAGATGAAAAATTTGCAAAAATATTCTATTGAAATATTTGAGTATGTAACAAAGGAGAAGCCAGAGTGTTTCTGTTTCCTCGTGCAGCTGGCTCTTCTTGAAAACAGCCGTTTTGATATCTGACATTGTCTGTGAAAGAAGGCCAAAAACTATTAAAATGTGCTGGTATTGCCAGAAATACCTATTAATTATACAAACTGCATGATGAAGTTTGTATGTAAAGGGCAAAAGAACAAAGCAGCAGAATTTTATTGTATTAATAAATGACCTTTCATTGTCCTTTACTTTAAGCAAATTTCTTTACTTTAAGTCCTTGAAGTTTTGTTTTTTCAAATATGCACATTATATACCTGGGCAAGATTCAGCACTCATCTTAATAACTGGAAAATACATTTTTAGGAAACGTTACCAATGAAATACATGTGGAATATTTTATGGAGCAATTTGTGGGAGTCTGAGGTTGATGTTAACTATGAGCTCTGTCTCCAGTATGTGTCCATAGATGATGGAATGACCCCCATGGAGGCGTGGCCAACCTGCAGCTTATCACCTCCCATGGTCCAAGAGGGGCAGGGCACTTTGGTCACCAAAAACCTCAGCAGACTTCACTTTTACTGGGGAAAGTGCTGCCATGAAATCAACTACTGCTGCTGGAACTCCTCCATGAAAAGAAGTGAGCTGTTGAGAATATCTCTTTAGCAGGCCCTCAGTGGAGTTCTGTTTGTTTAATCAGAATGTATATGCAATCAAATAAACTACAACAAAAAGAATCACCCTAACTTTGAAGTATAAAGTCAGTGATCACTGTTTTACATGGCAATGGTTGTTTACCTTTCTTCTTAAATAAAAATGTAGCTTATACTGACCATTACAAATATACACTACATTAAATCTATATATTCATTAACATTAGGTGTTTCAACTTTCTACTTTTCTGTTTTTGTATAGCAGACCGTTCCCAGGATACCGTTGATTTTATCCAAAATGGAGTCATGGTGGGGACAAGTTCACAATATATGAAAGTGATTGACTCCCATACAATCTCCAAAACACTCACCTGTGTGAATTCTCTTTTTACCAGGAGTACACACAAAGCCGACAACATTTATTTAGCTAAATTCTCTCCAAGTACAGAACCTTGTTGTACATTGGCATGTTTAAAGAAATAAATGAGAATGTTTGCAGTTTGAAAGAGTGACCACAAAGATAGCACGTTCTCCTCCGAATGCTGGTGCGTAGCAAACCGGTTACCCCAGAGTGCAATTTAGATGCGCACTTCAATACGAAATGAAGACTGGTGAACGGAGATTTTTCAGAAGTTCAGATGATGTGACTGCAGTTGTTGAGCACGTATATACACAAAAGCCCTGAAGCTGAACACTTACATCCAACCTTCACTGCACACTCTCTCACACACATTTACGCACAAACCTAACACTGTACTAACACCTGTAATGGTTTTGTCTGTTTATTCAACTTCTGGTGTAAATAATTGGACAGTTTTAGATAGTTTTGTATGAATAAATGGGAGTTACAAGTACATTTTCCTTTTTTTCTCATGATTATGCATGAATATAAAAAATGTAGGCATAAACCACCATTCTTCCTCTCCGAGGTTGATCAACCCCATTTATTCTGTCCCCAGTGCATGTAACATCTACGGCGATTCGACAGATAGCTGCAGAGAAAATCAGACGCAGAGCAAAGTTCGGAGGAGTTTACTCAATCTTCTTTTCTCTTACATTTTGATATTTTTTGTAAAACTGCAAACAATTAAAAGGATGTACAAATCAATTTACATTGTTCTTGAAAGCATAAAAGTCAACAGCAACTTGCTACTAAACTTGCTACTTGTCACTTGCTCATGGAATAATCTAGCTAAACATGAACATGAGCGATGTATAGCTTGGAATATGTGTTTTTAGCTTTTGCTCTTACCCTTTTAAATAAAATATGTATCTTTTCTCAAAACATACGGACATTTGTTATTTTGTCAGTTAACAAGATGCCTATTTGTGTACATTAATCACACAGGTTAAAGGAATTTACAAGCAACAGCTCTCCAAGCCACAAACGGAGTAGGAAACGATAAACAGCTTCCAGTACGGGTGGAACAGTAAAAACTAACTTACTTCCTGGTCATCGTTGACATCTAAATCACATGACCACGATTGGCCAATCACAAAACTACAGTGAGTTCCAAAATGAAGCAAAGGAAAATACACTACTTAGCCAGTAGGAGGTACTGTTAACAAAAAACAATAATTCACAAAATCTGTGTCATGACACCCTTGATTTTTTTTTTTTTTTTTTTTTAACAAATTGACCACTGATCAAAATTTACTCGTTTTATTGTTTCTGACTGGTATTTCATCATTTTGTCAATATTAACTAGACTGCTTTTGTTAACATTTTAAAAGCTGCCATCGCCATAAGTAGGGATTTCGTTAATTATTCTATTTATGTATTGTTTGTTATCGAATATAGTTTCTCGTTCTATTTGTCCTTGGAAATTCTTGTCAAATTATAACGACGTTCTACATCGAAAATGGAATTGCACACAAAGTATAAGGTGTAGCCAATGTATGTGCCCTACGTTTCACATTTGATCAAGAAAACATTTCCCTGCTGTGACCGTTACCTTACGTTCATGTCAGCTGCAGTTCGATTAGACCGCCAAGGTCTGTGACTCAAAGGCCTGACCAATCAGCTCGGCGAAGAATGTGAATATTCAAAAGTTATGTTAAGACAGTAGCATTTTCGAACATGAGTCAGTTTGTTTTTCACAGGTATATATAATAAACAAATCAAGATACAAAAAAATGCCTCAGAAATGCTTTTGTTTGTGCTCAAGTTGTCCTTCCTCTAAAGAAATTATGCTGTACTTCGCAGCCATAGATTAACTGGAGAAGAGGCAGACAGGAATGTGAACGTTGGGGGGATGATAAAGTCAAGATTTGTTCAGCCAATTTCTAATGAAATTCATCATTCTGACAGAGAGATAAAGGTGGTGGAAAGTCATGAGAAAGCGTGTGCAGGGAAGACTGCGATTGCCGACCAAAGAACAAGTCAGATAAACCTGACTACTTTAAGAACGAGAGACTGGCAAAAGAGAAATGTGGGGTGGACCACTGGAAAGAACTGATCATATAGTCCACCCCCCGGGCTGAATCCACCGAAAGCTCGAGCACATGAATTTTTTTCCTTTTTTTCTGCTTTTAAAAGAGTTATCTTTCTTTTTTTGTTTTGTTTGGTAAATTCCCCCCTGTTTATTTTTCTGTGAGGCAGTACTGCCCCTGAAATGTGTTTTCTGTGATTGATTGTTAAATTTCTGCCTTGCAATTTGTTTATTTTGTATCATGGCTTTTAAATGAATGTATTTTAAACTGAAAATGTGAAAAAAAACCTAATAAAAGTCATTTATCTTATTTTTCAGCCATACCAGATCCTGTTCTGCTTCCTCTGCAATACATTCCCTGGCAGAGAAGTACAGAATTGTTTCTTTAGATGAAAGGCAACTTGCACACAAACAGGCACTTTTGGAGATTGATTTGTTTACTACACATACCCGTGAAAAACAAACTGATGCATATTGTAAGAAAGTGCCATTGTTCCAATAGAACATTTTCATATTCACATAGTTTGTCGAGCTGATTGGTCAGGTAAGGGGTCACAGCAGGGAAATATTTTCTTGATCAAAGGTGAAACGTAGTAGGACACATACATCGGTTACCCCTGATACTTTGTGTCCAATACCATTTTTACCACGTCGTTATGATTTGGATGACAAGAATTTTCAAGGACAAATATAACGACAAACTATATTCGATAACAAATAATACATACATAGAACATTGTTAGAATAATGAACGAAATCCGTACTTATGGCGAAGGCAGCTTTTACAATGTAAACAAAAGTAGTGTAGTCTTGTTCTTTTCATACCCCTAAGAAGTCATGCCTGTGAGTAATTAGAAAACTGGAAATCTGATTATAAATGTTAACTTTGTTTATCTGAAGCAATTGGTAGTTAATATATTAATTTAAACCTCAGATGTGTAAAGCTAAATCACTCTAGTTTGTAAACGGAATGTTCAGTGGTAAGCTAGTATTCATGCAAATCCTCAGTTAGTTTTAACAGATACTGGACAATAATTTAATATATGTTGTTAATTTAGTGCTGTTGTTGTTGTGAGGCAAACATGTTATGATTTTAAGTTGTATTTCCATGTTTGTATTACAGTTTCACAAAAGTTCTCCATATAAACAAGCCTAACTGACAAGCTGTCTCCGGGAAGTTTATGGAATCTGTTAGCTATCTGCCCAGCTAGAAACTACGCTCTAACAAGGGCAAAATACCCAGTTTCAGTTCACATAGTCGCTTAAACCCCGCCTCTTCTGTTCACTGTCGGTTCACTTTTCTCATTGGCTACTGGGTGGTTACGTTTTGGATTATGGGGATGGTTAAAACAGGAGGTCCGCCACGCCTTAAGCATGTGTCCAGGCCGAGGTGCAGAGTAGACTTCAGTGAATGTTTGCGGTACGCAGTGTCAGTAAGTATATTTTCACCCTCTTGATAAACTGTTATGCATGTCAGCACAGCTCTTTTTATTGGGGTATCGCAATACAAAGTAGAATGCTGCCTTTTAAGCAAATTTATTCTTTACGTTGTGGAAATATCATGGGCTATGTTATGTCAACTATATTGTTAGTTGAGGGTGTTTTCTGGTTTTGGCCATCCTCTGGTGATGGTTTTCTTGCTTGGAGCACACACATTTCTAAATTCGTGCTTGACACTAAAATTCACGATTTCAGTGTAGTGGATTGCTCACTTGTATTGAATATCTACTTCGAGTTAGCTTCTAGCTAGCTAACGTTACACTGGCAAACTTGCTTACTTCATGCTCGCCGCATAATGCACTACGGCAACCGTAAATGGTTACATGGTTCGGTATCTACTTACATGGTGTGTTTTTGCCAACTAATTTATGTGCTAGTTTTTTTGTTTGTTTGTTTTTTTCGGGGGAGGGGGACGTGTTCTGTGTGCCTTGTTCTCTTTTCCAATCTGGAAACAGTAGCATATGTACTTATGTTAATGTTAGCCAGCTAACGTTAGCTAGCAAGGTTATACCGAAAGAATATACAGCTCGTTCGTAAGTTTGGGCGAGCATGAAGTAAGCAAGTGTAACAGTATAACATTAGCTAGCTAACGTTACACTGCCAAACGTGCTTAACATTAGCTAGGTAGTTAATTTTTTTTTTTTTTTTTTTGGGCGCTAGCTACACTCCCATCTGATGGAAACAGGAGCCTGTGCACTTGCCACAGTGCGCATGCACAATTTGACTGCAGTTACCCACTTGTTGCTATTGTTGAATGTATGATCATCATCATCATTAATTCATTTTGTTCAGATTACACACTTCTGAAATGTTAAGCATTTCTAAGCAATGTTCTTAGGCAAAGAAGACATCACTGCATGTAGTTAATATGGTGTTTTAACATATGAACACATTAAATTTAACTAAGGAAAACATTTTTCTTTGAAAATGAACAAAAACATTAATCTGACAGTGTTTACAAACAGCTAACATGTAATCAAACAATGACAGTGTTGACAAACTATGAAGTCCATCACATCAGGGGCTATGCTGTAGATCTCTCTTGTGCGGCCTGATTGAAGTGGAGATGCCTTTCCTGTTAGTTTTGGTAGGATATCTCTTACTGGACAGAAACAGACATCCTTTCTGCCATATTTAGGGTGTACTCTGGCTGTAGGTCCATGAGGGTGCAGAAACTCCACTTTAACATCAATGGCCTTTGCTAGCCACCAGTGGTCATCATATACCACTGCTAGCCCTCCTTAATGATACCAGGACAGAATTCTGTAACTGTGCCTTCAGGACCTTTGAGCACCTCCTCTTCCATCTTCCCCTCCGTCTGCTTCTCCTTTTCCTCCATCTCTTCAAATTCTTCCCCCATCTGCTTCATTTCTTCCTCAATCTCCTCCATCAGTATGGCAAAGGGATGCTTCTTCCTTGCCTTTACATGAGTCTGCTGTTCCTCAGTGCAGCCATGTAAATGGAAAGTAGGCGGGGTAAAGCACTGGCAAATCATCGGCTCAGAAAGGAGAAAGACATTTTTCTTCTTTTTATACTGCTTACTGGGACCATCTGACCAAAAGGGGGCAGTATTTATTGATGGAAATTTAGCTCGAATATCTATAGGATCGGAATTTTACCAGATAATGTCAGTGCTCGACTAGTTGCGTGTTTGCAAGACAGAGGAGTTTGTTTGTTCATCTCCAGTTCTCTGCAGAGAACATTGTGGAACAGAAGGGCTCTCTTGATGTTAGGATTTTTAAGTTGACTTCCTGATACCATTTTTTCCATTTCTGTCTGTGGAGAGTGTAATAGCATATGATTTCTTCAGGGTTATACCTGTCCAATACATTGCCTGATTTATTCAGGATTATGAAAGTGAGGACACAACTTGGATCTTTGGTTTTATGCAGAAAATAATAATAATTTAATGTTCACTTTATGTAATGTTTGAGAAGTTAAAGTTACCTTTATTTTATATTCATATGTATGCATTTGTTGCATTTTTAAACACTTTGTTTGGCACTTTCACATTGTGACCTCATGCTGGGGACAGGTTAAATTACATGAACTTTCCGAGCACAGATCATGCTTTTTTTATCGGATTCTAATGAAGTAGTTTTTTAAAATGTGAAATTAATTTAATCAGTATATTCACAGTTTATTTATATTTCAGGTTTAAAGTAATTACATTAACATACATCTCTTTATTATTAACACAGATGGGACTTTTCTATGTAGGACATGTTTGTCCCTTATCGTAAGAATTTGTGATATACACTTATTGTAAATATATTATTTATGTAGATGCCTATTCATGGATGCATTTGTATATAAATGATTGTAGATGCAAATTTGGAGGGGCGTCTTAATCTTTCTGGCTAAAGGCGCATAAAAACCCTGACTTTAATGACATTACATCTGCCAAAATATATGAATCCAACTATTTTTGCATATCGAATAAAATGTTTATGTTGGACATTTTTCCATCGGTCCTTTCATACATTCACACCAAAAAAAATACAATGTATGCACAACTGTAGGCCTTTGAAGGCTATATGCATGCATATTATAAATATGTTATTTATGTGCATGTCTATGCATAGACACATGTGTATATAAATATAATGGGTATATATTACTAATATTTTCTCCTATGATTGTGTATGAGCAGGCACGTGAAAAGGTGACCTTAGGGGCATGGACACAAATGAAAAATGAGGATTCTTTAGTGCATGCAAGGAGATGGCCATGGACATTCTGCATGTTGGATATGAAGAATGAATAGTGAAAGCAAACCTCTAAACCAAGATGGCTGCCTACATTATGATTCTTTATGCAATAGGTAATCAGCATTTTTAATTTTACTTGATATGCTTTACTTTGAGTCTATTCATTTTGTATACATTAATCTTACACTGATGGTTGCTAGAATTTATGGGCCAATAAATACAAACAAGTTCTGTCCATTTTCAACATCCCCATTGTTAAGATTAGTTGATATCAAAGACTCTTTTTTTAGTAAAGGGAAGTCATTTTATGGAGGACTAGCTGAGTATTGAGCTTAAGCAGATCCAAAGTGTCAAACAGCTGTAGGGTTAAGTTTGGTGCCACACGGTACAGCTTCCACACATTCAGTTTTTTCATGCAGGTCAATAAGACAATGTTTCTTTATAAAAGGAATAAGAAGTAAAGGATTTTTTCAATGGTATTCAATTAACCAGAACCAAAATTTTCACCAATGTGAGTAACACCCATCTCTGTGTGATACAGTGTACTTAACCCCATCTTTCTGTTTCACAGTGTACCAGTTTGGGTGGACTGAGGAGACTGTAGTGGCAGCTGCTGGTTCTATCACCAAAGTGACTGTGGGGGAGAGAGTTCTGTTTCCTGTCTCACTTGAGGGGAACCAAAGTGTCAAAATTGAAATTACTCATAATAATTTCGGTATACTTTCCTGGAATTCTGGCCAGAAAGATCCTGATATACATGATTTGTATAAGGATCGTATTGACATTATGGAGGACGGCTCAATATATATGAATAATGTACAGCTCTCTGATGCTGGCCTGTATCACATTATAACACGGTACATATCAGAAAATAAACCTGAAAAACACTCAAGGTTTCACCTGCAGGTTTTTGGTAAGTATGCAGACAGAAGTATTCATATTTTGAGTATCCTAACCTACAGTATATGTAGTCAGTGTGAAATTCAGTGCAGTGAGCACTGTATTTAATTGTGATAGAGAACAGATGATATTTTGAGCTGGTAGTATGTTGGTTTGTGATCTTAGCAAGACATGACCTATTTGGGCCATAATCAGGAGTAGCTGTTGGCACACCAGCACTTTTAAAAACTGTTAGCTCAGTAGCTTAATAGCGCCAATTTGTAAAATGCTGGTGAGGTAATGCTGGGCCAATAGAGAGCCACTGTATAATTGCAGACTGGGATAAAAAAATAACTTTTGAAATGCAAATATCCATAATATTGAAGGATACATTCAAATGTAATTTTTCTTCATATTATTATGTAATTAACCCATGATTATGTCCATGTTTCCTCTGTAGAGCTGGTCTCTAAACCCAACATCACAGCTGAGTGTCTGAGGGATAACATCACTCTGAGCTGCTTCAGCAGTCAGGGGAGTGAAGTGACATACAGGTGGGAAAGTCTGCCCCCCTGTGGCAATGACAGCTGTGTGCACCTGGGCCAAACGATGGAGATACACCCTCTCCCTCCCTCTGAGTCCACATCATACGTGTGTGCCGCCCAGAACCCTGTGAGCAAAGCCACTAGTGACCCCGTACACCTGGGAGTTTGCTCCATCCCATGGCCACCAGGTAAAACTAAATGTTTCATTTCACCCACAGCTCTGAATGGCCATTCAAAAGTTGTTGGTTTGTCCCACAAAAACCAATGGCCAATGGCACACGACCTCTTGAGACCCCTGATGGGTGGGATTTGTAGTTTTATTTAGGCCTTGATTAACTGGTGATGTCACTCCCAATATCAAGGAACTGCCAGCATGACATGAAAAAAGAAGGATAGGACAAAAAGGAGAGAGAAGAACTTTGGTCTGGAATGCATAACCCAATCTGAAAAAGTGTCAGGATTAATATAAAATAAATTTGTCCCTTCATTGGATAAACAGCATTTGCTGCCACTGATAAGCAGTAAATCTATAGAAAGAACACTTATGTTTTCTCCGATGAATGAAAAAAGTATCACCATGCAAATGTGGAATGGTATATGAGGAAAAAATTAAGTAATTAATTATGTAGTAATAAATGATAGGATTAGTGATTTCATCATTTTGTTTTTCCTCAGGCAGTACATGGGTTCTAATCCTGTGCTCTGTGACCTCTGTGACCTTTTGCCTTATTGGAATCATCATAATTGTATGCAAAATCAAAAAGTGTGAAGATTATGAAAAGGCTAAGGTAATATACTGCCACAACATCATAGACTCTGTTTCATACTGTCTCAATCTACTGAAATAATTGCTGACAATGATTCCAATTCATGAAACATTTTTCCTTTTTTATAGCTGGAACCGAGTCCTCAATAACCAAGGAGAAACCATCAAATGTTCCACCTATTGATCCAAAGGTAAGCATTGTGTGGTTTGCATTAGTAGCAAAATGAGATTGTGTACTGTATTGTGTGACTCCTGAAAGTAAAGAAGTTGAAAGTAAAGCTCGGTTTCTATTTTCGAACCAAATCCTGCTTCACATGAAGCCAAACATAGCCGTGTGTGTATACTTATTTTACATGCTTTTGTAGCCCATCAACTTGTGTCTGTATGAACATTAGGTAAACTCTTAATCCATTTGTGTGACACTTTAAAAATATTACAACATTTTATTTCACTAAAAGAAACAAAGCAAGGATTCCATCCATCACTCTCGTCAACTGCCGTGGTAATCGTAACGAAAGTGACGGTTACAAAGAATTTAACTATGACCAGTGTCGACAAACACCACAACAGGGCGCTAGGAGTATATCTTATAGAATGGCTTAAAACCCATAAAAAAATTACTCAATTTGGAACAATAGCTTATTTTGGTGAACTTCAACCACATAACGTGAGGGTAATTTTATTCCTGCTACACCTTAGACTCAGTGTACCATGGTGCCCTACACTTAATTAAAAATGCTAGATCACTTACACATCACTGCCTCCTTTACCAGATAGACGGCTGGTCTACCATCTCTAAAGAATCATAGATCGTGTCATTGCTACTTATTCATTTACAGGCTATTTTAGATAAGCTACCATCTTATCTCTCAGCGTATTTAACATGGACTAATAGCAATTACAATCTGTGTTCCAATTCAGTGATGCCTTTAAAGTATTTTGTCCCAATTCTGAGTTTGGTAAGATGGCCTTTAAGTGCAATGCACCCTGGTCATGGCACATGCTACAAAAACAGCTAAGACTTAAAAACCGTGTTACCTTAGCTGAATTAATTCAAAGATCGAATTCAAAACTTTGTTGCTAATGTATGCACATGCTTTTCTACTCATGCCGAGTGCAATGCACCCTGGTCATGGCACATGCTACAAAAACAGCTAAGACTTAAAAACCGTGTTACTTTAGCTGAATTAATTCAAAGATCGAATTCAAAACTTTGTTGCTAATGTATGCACACATTTTTCTAAGAATCATGCCAAAGCCTGTGTCTTAAGTATTTTCATTGCTTTTCTTTGTGTATAGATTTTTAATATATGGATGTATTGTCCATTGCTTCTTGTCTAGGTCACCCTGCAAAAAAATATTTCAATGGGATTTTCCTGGTAGAATGAAGGATAGAGCTGATCATACATACATCCAGGCTGTAATTAAGCACTTATCATTTTCAGTGGTAGGATTTCATTTATGTAGCTGTGCAATAGTCACTTGTGATATTTTAGGTAGGGTGGTAAGATGCAACTTAGCATTACTGTTATATAATGTTTCCTGGTAAGCTGAAGATCACTGTTAAGCACTGTTCTCACTTTATTATGATGTACTGACTGTACTGATGTAAAGCAGACGATTGTAAAGCTCTTTTTAACATTACATAATATATTAAAATATATATGTGTATACTACAGTCCTTAATGCTTGCACCCCTGCCATATTTTATTGTTACTGCATTTTTTGTAGATTTGTTTTTTTTAAACATCTAATCAGAAGCAGTTTAAGAGCACTTTAAAATGACACTGTTAAATTATACAGTAAATGAACAATAAAAAAACAATCATTGATAAAATAATAATGAAAGTAAATAAGTGTCATTATTAACAGTTAAAATTGGCCAGTCTCTCTAGATTTAATATAGTCATCAAATTGAATATTGTTTAGGGGTCTGTCACATACCTTGTCTTGAGGACATACATACCATCATTACCCTTGGTGTGAAATACAGATGGGCTCAGCCATTAGACAGAGATAACTGGAAAGCGAGCTGTCCTGCAGTAGAAAGAATGGGCCCCACATCTTTTAAAATTTTAGTAGAACCCTGTTAGGTAAGACACTATTAGGTTTTGGTTCTTTTTTACCAACTACCAAACTGTAGCACTGTTACCTAACTTGTTAATGTTAGCCTTTGTGCAAAGTGTTTTCTGTGAGCAAGCTTGGCTGGTTGGTAATTATATTTTTCCTTTTTTCATGTTTTTGTGTCAGTTGGGGATTAGCCCCTGGCCTGCTGTATTTTGTTCATCAGGCCAGTGTGGGTTGCGATGGTTGTATTTGGCGGTATTATTTATAAAGGGACTGGAGCTCGCACACTTTGGTACATGTCTGCTGTGAATGCTGTTTGAATGAGATACTAGCTTTCATTTTCTGACACTTTATTGTGTTTAAATTGCACTCATGAAGTGAGCAGCTCCATTCAACGTTGTCGTAAGAAGCTCATGCAGACTGCAGCTTTTTTTTTTTTTTTTTTTTTTTTATGGGGGCGGGGAGGTTTAATATGTATGTTTTTATAGAACTTTGCAAAATAAATGGCAACATATTTTAATCATGCCGTCTGTTGTATCTGTCAGTAAAATCTCCTTTCCTGGGTATGTTCAGAGCCCCCTCCTGCTCTTGGAGTAAATTAGGATGGTGACATAGTCATTAGGATCAGCTGGTTCTCTTAATTTTCTGTCCAGTAATTCCATAGCTTGATGAGGCCAATACATAATGACACTTGTAGATGTGTGATGACTCCTGTTGCAGGTTGGGTCAACACTATCATTGATCTTAGAGAGACTACCTTTGGTGAGGTGAGTACAGTGAATAACTTAACACTGGCTCAGTGCTTATTTAACACAGATAGGTGAGGTTTGAACTCAACTCCTCTGGGCTCTCCTCACTTACATTCTCCTTCTAAGGGGATTTCCTCATACTTGTATGAAATCATGCCCTTCAGGTACTGGTGTCTAAAAGTGCATCATGAGGAACAGGGACAGAAACCACAGACAAAACTATGTGTCTGTAAATATCTGGAAAAGTGGTGTTGGAGAAGAATGAATGTCATTAAACAGCTATAAGACAAATTCTCTCTTCTCCAACAGCACTTTTTCAGATATTTGGTTTTGGTTTGAAAGACTCCTTTCTTGGAAGTAAAATAGTGTCAGTATATAGGACCTCTATACGAATATTTAAATTCCAAGAAAAGAGTCTTTAAAAGCCAAAATTGGAAAATTCATGACTGGCTATACCACTCACCTGATCTGAATACACTTGAACATGCATTTTATTATGCTGACCGTTGAACACGAGTTTAAGGTCTACCATCATATTTTTCTTACATTTGTTTGAACATAACGCAGGTTTGGCTCATTGCAATTTTGTTACCATGAATTATTTTTTGACAAGCAGTATAGTGCCAATAATCAGGTGTCCACACTTTCTTTAATTAGGACTCCAGCGCTTCATCTGTAGAGAGTATAACTTAATTAATTAAAATGTGTCATCTTTTTAAAGAAACCATTTTTGTCGTGGAGAATTAGAGAATGAAAGCATTCATTTATTTTATAGTATATTATTGCTATGAGGTAACATATTGGCCTCTTTCAAACAGACCATTGGTTTAACAGTTTAAATTATATCTCACCACATTAAAACTGTAAGAGCAATTAACAGCTTGTTATAATTGAGGACTTAAAGCTGCAGTTGGAATGACAGTCGACATACACATTAGGGAACAACTGGTCTATGTATCAAAGACATTGAGCATTTATTGCATGCAAAGTATATGCACAGTGAAAATAAACTTCAAACATACCGTTTAATAAATGCAGAGAATCTGGTTTTTAGTTGTAATAAGGACACCAAAAAATCATATTAAATAAAATCTAATCTAATCTAAACATTGTCCTCAACTTGTATTAACTGACTGCTGTACTAATGTTCAGGGAAAGATTGCTCCAAAGAGCTGAATCTGAGAAGGCATACTCACCCTTTCTCTTCGTTTTACATAAAATGAGCAAAACCAAAGTATTTTATTCTACGTATTTAATGGTAAAAAGCATCCATGCACACTGATCCGCAATATCTGATCCACAAGCTGTTTGGAAAAACAAAAATACAAAGAGAAACAGTAAAAGTCATGTTCTAAGTCTTTGATGAGTGGAAATATAAGCATCTGTGAAAAGAAAGGAACTGAAGAGGTATGTGGGGAAGAAGCAGTTGCGCTCACAGCATTCTGATTGGTTCACGATAAAATGATTCATACAATTTAATTTCTTTAAATCAAGTATCTATCATTCACATGTTTCTAAATGCTATGCATTAGCTCTGTAAAGAAGTTTACTGAAAATCTCCACCACAGAAAGTCAAACATACTACACAAGTAGCCACACACTGTCAACCCACACAAAAAGAAACACAAACGCCACCTGCATCCAACTGAGCTCAGTCTTCCTCTGCCGCACTGACTCTTGGGAAATTCTTCTAGGGACCAACCAGGAAGTACACCGGTGCTTGGGGGCACTTGTCTCGATGTGAAGTGTTGAATGATAAAACACCAGAGGGGTTAGTAGGTCTTCACCAAACAATATTCACAACATTTCTCCAAACATCTTTTTTGGAAATTTTCCCCTTTTTCCCACCGTGAACACAGCCGAACCATTAGTGTTTCCTTTTCTGCTCAACACAGGAACCTGCTCCCACCAACCAGGGAGGAGAAAGCCATGGAAGACTCATGGCAACTGGCCAGGGCCAGTTGCCATGACATTAGAGATAGACCGATATGGTTTTTTCTGGCTGATGCCGATACCGATTATTAGTAGTCAAGGAGGCCGATAATTCGTGATGGCGAAACCGAGGCTTTTGACACAATTGAAGCAATTGTTTCGAAAATGTATCGATGCTCCGACGCTTCACCCAGATGGGTATCACGTCACCATGATCAAATACACATAATACAGCCCTACAACAGAAGTTTCCTGTGGTTCTTTGAGAAGAGTCCGTGACTGTCGTCACTTCGCAAGTTCGAATCTGGCAGGGTAGCTATTTGACGTTACACTTTCCATATGTATTTTCTAAATAAACAGTCTCTTTACTACGCTTTTTCTTACTTGAATATGCAGATAGGAGAAACATAGGCTGTGATGTGATTATCTGTGTGAAATGTCCTGAACTAATGACGAAGTCAGTGTTTAGCTACATCAAACCATACATCGGAACATTTAGACTACAGGAGTAAGCTAAGTTAAACCATGTGTTTCATCATGATCATTTTCCAAACGCAAGAATGAATTACCAATTAAAAGGATCTGTCATAATTTCTTTGTCAATCTCTTTATTTGAGAATGCAGAGCATGCGAATAATAGCGACCGAATAAGCTTTCCCTGAGAAGCGAAAGAGAAAACCGAAGAATCTGTCTATTCAAGGCTTTGACTCATTTAGCTGATGTGTCACAATAGTTGTACGTACTTTTTTCAAAGCACTTGTGATAACATTTGCTGGTAGCCTACACAAATCAGCGAACGTATTATTCCCTCAAGAGAAACTTTAAAACCAGCCTGTAGGCTTTCTCTCAGGAGGTTAGGTGGGTCATATTTTAGTTACCCCATACACACGCATTCACAAGGTATAGCCCGCTGTAGAAGTATTATGCGATAAAAGTTAACAGGCTTGTTCAGATTCGAACATTCGTGATTTCCTCACAAACAGCAGCTCAGAGCGTTAACCATTACACTACATGAACTGCTTATCGCTAAAAGAGGGACAAGTGATTCAAACAATTGACAATGCTAATGCATTGGACTGACTTAGATCATTTCGAAACATTATCTGACGCTTTGGAACAATTAAACACTGGCACGTCATCTGAAGCTTCAAAACAATTAAAAGTGCCTTGAAACACTGCCACGCCATTTGATGCTTTGAAAAAATTAGAAATGTTTCGGAACACTGACATACCTCACTCTTACGAACAATGAAGACTGTTTCCAAATGATGTGGTAGCTGACTCTAAGCCTGCAGTAAGTCTGCTTTGAAGAAGTGGATATTAGTTTAGAGTTATTAACCAGTATAATATACTTCCTCAGATGTCACTATAATACGTTTTATTAAATAGCAACGACTTTGAAATGGTATTTTAAAGTTGGCCACATAGATTCATAATTTTCTGGTTGTTATGCAGCATGTAACTTGCAGGAGGAAGCTATATTAGTGACATGATAACATAGGTTAAGTGTCATATTTGCACGACCACGATCATCTGTTTGAAATAATTAGGACTGTGATTTTATTAACCCTTTCACTGAGGAACTGAACTTATAAAACGAGAGAAAACAACAAACACTATAGGCAAGATTTAAACCTAGTTATTACTGTGTCACTGCTTTACAACATAACATAATTAACTTCTTACAATTAAGACTGTCTCGAAACACTGCCACCTCATCAGCAGCTTTGAAACAATTAAAAGTGCTTCGGAACACTGCTCCGTTAATTGAAGCTTTGAAATAATTAGGACTGTCTCCAAACACAAATGCAGCTGACTCTGAGGAACAATTAAGACGTTTCGAAAAACTGCAGCTTCATCCCACACTTTGAAACAATTAAAACTGTTTGGAAACACTGCACCGTTAATTCACACTGAAACAATTAGGAATGTCTTGAAACACTGACACAGCTGATATTTCGGAACAATCTAGACAGCACTAAACACTTTGCCCCCTGACTCATGGGAACAATGAATTGTTTCGAAACACTTGCGTTTGGGACATAGGCAAAATGTCATTACAAGTAGCCTGCAATAAGACACACACACACACACACACACACACACACACACACACACACACACACACACACACACACACACACACACACACACACACTTGTGAACGTCACTGCGATAGATATTGTAATACTAGTTGAAGAATAGCATATAGTAGTTTCTGTATTGGCTTCCGACTTGTTGGACACATTGGACCTCATTTATCAATTTATTCCTAAAACTGTGTGTTAATTTATGCGTAACCTGAAACGAACTAACAAAATCCGCCCTATTTTTCAAACTTTGATGTGGAATTCCGTACATATGTTGATGAATAACTATTACTCCATCATAAACGAGAAGCGCGTTCATAGATGTGGTGTTTAGCACCTCTCCTGTGATATTTTTGACGCTCCAGGAATACCACAGGAGCTTGGAATTCCGTTGCAGACAACATAGAAAGGTGGCAAAGAAAAGATTAAAGGAAAAACTGTCAATAGCGGAGATCAAAGTTCTTCTCATGGAATTCCAATATTAAAAATAATGGGCAACGTCGCTGTAAGCTTATGTAACACGATGAAAACAACCAATACAGTGCTTTAACTTGACTCATAATTACAAAGCAGGTAGCAGACCAGTGAAGCTAAATAACAACATCGAGATAAATGTAACTACCCCAACTATAACCTACCCATTCTGAAGTAAATGCGGTGATACAAGTCACGACAGTAACTATTTACAGTTAATGAACCTGTCACAATAGATAAGTAACCTATGTGTGTAGCTACTGTAAAATTCAGAGGTGATGTTTGATTTGCTAATGAACAAGGACGTATTGAAGCGGTCAGCTAGGCAATTAACATGATCTCTTCCCCCTCGACTTTAAAACGCCACACAACAGCTATTCTACTAACTTGATTTGTTGAAGGATTTGTTAAGGACGTTTTCCGGCATTTTCCAATGACTGGGTGCATTGCTGTCATGGCACACTAGTCGGGTGACCAGATCAAAATGGTCCCAGATTCTATCATGCAAGCATCATCTTGTACGTATGATATTTTCAAGTGGTACAAATGTTATCTTACAGAATTATATATTTAATTTCCCGAAACAGATATTACTTCGAATTTTGCAGAAAACTATACGTTCTCACGAAGATCTCCAGGTTATGTGCGTTATTTGTAGTTATTTAAATACGTACGTAGTGTCTTATTCCAAGAAGACCCTGATCATATTTCAGTGGGGTTTGACATAATGTTATCATGTAAACATGCCGTTAACATTCTAACATTCCACATGGTTCGGAACAAGTTATGTTACGGCCACAAGGAAACATTCCAGGTAAATAACGTGCAAGGAACATGAAGAAAATAGGTCAAAGTTTCTAGGAATATTTTATTTAAGGTTCTGACCATGTTCTGACAACCAGCAACTGTTAGCTGGGGTTTAGCCTTCTATGCGATATTTCACTCAATTTCTTTGAGAGGTCCATTAACGTGCAAAAAAAAAAAAAAAAAAAAAACCTAACAAGAATTCAATCTTCAGGAAGGCGAACATTTGCAGTTATTCAGATATTAGCCTATGTTTCAAATTACATCAGAAGCCTTTGAATATTATTAAGGTTATGAACTCCTGACAGCGTGTGCTTGACAGTTTGATAGCCTGTAATATTTAAACACGAACTCCACACATAATTTTCGTGATTTTATTCTCGTGATTTTATTCACCTTTTCTGTACTCACTGGGGTATTTACGAAACAAGAGCAAACTGCATCAAACATGAAAGACAAGAAATAAACATTGACAATAATGAGTCTTTGATGAAACACAGAACATAACTTTTCTTCTGACGCTGTGAACTGTCGGAAACGCTCCAAATTTGAACTTGTCCGTTACCTCAAGTAAGAAACGTGATGACGTTAAGCGCGTGCTTCGGTTGGGGCTCCGGAGCAGTGTGCCGAAACACAGCTGCTTCGAATGATTCGACGCAGCTTCGGAGCCCCGTTTCATTTCGCCCATCTCTACCGATAATCGATATTTGGAACCAATATTCATTTGCAGTAAAAGTGAAAATATTGGCGTCAAAATTTTGAATAATACAAACTCCAACACTTAACTTCATTTAAATGCCTTTAAGCATATGCTTATTAAACAGCTTTTCAGATTTGCAACATGTTAAAGGTTTTTTTTTTTAAATTTTATAATAGACATCTTGTTTTAAAATTCTAACAAAAAGTGCAGGGCGCTCCCAGGCTCAGCAGCATGTATTATAGTTTTCAAGTGATTAAACCGTTAAAAACACTAAATAGCCTACAGCATCTTCACTTTTATAATTTGTGTTTATCATAGGAACAGACAGCTGCCGCTAACGTATTGGGCCTCACAGTAACGTTAGTAGTCGTGAGTTGGAGAGTTTCTCATGTGGCTTCCACACAAACACACGCTATTCTCTACCATAACAGACTTTCTCCCCATTGCTACAGTCTGCTGAGCGTAGAGTCAGAGGAGGAGAAAGCGGACCGGTGGGCTAACATTACGCTAAAAGCTAATCAGCCTTCACCTCAACGTGCTTCCCTGCAATAAAACCGGACTGAATTGAGTTCATTACGTTTTTACTCTCTCACTCACACACATACTTCGACTATCACGGACTATTTCTATATCGATATTATCAGCAACTGTAGCGAAGGGCTGCCTCTAAATAAGTACTATTGCTTGTCTCAGAACCAGCCAATCAGAGAGCACGCTGCCCTCCTCTCGGACTTGCGCACAGTGGCTTCGTTAGTTGGTGAAGAAAGTTCTGGAGAGAGCCAGCGTTTAGTGACTGTGTGTATGGTTAAATGATTGTGGCTAGAGATAGAGTTCTGATGTGTATTTTCTTCTTTGTGCGCGTTCAGTAACAAGTGAGTAACTAACCGCACACGCACACGCACGCATACAGACACACTCATACCCATTCTGTTTATAATCATCTATCGGCTTGGATTTCTTCAATAAATCTCCTAAAGGACATCTTGGTATGCATTCTGACCAATGCCCCTCAGCGGTCACAGCTTTAGTCTGAACTCAAGTCTTAGTTAATGTTCCCCAGAACATTTGGAGGCCCCAGCGAGATCTTGTGATCACTGAGGATTTGCCTAAGATGTTCCAAGATCAGAGAACAACGCGTCACCCAGCTGCTTCCCGTCTCAGACGAATGACACGGCAACCAGCCTGGATGGATGACTATGCAATCCCCCTCCCAGCACAGTCACGAGCTGCCTACGCCCCCCAGGATGCAGGATACCCCTCCGAGCAACAGCGTCCCTACCACAGTGTGAATGGAGCTACAGAGAGATATGCCAGGATGACACCTCTCACTCCCCCTCCACTAGATGAGGAGTCAAGGGCTATGCAAGGAGTGGACGCCAAGTACTTGCACCTACCTGATATGGCTGGCCCACAGTACCAGAGCACACCTTTGTCACCCCAGCGTAACCCAACTGCAGGAGCTGTGCCGGAAGTCCTCGATGCGCTACACCAACTACTGGAGGAGAATCAGAAGATGCAGCGACAGATGATGGACCTGCACAGACGACTCGATGGAGGAGCTGCACAGCCAGTCCCACCATCGTATGTGCAGTCTCCCCTCCATTCTCCACAAGCAAGAGCATCAGCCCAATGGTCACGTCCCATACAGCGGGATGACGGTGTAGACCAGTTTCCTTTGCCGCCGCCACCTCCACTGACCAGTGGATACATGCAGCTTACAGATACTAGTGTCTGGCCACCACCACCACCACCACCTCCTGTAGCAGACAATGATGCTGACATGCACCAGCCACTCCCTCTGCCACCGGACCTGGTCACAGAGCTCACCAACCTGCTGAAGGGCTTGAAGGCAGCTAGACAAGAGCCGCCTCCCCCACACCCAGGTCCCTGGTGCCCAGAGCCCCATGATCCTGTGCCGAGAATACCGACACCACAGTACTGTCCACCGTGCACACCATCTGAGAGTGAATCAGAGTTCAACAGCCCCTTGCCTCCCCCTCAGCGGGAAACTGTGTACCGTGGTCCAAAGCCGACAATTCCGGCATTCTCCAGAGGGGACCCAAGAGAGTTCGCCAGACTCAAGGTTGCCCTGGAGAATCTGCTTCCAGTTGACTCTACAGAGCGCTTCAAGTACCAGATCCTGGTCGACCATCTCAAGTATGAGGAGGCCCTGCTCATCGCAGACTCATACACAAACTCTCCGCAGCCCTATACAGATACAATGGCCAGTCTAACAGAGCACTACGGACAGCCACACCAGCTAGCACTTAGACGAATTGCAGAGCTGATGGACGCCCCAAGCGTTGCCCGTGGTGACACCACTGGATTCAAGCGATTTGCCCTCAAAGTGAGAGCGCTGGTGGGCATGTTGGACCAGCTAGGGGACAGTGGGCAGACAGAGCTCAGCTGCGGTTCTCACGTAACAAGGCTCCTTTCCAAGTTACCTCAAGACATGCGGGCAGAGTTCAAAAGGTTCCTGTATCCCCTGCGCATTACCATCCCAAGCCTCCTACACTTCTCTGACTGGCTGAATTATGAGCTGAAGATTCAGGAGACGTTGTATGAGTCACTACGTAGAGAGGACAAGAGCAACTCCGGGCCCAAGGCAGAACGACGACGTGAAGGCAAAGGGGTGAGGAGCACTAGCATTCTGCATGCAACGGATCAGCCTGAAACCACCCAAGCAACGACAAATCCACCCCCAATGCCAAGCAGTCAGAGAAGACCGCGTATTGCCCCTATTGCAACAACAATCAGCACTTTCTCAACCAGTGTGCAAATTTTGCCCAGCTCACTTTGGACCAGAAAACTGCATGGATAAAGACCACCAAGGCATGCTGGCGATGCGGTCGCCAGCATCAAGCAGCTCAGTGTCGTCTAAAGGCATTATGTGAAGAGTGTAAAGGGAGGCATCTGCGAGCACTGCACGAGGTGAATGCCAAGCCTGCTGCTGAGAACACTACTTGCCTTGTCAGCACAACCAACGACGTCCTGTACCTGGATAGACGGGCAGGTTGTAGTCAGGTTCTGCTCAAAGTAAGCAAAGTGCTGCTACGAAATGGTGTACACTCCTGGAAACATATGCCATCCTTGATGACGGGTCGGAGCGGACCATACTCCTGCCTGCAGCAGCACAGAGTCTCAAGCTCACTGGTGAGACCGAAAACATGGCCCTCCAGACCGTCCGGCAGGATGTCAGAGTGATACGTGGCACAGCAGTGTCGTTCTCCATATCACCAGCGGATCAGCAACAGAAGTCGTTCCGGATAAACAGAGCCTTTACAGCTGACCAGCTGGGACTGGCGGAGCACACCTACCCTGTGAATGCACTTCAAAGGAAGCACAAGCACTTAAGAGGTATCCCACTCAAGGCACTGAACCGAGTGCGCCCTCTGCTGTTAATTGGGTCTGATTACCCCCACCTCATCACGCCAGTGGAGCAGGTGCGTCTAGGTCCCCCGGGAGCCCCAGCTGCAGTAAAGACAAGGCTCGGCTGGGCGCTACAGGGGCCAACGAAGCAGATCAATCAACAGTCTGCAGCACAGCAGTGTCTCCACATCTCCTTCTCACCTACCGCTGAGCTGCATCAGAGTGTTGAGAGACTGTGGCAATTAGATGTTCTCCCTTACAGGAGTGAAAAGCTCGTCACACGCTCCAGGCAGGAGCAGGATGCCGTCCACCTGTTGGAAGCGAAGACTACCCGTGTCAGCATTGATGGCATCAAACGCTATGCCACCCCCCTCCTTAGGGTGAAGAACATGCCACAGCTTAAGGCACCGAAAGAGGCGGTGTTAGCCAATCTCCGCAGCACAGAGAGGCGTCTGATGAGGGACCCAGAGAGAGCTGCGGCATATTACGCAGAGTTTGCCAAGCTGGAGAAGGCTGGCTATGCAGTGAAAGCTACAGAAGAGGACCTGAGAGACGCAGCTGAATCCTGGTTCATCCCACACCACATGGTGAGCCACAACAGAAAGAACAGAGTGGTCTTTAACTGCTCTTTTGTGTACAAGGGAGACAACCTGAATGAGCTGCTGTTGCCTGGCCCCACTCTGAGTTCAAGTCTGTTGAACGTTCTCTTGCGCTTCAGAGAACACACAGTCGCTGTAAGCAGTGATATCAAGGGCATGTTTCATCAGGTGAGGCTGCTTTCCGAAGACAGGCCCTTGCTACGCTTCCTTTGGCGCAACCTGAAGACAGAAGAATCACCCAGTGTCTATGTATGACAAGTTGTGCCATTTGGCACAACATGTAGCCCTTGTTGTGCCAGCTATGCCTTACAGAAGCACGTGTTTGACCACAGCCGATCAGATGAGGATGTCCGCTTGACCATAGAGCGTTCATCCTACGTGGACAACTGTCTGCACAGCCTCCGCTCTACAGAAGAAGCCCGATATCTGGTGGACAAGCTCACATCACTGCTGGCAACTGGTGGATTTGAGCTACGCCAGTGGGCCAGTAACAACCCGGCTGTCATCAGCCACCTGCCAATAGAATCCAGATCTGAGAGCAGTGAGCTATGGCTTAACGAGTCCAGCACTGATCCACAAGAGCTGACCTTAGGGGTACGCTGGCACTGTAGCTCAGACACCCTGGGATACAAGTACCAGATGCTGGACCGGCCCACGCCTACCATGCGGAATATATACAGCGTACTAGCCCGTCTGTATGACCCACTAGGCTTCATTGTCCCCTTTACAACACGGGCTAAAGTCCTGGTGAAGTATTTGTGGGACAAACAATGAGAGTGGGACGACCCATCACTCCCGGACGACGTGCTGCAGCCCTGACTGAGCTGGGAAGAGGAATTGCAGCACCTCTCGAATATTTCTCTGCCTCGCTGCTACGTTAGCCCTGAGATGGACACCTCCAAGTGTCAGAGAGACCTACACATCTTTGGGGATGCTTCAGAGAAAGCCTATGGTTTGGTGGCCTACCTACGAATAGAGAGCCCTGATGGTTGTGTGGAAGTGTCTTTTTTGTCTGCGAGGTCCAGAGTAGCCCCAAAGAAGCAGCTGTCAATGGCGAGGCTCGAGTTATGTGCTGCACTAATAGCAGCTCAGATGGCCTCGCTATTGCAGAGAGAATTGACTGTGCCTATCTGTGATGTTGTCCTTTGGACTGACTCAACCACAGTCCTCACCTGGCTTCAGTCAGACTCCTGTCGATACAAAGTCTTTATCGGAACACGCGTGGCCGAGATCCAGGAGCTGACTGATGCTCGTTCCTGGAGATACGGACGACATCACTCGGGGAAAAACGCTGCTAGAGCTGGCTAGCAACAGCAGATGGAGTCAAGGTCCACCCTTTCTGCGGCAGACCTCAAACTTCTGGCCTGCACAGCCTGCGGTGGGAGAGACCGGGGATGCTGCGGAACTGAGAAAATCCACAGTTTGCTGTTTTGCCATGACAACTTCAACCCCAGCACTACCTGACGCTGCCCAGTTCTCCTCCCTTGAGGAGCTCACTGAGGCTGTGGCCCGGGCCTGTCCCGGGGCAGCTGCAGACCAGGCCAGTCTGTCTGCAGACGACTACCGGGAAGCAGAGAGAGAAGTGCACAGGACAGCCCAGCAGGACAGCTTTCCTGAGGAGTTTGACCTCCTGAGTGCTGGCAAACCCATGTCTGCCACCAGTAAGCTTCGTTGCCTTGCCCCCGAGTATGATGAGACAATGAGGCTCATTCGTGTTGGAGGGAGGCTGCGCCGCACTGATCAACTGGACTTGGATGCCATCCACCCATTGGTCCTGGACCCTCAACATAAAGTTACTCAGCTAATCATTCAGGCCACAGACAAGAGTCTGCATCACCCTGGAGCAGAGCGGCTGTTTGCGGAGCTGCGCCGCAAATACTGGATTCTGCAGGGCTGTGAAGCAGTGAAGCACCATCAGCACTCTTGCCCTGACTGCCAGAAATGGAGAGCTCACCCAGCTGTTCCCAGAATGGCAGATCTCCCTACAGTTAGACTCTGGCTGATGAAGCCTCCCTTTTTCTCTACTGGCATGGACTGCTTCAGGCCTTTCACAGTGAAAGTAGGCCAGCGACAAGAGAAGAGATGAGGGCCTCTTGTTCAAGTGCCTAACAACTCGGGCTGTGCACTTAGATTTTCTGTCTAGTCTCGACACCGACTCTTTCCTGATGTCCCTCCGCAGATTCATCACCAGGAGAGGCAAGCCTGAGGAGCTCCTGTCAGATCAAGGGACTAACTTCCATGGGGGTGAGCGTGAGCTGCAGGAGGCCTTCAAAATGATGCACCCCACCCTCCAGGATCATCTAGCTAAGTACCAGATTAATTTCCAGTTTAACCCCCCAGCTGCACCACACTTTGGGGGTGTCTGGGAAAGAGAAGTGAGATCTGTTAAGGCTGCGTTGTACGCTACTATCCAGACTCAGCCTGTCCCAGAAGAAGTCCTGCGAACAGTGTTGATCGAGGTCAAGGGAGTCCTAAACTCCAAGCCTCTCGGCTACGTGTCTACAGACGTGGCTGATATAGATCCAGTGACACCCAACCTGCTCCTCATGGGGCGGCTGGACCCTTCACTGCCACAGGCAGTGTACTCGGAGTCAGAGCTGCTGAGTCGCCGCCGTTGGAGACATGCTCAGGTATTAGCTGACCAGTTCTGGACCCACTTCATTCAGCGCTACCTCCCAGCTCTACAGACTCGCTCTAAGTGGCACAAGGACACCTCACAGCTGCAACTGGGAGCCATCGTCATGGTGGTGGACCCACACTTTCCTAGGGCCCTGTGGCCCCTTGGCCGCGTCACCAACCTCATCCCTGGGGCAGACGGAAGAGTTCGGACTGCTGTTGTCCAGGTCAAAGACAGAACCTATACCCGGCCTGTCACCCGCCTCATTACCCTTCCTGCTATTCCGGACACAGACAAGGAAAGTGGTACAAATTCAGTAAGCCCTTCTGTGGGTAACAAATTTGGTGGGACAAATTTGGGGCAGCTGTAGCGAATGGCTGCCTCTAAATCAGTATTATTGCTTGTCTCAGAACCAGCCAATCCGAGAGCACACTGCCCTCTGCTGGGACTTGCGCACAGTGGCTTCGTTAGTTGGTGAAGAAAGTTCTGGAGAGAGCCAGCGTTTAGTGACTGTGTGTATGGTTAAATGATTGTGGCTACAGATAGAGTTCTGATGTGTATTTTCTTCTTTGTGTGCGTTCAGTAACAAGTGAGTAACTAACCGCACACGCACACGCACGCATACAGACACACTCATACCCATTCTGTTTATAATCATCTATCGGCTTGGATTTCTTCAATAAATCTCCTAAAGGACATCTTGGTATGCATTCTGACCAATGCCCCTCAGCGGTCACAGCTTTAGTCTGAACTCAAGTCTTAGTTAATGTTCCCCAGAACAGCAACCTTGTTTCAAGTGATTAACAGGCACGTCTGGAAGGACTGCGAGCGAGCAGAGCTGCCGCTTATATTTCTATAACCTTATTGGGCTTACAGTAACGTTACGAGTAGTTATGAGTTGTAGAGGACTTGGATGTTTATTACAATTTCGGGAGAGTCTGCTGCCTTAACTTCCCTTCGAAACATATACCTGCTCTCCGGAGCTTCGCCACTCGGCAAAACTTTTTCACCTCTCCGCTGTGTGTGTGAGCACTGTTCATGCACAGCTTTCACTGCTGATTGGCTGTTACCCCTGCCATGGCTCTGCGTGTAACCAATCAGATGGTGCTGTGGGTGGGACAATGCTAGAGACAGAGTTGTGACTGCAGACAGAGAGGCACGGCTCCATAAGAGCCAAAATCACCCAGTTTAAAATTGATCTCTTATCGGCTGGCGAATTAAAAAAAAAGGCCGATGCCTATATCCGTCAAAGTGCCGAATATCGGCGCCGATAATCGGCCCGGCCGATAATCGGTCTATCCCTACATGACATCCTCCTCCCACGTCAGCGGGAACAGTTTACCCATGTTCAGGGTGGGCAAAAATGGTGGGAAAATCCAAAAAACATATTAAAATGACAATGTTATTGAAACCTGCCTGTAATTATCAGAGACGTGATGAGTGATGTATCTTGGTGTCCCTGAATATGCACTATCTTGATACCATGAGTTACATACCTTGGTGTCCCCATAAATTACATACTACCGCATTTATCCAAGCTGAAAGAATCCAGAATGAGTCTAGAAAAAGACACATGCCCATTATTTCATGCTCAACACCATCCTTCTGCACTGCTACAAAGAACTGATTTAGAGATGCACCACTGCAAAGAACAACAGCCAATGATTCTTGTTGAATGCACAGGCCTAAAACAGACAGAAATCACTCTTGATATTACCTCCAATATTTAAGGCAATGCCAGAGTTTAAATTATGGCTGGTCCCCTATTCGGTCACTGTGTTTTTAGTAGCAGACCCATGGTGTCAGCAGTGAATAGGAATTCTCACCTGTTTCTATAAAGTGAGGCACTTGTGAAACATCGGAAAAGTGTGCATGGATCTTCACGTCTTACTCCTCCACAGAGACGCAGCAGCAGAAGCCGCGTCTAACAGTCTTCACAAAGCCGCTGCAGAACTTCCGCACGACTTTCTTCATCTTTTTGAGCTCTACAAAACATGAGGGAGAGACTCCTTCTATTACCCATGTCTTTGTATATTGTAGCACAATCATGAGTTACAAATGTTTACAGCACACTTCCAACATTGTCCACTAGATGGCTGTACAAGTGACTCACTCTGTGTGACGTCCTTCACCCACTTGACTCCCTTTGCGTCGTCTGCTGCAGTCTCATGCTCTCCCAGGGCAGCCTGCAATCACACATGGCACAAGATATACAAATAAAGCCCTGCCTGTCTGGAACGCATGCCTGTGGCTCCCAATAATCCCTCAAAAACATTTTTGTTGTGACATTTCGTCAGTATTTTCTCCACTCACCAAATTCAGAATGCCAAAATCAAAGCCATAAGAATCTGTCTGTTTAGTGTGGTTAAAGTTTAGGCTTGTTTTATTGTTTTTGGCGAGGCCGAATGCATAGTGCGCAGTATAGTGCTTACTTCATCCTGGACTGCAGTGGTGTCCTCTGCCTCAAACAGGAATCGAATATCTTCCAGGTAATCCTCAATGTTGGCTTCTATATACATATATAGAAGGCGATTTTTCTGTAACCGCGAAGTGAGTTTGTCGTTGTATTCGTCCTGGGAAATTTCTTTCACCCAAATGATGCTGTACGTCGAAAATTGTATTCACACACAAAGCGCAAAGCATCCATCGGGTATAGGTATGTGTCCTGCTATGCTGAAACAATCAAATAGTTCCCTGCCGTGCCTGTTACCATGTACGCACTCAGCTGCCTTTTCATAATACTGCAATGATGTGTGACTCGAAGGCGTGACCAATCAGCTCTGCTGAATATGAATATGATCGTGAATGTGCAAATATTCTGTTGAGACAGTGGCACTTTCTACCAATATGCGTCAGTTTGTTTTTCATGGGTATATGTAGTTGAACAAATGAAGATACAAATATGTCTCCGAAGTGCTTTTGTTTGTGTGCGAGTTGTCCGTCATCTGAAGTAACTATGCTGTGCTTCACGACCATGGACGGTACTGGGGAGGAAGCAGAAAGGAATATGTTTCGGCCGCTTATTGACAGCGTTAACGAGAACAGGTTCTATCCTGTGAAGTCGGGATTTGTAGAATAACAAAGTTGCGCGTTAGACGGGGTGATGCCGTAAATAAAATGTGCAACACCGCCCATCCTCATCCCGTACTCACGAGAAAACATCACATAATCAATCGTCACTAACCTAGGCTATGGGCTAAGACAATGAGCAACGATGGTGGTTGTAAGTAAAAAAAAAAAGAACTGTCGTATGACGTCAGATAAAATACAACGCAAAAGGCATAATATTTTGTATAACGAAAAAAATCTTTATGTGGGAAGTGTTTCCATCGGTACTTCTATGTATTTGCGCATCAAAAAATGAGATTATAAGCATATATATATATGTGTGTGTATGTGTGTATGTGTGTGTATATACGTATGTTTGGGCACATTTGTGTATAAATATGATGATTATGTATAATAAATATGTTTCTCAAATGATTTTTTTATGAACAGGCACAGATGGGGTAGGACCGTCTGCATGTTGGATATGACTGACGAAGAATGAATAATGACAGCAAAACAATGACTTTCTGTATTATAGTTCTTTATGCAATAGGTAATCAACATTCTTATTTTTTCCTTTTATTCTTTATTTTGAGTCCATTCATGTTGTATAAAATAATATTACATTGATACCTTGTTTTATGGTAAACGTCATTGGAAATTGAACTGGACTCAGTAATTGGATCAGTTTATTTTACATTCATTCAAACTGTTGTTCTCTCAAAGTTGACATGAGTACACTTTTGCCTTTCAATACTGCATACCAGGCACTCAAACAGTTTTTGCTTCAGTGTGCATGTGTTAACTAATTCACTTAATGCCTGCAATCGTTGGTATCAACAAAATGGAGTGTACCCACCAGTAGCATGCTCAAAACTGTGAGGCAGAAGTACCTCAGAGTAATATATAACAAAGAACAAAGTCTACATTAGTTATGTAGTTCAATTTAAAGTTGAATATGTTGTATTGATGTAGATTTCACGAGAAGGTAAAGAAAGTACATAGATTGAAAGAAACATGAATGAAAAAAGTGAATATAAAGCTAAGGTATCCATGCAAAACAAAATAATTCAGGAAGAAAGATTTAGCGTTAAATAATTAACATAATAATTAATATTGACTGCGAAGTAAGCCTGATTTGTACTTGCACCAATTGAACATGAAGTGTAGGCCTTCAACACAAATGTGCAGCTCGTTATCTTAAATATAAATGAAGTGACTGTCAGACAGCACTTGTTGCTATAATTTGTGGGCCAATTAATATAATAAGGCATTTTGTAATTTTGTCTAGTTTAAACATCTCCAGGGTGAAGATTAGTCAATATCAAAGATTCATGTTTATTTATCACATAAAGGGATGTTATAGAGGGCTAGCTTTAGTATTGAGCTTTAGCTGAAAGTGCCGAAAACCTTTAGGACTCAGTTTAGAGACTCACACTACAGTTTTCAGGCATTAGAGGTCTTCATTTAGGTCAGTAAGATTAAAAAAAGTTGTATAGAATCTACTAGAACCAATGTATTCACCAGTGTAAATAAACCCCATTTCTGAGTGTTCAGTGTGTTTAACCCCCATCTCTGTGTTACAGTGTGTTTAACACCATCTCTCTGTTTTCATGTGAATAACCCATATCTCTGAGTGTTAGTGTGCATAACCCTTATCTCTGTGTGTTAAAGTGTAATTAACCCCCATCTTTCTGTGTTTCAGTGTACCAGTTTGGGTGGACTGAGGAGACTGTAGTGGCAGCTGCTGGTTCCCCCACCAAAGTGACTGTGGGGGAGAGAGTTCTGTTTCCTGTCTCACCTGAAACGAACCAGAGTGTGATAATTGATATGAGTTTTTGTGATTTCATTATACTTGCCTGGTCTTCTCGCCGTAAAGATTCTCATATACATGATTTGTATAAGGATCGCATTGGCATGATGGAGGACGGCTCAATATATATGAATAATGTACAGCTCTCTGATTCTGGCCTTTATCACATTATAACACAGTACATATCAGAAAACAAACCTGAAAAACACTCAAGGTTTCACCTGCAGGTTTTTGGTGAGTATGCAGAAAGAAGCATTCATGTTTGTGAGAAGGTATCTGCACCTGCAGTATATCCTGTTCTGAGTGTGGACTTCAGTGCGGTGAGCACACTAATTAATTGTGATAGAGAACGCATGATATTTTACATTAGATGATGCAAATAGTGAAAAAGGAGAAAACACGTTTAAATCCAGACTTTTCCATAATGGTTTGTGATCCCAGCTCGAAGTGACCTATTTGGGCCACCATCAGCAACAGTTGTTGGCATGTCAGCATTTTAAAAAACTGGTACTACATTAGTTAGACACTGGTGAGCTGTTGACGGGCCACTACAGGGTCACTGTATACTTACAGACTGGGGTATTGAATATATTTATTTTGGAATGGAAATATTAGCAGAAATCATTATAATAATAATCATAAATTCAATGAAGGGCACAATTAATCATAATTTTCTTGAGTATTAATATTTAATTAACCTTTATTTCCATGTTTCCTCTGCAGAGCCGGTCTCTAAACCCAACATCACAGCTGAGTGTCTGAGGGATAACATCACTCTGAGCTGCTTCAGCAGTCAGGGGAGTGAAGTGACATACAGCTGGGAAACACTGCCAGCTGTGCAGCAATGACAGCTGTGTGCACCTGGGCCAAACGATGGAGATGCACCCTCTCCCTCTCTCTGAGCCCACATCATACGTGTGTGCCGCCCAGAACCCTGTGAGCAGAGCCACTAGTGACCCTGTAGACCTGGGAGTTTGCTCCATCCCACAGCCACCAGGTAAAACTAAATGTTTTTTTCATCCACAGCTCTGAATGCCCATTCAAAAGTTGTTGGTTTGTTCCACAAAAACCAATGACCAATGGTACACTACCTCTTGGGACCCCTGATGGGTGGGATTTGTAGTCTTATTTAGGCCTTGATTAACTGGTGATGTCACTCCCAATATCAAGGAACTGCCAGCATGACATGAAAAAAGGATAGGACAAAAAAGTTAGGGAAGAACGTTGCTATGGAATGCATAACCCAATCTGAAAAAGTGTCAGGATTAATATAAAATTAATTTGTCCCTTCATTGGATTAACAGCATTTGCTGCCACTGATAAGCAGTAAATCTATAGAAAGAACACTTATGTTTTCTCTGATGAATCAAAAAAGTATCACCATGCAAATGTGGAATGGTATATGAGGAAAACATTAAGTAAATAATAATGTAGTAATAAATGATAGGATTAGTGATTTCATCACTTTTTGTTTTTTTTCTCAGGCAGTACATGGGTTCTAATTCTGTGCTCTGTGACAGCAACCTTTTGCCTTATTGGAATCGTCATAATTTTATGCAAAATCAAAAAGAGTGAGGATTATGAGGAAGCTAAGGTAATATACTGCCACAACATCATAGAATCTGTTCCATACTCTCTGAAATCTGCTGAAATAATTGCTGGAAATGATTCCAATTCATGAAACATTTTTCCTTTTTTATAGCTGGAACGGAGTCCTCAATAACCAAGGAGAAACCATCAAATGTTCCATCTGTTGATCCAAAGTTAAACATTGTTTGGTTTACATGAGTAGCAAAATGAGACTGTGTACTGTATTGTATGACTCCTGAAGGTGAAGAAGTTGAAAGTACAGCTAGGTTTCTTTTTTCAAACCAAATCCTGCTTCACATGAAGCCAAACATGGACATGTGTGTGTAATCATATTTTACATGCTTTAAACTCGGTGTACCTTGGTGCCCTACGCTTAGTCACAAATGAATATATATGCATATACAACAATCCTTATTGCTTGTACCCCTGCCATATTTTATTGTTACTGTATTTTTTGTAGAATTGTTTTTTATACATCCAATCAGAAGCAGTTTAAGAGCACTTTAAAATGACACTGTTAAACTATACAGTAAATGAATAACAATAAAAAACAGACAATCATTGATAAAAAAAAATAATGAAATGAAATTTGTGTAATTACTAACAGTTAAAATTCGCCAATCTATCTAGATTTAATATAGTCATCAAATTGAATATTATTTAGGTGTCTGTCACATACCTTGTCTTGAGGACATACATACCACCATTACCCTTGCTGTTACCTAACTTGTTAATGTTAGCCTATGAGCTATAAGTGTCTTCTGTGAACAAGTTTGGCTGGTTGGTAATTATATTTTTTCTTTTTTCATGTTTGTGTGTCAGTTGGGGATTAGCCCCTGGCCTGCTGTATTTTATTCATCAGGCTAGTGTGGGTTGCGATGGTTGTATTTGGCGATATTATTTATAAAGGGACTGGAGCTCGCACACTTTGGTACATGTGTGCTTTGAATGCTATTTCAATGAGATACAAGCTTTTCTGACACTTTATTTTGTTTAAATTACGCTCATGATGTGAGCAGCTCCATTCAACGTTGTAGTAAGAAGCTCATGCAGCCTGCAGCTTTTTTTTTTTTTTTTTTTTGGGGGGGTGTTAATATCTGTATGTTTTTATGGAACTTTGCAAATAAATGTCTGTATATTTTAATCCTATCATCTGTTGTATGTGTCAGTAAAGTCTCCTTTCCTGGGTATGTTCAGAGCCCCCTCCTGCTCTTGCAGTAAATTAGGATGGTGGCATAATCATTAGGCTCAGCTGGTTTCCTGCTCATCTCTTAATTTTCTGTCCAGTAATTCCATAGCTTGATGAGGCCAATACATAATGACACTTGTAGATGTGTGATGACTCCTGTTGCAGGTTGGGTCAACACTATCATTGATCTTAGAGAGACTAACTTTGGTGAGGTGAATACAGTGAATAACTTAGCACTGGTTCAGTGTTTATTTTACACAGATAGATGAGGTTTGAACTCAACTCCTCTGGGCTCTCCTCACTTATATTCTCCTTCTAAGGGGATTTCCTCATACTTATATGAAATCATGCCCTTCAGGGTCTGGTGTCTAAAAGTGCATCATGAGGAACAGGGACAGAAACCACAGACAAAACTATGTGTCTGTAAATATCTGGGAAAGTGGTGCTGGAGAAGAATGAATGTCTTTAAACAGCTATAACACAAATTCATTATTCTCCAACATTTATTTATTTACAGCATCTGTCAAGCTAAAGCACAGAATGCTTCACAGAAAATTGCAACAATCAGAGTAAAATGTATTCAGCAAATGTAAAATTCATGTACATTAAAAAATGTAAAAATGTTATCATTTAAATGTAATAATAGCAAAATGTGCAATGTGCAAAAACACATTAAATACAAAAAAACAATAAGCAAATAAAAAAACAAGGAAAGTCAATGAAATGAATAGCAATAAAAAAAATCTATAAAAATCATTTTTAGTTGTAATAATGCCAAAAAAAGGAAAAAAAAATCAAATAAAAGCTAATCTGTGAAACTCTTTCCTCAACTTGTCTCAACTGACTGCTGTATGAATGTTCAGGGAAAGATTGCTCCAAAGAGCTGAATCTGAGAAGGCATACTCACCCTTTCTCTTCATTTCACATAAAATGAGCAGAACCAAAGTATTTTATTCTAAGTATTTAATGGTAAAAAGCATCCATGCACACTGATCCGTTGTATCTGATCCACGAGCTGTTTGGAAAAACAAAAATACAATGAGAAACAGTAAAAGTCATGTTCTAAGTCTTTGATGAGTGGAAATATAAGTATCTGTGAAAAAGAAAGGAACTGAAGAGATATGTGGGGAAGAAGCAGTTGCACTCACAGCATTCTGATTGGTTCATGATAAAATATTTTAATTTCTTTAAATCAAGTATCTATCATTAACACTTTTGTAATGCTATGCATTAGCTCTGTAAAGGGGTTTACTGAAAATCTCCACCACAGAAATAGTCAAACACACTACACAAGCAGCCACACACACTGTCAAACCACACAAAAAGAAACACAAACGCCACCTGCATCCAACTGAGCTCAGTCTTCCTCTGCCGCACTGACTCTTGGGAAATTCTTCTAGGGAATCACCAAGAAATTCACCGGTGTTTGGGGGCAGTTGCCTCGATATGAGGTGTTGAATGATGAAACACCACAGGGGTTAGTAGGTCTTCACCAAATGACATTCACAACATTTCACCAAATGTCTTTTTTGGACTTTTCCCCCCTTTTTCCTACCCTAAACAGCCAAATCAAATAGTTTAACTCACTGCTGCAACCTGCTACCAATCACATACTGCCCATGTCCTCAGAGGATGACACAGTGAGTGTTAGTTTGGTTCATGCACCTGCAGGTGCCCAGCTGACCAGGAGGGTTCACAAGAGAGCGATGAACTAACAAACTTTTAACCGGCCTAACCCCTACTGTCCACAGTGAGGCTGGGCCAATTGTTGGCCTGCCATTATGGACCTGGAATTCTAACTCCCAAACTCAGGGCTTCCAGGTGAATGTTTTACCCTGTGAGGGGCCTCAGAGAGACTGAGGCAAAATGGTGGGAAAATCCAAAAAACATATTAAAATGACAATGTTATTGAAACCTGGCTGTAATTATCAGAAACATGATGAGTGATGTATCTTGGTGTACCTGAATGTGCATTATCTTGATATCATGAGTTACATACCTTGGTGTCCCCATAAATGACATACTACCTCATTTATCCAAGCTGAGAGAATCCAGAATGAGTCTAGAAAAAGACACATACCCATTATTTCATGCTCAACACCATCCTTCTACACTGCTACAAAGAACTGATTTAGAGATGCACCGCTGCAAAGAACAACAGCCAATGATTCTTGTTGAATGCACAGGCCTAAAACAGACAGAAATCACTCTTGATTATTACCTGTATTATTTAGGGCAATGCCAGAGTTTAAATTATGGCTGGTCCCCTATTCGGTCACTGTGTTTTTAGTAGCAGACCCATGGTGTCAGCAGTGAATAGGAATTCTCACCTGTTTCTATAAAGTGCGGCACTTGTGAAACATCGGAAAAGTGTGCATCGATCTTCACGTCTTACTCCTCCACAGAGACGCAGCAGCAGAAGCTGTGTCTAACAGTCTTCACAAGGCAGCTGCAGAACTTCCGCATGCCTTTCTTCATCTTTTTCAGCTCTACAAAACATGTGGGAGAGACTCCTTCTAATACCCATATCTTTGTATATTGTAGCACAATCATGGGTTACAATTTTTACAGCACACTTCCAACATTGTCCACTAGATGGCAGTACAAGTGACTCACTCTGTGTGACGTCCTTCACCCACTTGACTCCCTTTGCATCGCCTGCTGCAGTCTCATCCTCTCCCAGGGAAGACTGCAACCACACATGACACAAGATATACAAATAAAGCACTTCCTTTCTGGAACACATACCTGTGGTTCCCAATAATCCCTCAAAAACATTTTTGTTGTGACATTTTGTCAGCATTTTCTCTACTCACCAAATTCAGAATGCCAAAATCAAAGCCATAAGAATCTGTCTGTTTAGTGTGGTTAAAGTTTAGGCTTGTTTTGGTGTTTTTGACCAGGCCAAGTGCATAGTGTACAGTATAGTGCTTACTTCATCCTGGACTGCAGTGGTGTCCTCTGCCTCAAACAGGAATCGAATATCCTCCAGGTAATCCTCCATGTCGGCTTCTACAGCCTCATCAGCCATCTAAAAAAAAGAGCAAAGTATTCAACTTTTTGCGATAAGGTAAGCTGTATGGCGTTTAAAAATGGTTGATAAATGTATCAATAAAAATCTTACCTTGGGGGTTTTGGCATGAATATCAATACTTGCTAAATCTTCCAATACATGCAAATCCTCAAAAATCAAATATTGCCTGTTTTTCCTGAATAATTGATTGATTTACAATTTAAGAATCTGTCTGTTTACTGTTCATGACATTGCAGTGTAAAGTATGGGACCGTTTGGCTGCATTTGACCAAGCCGAGCACATGGTGTGTAGTATAGAACTTACTGTATCCTGCTCTGCACCAAACAGGAGTTGAATACCGTCCAGGTAATCCATGTCGTCAGCCATTTCTTCCAATCCTCCAAGAGGAGAATCTTGCCTATTATTCCTGAATCTCTGCATTTGTACAATTCCACTCCTTTTTCCACTATGACGTCACTGCGGTTTCATTGAGGCGTCATACTTCTGACTCCAGCGCGTCGTGGCCACTGGTAATTCCAAGGGCAATAGGACAAGAAGACACTAGACCGATTGAAGATCTTGCCAGGAGACAAATCTTTTCACCGCTTATTTCTGTGTTTCTCACCGTAATCGAATCACTTCTCAGTGAACTGGACAAACTTGAGGCTATTAGGTCTCAAGAAATGTTCTAATATTTAAGAAATATTAGAACATACTTTTATTAGTTCAACGTTATATCCTCCGTTTGGAAGCTTGTTGCTTTTCTGCCTTGTGGAGACGAAACTTGATGAGTTTTTAAAATTATTCTCTGACATGTATATGTTTTCGTTTGAAGTGGTTCCTCTTGCAAAAAGAAAAGAAAATCGGCCTAAATTAAAGGAAAATAACCAAAATATGCGTCTGAAAGTGTTATACATAGCCAGATAGTGTGATAGATATAGCATGCCATATAAAAATACCATAGTAGTCTCATCAAGTCAACTTTGCTCTGCAGAATGACAACATAGTTAGCCAGCGTATATTATATTACTGAACGTTACCCATAACAAAATCAAATTCACGCTTTGAAAGATACAGATTCGTAGCTGGGTAATTTCATATCACATCTATCTTACTCTGGCCTCACCTTCCATACTCCTGTGCCGAGAAATGGTCAGAGTTCTATAATTGGACCTCAAGTATCAAACAGCTTGTCAAAATAGTCCAGTTCCCCCCGCTTTACACTGGTAGGCCATTTGTTTTTATCTTAGATACACACAGGTTGTTAGACATGGCACTGTTTTGTAATTCTACAGTAGTTTGTGAAACAATGAATGCGTTTTTTTACGTATGAGCTGAATTGCGTTAAACACAAACTCTGGCTTTCGCGCCTATTTTATATTGCAACCCTTGTTTATGTCTCCTGAACTTTATTAACTTCTGTGCTTGAACTGTAGGGGCAACATGTTTAGTATACACTGTACGTTTTATATTTATAGTGCTGTGTCTGGCAAATCCCTTCGAAAAACACGCATTTCATGACTTTTCGTTTTGTCCGAAGACATTCCGCTTCACCGAACAAGCAAGAAACGGATACCTGTGTTTTGGTTATCACAAAAGGATGTAGTTTTAGCTATTTAGTTCATCATTTATAGATGTAATAAGACAATTGTTTAATCAACAGTAAAGGAAGGAAACCTTTTGTATGTCACAGAAAGAAGGAAGAAATTGAAGCAAGTTTGGGGTGTAAGAAAATGAGCTGACAGTTCGGTGCTCTTCATGAAGCCTTAATGACGTTTATTGACCCTTTCCAGTTCACAATCGCCGTTGGAACGCCTCAGGATGTGTTCGTTCTCATTGTTACTCAGCAGTTAACTTTCCACTTAACCCTAACTATTTTTATGCTACTTTGTTTCACCTTACCCTTGTGGTCAAAAAGTTTACTTTCTTACCTCAAAATCAGATTTTTCACTAAAACCGAGCTGCTCACAGGGGCATGTGACTCTACATGTGAGCTCAGGAAGGAAATGGCCTGTCCACTAATGATTACATGATTCTGGATTTCTCCTGTTTGGACAAATTGAAAGTGTTACAACTTCCCCATCTTACAATCATACCTGGTCTCCTCTACTGCAGCATTCTTCTCTGTTGGAAACAGCAAACTGTCAGGCGGCCAAAGGGAGAGTAATGGGAGAACGAGGTACTGTAACACTGACAATGGGTGGAGCTACAGCAAGCTGTCTGTCACTAGCCTACTCTTCAAACTCAACAATTCAGTTCAGCTCACTAAAAGTTGCTGGTAGAATATGCAAGCTCCAGTCTTAGCTGGTGTACATGCTTCAGTCTCCCAGCACTACTGAGAGTACCCAAATTCATTTCACTGAATGATACTGAATTTGAACTTGAACCTGAAAGAAACCATCGGATAAATGTAGGCAGAGGAAATGGGAGTTAAAATATACAGTAATAACATACATTATTATCATGATTATTATTATGTAGTTTCCTGATATGAACCTGTACCCACTCCACTGCAGAACCCTGGGGGCCAAAGGTTCAAGAGGACTGAGAATTGAGAATTCTCAGGGACAGGATTAATTGCCTCTCGTTTTGAGGAGCATTCCAGACTTCCCAAAACTGCCCGCAGAGGGAATCCTGACCATTTCCCAAGAACCATTAACCAGATCTGCAACTCTGTCTGTTTTAAAAGACATGGAGTTGCCCCATATATATGATGATTAACCATTTCAGGATACGACTGACCCCTCAGCAGTCAGTCCAACCAAAACAAAATCTCTATTCATGTTGAGTGCAGACAGATTTATTTTCTGCATTTCAGCCCAAGGCCTGTAAATAGAGGAGGGGATTCAGAGACAGGGAAGGGTTTAAAGACAGGAGCAGGAGAGAGAGAGGAAGAGAAAGTGAGGGAGAATCAGAGATGGAGTACAAAAATCAGCAAACATCTTTCCTTTGACTGTACAAATGTCTCCCAACATCATCTTTAACCCAGCGGCAGTTCTGTGTCAGAGATTCATTTGCATTTAGACAGACTTGGACAGCACAGCTGTTGCTGCCTTGTGGTGGATGTGTTTGTGTGTGGTGGAGTGGACCTTACAGGGATTACTCTGACATCACAGCTGTAGACCTTTAGTGTACTGTGTTGGGTGCACCACCCCCTTACCACCAGCAGATGTCAGCATTGTAATAAAAGGCTGCCCCTTTCAACCAGCTGAGTACCCAAGGAGTCCCCAGCCCCTACTGTCATCACCACAGTTCAGTCTGTAGCATTGTAGCATAAGAGTTAGGGAGTGTAGCTCCCTAACTCAACCTTTCATTATCAATTATCAGGTGGGGCACTGGTACTGTACACTGCAGCAAGATACTTCACCTGATTTTCTTCAGTAACTATCCAGCTGAATGAATGGATACTGTGTAAGAAATGTAAGGTTCTCTGGATAAGTTTGACTGTAAGACAATTATAAACTGACAAATGGAATTGCACCTGATATCTAGTCCACTAGAGGTGTGTCAGTGGTTCTCCGTGGAAACAACCTATCCTTACCGAGGTCATGGGTAAACAAAGCTACTTTACTTGATATTCATTTAGCAGGTCAGTTGGTTCAATAGGTTTAACAAAAGTTTTGACACTCTTAAAATGTAAAAGCATTAAAAGAGGTGTAGTTTTAAGACTGTGTACTATGTTAAGTTGAATAAGTTAATCTGTTATCATACCTCCACCTACATGCATTAAGAATAATAATTTGTGAACACTCTTAAAAAAACTTTCTTTCCTCGTATTTATCTGGGGTGGCTCATTTAAGTAAAATGGGCTTGTCTTGCCTTTTCAAGCAGTTTTCAGTTTTTATTCAATTAAATTCATTATTATCCATAACATATATGCCGTCATGGGTGTAGCTATGGTGTACTGTCAATTATTGATTCCTATGAGCCAGTTAGAAAAACCTTACAACTGATTGAAACAAGCATAGCACATGACAGTTCCACCCCTTGCTGTCATCCATAACACCATGTTTTCATCACTGGATCTGTTTATTCAACTTGATCCTCCCTGAGATATCAGTGTCAGGCACCTTGCTCAAGTGTACAGTTTCAGATCCCTACTGCTGGCACCTTGCTCAAGTTTAGAGCCCTACTGAGGATCTGAGTCCTTTTATTTGAAAAACTCTGACTACTTGCCCCCCCCTCTCCCCCTCCACAGCTGATTCTGTGCAGGTGTAACCAGTGGTTGCTGTTTTAGTGACGCACATTCTGAAATGAACAAAGACATTGCAATTTATCATTTAAATGACGGTACACTTATCACAACATTATTACAACATTTATCAGTTAAATGCTGGTTCATTATGATGAATTACTTACAAAAATACAGGAGCAAACAAGCATTTGACTTCCTTTTATTTTAACAAAAGCATATTTAACCAACATATAATGTTGACCGTTTGTAAGGAGACCCAATATGCTCTTGACAAATGCTTAACATTTGGAGTGAAGCCGATGGGGAAGCAATTTCGGCTTTTTCAGAGACAATTTTTGAGTATGAGGTTGTTTAGATGACAACCTTGATAGAACCAGGTTTTGGTGCCCTACGAAACCAAAGCAAACCTCTTGTGGCCATGCATGGCTAGCCATTAGAGACGGTTCTCTTTAGAATCTGCGTTGTTTGGAGCTTAAATTGAATGGCCCTCTCTAGATCTCGCATTGGCTCAAGGAAGAACTGCCACAAAATGGTTCTTCATATGGTATATCCCTCATATGTTCTTTGTAAAACTGCAACTACATTTTTTTAAGCTTAGGGTTTTATGGGTTCTTCAGATTATACTGTAGAACCGTTGCAGGCGTAATGTAGAGCCTTTTTTAAAAACTTTCTTTTTAAGAACACTTCAATGTGTTTTTCCTAGGAATCACCACACTGATGGAACAGATAAATGGAATGATCGTGAATACAAATAGTGGCCTACTTTAAATATGACCATTTAACATGTTAATTTTACCCATATAATCTCACCTTTTTTTTTATTAAAATGGTTTCATGCATGGTTTCCTCCTAAGGCCATTTCCACTGTCCTTTGCTTACCAACTGAGCCAAACTGTACGAAATTTTATATCATATTTTGTTTTGTATGATGGAGCTGTAATGATGGAGCAGGTTTTATACACAGTAGAAAGTTAAACGGCCACTGACCCACTACACCACACAACTCAGCTGGTTACACTGACAAGCAACCTCCTTAGTATGACTGTCCTATTCCAATTTACACTTGTCATTTGTTTATCTACTCATTGAAAATAATAATGTACTGTTTAGTTACTGACTTCTATTCCATACAACTGAGAGGTTCGGTAAAAGCAACCTTTGAAGACTGAAGGTCCTAGATATATATAGCCTTTAATGGCGCAGCCAAAGGTTGATATCACCGTCAAGGGAAGTATTGAGGGTGGAAGCTCCAGGGATGGGTGGAAGTGGGTAGACAGGGAGCATCTGCAACATGGTTTGAGCACCTATCTGCAGGTGTATGCAGGTGGGTCTACAGAACCTGAGAATGGGAGATTAATTATGTCTATATTTAGCTGCCACCCTGATGGATCTGAAAGGTTAGGGGGAGTGAAGGGCCAGGCCTGTCATTTTTTTTTTTGGGGGGGAATACGACCCAGCCTTATAGGGTTGTTAGGCTTGGTGAGGTTCCTTTGGATGCTGGTTCATGTAGGGGTTGTGAGGGACATGAGAATCATCATTATCGCCTTAAAAAAGCCCACTGTCCAGCTCATGAATGTTTGAATCTATTCAGATTCACTCAGTGTATCTTTTGATAGTTGCTCTTGTTGTTCATTCTTCTGGCCAGTTTTACATTGAGGAGATACAGTCGACACAAACCTTTCTGAAGACAGCTCAGTAGCTTTTTTATTATAATCTGCGTTTGTTGTTGTTGTTGTTGTTGCTATAGTTAGTCAAAATTTGATGTAAGTGTATTATTCTCAAAAAATACCTCTGACTGTTGTGGCATACATTTTTATATTTACTTCCTCATATGTATGGTACAATTTTTTTTTATTTATAAAATATATATATATACTTTTTACTGTACTTGAAATGACCTTTAGCTGCTTTAATTCATAAAAACTAAGATTTTGTTCTTTTTACATCAACACTGGTTGATGTTATTATTGGCTTTATATTATTATTTCATTGTCTGAAATCTGGAAAATAGTGTCATGGTATAATCATCTTCATAATATTAAAAAAAATGATTGGGATATTATTTTCACATACAGATACTCCCACCCCTATTGAGTGTGTGTGTGTGTGTGTGCGCGTGCATGTGTGTATTTGTTGAATTTGCATTTCCAGATAACAGCATCCTGCCATCGGAAAAGCGTCCTTTCATGACAGACCCCGGTGAGTGAGAGGCCCTGTGGATCAGGTCACCCATTACCAGTAATCCGACTCAGCCAGCTTCAGTCCCCAGTTTCTCTCATCTTCCTCCCACATCCTTTCCCAGGAGACAAACACAAATAAAGCACATGTAGCTCCATATGTATAATTAGATCGGCCAAGTTGGCTGCCAAAGGCAGTTATGACTTCAACATAAGTGTATAAAAATCAAGCGCCATGATTTCAGATTAAACTCAAGCTGAGGTATTTGATTATAATTCAGGTTTACTCATCTCCCAGCTCAGCCTTAGTTAAAATGAAAGTATCTGCTCTTTATAAGGGGAAGTTTGGATATTGTGCGCAAATAAATTAAATGTTGAAGATGGAATTGATCTTGAGTTCAACCTTCACCTTGCAGCATCTGAGTGTCACCTTGGCACTGACCAACTGCTGATAAAAACCATTCAACATTTCAAACATGCGGTGCTAGTCACGAATGAAGTCAAAGTGCTTAGCAGAGAGCTGACTGAGTTTTGTCTGCGATTATTAATCGTAAGGTGATTGCTAGTATTGCGACCATAAGATGCAGACTTGATATGGTCTGATCAATAGCTATACATTTCCATTCAAAATAAATCAAACATGAACTTCATATTGTTTATGCATAAAATGTGAAAAAAAAAAACGTTTGATCTCCACCATGGTAGATTGACAAATATATTTTATTTTGAAAAGCAAACTTGTTCAAAGAAATGCTGTAAAATGTGTATCAGTGTGGTCCATTGTGTGAAGGTACATGTCCCTTTTTATGCTGTTCTTGAAAAGCATCCCTGCGATGCTTGTCTTTTTGCTTAGGGTGCTTGGCTGGGATAGCTCCAGCAATTAGACTGCAAAATTTCAGTGGCAGAAACAGTGGAACCCTCTAAGTACATACCCAGAGGACCTACCTTTCTGTCTGTTATAGTGAGAATTCTGGTATTGACAGTGTTTTTAATTGGCTGTTGGTACTACCTGACTCCCTTTTTTTCACTAAGGACTGTTGTTATTTTTCTTTTCTGATATCAAAACGAATGATTAAATACAATGTTTAATGTGTTTATGAACAATGTGAATTCCAGATGTGTGTCCAGTATGTTTCTACAGTATACCTTTTGAATATAATTCTTCTCTTTTTTCCACGTTGCCGTTGTGCAGCTATCAAACCATGACGCGCAATAAGAGGGGTGATCAAACTTGAACTGAAAATGATTAATGATGTAGTCTGATGGTTGTTTTAAATAAAAGAAAATTGGAAGATGATCAAATTCCTGTGGTCGAATCACTGTGGTGAGAATTTGTATTCAGGACATGATGTACTAGCTCTTATCTTACCGAACAGCATTTTGTTATCACAAATTCCTTTCAACATCGACAACATTCCTTTTCGTAAAGATGTGATGTGTACCCTTTATCAGAAATGAAGAAAAACTAAAATGTTTTTGTAATTCAATCATGGTATTATTTGATGCACATTCTTTTTTAAAAATGGACAGGTTTATTAACTCAGAATTCATCTTGAACTGTACAACTGACAAGCAACACGGTACTGCAAATAAAGCATAGCTGAAGCTAGCGGTGGCACTACACAACAAATTGTGCAGTCTGTTGCTGTGTTTGTGACCAGACTGACACAATGAATCATTCCCCATACTCTCCGGAAAAACACTCATTCCCAGGACGGAGCAAAAATATATTAGACCACAAACTGCTGATTGTCTTTTCAACATTTTTTGTTTGTTTCCGAAGTCGCAGTGATTGAAAAATCATTATTCCACTTTCAAGGACACAAAAACTCTATTTGGGACTGTCCAAAATGCAGAATAACGAGGTTTGGTTTCATGAAGACTCGAGTAGTCTTCAACTAATACATGCACCCAAGGACTAAAACGACTGAAATGTATTATTTAAATAAACGACATAAATTATTATTACCATTACTATTTCCATTATTATTTAAAATAGGTGAGACCATCATATGGAGAGGGGTGAGTAACAGAGAGGAGCGTGTGTGCAGTGTGTGTGGGACAATAGGGGCCAAGTTAGGTCCTCAGGGGGCTGTCTGCTCTCCTTTACATCACCTGCACAAGCACTGCCCCTCTCTTTATCACTCACCTCCAAAATTCCCTCAGACTGCTGAGACACAGCCTTCCGGAAGATTCCTTCATATCGACAGCAGAATTTTACACAAGAAAGGACACCTGACCCAAGCCTTAGGCCTCCAGCTTCCTCTCTGACTACATATGCAAGTACAGAGAATCAAATAGATTCAATGTAAATGAGAATTTATTTTTAGAAATATTTTATTTTATGTCAAGATATCGTTCCTCAGTCTGAGGTTTCTAATTCTCTTCAAGTCCCATTCACTCTATATTCTATTCTTTGTTTTTCTCACACAAAAGTGAAAAGTGATCCATACGATTCATGAACAACTTATACAGTATGCTACAAGGAATGTTAAAAAAACTGGAAATCTACAGGCCTCCTGGGAAATGTATGCATTTATGGGTTTATGTAGATGATCAGTAGAGCCATAAATGTATAAATAGTTCCCAGAGTAAATCTACACTTGACCCCAGAAGTGTGGATAAATATGCACTCAGACACTGAACAGAGACAGAGGTCAGACATGCTCTGGTCTCAGCCCCAGTCTCATGCTGGGCTATGACCCAATCACATGTTCTATCACCATATTGAATCTTTCCTTTGAAAGGATAATAACATATAGGCTTCAGAGGGGCCTATAACTAAAGACAAAAAAAATCAATGCTTCATCTATAATTGCCACCAAAGGCTGGTTCTATGAGGTGAAACAACACGGATATTTTGTGGACATTTAAACAGTTTTCTCTCAAAAATAGATATTTAAATATACCAATTCAGCTTTTTTTAAATGAGATAGATCCCATAGTAATATGGACTTGTCCTACTTATATATGTGACACCAGACATGCTAACAAACTGAATTCTGGGAAAACACCATGTAGCGTGTTGGTACTAAAACTTTTACTGTAAAAAGGATGTGTAGATCACTATCAACTAATGATGAGTTTTAAACATTTAGCTGATATCTTCAAAAGAGTGAGTGAATATCCTCACCTGGTTGACAGAAAACTTTACAGAACAAGAGACGAATCACTTCCTTTCATAATATCTTAATGAATCAAAACAGCAAGGTCTTAAAAATAAAAAAAAATAAATAAAATAACCGCGTGGACCTGGGACATACCAAATCTGGTGCACAACGAATGAAAGTCAAAAACAAATGCAAAGAAAATAGATTAGCTGGCACTTTTTTTATTGCATGTTTATTTCTCAGAGTTTACATGTTATTTCTCACACCCGCAACCTAATCAGAATTACTCACAACTGCAAAGTTTTTTCTCATCTTTTTGCCCAAAATAATTCATGTTCATACTACTCCTTCCAGTAGTTTCATGAATCATTTATAAAAGTGACAAACCATGAAATGGCGCTGAGATATGATCCTATGTATACAAAAATTGCACATCCATGTACGAATACTGAAAACACTAATCTGTTGTTTGTCTGGGCCAGTACATTTCAGGCCCACTGGCTCAAATAGGCAAAAAAGTTTGACTTGGTGAAACGTACAGAAGTGCAGTGCATACTGTTTTTATGGTTTCTACTTCAATTATATCCCTTCAAAAAAATTGTGAGCTTAAAAAAATCTGATTGGCTGGTGGATTTTATCATCCACCTGCCGCAGTGATGATGGGCCAAAAAGTTAATGTCAGACTGTTTGCCTGTGTATAAATATATGGACAGTAAAGTGTCTCAGCAACAGGACCCATGTAGGGGGCCAAGTGATCTCTGTGCAGCATCACAACCCGTCCTCCTAGCTGGAGCCAGACCTCGTAAACCATGTCTACAGCACAGGGACTCTCCTGGTCGCTGTCCAGCTTTGTAAACCAGCCCACTGTGGGTTTCGAGCTGAGGTGACCAGTAAAGGGCATGGTGTAGTACCCCTCTGGTTGGACCCCTGCTTTGGTACCTGTCGTCGCGGCTATCACCTCTGACACTGTCATACTGCTGGGGTGGGGATCTACCTGTGGGAACTAAACCCACCTCAGCTCCAATTAACGATATGCCCACTGTGGGAGAGGAAAAATACACGTAGCAAAAAAATATATATATTTAAGTAGCAAAAATGAGTTTGTCCCAGTCTCAACAGTGTTGATATTCATGTAAAATGTTTCATTTTCTAGAACAGCTCTTCATGTTTCACAGTTCAACGTAAAACATATATACTATAAGAAGTATATATGTATTTACTATATAGTAGTACATTCTAAATTAAAATTTAAATACATTTAAATAAAATTTGAAATGCAATAGATTTTTTTTAGTTTTATTATTATTGTAATTGTTATACCCGAACATATGAATAGAATTTAAGTTAAATGTGTAAAAAAAAAAACTTATTCAGGAATCAGTACAAGAATTGGTAGTTTTGAGCTGAAAACCGAGCAAATAGTAAAAGAGTAACTACCAATAAAATGATCAATTTATAATTAAGTGCACTTAAGTAGTTGAGGATGTTTCTTCTCTGTTGGGCTTGCAATTGTATATTCTGTAAAATTAGAACGGTAATAATGACAATGACTGCTCTGATCGTATCATAGCATGCTTGTATGACAGAGGCGCAAAGACATAGATTAGGAATACCGCACTTGTTTGTCTCATATCTGTCAAATTCGAGCCACCCCAACATAACACAGCATGCATTAACATTTAGTGTATGGAATTGATCCAGTCATACTGTTTCTGTGAATGGAGAAACGTACAAGCTCTTCTTCCTGTCTAAACTTTCTTCAACAAATTTAACCCAAGTTCACAGGTTAAACTGCATGACATCTGGATAAGAGCGTCTAACAAATGCCCTTAATGTAATGTACTGTGACTTGGAAGGCGAATATGGTGCGAACAGAAGGGAAGCTAGCTCTGAGTTAGCCCGTTGAACCTGAATTTTTCAAATGTTAAAGATCATATGTCTCAGCACTCAGTGTACGTTCTAATGAGAAAAACACCTTGTACCTGTGCCGTGTTGTTTTTCTGTTTTTTTTTTTTTTTTGTGCAGTACATGATCGTGAGTTGAAACCATCGTAGACCATCTGTTCTCTTAATTCAGAGACCTGTCAAATGCAGAGAGGGCTATCGCCCAAGACCGGCAGACGCTGGCCCAGCCACACCAAGGACACGACCCTGAGTGGACGCTGCCGCTCTCGCGTACGAGGACATCTGAAAAACAGCTAAGAACGGATTGCAAACAACACAGACGTCACTACCACTTCGCGTATACATCTCATGCATACAGCTTCCGGAAGGAAGCGTTCCGGAATGTTCTCTCAAGGAGAACTTACACCAGCAATGGAAAGCAATCTGACATCCAATTTCATTCATTCACACTTTTTTGAACCTCGTTGAGGCCTACTCATTTTTAATTACCGTTGTAATTGCATCTATAATTATGGCTCTTTCGTGGTCATCAAAGTGCTATAAAGAGACCGTTTTAAACGACCACGTTTAATTGGGAGGGCAGCTGTCTCCAGCCCTGCTGATGTTTTTGTAGTTTTCTCCAATTACATGTGATTGATTTCAACGCTCCAATGGTTTAACCGTAAAGCTATTTATAAAAGCACATTCCTGGTGCGGTTATGCAATGGGCATCTAACCAGCAGCACCTGCCCTGACTGCAACCCATCCGTTCGCTAATACCGTGAGACAGAACCTGGGTTTACCAGAGAAAAGCAGGCTGGCTTTGTATCCGTGCCCTACTAACGTCAAATATCCAACATTATGTGAAAGATAATGCAAAAAAAAAAAAAAAAATAGTCTATATCTAAACCAAAGTATAAACAACAGCCTTTTCAAATGTGAACAGATGTCATGAATGACACAGGATTTTCGAAGAGGAGGAGCAAGAAACAGCTTGACTTGCAATCAGTGCAGTATATTTGATGGGGACTTGTAAGGTTGGGAGTTCAAGCCTGGAGCAGCCACGAAAACATCAGTGCAGCTGTTGGCTCCTTAAACGAGGCCCTTGACCCCATATTACTACTTGGGGAGATTGCCCCCTAGTTATTCTAAGCATCTGTAAGTTGCTGTGGCTAAAAGATTAGGCTACAAAACTGCTATGTAAAAGACATGAGGTACAGTGGCTTGGCTTATGTCATTTTCAAAACCAGTCCTGGGGGACCCCTACATTTGTTGGTGTTTGTTACAGCCAATCTCTTGATAAATTAAGCTTGTCATGGTCTTCAGAGCAATGAACAGCATGTTCTAATGGGGGAATACGACTGTTCACGAATTCTAGGCAATGTGAGGAATCTTTCTACCTGGCACTAGTTATCCTGTAGTATACTATGTGTGTGTAGTGACAGAAAGAGCCCACTTGTGGAAAAGAATGTCCACTCAAGCGATCCACATGTAGAGATGGGTGGCACTGATAAATTGGTAGTTTCAAATGTTGTGTTGGCACCCCTTTGGAATCCAGTTTATGTTAACATACATGCTATTGCATGTCAGTAAGAACATAAGAGCGTATGATTACGAGAACTGGCCTTTAAGACTGTCAGATAAATTCCGGTATTTTAATGATACAAAAGCACAAGGTGCGTTAAAGAGATCTTTTAGTTTCTAAATGGCTGAATTTATGGCCAATCAGAACCTGAAAATTTGTATCGACTACCTTTATTTCCTTTATCTTTATTCTTTGTGTAAATGGTGCCTCCAAAAAGATTTCATTCACGTTAAACTTGTGTCTCTGGGGCTTCTAACACAGTCTGTACTTGGCTTGCTTATTTTTACTGTTTTCCTCAGGCTAAAACTGTTATATTGCTGAAATGAAAATTGGTCTTGGTAGCCTGAATGAACAGGCCCACATTGACCAACACGCAACTAAATATCCAGTTGCATAAAATATCCAGTTGCATGTTTCGTATGCTGCTCTGGGTAAGAGTGTCTAATGCATGCCTTCAAAGTAAATCTAATATAAACACCTTCATTAACAAAAATGTATATTCTGTTTTAATTAAAGAAATATCAATATTCTGTTTTCAAGAGAAATAAACATTTTTTAAAAACTGAGTTAAGATGTCCAAATGAAGCATGGGAGATTTCAGAGCTGCATTGGGCTTTAAGGCAATGACAAAATTGAAGTTCGCTGGAAGCAAACCCACAATGAGTAAAACACACTGGAGAGCAGAAAACGAACAGGACTGTTAAGATCTACAGTCCTAACATTGTTTCAGAAGCACAGTGAACAGTTAAGCGGGCGAGTGAGAGACTTGCACAAAGCATACAATCATATTTCCAATAAGGTTTTCACAGTGTGTGTATGCGTGTGCATTTGTATTTACTGTTTATATGTGTGTATGAGTGGTTTTTGAGAGTGTGCATGTGTATTTCTGAGCATTTCTGTGAGCAGTTGTTAGCACGAATATTTGTCAATGTGGGACGATGGGCTGTTTGGTGTGGTTGCCTCAACATGGGCCCTTTTCCAAGAGTTACCCACATCAGAGAAAAACTACATTACAACTCCCCGCTCACTGCAAAGTAACTGCATGTGTTTATCTTGAAGCTCAACATATAATTTCTTGTGGGCATTTTTAAGAATTAGCGTTTAAAACTGCCGTCTCCTAAATGGCTCGCGCTGTAAATGCAGGCTGAGGCCTGTAGTCTAACACTGCTCATTTTCAACTAATGTATGAAAACATTTCAGGTTCCCTGAGAAAAATAGCATCAAGTATCTTTGTTTTCCATACCCATTGTGTATGTAGCATATGCTCTCCAGTTATAACTATTTAAATTTACTACTTCCATGCTTATTTGTCTATTATGCGCATAGAAATCTGACTTTCAAGTATGTCTACAGATAATTATTAATTTTTTAATGTCATTTGTTTGCTTTACCACTGACAATGCTACAGAGTAGAGTATATTATGTATCTACATTATGTATGTCTTACTAATTTACATAACATGTGACATATGCTAATGCTCATTATGTAAATGCTAGCACTCGTTGATGTCTTTGCAGGTGCCTTTTTTTTAAAGATTATTTTTTTGGGGATTTTCCACTTTTATTCGATAGTTACAGTAGAGAGGCAGACACGAAATGCAGGAGGAAGAGAGGGGAGGACATGCAGCAAAGGGCCCAGGCCAGATTTGAAAGGCGAGATGTGGTGAGGCCTTGGCCTTTGCGTGGCATGCGCTCTACCGGATGAGCTACCGAGGCACGCTGTTTGCAGGCGCTTTTTAGTTCAGTATTGCAGATGCAATACCAGTCTATGATAATGGACTATCATTTAATATCATTCAATTTAAACAGCTGACTTGATCTCATCTTGACCAGGTTAGCTCCTTCAAGATTAGTTGAAATTGTAGAGGCACATGTACAATATTTAAATTATTTTTGTCATTTAATGTAGTACATCCATTAAAAACAGGATTGATTATTAACAATTACTGTGCTGTCAAGGAATATATGTGAAAATGATGTGAAATAATGTGGCTGCCTATAAGAGATGGACAGATGGACAGAGGTTGTGATTGAGAAACTAAATGATTCAGAAACTAATTACGTTCAGTTATTTTTCAGAGTTTGCAGAAACCATTTTGAAAAGGGGAGCAGGAGCTGCCGCATATTCATCCCTGTGTAATTAAATAAAAACTCCAGAGGTCTGTCATGATAGAGGAGATAGTAAAGTTCTTGTTCATTCACACTAATATTGGTGGTGCATCCTCAGGTTCAACATGAGGTATAAAATGTATTTTAGAATGTCACGACGGCACCCATTAACTTACAGCTGGACTTCACAGTGACCACTCTGATACATAGCTATGCTATATGTTATCTATTTGGATGTTTGAGAGAAAGTTTGAATCTAATCTGATGTTAGCAAGAATTGTGTGCTGTAGCCCAACGTAGCCAAGCTATCATTGACACTAATGTCATGTTGTTGAAAAGCCTAGTCAGTGCAAGGGTCAACACGAGGGTGAGCCAATTTCAGGAATTTCCTGTCTATTGTCGCTTTTGCCAAGTTTTAACGTCAACATAAATTAGGTGTTTCATCATATCATATATGGTTGCAGAACTTGGAAGAGCTTACGCTCTGTGTTGCATTCCTCCGAGGTCACTCCACACTTAGCCTCTAATGATGTTAATTGGAGAAGTCTCAGCTATGTTATTTACATTGCATGTGATATCTTATTTAGCACCGGATGCTAACGCGTAACGGTATTGCTTTTATTCGCCGCCATTAAAAAATGTATATCTGTCAAGAAGAAGATGCTCTTTAATGTTTATATAGTTTACCTTTTATTTACCGTGATACATTTCATATAAAACATCTTAAAAGTCATATAGGATATATATTGATCATATTTCTGTCCCATTGGCCAATTCCCAAACAGTAGATGCAGTGTTCCATTTCGAGATCTGACAGGTGCATGGTGTTTGTTGGATATGGAAAAGGGGTATGCTGCCAGTTCTAACTAGGGACTCACCCAAAAACACACATATGGCAAGAGGGCAGTTTTTCCAGCTCGGGACGGAAAAACTGATGAAGATTAATGAGGTTTGGAACACTACCGCTGCCACCTTTCAGCCAAAAACCATTCCGCGTGAAACACAGTGGAGACACTGTAATATTGTTATTTTTTCTTAAAGCAAGCAGGCGCCTGTTTCCAAGAGGATTCTCATTGCCAAAGTAATTTCAGAAAGTTTTGTGCTTTTTTCTGTTCAAGGAAAAGGCCACCAAAATAACATGCCAGTGTGATTTTCAGGCAGTCAATAAACTGATTGGTGATATGAAAACATACACTGTAATAAAAACCCTTGCTTTGCAACATTTCATAAATACTGCTGTTTATGTGCAATGCTGAAATTTGGGAACACATACATAAAAAGAAATTAATGGAATGGAAAATGTATTGACTCTTTTTAAATTGCCTAAATTGCTGTGTGACTCTTTAAAACACAAATGTGCACAGATCAAATCAAATTAATATATTTGTATAGCACAATTCACAAACACCAATTTTCTTTACAGTGCACCCTGGCCCTAACCCCCACAAACAAAAGCTTGCAGTGATAGCGGCAAGGAAAAACTCCCAATGAGAAAGATATGCAGAAACGTTGGAAGGAACCAGACATGAGACAGGAGTCCATCTTCCTCTAACTGGCCCAGGGTATGAGTTTTTAATGAGAAATGAGGTCGATTTGTCAAATGTCAATGCAGTCGACACAGAGTTTGCAATGACTAACATAATCAATCAGTCAAAGTGTATGCTCAAGGGCGAGGTCCTGGATGAGGTCATGCTTGGATGGGTTCCGTAAGTCGGACTGCGATGGTAGGCATGCTCAGGGACTACGGGCAGAAGCCCCAGCGGTGACACTGAGAGACAGAACCGAGATCCGGTAATTAGGACAGCATTGGATAGCAGAAGTTGTTAGAGATAGGGATACTTAGATCAGAGTTACTGCAAGAAGTGACTCTGCCAGAAGCCTTCTATGGCTGCATAACTACAAGGACAGTCACGATAGTGGCAGGAAGCCTACCCTCTCATCAAGAACCGGCCAAAGAGTCACAGCTGTTGAGAAGTGACATTAAGGAGATGTTTCCTCTCCATTATGCTCTATAGCTACAAGCTTCTCCAACCCTGTCTCCAGACTATAATTGATAATAAGACTGATCATAAAGGCCTTTTCAGTCTGCCTTGAAACACACACACTGCACTTCTCCTTTTCTCCTTTTCTCTTCAAATAAAATGACCACAATACATCCATGGTCACTATGTGCTTTAATGTAGGACTCTCAAACCTTCAGATGTGTTGTATTCAGATGGCTGGTAGTAGTCTAGGCCTCTCGCCCCTTCAGACGTGTTATATTCAATCGACTTGTTTAACAATCACAATGTTAAAATGTTTTGGTACTCTATTTCTTGTCCATAAAATGCATACTCCACACACACCCAACTAATGCATACACACAGATATTCCACCCTTAGCATATAATACACATGCATGGACAGGGGGGAACATATGCTGAAAAATTATACCAGATGGATCTTTGTATTTGTCGAACTGGTATTTAAAAATGCTTTTGTAGGCCTATTGACACTTAAGATACAGTATTTAAATGTTAAACACACTGCATTTTGAGGCATAAGTATATTAATGTTAGTGTAGTATCTGATGCTTCCAGATATTGGGAAATGTCAGATACTAAACTATTAAAGGATTTAAAGGATCCACAAAGAATGTCCCCTTAACACAAAGTTGAGCCCTAGATCCTACATGGCCTGACTCAGGGGAAAATGCATCATGGGAGATGTAGTTTTAGTCTGTTGATAGCAGGCAAGTCATTCTGAGCTCAAAAATGGGCAAAAATAAAAAGCATGGGGAAAATGAAAACACAACTATAGGTGTAAAACAATGACCACAAAGACCATTGTATGTGAAAGCTGAAAATGGACAGTCTTTTCCTTGAAAGGTGAGGAGATTCATGGTTTAAGTGTTTTGAAAACCCAACAGTGGAGGTATCTAACCAACAATGGGACTTTGGAACAAAATTTTTGTGTCCATAATTATGAAAAGGTATCTGTAAAGTTGACATATTTTACTGCAGGTGCAAAAGAAACTTAGTTGAAAACATTCTGATGAGGGTCCAGCACTGAACCAATAATAAATATACACTTATGATATGTTTTATGCAAATATGTAGTTGTTGAATTGTGTTTGTATTCTTTTCATGTGTCCAGAATTTTGCCAGAGAGAAGACACAGTAAATACACTAAATGCCTAATGGCTTGTACTAAATACTTGCACATAAATTCAATTTTCTTTCATTTTAAAGCTTTTAATCTTGTTTATGTTGCAAAATATTTTCTGATACATGTCTCTATCACTTGTTATGGCTCTAAGGAGTGGCAGGACTACCGATTGTGACAATTTATACCAAATGGTACAGGAGAGCTGATTTAAACATTAGGACAGTTAATTAAAAATGGTGTACTGCATTTACAGAAATGAATGTTTACATACATTTAATAAATTAAAATATGGTCAATCATATAAGATTATGCATTTTCATAGCTGCATTATCACCAATATTTCAAACTAAATAAAATAAATACAACAAATAAGACATTTACTGTATCTACTATACCACCCCTCCAGTAGAGTGTTTTAGTGGCTTTAAATATTATATTATTGGTTCTAATATTAATGTCTGTGGGATATGGATATTGATTCGAATTACATAAAAGCCGTTTTGAAACACCAGATTAAAGTTTTAAAAAATTGTGGTGCTGCCATCTACTGTATATAAGGAGAAACCTTAATGTGACAACTATTATCTGTAACCACTTTCAGGAATTTAAGTTGATCTTAGTCAGAACTTTCACTTTTTTAGTTCAATCTAACCCTCCCTCAAGACTGCATCACACCACCCTGTCCTGGTTTATTTTCATATAACTGCACCTCCCATTGTGGTTTATGCCTTAGATTTGGGTATTTAGCAGACTGTAATTCAGGGCAACTTACAGTTTATATCTTGCTAACCGTTTATACAGCTGGATATTAATACTGACGCAAATCAGGTGCAGTATCTTGTTTAAGGGTACAAACGGCAGTGCCTCGGCTGAGAATTGAACCTACAGTTACAATTGCTCTCTAATTATGACACTACACTGCCAACTCCACACACTGTATAGCAAATGTCTAGTTTTGTGTCCTTGTCTTCAATACAATTAAATAATAATTCAAGAACTGGGTTGGAAATTGAGACAAAAATTCAACTCTGTTCAGCCTTCAGTTGCTCCCAATACCAATGCACATTTCGCTTGTAAAGCAGCATTATTCAGTTATACTCATATACATATGATTCATGGTTATGTCTTCCTCTGAACCAGGGGTAATAGAGAAATATTAATTTCATCTAAATCTGTAACCATCACTTCACTCAGACAGTGAGTGTTACAAAGAGAAGCTTACACCCATGGTATAAATCACGGGTTAGGAAATCAACGATTTGTGTTGTGAATTGTGCCAGTTTTATACCCAAAAGTCCAAATCCCGAAATAGACTGTCTATGAATGCTCAACACAAATCTCGGGCCCCAAGCGGCCACCGCGGGCTACTAAAAATGGGCAAAACTTAAATCAAGATGCGAGATCGCTTTCCGGAAGCCACTGAGAGGGCCGCCGAGTGTTCCGCGAATATTTTGAGGAGCCCAGCCTTTCCGGATCTTTCTTGGACGGGGAGGGGGCTGGTGGCGGTGGTGGGGACGGGGGTGGGGGTGTAGGGATTCAGGTTTCAGCCCATGCTTCTCACTCACTTCCTCCTGATAGGTTTAAACACTGTTGGTAACCTCAGACAGCAGCCTGCTAAAAGCGGTCTGTGATGTTCCTTGCCAGGGTGTCTTTTTACAAGGAAGCAAGCCTAGGTCTTAGACATCTCTTAGCAGAAAGCTGCACAGTTTCTAATCTCACGCTAGATGACAATTTTACCCTTCGATTGGCAAGGCCAATGTAATTCCTGGAACCTATACAAGCATTTATCGCTTCCGTTTCTCAGCAGTTAGATGCAAAGGTGTGATGGACTTTAAAACCATGTGTGGCTTTCATTAATTGGATGGACAACTCAAGTAAAATTCGTAGAGCCGATTACAAAATATTGTAACAAAGGTCACAACTCACTCTTGTCAAGTTTCTGAACCCCAATATTTATTATCCAGCATGTTAGGAAATTAATATCTTCATTTTCAATATTTATTGTAGGATTTCTTTAATAAAAATCATGGATACCTCTTTATTTCTATTGAACATCCTGTGCATACAGACACAAGAAAACACATTTAGTGGTCATTGAAAAATGTGCATGACTGAAACAAGCTAAAGGTGTTACATTGATTTGATATGTATACTCTGAAATGGAGCGAAATAAAAATTTCAGAATATCAGACGTAGGAATAGTACATAAAATGCAGAGGTAAAATAGCTTCTACATGAATACAGTGATCACTATCCAAGACTGCTTACTGTGTTTATTTGGCATAGGGCAAATAATTAATGCTAAATGCATGGATCTTGCTTTGGTGAGGTTGTGACCTTTCCTCCGGCATACTTCTGTCGTCTATGGAGGTAACAGGGTGACAATCTCTCAAATCCCTCAAAAGACTTAGCAAGTACATGGAGAGAACCCATGAGAATGTCACACAATATGTGCTGTACTTAGGTCCACGAGCGGCGCTGGTTCCATTTCAAAGGTATTCCGCAGCAAGGACGACGTTAATTTTGGCCGCAGTTGTTCGCATGGGAATCACGTCACCATATTTTTCACTGAGGAAAGCACACGGTTGAAAGGGGTGCCGTGCTGGAGAGTTCGCCTTGTGCCAGCCGTAACCTGCCACCCCGCTTTCAGACGAGGCACATGCCGCACTTTGGGGTTTGTCAGAATGGTGCCAGGCAACCGAAATCCCTCCGGCGGTCTCAGAGAGTATCACTGAACACCTGCCTCGTCTGCCGCGATCTTACTGCCATCTGCTGAAGTTCATCTCTGATTATAAGATGCCCCCCACCTCCCCATACACATTTTTTTCAGAGATTTTAATACGTTTTGAAAAATTATTAGATTTAACATGAACATTACATTGCAACTTCTGGAATGTCGTCAGTAAAACACATTTTTAAATTTTCATTTTAAATGTAGTTAATTACCATAGGTGGGTGCTCTAAGTGCTTTCTGAATTCAAATTTATACTGGATTAAAGTATAAGTATTGCTACTTGAAAGAAAATTGAATTAAGTGGAGGCAAAAGAAGCCATCCGTTGGTCCAGCCTACTAGTGCTGGCAAAATGAACTACCATGCTAATTTACATTCAAAACTGATCATAAAAGCAAAAAAGAAGTCAAATCTCCATGCAAACAGTTTTGTACACACATCAACAAATAACATGGGCTGGCACTTTGAAACTACAAAAAAAACTATGGTGAAAATAAACACATGCCTCCATAGAATAATCCAACTGTGTCTACACTCCACCATTTAGTCACAGAAATATTTGTAATATACTGTAATATGTTTCCAATGTAGTATAAAGATTAAAGAGCTGGCTGGGGCTTATAACATGAAGGTGACAGGCTCAATCTGCAGGTAAGACAATGCCATTGCTGGCTGGGCAAAGTACCCCATGTGAATTGCCTCAGTAAATATTAAGCTGTATGAATTGATACTTACATCCTTACTATTATTAAAAGTCATTATTATCAATACTATTATTGTTGGTACATATAAGTAGTACTACAGGTAAAAAGCTTCCATCAGAACTTTTCTCATTGATACCATCCAATAAACAGCATCTCAGTACTGCAAAGGTTAAATGCTGGAAAAAGGAAAGTAAAAAAAAAAAAACCCAAACCAGCGCACAGACCAAAACCACAGGGTAAACTGTGAGAGCAAACTGCAAAAATATTGGCTTACTGTCTGGAATGAGACAACAAAATAACATTGCAAAGACAGCCTCTCACCAGGATCCAAGAAAGGACTTCACACAGAATTAACTGTAAGTATTTAAGACAGGGTGATTTTAGTAACCTGACTGCCTCTCTGTTCTTTTCATTTAAATAATTTAATTTTATTTTTCTGCATTTCTGCGTGCTGTCTTGTCATAAACTGAGGTATTTTCATTGTGTCTTATGGTTGACAGAAAAATAGGCTACTTTTTGTTAAACAGGTATCTTAAAATACGTATCAGTAACAAGTGTTTAATATTTTATTACTCTGAAAAATATTTTAAAATCTGCATTCCGTTTATCGCTTAAGAAGCATAACCACTAAACTTTGATATTAACTATATTCAATACACTTAATGAATCCAAAGTTTACTGTGAGGATACAGAACAGCTTAGTTGTATATATCGTCTTAATGCTGATTTACACTGTAGCATCATAGTATTTCTAGCATCTTGGACCATGTATACTGTAATTTTCTCTGTGCCAGAGCCAATTTGGGGACACTCTCCGAAGGAGGATGTGCGATTGTCTGGGCTCTGTTTCAAGGGCGTGTAATTGTCTGCCTGGTCACAATAGCAAATTTTCTCTTGTTCTTTTTGCAATAGACATTTGGGTTATTTTGCATCTTAAATGTAACAGGGTCAGAATCCAGCAAAGGGAGTTTAGCTGATCATCAGAAATTGATCCGTTTCCACTTAGGAGGGCGTGTTATCGTAATCTGGACCATGATGCTCCTCATCTGTAGCCGTATTCAAAGAGGTAATTCATTTTTATAAGTTTGCAGACCAGTAAAAAAAAAAATAGGCAAGGCCTACATGGGGTCATTTAAAAAAGTACTGTCAATAAATGGTTCGAAAAAGTAGGTGTTGTCCATGGAATGCATAGTTTGCATGTTTGAGAATAACCTAAACCTAGGCTTCACTTTTCTATCCAAACACGTTTTCAAAGTTAGCCTTCAGACTCTGAGCTCTTGCTCTATTTGCTCTTTGTTTACTTTTTCCCATACTTGTAACATCCAAAAAGGAACTTGAGTTCACCTGCTAATTCATAACTCCACGTACAAAATGAATCCCCTCTCCTCTCTGAAAATAGATTTCTCCAGCATCTCAACGTTGGGCGCAGACAGATGACGCAGCATCTTCCCCGGGGGGTTAAAAAAACGTGGCAAACTAGCTGACTTTCATTGGGCTTGTTTTAGCCAAAGTCACTGAATTAGCCATTCGGTGCTGGAGCTCATTGGGTTTTATACAGGATGTGCTACATCTTATTACAGGGTTGACCAGTCCCGTAGATTCCGAGGTTATTCAGGACTTAAAAGCAAGCAGTCCTGAACTGAAGCCATGTTTATCACTGCTAATGAGCACTGTTGGGTGATGGACTCATTAAGGATACTGCTGTTATATCAGTCAGCAAGATATTGCTTCAATCAAGTACAATGGTTTAAGCTTGATTTGAAACAATCCAAGAATAGTAAACAATACAAGATGCAATAAAATTGGACTTCTGTTAAGTCAATCCCTCCATGAATGAATGAACTTATCAGTCTTTTTAAGTTGATATGCAGGCTTTAACTTATTTTTTTAGATCAAATTTGGAATGATTAGTATTATAGTGGAATATATGCTGCAGTGCAAATCATATTGAGACTGCAGTAATTCTGATTTTAGGAAACAAAGGACACTTTACTACTTAGCTCTCTGTATTGTCAATTAAGCTCAGATTCTATGGTAAACAGAGCTATGAATAACAACCAAACAGGTGAATGCTGATCTAGGGTCAGTTTTGCATTTTCACTTACAACAGACAAGGTTATGACACTTATGGAGTAAACTGAAGCCAGATCAGCACTTCTCTTCTGAGACGATTTGTAAAATACAGGCCCTCCTTTTCACATGGCAGTTCAGAGTCACCTTTGAGAATTTCTGATTGTCCCTGGCGTTTCCTCTCAGCAAAGTTGGAATTTATGTTCATTTGTTCCCCTTTCCTCTGGTTCAATTGACTTTTAAGTAAAAGAACTTTCCAGTTTAGCTGTCTGGTAATGTTTGCTTTAAGCATAGTAACTCTCCCTGTTTGTCCCCCAGGCCCAGGAATGCTAAGGTGTTTTAGCGTCTCCAAACTGTCAGGTGACTTGGAGCTGTTTCGTAGGGACTGTGCTCTGGCCCCAATAGGAGGCTTGGAAAGTGAGCAGATACTTCAGTCTCTGCAAACATTGTGTGCGTGTGCACGCATATGAAAGAGAAACATGCATGTGTGTGTGGTTGCATGTGTGTGAGTGAGTGAGTGTGTGAGAAAGGGTGTCTGTTTATTTGGGTGGCGTATTTCTTCCAGCCAAATTTCAGGTTATTTTGCTAAAAACTAATCACAGTTCTGATGATCTTGGCATGTCATTGAAAAAAAATACACAAAATAATTGGTGCTTTGACTACATCAATAAGGCCAGCTGGTTTCCAAATGAATTTTTTTCCACTGCACTCAGAGTTAAGATGGTACACACTTGCGGTTAATTCCATGAAAGTACAGCACTTCTGAATCAATTGTTTCTGTTACTCTGAGTAGCTTTAAGATGTCGAATTGTTATACTTGCAACATGTCTCAATGAATGATGTGAATGTATTTGGTTTTGACAAGGTTCATCTGTCTCTGCTATATTTTCTACTTTAGCTAAGTCAATCAGTTACTTCAGTGTGGGGTGCTTGCAATGGAAGCATTACTCATGAAAGAAACAACACTTTACATGGATATAAAGCTATTAAGACTATTAACAAGGGCCTTCACACTTTCGTTAAAGAATACAATGTGAACTTTGATATACAGATGGGCCAAATCACAAATTAAAAGACATTGAGACATTGTTATGTTGATAAAGTTGGTTGTTGTGCAGGAGGAGGTGATTTTCTGGCTCAGGACAGACTTGAAGTCCAAAGGGAAAGTGGCTATTAGTATGTTGTGTGGCTAGCTGTCATGTATGTACATGTGTGCTATGAAGTTTGATTAAAATTATTCTTACCTTATTGTACTGTGTTTTGTAGACCGTTTCACAGAACTGCCTTTACATCAGTTAAGTCACATGACTATTTTAAGGAGAATAGCATGATGGTGCAAATGAGAAACAAGAAATTATTTTTTTTACTGCTGTTCAGGTGTCATAGAATTCCTACCACAGTTACACAATTCAATCAAAACCTCCATACCACTAAAACACAAAGCTAATAGCTAAGTTCTTGCTTTGCTGATTGTAACCGTGAACTGACAACAATAATTTACCTTTTTTGAGCTGAATCAACCTGGTTAGTGATAAAATTAACTGAGAAAACTAATAGTGACATGGTCTTTTGTCTATGGTGTGGCAGGCCAAGACTTCTCTTAGCAGCTGAAGTGACAGAGGAGCTGGAATAAGGCGTGAGAGAAGGGACAACTAACAAAGAAAGACTCAACCTGATCAAATCTCTAACCTCAACAGGTGCTCATCTCGAGATATCAGCAGCCCCAGAACTGGACTGGTGAGTGTGCTTTGAGATGGATAGTTGGACTTCCAAGCTCTCCTTGATCAGCTCAAGATAGTCATCGATTCCATCATGCAATTCCCATGTAAGCAGGGTGTTACATGTGAATGTACAATTTTACAATGACCGATGGGTCACTCTAGCTAAATCACTCAAAAACTGTACACCTACTGTGTCTACCTTAGTAAAACTCAGCTCTGTAGTATTCTGCAGGGGACTTGGAGTATATTGGCTTATATCAGTGCTGTAACATTTTGGTGGCTGTCTCAGGTGAGGAATCTGGATTGGTGCAAAACCAAGTGTGTCAACTTTTTCCACTGCCTTGCTAAACACCTCCTGGAATTTCTCCTCACTTCTCCTGTTTTTGAGGGTGGTTTTGACACAGTCAACTGCAGCATTCATTCCTGAGATGGTGTGTGTCTGCTTCCGTTAATGACTTACTTAAGCTCCCTGTCACTTCAGCTGCCAAGAGATGGTCCAAGACAGTCTCGTCCTGCCGAGAGCGGTCCAGCAGGCAATTAGCCCATACACCTGTGGCTGAGGAAGGTGATTATATGTCTTCTAAGCTTCACAACACACTGGAACATTGGCTGAGAACTCCACTGACTGCTGTCTTTGATCACCCACCTTGTGGGACACTGATTTTCAGATTCCGCACCGTTCTGCTCCAGCTATACATTCAAAGACGGCCTTGAACTTTTCTAACTGGTTAGAAAAGTGTACATGCTTCCTGTTTAGATTCAGAAAGGGTACCTGTGGGATTAAGGACTATTGAGTAGTAGGCTGTACAATAAGCCTTTAAAATGTATTACGATAAATTTTGACATTTTGGTGATAATGATAATGTATCCTGATAAATTTGCGGTCTCAAGTCTGAATGACACGCGGTCAACTTTCAACAAATACAAACAGAAATTAAGTCAAACACATCATTCGGTTTACCGAAGGCAACTTCCTTTTTGGGATTAAATCATAAACATTGCCATCTGCAGCTTCACTTGTCCCACTCTCCATTTTCACTTGCAAGTTAACTTCTCCGCTGGCCGCAGACTAAGCCTACATAATTCTCATGACGCAATTCATATACAAATGTGTTTCTTGTAGTAACACAACTGAAAAATGTCATTTTGTAATCCTATCAACAACAATCTTTTTTTAAGCCTCCCCAAACCCTTGATGTTCCATGATGTTAGCTACTTTACCCCTCACTCCCACCCCAATATAGAAAGTGACTAAGGGCCATGAAAACATGAGCTGCCTGTGAAAATGCCTGGTAAATAAATATCACAGCTTCAGCCGGCTGTTTTTGCTTTTTTAACAGTCATTCAGCATTACATATTACAACATTTTCAATGATAACTATATTTGTTCTGCAAGAAGTATGCTATAAAAATCAGATATTTTCTTAGTTAAGTAAACTCTTTTCACAGTTGTTGGATAAAAATAACATATAGCAGAGTACAGACTTGTACATGGCACAACTGCATCATACGATAGCATAGTAACAGTCTAAATGTAAAATTTCTCACAGAACTTACATTACATTGTGACCTTGGTGTGCTGTCTGGAGAACTGGATGGAAGTCTGAAAGGGGAAGAGAGCACAAAGATAGCATAGGGTCGCATGTGCACACTAACACTCCCACTCGTAGTTGGCACTGGTATGGCCTGGACTTGATTTGGCACCAAGTACCATACGGTTTGTTTTCTTTTTCTCACGAATGTAACATTCTTCATTAGCGCGACATAGCCTTCAATTTATCGGAAAATGTAGTCTCACAAAAACCTGAGCAAAAGTAGATGTGCTGTGACTAGGTGCCTCTGCACGTTTGCTCTTCTGAGCCTTTGGTAGGAGAACAAGTAGAAAGTGGTTGGAATATACCCAAAGCGTTGCTGAAACAGGACAGTGTTTTTTTAAAAAAAAGATGTAGCATACACTGCTACCACAGTAGTTTACCAATTTAACAATTCATGAATAGGGGAACTGATCAACAACTAAATTAGCCATTAAAATGCAACAAGCACAATTTAGTATTTCCATTCATTATAGGGTCGCTACAATATTGTCAGCAGAAGGGGCACTATGATTGCTGTGATTATGACAGCTAACAAATAAAAGAAGCGCAGCTGAAGCAATTTTCTCTCTGCCTGATTTACAAAATTCATTATCAATATCAAGTAGCCTACAGTAACATGCAGATTTTAGAAATATCAAGGAACGAAGACATCACCAAAACATTCCACCACCTTCAAAGTCATTGCATTCAATATAAGAAATAACCTGCTGTCAACAACTTGCCCCAACAAATTCCCCCATAAAGGTATGCATTTTACACCAATACTTGACAGGGAATAAAATGAATACAGGTTCATTAAAACGGCATCTAATCAGTTGCCCCATCACAGCATGTGGTGAAGGCTTGAGAGAGTCAAAGCCAACGTTGGTCTCCTTCTATCTATGTGCTCTGACATCCTCTCTGATTATGTCAAAAAACCTTCTTACATAATGTGACATGTTTCTGACCTCAAGGGTTGGGGAGACCAGATCTGAAAGCCGGGTAGAGCAGGAGAGGAACATGTGTAAAAAAATTTTAATGTAAAAACCATAACCTTAGTTGTGTCATTTTCCTTTATTGGTATCCTTACATATAGCTACTACTATAGGAATGCAACCAAGACCATACGTAAAAGGTATTTTAATCTCCCGTTTAGAACTGACATTTTTTGGAAAATGTATGTCCAAGGAATGCAGGTTATTTATTCAATGTATATAACAATGGATTAACCCAGGGTTTGATTTGTATCACAGATCTTCACTCTGGTGTTCACTAATCCCTGTATGCACAGTTACAATTTTCCCTCTGATAAGAGACAGTTGCTAATTCACGGAGAAATGCGACTTAATTCAGTTCATTTAATATGAGGTCAGGCATCGGTTGGCGATGGAAATGCGTAAGTCTGAGTTCGGGAAGGCCCCTGGCTTGCATGGAGCTGAACTCATGATGCAAAGTCCCTGCTCACATGAATAATTCAACATTGTGTTTTTAACCACATTCCACAGAACTTCCTCTGTGATCAAAGAGACATGGAGAAAAGCAGCACAAAAGTCAGTAGATTCTATACTATATGCAATATCCTTTGTCCATGTCTAGTGATTGAATCGTGGACTGTTTCTGATACGGTGATTAATTAACAGAGCATAATCTACATCTACACTTCTGTCACTAACGTTAGTGGCTGTTGGAGACTTTTGCATTAAGATCAATATTGTTTGTCTGGAATGCAAATAGATAATCCAGATAAAATGTTTTCTTTGTCTTTGTTCCCTCCTTTTCAAAGTGACTCACTACTAATATTTAATTCAGGTTGACAGTCCTATAGAAAATCATCAAAAAAGATTCAGTTAAATGAAGCAACGTTCAAAGTATTCCTGGGGGAGTGAGTTTCAATGGCAGAGATGTGATAGTATCATTATTTAGATATTTAATAACATAGCCACAGTATCAATTTGTTGAAGGTTTTTTTCAACAAATAAAACCTTCAATAAAAATGAATTTAGATTTTTTTATATAGATTAACATTGAGTCTGGGTAAAAAGTTCTGGAACCCTGGAATGGTGAACTGCAAAGCTACCACTATTAAAAGTATGATTACTTCACAGCTTTGAAATGTTTTTCCTTTTTTATTTATTTATTTATTTGTTTATTTGTTTGTTTGTTTGTTTGTTTGTTTGTTTGTTTATTTATTTATTTATTTATTTATCATAGTTTTCTCAAAGATATTGACAAACCACAGAAAGGTAGGGAGCATTTGGACAAAAATTTTGACTAATTGATAAAGCCCGACTTGTTGCATTAAAGTCAGACAAATCAACCACTTATGACTCATCAAAGGTCTCCTTCAGCTTGTATTCAGAGCACCCTGTGTTATCCTACAAAATCTGAACTGTCATGCAACTGTTTTAACATTGGTATTCAGCACCATATTAAAATTCTGAATAAACTAAAATAGTACAAGTACATTGTTGATGACATAGATGGTTCATATTCAAACATATAAAGTTAAAACTGTAGTTATAGTAAAGTTTTGATAAAGTTTAAAGCTAAGTTATTATATAAAACTTACTACCACTGTTGAACTCTGTCAGAGCCATGATCACGCATCTGGACTAATTCTACCTGTCACCTTCTGCACTACATATAACATAGTATAATGTATACTTAGTGTTTACTATGGACATGTGGGTATATTATCCATATTGATATTATATATCATATTTTTGCAGTATTTTTTGCATCCTATTGCACATCCTATGTACATATTCATAGTATGTTATTTAAGGTATGTGTACATCTTGTTTATATCTTGTTTTGTTTTTATTCTCTCGACCTCAGCAATTTATTTATTTTTATTTTATTTTTTATTTTATTTTATATTATTTTTTATTCCATTTATCAGTATTGTATTAAAATTTACCGGACTGCTATGACAATCTAATTTCCCTTCGGGGATGAATAAAGTCATCTATCTATCTATCTATCTATCTATCTATCTATCTATCTATCTATCTAACAGTTTTCTCCTGTCTCTTCTGTTGAAATAACTATGTAACACATTTTAACTTTCCAATCAAGCCGTTGTTTTGCATTCCAGAATGGCTTGCATCAACATTTAACTCGTAAAACATACCAAACAACACATAGCTCCAAATATGTATACATTTTCAAATCTTATGAATATTTAATGGACAATTCACAATGAAAAGGTCCACATATACTGTGACCCAAATAAGTCCTCTACATATAATTTTTGTTTACTTTTGTCTTGCGGACCATTTTTATGCAGCCTGACATTTTAGTATTGAGGGTGGAAGTAACTAGGACTGGTGGAAATGCTAACTAGGCCTATCGATGAATAGAGCTATTTGTATGTAATTTTTTCTCACGGCCCCACAAGCCCAGCCCCCTCACAGGTCCTACCAATGTTTGTACGACTCATGGAGGGCCTTTGGCAGAGTCACACCCCAGAGCTTTTGAGTATTAGGGCTGGTGTTGCTATATTGTTATCCTGTTGGTGACAGCCAGCATAGGACCGCTTTTACGTAGCTGCTCTATATCGGGAGAGCGACTGCGTGCACACCTGTTTTGCCCTGTCACCACTTGCAGCTGCTGCCTGAAGCACTGGGTTTGACAAATTGTCCCTCATGAAAATGTAATATATTACAACGTTACAGTAAAAGATGAAACTCAAAGCATGAGCAGTGTACTTTTCCAGATAAATAACAATGTAATGTGCATCCAAAATATAGAAACTATTGTCACTTTCATCAAGCCAATGTAAATTTTGTAAGCAGTAATTTGTTTGTTGAGTACGTATTAACGAATTAATTTATTAGCATAGCTGTTTCCGTCCTTCTCGGAATGCTATCATTCAGTTTGCAATATGTAAACTTGGTCTGTTTCTTGTAGGATATTTGGCCTTTTCTTGGGAAGGGAAGCTTCCGGTTCTTCAAGAGATGAAAGAGGTAGAGAGCTGCTTTGCTCTCTGCACTCCAGAACTTCCAGAAAACGTTGATGATGTTTACATCTACTAATTAGGGAATTCATGGAGGTTTTTTAACTTCATCCAAGTGTTCATGAAACCGTATTTGAATCAGTTCAGCAGAGTGTATCAGGGGCATTTTCATATTGGAATATTGAAAAATCTCGAAGGAACAAGGTTTTCACCCGGTGTACCTGGACCCTTAAATGGCTTTGTGTTCCTTGGCCATAATGCTGAATGCAAATTCCAAATCAGCCCAATGACTCCCATGAGATGGCTGCCTATTCCTTAAAAGATCCACCAGCATAATGTTTGAGAACATTAAATTTGGGGTATGCCACTGTTCCTCTTGACGCATCAAATAATTTAGCTGTTTCTTTAACTGAGACACCTGCAATTTCAGCATCAGCTATTTGACCTCTCCCATATTATTATCGAAACACACACGTAAAACATTTAAAACATGTTTTATTACAGAAACATACCGATTATGCCAGTATTGACAAAAATATTGAACATACGCAGTGACTTCTTTTCATTTTAACTTCAAAAAAGTCATGAGTAATGTGTTTTTCTCACGATTTTTATCTACCTTCAGTACATGCTTAAAATGGAATCTATGAAGTACAAATAATTTACGTTTCCAAACAAATTAATTCTTTTCAGTTATATAAAGCGCAAATACGTATTTGGTTGCTTAAGAATAGTTTTACAGACCTGCGGGTTGATCCATATCAAATCAAGTGACTAAAAATAAAGACATAAATAGTTCCATACGAAAGGTCCATACGAAAACAGATTTTTACAAACAACATAAATCAGGCTCATATTTCAGCTCAGCATTTCACATTCCTACTAGTTCCATTTCCGTTTATGTTTTGACGGGTGGAAAAAGTCTGAAAGGTCACGTAGTTACGAAAGGGGTGTTCCCTGACAAGGGTCCCTGATACTCTCACAAGTCTGCACCTTAAAATGTCTTCTGGTGCTGCTTAAACTCTACGGTTATAACGGACTGTTGCTGCTAATTTATTAAAGAACGTCTGTCCGTCTATCGTACAAAGTCGTCACTTCTTCTCTGTTCTGAAGTTGTGAGTTACGGCTCAGACCCAATTAATCTCGAATAAGCGCGCAGCCTGCTTAAATCACCAAACCACTATCGAAAATGGCCTCTAGTTATAATGGACACATATCTGTGAAATGCTGTCCATTATAATAATTCCCTGTAGGGTGACAAATGCTGACTTCCCCTGTCCCATTCATAAGTAGACGCGATAAGATTTCATTTTCATGTTTGTATCATACTCTGCCACCCACACATTTGCTAAACAAAGTGAAACAGAGTGTATTAGCTCTCTTAACATTTCCTAGTCGTTCTGATATACTTTTCTATAACTCTTATATTTTCTTATCTTGCATGTGTATTCTGTGCGATTGTATGAATGGAGAGGCTGAGAGAGCACTGACTATAAATAGGCCGGGGGAAACCTTAAGCTGGACATGTGACCGCAGAGTGGCAACAGGGTGGGAGGGTGCTTGCAGGCAAAGAGCACCCTCTTCGCTCAGTAAGAGGGTCCCATAATTTCAGCGACAGAGTCGCACACACCGTAATTGAGGTTCCAGTGTGTGTTTTGACAGCCTATATCCGACCCCCTTCTTTTTCCCTGTCTCTCTCTGAATTGGCTTTGAAACGTTCATTAATGTTATCTGTGGAACAAGGAGACCGTAATCTCAGTTACTAATTACTGTCACAATGGATCTTCCATATTCTGAAGCCTTACACTAATTCAAGCCTACATGCATTATTTCAGAAAGAATGTATTTCTGTAGAACAGATAAATCTATTTAATTTAATTGCAGGATATGTAATTGTTGGAATTATAAATAATACATTACTGAACATCCCTTCAGTTATGTGCAAACTGAATAGCAGGAAAACTGTAGTTTTACTATTGTTAGATTCAGCAGGCCAAATACAAGATTCTATAAATAGAATGTACGATGTAGCAAATAAATTTTGAAAAATGCACAAGGAATTCACATGGTCGCTGTGTGGCATTCTTGAAACTACCAGATGAAGATATGATGTATTTATACATGTGAATTATTTTTATGTGAATGCATATTACTGCTTACCGGTCAGTACATTGTTATGTATGTTACAGACAATTTATATTGTTTGAAGATAGGATACACTGATGCCAGTGGAAGTAGAACGGCTCTTTGGGTGTATTTCCGAGCTGCCTCCAGCTTAAGTACACCTGCAAACTATCTGATTCTCAAGGGGGCTCCCAAACCCGAGACCCCCTGTCTGCATGCCACACACCGCATGCCATCCGTCAGGGGAGGATATTCCCCGCCACGAGGACCCGCTGTCAGTTTTTCGCGCTGTCAGCTCTTCTGGCCCTCTTCCCCCGCTGACAAGCAGTCACAGCCGGGCCCGTTCTCGCTCAAGGGTTCCCCCGTGCTGAAGGATAAGCCTCCTTCAATGGCGGACTCATCACCGCCGCACATGGGAACCGAGGCCCGACGCAAACCCCGCCCCGGCCGTTCTCCTATCCGCACTCTTCGGTGGGAGTGACTGGCCTCTGATATTTAAGTGCAGGCTGTCGTTGAGCGGCCCAGATGAAACTCGAAATGTTCTAGGGAAAACAATCGAGAGGATCGCTTGACAAGAGCTTCGAACTGCCATATTTTGCATCGTTTAAGCTCTGCAAGAGAACAAGCTTTGAGTAAAAGGGAGAGTATATTTTAAATAAAAATACTTTATGCTCATGAAAACTTTTGTTTTGCTTAATACAGTATAGGAATGTGCTTAACATAATGCGCTTAATGTACTTAAACAGACAGCTAGAAACCAAAATTTCTAGTTAAATATAAAACATATATACTGGATTAATGTTAATGCATTTTATAATTCCACAATACAGCATATGAATCTGCTTAAAGAGGCTTAATGTACCTAAACAAAGGCCTAGAACCCCAGAATTTTTTGACAGTTGAAGCTTTGCATGAGTGGCAACTATAGCTGAAAGGGTGAGAATATATATTTGCACGTTCACAGAAAAATACATATTTCTTTGCTTTGGTAAATTAAGGGTTGTTAAGTAAATTCTTATTCTATATTAAACAGAAAAAAGTGTCTTTATGCAGATTCCTACATTTTATCAAACAGAAATACAAAGGTTAAATGAGCATAAATGTTATTTGTAGACTATATGCGTATCCCTTATTCACTATTAGTACTCATGCAAAGCTTAAACAGTGAAAATGTTGAGCTGCTTTCTTGTTAAGTGTTTTAGAGTTTTCCTATCTCCTATGTGTCCATCATCTGGCTAAGGAGGTTCAACCTGCCCAATACCTCAACATGTTCATATGCCTAAAAAAATACACAATTGATCTTAACGGTACAACAAAGACTTAAATCATAAATATTTGCATCCAAGGGCCGCTGACATCACTGGCTGGCACTGGGAGGCATCCCATAATCACAGCCATAGAAATTTGAATCATTGAATCATCATTTACATGTACAGAGTCATGCATCATCCTGAGCACGTTAAGATGTAAAGCAGGGCTTTTAGCTCATAAAATTCAAATGTACACGCAAAAATGTTACAGGTTAGCATGGCCAGTACAATGCATTTTGTGCCCATGAGCTGCCTTTTGTACATGAAAATGTTACAGTTTACCAGAGACTACAATCATGTCAGTGGACAGCATTTGGTGATGGCAGATCCAATCACTGTTTGGTTGGAAGCTGATAGCTCTTGAGTAGTCTCAATTTGAACATTTTCAATGACAAAATTATTTGTCAGAGATCAAAAAATAGTGACATGTAATGGGTAGACAAAGGTAGTTAACAAGCTGTTCTTAAAAAGATGTTTTGGAAGATTTGATTTGGTTTGGGATCGGTTTCACAATTCATCAACAGGGTGGGCATAATTTCTGAATGTATAGTCAGCACATCTTGCACATTGTTCTTATTTCAGAGTTGTTGTAACCATGCAATGAAACATATTAAAGAAATGACAGGTGAATGGCCTTGTGTCTAAGGTTTCAACCTCATGGCTTGAGGTTGTAACTTTGACATTATTAATCTGAGTATGGTTTTTATCATCACCAAAAAATTTTGGAAGTGAATGTTCAAAAGACAATGAAGCATCAACTACTTCTGCACACTGTGTATTGCCTCACAAAAGTATGGGATACAACATTTGGGAAAATAGCTTCAGGGAAAGAAGAGAGATGTGAAAATGAGATGTGAAAACAAATGCAACTCCAATTTAGTCAGTGGAACAAATTTTTCAACAGTCTGAGTTGATGGAGTCGTTCCACTAATTAAATTGGAGGTAAGTTCATTTTCACATCTCATTTTGTATTATGATTGAAGTGAAATTGCCCAGGAATCCAGACTGGAAATAAAATTAACTCTCAAGCCAGTACAGGTTCAGAATCCTTTATTCTTTAGCTGCACCAGCAACATTGGGCCCCCAGGGAACCCTGCCTGCAGGAGTTTGCCACGTGGTATGTGGGTCCCCCTCTGATACTAGGGAGCATTCAGAATTAATCAATAGATTATGTAACAGATGATTGGTAGTCATGTGATGGATGTCTCGTGCTTGGCATGTTTTCCCCCTTTGCTTTGATTGTTGTTTGGTTCTTGTTAAGTCTTTCCTGTGTTGCACCATAACGTGATTAATATCGGGATGTTACTTGAGCAGAATACACTTTGCCTAACACTCTTCCTTGTCAGGCAACGTGCAACTAATCAGGCGCCTCTCTTTTGGCTTCTCGTCAACACATCTGCAAATAAGAATTGACATAAAATCACAATTGTTTTTTTCTCGTGCTGTCTCTGTGTATCTCCCTTACTCTTTCTCTAACTCATTCATAGGGCTTAAGGTCATCAGACTCACTCAGAATAGACTTTGGATTAATTGTTTTAAAGTAAACAAAAATGAAGTTCATGAGAAGAGCATGTTGACACAGCTGTAGTAACACGAGCGCGCAGACTTGTTTCCAACGATTAGTGAATCGGCTATTCGGTTTGAGTGTTTCATAGCAGAATTATGATCTATTTCCATGTATGAAGAGAGAGATATGTGCTTTGCAAAGGGAAGTCACACTGTGGTTATTGCAATGCTTTTTTTCGAGAACGATCCTAAAACATTCTTGCAAGTATCACTAATAGCTGTTAGGCTTAGGTGGATTTGCTTCTTGTAATATTGTCAAACTGTCTTTCTGCACATGGCATATAGTTCAAGCTGGTCAGGGTCATTGTTGCTCTTAGTTTTCAACCCTCACACTGAATGAAAGCTGAATTTGGCCAGGGCTAAAGAAATAGTAGACACAGGTATTTGTCTCCAGAGGGTCTCCACTCTCCAAAAAAACACCTGACCTCCAGCGTCTCTGCCTTCATTATGTTGACCTCGTCCACACAGTTGCTGTAGGCGTAGTTTGGTTTCAGTAATGCCAGCTCCGTCTGCAAATAGTGATGCATGGTTTCAGAGATGTTAAGGGGAGTTTTTGAAAATGTTCTATTTTTTCTGTTAAACCAAACTTTGCCAACATCTAGTGTAGCCACAAGTGTACTGATTACAGATAACATTATCAAGAATGAAATTGTACCAGTATCCAAAATTCCAATATCCAGTACTTAACCTGTCATTGACATCTTCTGACCCTTTGCAACCTCATCTTGAAGGCTCTTTGGTCCAACTCTGGGTAGCTCTATACCCAGAGTTCTGTACTCAGCTCTATATAGAATCATCCATCTCTCTTGTCTCCCTGAAGAATGGCTCTCTCAGCTGCAAGCACATGTGCTGTGTGATTCCATTGGACACTATTATAGACTTCAATCTAATCTCAACTATCTGCACTGTCTTTATCAGGCCAACACAAGTTTTCTTTTGTAGAACCAACCTCCCAATCCCCACACATAACACATATCTCTGGGCCACACATCATAAATCACAGTCCTCGCGAGCAGGCCTTCAGAAACCCAACCACTTGTTCTGGATCTCACTGTCTCCCCATGGCTCCATGAGCCAATGCTACTTTTTGTTTCTTTCTTTTATTTCTTTGAGTGATGCAAGCACATTCTTGTGCTGTGTGCATACCAGGAAGTTCACTCTTCCTCCCCAAACTTCTTTTCCCTCCTTTTTTCTTCTCCGTACCTTCCTCTCTGATTGGGCTTGTTTGTTTTTCTTAACAGGTTAATTATAAACATCGGTTCAGTGTCGTTCTGATTGGACATTCATTTTTTTTGTTTGGCCTTAGGATCATAGAGCCTCTAGCACTGGAGATGACTCCTTTACAGGAAATGGATTTAAACTTGTCAGACTTGCCAGACAAAGATTTCATCATTGATTGACCGAGTCCAGCAAGTGTCTGACAATGCTTGATGCTGAAATTGTCATATGGGGCACATTGCTTATGCAGCGTAGACCACAGGTGAGCCAGAGGCGGCCCCGCTCTCCAGATAGTCCGCATACACTGTGTACTGTTAAACATGTTAGCTAAACCATCATACATCTGTCCTCTCACTGTGAAATCAGTAGGTTCAGCCACAGGAAAACATTGGAGGCTACCTTAGCAATGCTTTCTTCAGTTGTAGATTCATACAACCCTATGCACTCTTCCATGGCCTCCAGGTCTTTACCTACATACAGAATGCCAGGTCAAAACTACCTCTATAGCAAAGATGTGACATGATTGCAAAGGGAGGGGAAGAGAATGGTATGGGCTGTCAGTGAGATGGGCACAGAACAACAATTTCTTGATGTTCACAGTCGAGGGACACTGCCTTAAGAGAATATAAAAACCAATGCTACAACAAACACATTTGAATTGAGACTGCAGTGTACTGAGTGTTTGATGGAAAATATTTTTGTTCATATTTTGTTTTTATTCTTTTTGAATCAGTCACAGTTTACTTGAAAAGACATGACCTTATATACATATTAAAACATTTTCACACATGCAAAAGAGCAGATCACCAGTGGTTGCAGGTTTTCTAATCTCCTCAACAACACTTAAGTCATGATTTTATAGTCAACTGAGAGAGAGTTAATCGGCCACCACTTCTGAAGGTCCTTCTGGACCCCCTCCTTTAGGCCAATGACCATTTGAGTTCATTGAGGCAGTGCACTACCTGGGCAGGATTCTTGGTGCTTGACTCCCTTCCCATGCTCCTCTCCCCTACCAGGTGTCTGTCTGGGCTGCCCAGGACAGCAGTCATGAGAGTCCTGTCCATGGGCTTTAAGTCATATAAGCCCTGGTAGAACTCCCTGGCCAACTCCCACACCTCAGCCAATTCAGACACCACGACAAGTGTGCTGTTATAAATAGAAGAGATGTCATTCCTCTTGGACTGAGCCTTGCGGAGGAAATACTGGGTACATTTCCCATCAACGCCCTGGAGGTTGAAGCGGAAGGTATAGTATTTTGCAAACCTCATGACAGAGGGTGTCAAGGTTGTGAGTTCTTTGCTTACCACCAGGAGGCTGTGTCTCTGTGACTGGCCCTCTGGGCTTTTGCCTTCCTTTGCCCGCTGGCGTGGAGGTAACGGGCCTTCAACTACATCACACAAGTCCCGGAGCCAGAAAGACGATAACTCATCTCAGATATTGCCTAAAGAATGCGAGACGCACAACTCATTCACAATAACTTTATCCATTCATTTTGTAGGTGTCCAGGAATGGTATTACATAGGACCTGGAATGACCATTAATCAAAGAATTATTATTTTGAAGTCACTCTCAATAATACAGAAAGTTCAAAAGCCAAAAGAACCCCTGTCCCAAGGAGTTGGACTTACATATAATATACACTAATGACCGCCTCCCGCCCCCCCCGACCCCCAAAATGTATGTGGGGCATGCCCAATGGATGCTGACTGGCATAAACAATTACTCCCTATGATCTATGTAATAAATCACTCATTTTAAAACATAGAAATTTTGTTTTTTATGAAAAGTATCAAAGCATAGTTTTTCAGTTGAGATGTAAATTTTGACCAATGTGTCAGTGTCGCGCTTTTTGTTCACATTATGATATGTGAAATAAATTATCAAATTTATAAAACACATTATATAAAACACTGATCCTGAGTACCTGCCTACTTGGGTACAGTGAAACTGAAAACATGGTAGGGTTAAAAAGGTTACGTTGAATTGCCTAAAAGTCTTTGTTTTAAAGTACCATTCTATTCTAAAAAAGTTTGCCACAGAAAATTAGCACACTTGTACAAAAAGATCAATGTTATTTACATAAACAATAAAAGTTAAAAACCATTGAACACTTGAACTTAAACAGCTCACTTGTCCCATGGTAATTCATGTTGGAACATACACTGGCATATACTTCAGCTCCCACACCCCAAAGTTAGTGTTTAACGTCATTAGTGAGCACTTTCTCCATTGCTGAAAGACATTCTGAGTTTATCCAAATACCAAAATGAGGTATAAAAGCAAACACCATCTCTCATTTGTCTTCCTCCAAATCTAGTTTTTCAAGACTGTTTATTTTAACAGTGTAGGAATGTAGATCATTGCCATCCAGCCAATATGGTACTCAATATTAGGCTATACTGAGAACGGGTGAATCTGAAAAGCCAGAATAACGTGTTTTCATGGGTTTTTTGGGGTTGATGGGAGTCTAGGTGTAATAATCCCACAAGCAAAATGGCTGGAGTTTAAAGGTTGACGGCTCAAGATGTTTTTTTTTTTCCATGTCACCACAGGCAGTCCATGGGAAAAAAGACATTCGCCTGCTGCTCTGGGAGAAATCCAGCTATTTTAAGAATTTACATCATGCGTTTATGCTTTGTCCCATAACTCTCTGCATTTCAGAACTCCCTAAAAGAGCTAAACTCAGCTGCAGTATTTACCACGGAGACATGCGCTCATGCCAGCAAAAAAACTTCTGATCACGTACATTAGCAATGTTTAAACAATAAAAAAGACCCTTGACGTATGCAGTGATGTTTATCGCTGACGTTTCTTTAGGTCACCGTGACATGTAGTTGTAGTTTTAACGACTGGCTTTCCGGAATCTCCGAATATCACAATCAAATTCCTGAATTACTTCAGACCATGCTTAATTTTCTGCTATACGTTTTTTTTTTTAGTATACATTTTTCAGTTTCATTTCTCAGGCGTTTACTTTTTGTGATGTTGCTGCCGTTTCACCTCATGTCCAGTTGTGTGCCAGTGTTAAAATATTGCAATCAAAGAGCTTTGAAAACCCAGCAATGGTAGTAATTAAGCTGCCTCCTGCTCAGGATCTTGTTGCACCAAGTTAAAATCGTTTCATAAATGTTGTACCCATGCTTTTGTCAGAGAGAAGAGACACTGTTAAATATTATTATATATCATTTGCATATTCATGATCATGAGTATTTATTCTATTTATTATCCTGATTTCATGCTGCCTCGGCCATTATAAACAAGCATGCAAAATGTAACCAAAATAAAAGGAAGTTTTCAATTCTTTGAAGCCTGTAATCTGATACTTGGTTATGTTACCATCTGCTACCTCTAAAATAAGTTTTAAGTTTCTCTGGTAAGACGAGAAAAACAATCATTTAGGGTGATGTCAAATTTAAATAGAAGATTGATTTAAAAAAATCTACATGAACATAGTGGTTGATTACCTGCTGCACAAATGTGTGAATATATACACTTGATTAATTTAAACCATATTCATTACAGACATTATGTAGCATTGTACTTGTTTCTTCTATGCATGCAGTAAGAATGTCTCAAAAATATGTGGAATAGGTAGGCCTATGTTAATTTAAATTACCTAAAAGCTGTACATAATTTTGTTTCGAGTTAAGCTTGTCCTGGAAGATAGCGTATATGTGCAAAAAGATAAGCCTCAATTTAAACAACAAAATGTAAAAGCAATTGACATTTAAAATGTAAAACATGGTTGTAAAACAAAGTTGTTTGGTTGAACATATCTTATTTTTAACAGATGCGTTACTTATTCCGTATGCTGTTCGACATAAACTCATGAAGTGCAGAACTAACTGATGGTGTGTGTCCGTGAGTATGTGTCTGTTTGTGTGTGCATGCGTGTGTGTGTGCACACACGCGAGTGCTCCCCGCTCACTTGGAGAGAGCGCCTGCACGTCAGCTCACTTGGGGAGGGTACTGCTGCTTAAAATGCTGTGAATGTGACAGCCAGCAGTCCAGACTGGCTGCCCGGGGAGGTGACGGTAGGAGCTGTGTTTCAACTACACTAGAAAATGTGAAGAAAATAACGCCCTGCGCAAAAGAGAGCAACAGTGGGAGGGCGTGCGAAAGACGGAGCAGTCGGCCACAAGTATTTGGATTACTTTTTTCTCCAAACGTTTTTGTCTAAATACAAACAAGGAGAGGGTGACACAGAAGGACCGCGGCGCAAGTGTCTGTTCCCATTAGGGCAGAAAAATGACCGTGGTGTCCGCAGAAAACCTGGACGAGACTGTGGTACTGACAGGCTTGTCCCAGGATGTGTATGACCCCGAACGCGCAGACCAGGAGTTCTGTGAGAGAGTGGTTATAAACATCTCCGGGTTGCGTTTTGAAACTCAACTGAAAACCCTGGCGCAGTTCCCCGCCACCTTGCTTGGGGACCCCCGGAAAAGGATGCGTTTCTTTGACCCTCTGCGAAATGAATACTTCTTTGACAGGAATCGACCAAGCTTCGATGCGATTCTATATTATTATCAGTCTGGGGGGCGTCTCCGCAGACCTGTTAACGTGCCGGTTGAGATATTCCTGGAGGAGATAAAATTTTATGAATTGGGAGACGAAGTCATTGAACATTTCAGGGATGATGAGGGGTTCATCAAAGAAGAGGACCAGCCTTTGCCAGATAATGAATTTCAGCGTCAGGTGTGGCTTTTGTTTGAATACCCCGATAGCTCCGGACCAGCCAGGGGAATAGCAATCGTTTCCGTTATGGTTATTTTGATATCAATTGTTATTTTCTGCCTGGAGACTTTGCCGGAGTTCCGGGAAGAAAGTAAGATACACGACGATCGCACTGCTCTGAACGGGACCGTTCGTATGAAGAAGCCAAATCCGTTCACAGACCCGTTCTTTATCGTGGAAACACTGTGTATTGTATGGTTTTCGTTTGAATTTATCGTGAGGTTTCTGTCGTGCCCTAGCAAGTCCGCCTTCTTTAAAAACTTAATGAACATTATCGACATAGTGGCGATTTTTCCTTATTTTATCACTCTGAGCTTGGAGCTAGCGCAGCACCAGGGAAACGGCCAGCAAGCAATGTCTTTGGCTATACTGAGAGTCATTCGCCTTGTGCGTGTTTTTAGGATTTTCAAGCTGTCAAGACACTCCAAGGGTCTCCAGATTTTAGGAAAAACTCTCCAAGCGAGTTTGAGGGAACTCGGACTACTTATTTTCTTCCTTTTCATCGGTGTCATCCTGTTTTCCAGTGCCGTTTATTTCGCAGAAACTGATGACCCAGACACGGGATTCAGCAGTATACCGGACGCTTTCTGGTGGGCGGTGGTATCCATGACTACCGTGGGATATGGAGACATGTGCCCGGTAACCATCGGTGGCAAAATCGTTGGATCTTTGTGCGCTATCGCCGGAGTGCTCACAATCGCGCTGCCTGTTCCGGTCATAGTTTCAAATTTCAACTATTTCTATCACAGGGAAACGGAGCACGAGGAGGAGATTGAGTACACTCACGTGACATGTGGTCGGCCCATGTACCCGAACTACATTAGTGATAGCAAGCCGTCTCTCAACAAGTCAGACTATACAGACACTGACGATTTCGATTTATTGAAATATGAAAACTGCAACCCACATAATGTGTACACGGGTAAACTGACTGATGTTTAAGTGTTAAGAGACTAAAACTGTGAGAAACGTCTCTGTGAGTCGAATATCTATATTTGGCATCTCTGCCTAAATACACTTGACAGTCTCTTGCAAATGACAAGTAAAGAGAAACAGTGGGCTCTCTGAAAAAATGGATAGTGAAGAGGTGGTCTGTTTCTCATTTTGTGCCCAATTAATTAAATGCATAAAATTAACATTAAACCGCTTATCAGCCATTGGAAAAACAAAAAAAGATAAACCTATCTAAAATGTGCCCCATTTCTCGTAGTAGCACTTTATTAATATATATTTGTATTGATATGTTATTATTAATAGGTTTGTCGTTAAGAAAGTTTACAAGTAACTTATGCATTTGGGGCAGAGCAAGAAAAATAACGATGGACCAACTAAAATAAACTCAGAAATGCACACGAAAGCGTCTTACTTGCGCGCAATGCCATTTGTGATACAAGGTCACTCAAAGAGTCAACATGGCCCGCCTTCTTTCAGCACATCTCTTTGCATCACCTATTTCCCATGACTTACGGTGCAGACAGTGTCCCACAAGTATTCGTTCGCAGAGGAAAGCTGAGTTGAACACATTCCTACAGCGACACTATTGTCTTAAAGTGGGGACGCCTTAGCCGTGGCACGCGAGTCAAGAACATCTATCATCATCACTAGGCTGCTGTGGCTATCTGGAATGCGAAACGTAGCCAGCGAACTCATACATCCTAATTTGTATTGGCAGGAGCCCGGCGTTGTCACATTTGGCAACGTTCCTGTTGCCGATATCGATTCTAAGCACTTTTAACACATTTGTGTTCCGGTCAACTGTGACGTTGCCTCATCTGAGCAATAATAATAGTCAGATTGGTGGCTTAGAACTTTGGATTCTTTATTCCTTTTGTTGTCCAAACAACAAAGGACTTACTGTGCAATAGTGAAACGCTATAAGTCACACAAAGCGTTGGGCTAACAAACAAAATCCAGTGATAGGCTCGTAATAAATAAAGAAAACAGCAAGCAATCAGGGGCAAGTATTGCTTTTGACGACTACGCAAAGTTCTGAAAATTTTAAATCTAGGATCGCCATCTTGTGGTTGGAAATGAAACATGCAATCCTCTCGGAAGACAGCAGCGTTTCCATAGTAACTTTCCAGACCGATACGTTTCTTTTAGAGATTCTGGACTGTTCCGATCTTAATGGACAAGTTGGTAAATGCATGGCTATGCAAGCAATTTTTCCATTACATTAACTAACGAAACAAAGACAAACTAATACCGGTATATGAATTATTGCGATAAAGCTTTGCTGGCCAACCAATAGAATGTCTGCCTTCTAGTAGAGCAGAACAGCACAATGTCCTTGAAGGATAGCATTCGAACTGAACAGGAATATTGGGAATTCTTGCTTCGCTAATCCAAGTGCCGGAACTCATCAAATACAACAACAAATCCGTTATCTGGAGCCCTTCTCTCTGCTTCAAGTGAAGGAAATACAAACATTTGTAAGACGTCTAACACTGGTACTGCACGCTGGGAAATCTAATTTGACTGGTTTCAGGATTTCAATACAGTTGCCCTAGGCTTAAAACCAGCATGTTCCCGAAGTCAAGGAATATAAAGAGAAGTCTTGGCAGTGATAACTGAAGATCTTGTTTTTTGACATCGTTGGATGGCATGGGACTGCTCGGACGACAGACAGGTCGCCCATTGAGGTGAGACTGTAAGTACCAAATCACGGTTAGTATTTTGTAAGGAATTGTATACGGAATCTCACAATTTTGCATTGAATTTAGAAAAATTATAGTTTTTGGAATCAGATACAGATTTCACATGTGTACTCCACCCGTTTCTGCTGTGAGCACATGTTGATAGCAGTGTTGGTCCAACCACACAAATATTGGCCATTGAAAACACATGTGGAAATATTAAATGATCATCAAGAAACGCAGATTTCGCTTCCACAGATCTATGCTTGCAACCGAGACCATCACTCCTAAATCGCTAAAACATTTGACTTGTGCAAACCCCGTGGTACACTCCACACAACACACAGTCAGATCAAACATTAACTTTTCACTGAATATTCGATTGCACCGAGTTGTTTTCCCCATATTCATTCATTCATTCATTCATTCATTCGGCTGGTTCTTTTCCACCTTTGCATTCAGACATGTATGAGCAAGTCACCATAAAAACCCTGTCGGTGCCTTGAAATCCTATATATCGCAGCCCGCAGGTGGAAAGTTGAGTTGCACAACAATCCCGGTCTAAAAATTGACACGCCAGAAAAAGTGCGAGTATTTTTGGCGATAAATGTCAGTTTTCTGACATCCTCCTAAAACGGTTTCCCACGTGCAACGATGCACAGTATGTTCTTGCATGTACCTGTATGTAGCGGTTCTGTTCTGCTGAGACAATTTGCAGGCATTACTTTTTCAGCTGGTTCCTTGAACTCCCACATAACAGCTTTTTGCTTGTTTAATGAGTATTCCTTCCGTAAAAGGAAGTGAGTCTGGCCTTTCAAGTAAGGCTGTGATGCCTTCATATTGTTTGATGTTTCAGTTTAGTGAGATCACCACAAAGGCAAGGAGTACTTGGAAGGTGTAGGAAGCTTGTGATCTCTCAGGTCAGGAGCACAGATCACCTGTAGGGAAGGTAATGCATGACTGACCCGCCCATTGTTAGTTTGGGGTCCATCCTATCTCCTGTCATGTATTTCGAATGCAAAAGCGGTGATATCGATCTGCTGATGGCCATGGACACTTGCGCTCCTATCCCTAGAACTCCAGCAGTGTCATCTCCTCTGTTCCTTAGTGTTTTTTTTTTTTTTTCAGTTAAAATCATTTGAACACAAGCATTTACGTACTCATTATGGGATGTAGTTTCCGTGAGTTGGTGGTAAATTATTTTTGCCCATTGCTCCTATGACAGCACTGGGTTGAACTTACTCTTCAGGCATGTGTTTTTCAGTTCAGTTTATTTGCTGCAAAGACCTGTCTTGTCTTGTAGCTGTAAATTCATGTGGTACTGTCTTGCCCTCTGCCTGCCCTTAAAAGTGTTGGATAACATCACATTCCATTTTGACTGGATTAAAACAAACATTCCACAAAGTGTGGCCCAAACACTGACCTAAAGCACATGAGATTTATGCAGTAATTATTTATTTGCATAATTATTTACATTGTAACATCACTGTCTTGATGCTTAGACTGAAGCTAGTCTCGGCAAGCTATGGAAGAATTAATCACGTCATTTATAAGAAATATAAAGCCCATCTGGACAAATAGTTTGGAAACAGCCTTCGATTAATTGTAGAATATAAACTATGTAATAACGACAATATATTTTGTTAACTGTCTAAACCTTTACCTTGTAAAACTGCAGACAAATTTTACAGTACAGCACAGATTCCATTCATTTTTAAGGGGCACTGTGTCATACTACCTTTTCTTTTTGTCTGTATATAGCAATTAGGTTTGCTGCTCTCCGGCCAGTAGCTCTAAATCACTTTGCTGAGAGTTCAAATAATGAACATAAGTGGATGCATTAGCTCTCACTTTATCCGGACTTACCCCTTGCACATCTTGAATTTCAACCACATGCACCAGACACCAGACCCCCCCCTCCTTCCCCCTTCCCCCACTGTAAGCTTTGTGACTGACATTGTAGATGCTGGACCGAGATAATGCCATATCTGCCGCAAAGTGGACCTTATGCAATAATGTACCAAGCAGAGGCACAAAAATGTGTGATTTTACTGATATCCATATCATGACTTGATTACTGTGCAGGCTTTCCTGTTTGCTGTTGTTAAATGGTGAAAGATGCAGCTACAGCGAATTATGATTTCAGGCTTTGTTTTGGATCGTTTATTTATTTATGTTATAGGGACAGATACATCTTAACGGATTATTGTAGCATATGCTAATTTCCAATACTTTTCCTTAGATGGGCTTTTCAAACACAAACATACAATGTTGAAGGAGTCATTATACATACATTATGACAACACTTTAATGACACTTTCATTATTAAAGAGAAGGAGAAAAGTAGTTCAAAGTACTGTGTAGTATTTTGTCTTGAAAAAGGAAAATTGTCATTTTTATGTATGGGAGCAGTTGCCATAGGAACTCTAATAATTCCAAAATATGTGCCAATCTGCATAACCATTGGAACTTTGGTATTCATTGGTATTTTACTTGGCCTTAATCCTTTGTTCTACAAGGTTAGTCTAATTAAAACGAGGTTCATCTTTTTTGCACATATCCAGGGCAGAAATAAACTCAAAATAAAATTGTGTTTGACCACACTTATTTTAGGTACATCAGCACCATCTGCAAATCACAAATACTGGGGCATTTCATCCAGCATACCTTTCTGGAGGGTGAAATTGGTGAAGAAAGAACTGTGACACAACATAATGGCATATACACCGATGAGCCAAAACATTATGACCACCTGCCTAATATGCTGTTGGTCCTCTGCATGCCGCCAAAACATGCATGGACTCTACAAGACCTCTGAAGTTGCCTTGTGGTATCTGGCACCAAGATGTTAGCAGCAGATCCTTTAAGTCCTGTAAGTTGTGAGGTGGAGCCATCACAGATCGACCTGTCATTCCAGCACATTCCACAGATGCTCGATTGGATTGAGATCTGAGGAATTTGGAGGCCAGGGCAGCACTTGAATGCTCCGTCATGTTCCTCAAACCATTCCCGAACAATATGTGCAGTGTGGCAGGGCGCATCGTCCTGCTGAAAGAGGCCACTGCCTACCTGAAATACCATTGCCATGAAGGGGTGTACCTGGTATGCAACAATGTTTAGGTTGGTGACACGTGTCAAACGGACGTCTACATGAATGCCCAGACCCAGGGGTTCCTAGCAGAACATTGCCCAGAGCATCACACTACCTCCACCGGTTTGTTTTCTTCCCACAGTGCATCCTGGTGCCATCACTTTCCCAGGGAAACTGTGCACACGTCCAACCCATTGTAGGCACTTTTGACGGTGGACAGGGTTTAGCATGGGCACTCATGGCTGGTCTGCGGCTATGCTGTCCCATACACAGCAGGGTGTGATGCACTGTGAGTTGTAACACATTCCTTCGGTGACCATCATTAAAGTTTTCTGCAGCTTGTGCCACAGTAGCCCTTCTGTCTGGTTTGGACCAGACGGTATAGGCCTCCTTACCTTTATACATCAATGAGCCTTGGGCACCCAGCACCCTGTCACCAGTTCATGGTTTGTCCCACCTTGGACCACTGTCAATAGGTGCTCTTTATGCATGCCCAGTTCTCCCATACCCAACACGTTGATTTTGAGAACCAACTATTCACTTACCGACTAATATATCCTAGATAGCATTATTCGCTTCATCTGTAAGTGGGCATAATTTTTGGCTTATCAATGTAGTTTGCCATGTACTCACACATGTATGCATACACACACTTACATACATGTACCCCATATGAGATCTTTCTTTTATACAATGTTTACATCAATGCTGGTTTTATATTGAGATAATCAATCATTTGTTTGAGATAATTTTTCGCTAATCTCCCCACTGGACCCCATTACATATGTGCACATAAATCAAAGAATTTAATGACAATGTAAAAAATAAGTGTTCGATGTAGAGGGGTGGACATATAGAACATTTATTAAATGCATAAACGTGCTGTATATCCGTAAACAATGTGCAATAGTGACAGGAGTATCTTTAAATAGGCAAAGGAATAGAAATCAATAAACCCGGAGACGTGGATCCCAACAAGGGCAAGTCTCGTTTTTATTGCCATTCTCCTTCATTTCAGTACATAAAACAAAATCTTCTCCTTCTTGAGAAACCGTTCATAAATCAACTTCCTGTGACCGGACAGTATTTATTCTTAATGTAAAAGGCACAGGTCAGGGGAAGTTGAGATATTTGTAACAGCAACAAGAGATGCATATATCTAGCTACCCCCTGTGGCCACCTCAGTTCCATTTTCCTTCGCACTCATAATTTATCCTGGGTGGGGTTAACACAGATGCATTCTTGGAACGGAGAGTATGCAATGGCATGTATGTAGGTAAAGTCCCAAAATGTCCCCCTTAAAAACTCATCTCTGGTCAATAACAACCTGTGTCATCAGTTGTTTTTTTATTTGGTAAGTTTAAATATTTAGCAAGGAGTTCAGAATTAAACATTATTGAATTGGAATGAATGTTCAATGAGCCAACCTGCTAGGGCTATAACCACGAAACGGGCCTATAGCACTCTGAATAAAGGGAATTGCTGAATGAAGTCCAGAGAGTTTGGAAGCTGGCTGCATTTCACTATTGCCAATAGGTTACTAGCAGTGTCATCTGAGTTTGTTATGTCAGTTATTTGGTCTTTGTTATTTTCATAATATTTTCTTTTCTTTTTAACCATTTTAGTGTAGGTTCTGAAAATGATAAAGGTAATTGGACTAAAAAACTATTTTCAGAATGTGATTTAAAATAATAGAGGGTTTGGGCTGTAGAGTTTTTTGCCCATTGGGCAATAGAGTTTGTTGCCCATTAGCCAAGTCTGGTTCATTTTCAAAGCACACATTACTTCCTTATGTTTTTCCGTCATTTACACAAATAGCAAGGACTCCTACCATTGTTCCCCTATAATTATTTTTACAATGTTGCTGTGCAATTTACATAGACTACAGGTCACTTGGGACTATATCTAGAAACCACCAATACAAGCAATGTTAGCTCTTAAGACTATTGTCTCTCTCACAGCTATTTACCAAACCATGTGTATACAACAATCATCTAGCTACAGTCAAGAACCTGAATTACCTCATGGTCAATTACCATATTAGAATATGAGGAAGAGACTGCGCAGTTTAGACACCCCTAAAATAGGCTATTCAAGATGGCACTTAAGAGTACATCGTCATTTTCAAAGCTGAAATTCCCACATATAACATGTATAGCGGATATTTTAGTTAAGTAAACTTTTATTATGTTTTTTGCAGAAAGATAGGCAGTCAAGTCAGGTCAGTGATATTATGCCAGTGATCAACTTAGCACTGAGTGGTATGTGAAGGCCTGTGTGTGTGTGTGTGTGTGTGTGTGTGTGTGTGTGTGTGTGTGTGTGTGTGTGTGTGTGTGTGTGTGTGTGTGTGTGTGTGTGTGTGTGTGTGTGTGTGTGTGTGTGTGGTAATGGATACCAGCTTAAGAGGTGAATGCAATATGATAGTGTAAGATGAAGAGACTGGGCCATGCGTATCTTAGCAGGAAGTTCAATTTATTTTGCATTACATTACTGTTGCATTAGTTCCACCCAGCAACCTGCCAGGTGCCCAAAGACTGCCAGTTTCCCATCAGTGATTTAAATGCCTGGGAACTGCAGTTGCTCTCTGGTGGCGATCTGTCGGGTGTAAAACACTCACTGGCTCACAGTTTGTTACTTCCACTTTTCTGGTCTGTTGATGTGGAAGCAGGTCCTAGTATCCCAGCAATAACTAGAGAGACACAACTAGTTCTTCCAGATTTTGGAGGATAAAAAGATGGCATGGAATTACCAGTGCTCAGTACTTACAGAATTGTAATGCCCTGAAACATGCTTGAAATACTGGTATATTGTGAAGATAATTGCAATATATTTACTGTATACTGCAATGCCTACAGGTTCTGTTAGGGAGCTTTGCATCAGAGCTCAGAATGAAAGCACAGCCTAGAATTTCTTGAACCAATGTTGTGATATCAATCACTGTCAACAATGTTGCATTATCCAAATCTTTATTAACATATATTTCTTGGTTGGGACTGTTATAGGAGATTTCTGGAGAGCACATTTTAAAGGTTTCTGTCATTTATATCATACATAGAGTCTCTCATAGCTTACATGTTATTGAGACATCCATAAAGAAGAAATATTTGTGTATGGTATCCAGAAGATTTTATGGATTATATGTTTGTGAGATACATCGTGATTTAACATTTGTCAGGATATATTTTGAATATCTTCAACCTTCAATGCATCGTCAAAGATCATTTTTTTATCATATCAAAACAATGTCAAGATACCCATGGAGTCTGCTTTCAGCTTGTATATGTGCAAGACCTAGACCACTGTTCTCTTTTGGTTTGCAGGAGACGAGGAAGGACAAGGATGGGCGGAGTTGCTTCTGTTTCTCAGCTTCAAAAAGAAAAAAAAAATCGCAACCCGCAAGAGATAAAAACCAAACAAACAATCAAAGGAAACAATGGTTTCATGCTGGAGAGATCTTTCAAAGGCTTCCTCTCACGGGAAAGAAGAAACTTCTATCATGAAACGACACAAAAAATGATAAACGCGGCCTCTTTCCTCCCTGGCACAAAAAGACAGAGAGGAACGTGTCAGACATAATTCTCGTATAACTTCTGTGAGATGCCTTTGACATGGGAATTGAACTCACGAGGACGTTTGCTCAAACGTGAATGGACAACACTGTTGAATCAACAGACGGTTGACCGCCAAATCAATGACTTATAGGAAGTAGCGTACCAAGGTTTCAGACTGTTACTTGAATTGCCCACAGTTTTTTATTGTATGTGAAATCATAACTGTTTTCAGGATGGCCTTTATCTGAGCAATGAAATGCTCCTCTTAATCTAGATAAACCAAGTGTGCACTCAAACAGATTTATCTACTTTGTTAGAATACTGTTTGCTTTACCGAAACATGCAATGCATGTTCGAAAGCATTTCAGCGGATGACGATAATGTGTGTTTTTGTCCTGTGTTGACAGCTGAAAAGTGCTCCGATGCCAATAGTCTACTCCGTGGGAACAACTGATAGCTCACTGATAATATACTGTATCAGGTATGACACTGCTCAACTAGTGAGGCTAATGTGATCAAAGCTATATTTTTTTATGCATTGTATATGTTTTATATAAAGTGATCGGTTAAACTGGTGATTTATTTTTTTTTTAGTTGTAGCATTTTTGCTGGATGACTGTGCTTCATTTGATGGAAACAAAGGATGTGTGTGTTTTGTATGTATGTGATTGTTGGAGATAGGGGGTGGGTATGGGAAGATTTAAATGGCTAATAGCTACATTTTAATCCTTTTCCTCAATAGAATGCTAATGCATAGACATGCAGGGTTTTGATGTTTCATGTGTATTATTATTATTATTATTATTATTATTATTATTATTATTATTATTATTATTATTATTATTATTATTATTATTATTATTATGCTGTAGCTTTTAGAGTTATCTACCTCATTGGCCAAATGTCCATCTTTTGCCTCTACTTGTCAAATCGCACTTGTCAAATAATACTTCTAGTCGCCACTGCTACTTGCTGACATTACTGACGATATTTTTTCAAACTGTTGTTCGTTAATGTGGCATTATTGTTGACATGTCAGTTTTACTGTTTCATGATGAACAGATATGTTTACAGTCTGTAAACCACAGGTTCAAATCTCTAACCCCAGAACTACGAACCGTTACAGCTACATGCATTGGCCATATTTAAGTAAAAATCTGTTGATAGAAAAACTTGATTGTATCCCAAAAATATTCCAATTATCCTGGAATAGTGTTGCATTATATGTCCAGTAGGTAACATTTGCAATTATATTATAAATTGAAAACAAAAGGGCAACTGGGACTTTTGTTTGAATGGTCAATAGTCCATAGCAATAGCATACATTGAAAATACATTACATTGCATACGTGGCGTAGCTATTAAATAATGAGACTGGGCTGATCTAAGTTGAACCACAGCGCACATGTGCCAACCACATGGTATACACTGACCAGTGGGCATGAACAAACAAACCCTGAAAGTTTCAATCTGCTTGTATCTTTCAGTTCGCTGTTACGCATCTCTTGAAGTAGACGTGTTTTTCTGACATGTCATAACAATGGTCAGTTAAAAAATCAAGCAACACACCAATTTAAATTTTTGGTGAAATTGAACAAAATGGCGACTGAATCTTCTGTTTTCTTCATTAAAATTGAATTAGAGCATTAGTCTCATTATTTAACTGCCACATCTCGTATATTGAAACTGGTATTTTCTCAACACATGTTTATGCAGCTCTGCCATGTCCCTCTGAAACAGGAAACTGGATGTGTCATATAACTTACGGTTAATGGGACAAACCATTGCAACCGCCCATTGAAGCAGGTTATTGCAGAAGATTGAATTAACATATTAACAAGGCTGATTGACCTCATAAAAACCATTACAAACTCACACATACAGTACTTGGGAAATGGGTGATTACATACACAATTATCTTAAACATTACATACTGAGCAGGTGTATAAAAACCAACATGTATACATGTGGTGTACATATATTTTAACTATATAGGGTTGATTTGTATACCTCAACACAAAACACACACAGACAATATATCCCTTTAACAACACAATGCCTTTAAGAAATATTGTCAATTTATTTATTTTAGATAGAGACTGAATATGATTTACATCCTCAAATCTGCAAAAAATAAAATCCCATACTGTTAACATTGCTTATACTAGACAAAAGGCAAATAACTGCCTATTGATTTTCAAATAAACCGTATGAAATGTTGAGCCATCAATGTCTTAATAATCTGGATATGACTGGTAAAATCAGAAAAGTACTGTATTCTGTTTGTATGTAATAATACATTATATTCCCCGAAATGAAACCATTTGTAAACAAAAAGCTATTAAATAAAAATCAAAGTATATAATACACAAAAACATGATCAAACTCTCATTATGGAATCTCTTCATCTTTTACATTTTCTATAGAAATTATTTTTCTGTACAGACTGAGTGATTAAATAGCATTTTTATTCTTGCTTATTAAATCATTAATTTATAATTGAATGTACAAGTTTTCCTTGGCATGTCATTTGAATTCCTCTTGAAAGTAACTTCTTTTTCCTGCTCTCCTTATCATGTTTTTTTACATGTTTTCCTTTGTACAAGAATGCCACCCAACTTTGGGCTTGCTGCTTGCTAGTAACCGATAGTCAATTACTGCTCTTTACTTATTAGAATATAGTGTAGGTGGAACTCTAATCTGACCAATCAGAGCACCTTACTGGTGGAACTCCAATCAGTCAAATCAGGATATAACTCCATTCTGACTAATCAGAATATCATGTAGGCAGATCTCCACTGTGAAGTGTCTTTTCAGAGCAGTAAAATTCTATGGAGGCTGTGTAATACGTGTAGATATGGACAAACTTGCAGGCAGTCTGTGCAAAAAGGTCAATCCTTACTCTTCAGATGTTGCCAGAGAATTAAGACTAAATGATAATTCAACCCAAGCCATATTCTTCACACAGTGGGCTGGAAGTTGTTTTGATATAGTTCAACCTTTTGCCAAACTAAGATGTTTTATGAATAAGAGAAAATTGAAGATAATTAAGTAATCATCCAACACACAAGGATATTCAATATCATGTATCAACACAAAGTTATTTATAGGCACCGGGTTTGTGGTTGGCAGGCAGCTATTTAAGCCTTTGTGCGTCAGTTAGCAATACAGAAGGAGGGAGAAGCAGTTTGTCGTTCGTAACTGAGAGCTCTTTCGTTGTCCCCAACAGGGAGGATCACCCTCGTGTTTGCTTTTGTGGCCTCAGTCAGAACATGGTTCTTAGGGCTTTCGTTCTTCTTTGGGCTTTCATTCTCAAGACAGGAAGAAATGTAAACCAAATATTTACCATTCATGGTTATATAGATTATATACTGGTTATATGAAACCACTCATGGTTATATAGGCAGCCAATGGAAAACCAGAGTAAATAAAGGGTAATTTAGATGATTAATATGTACCATTGCATTTGAAAAAAAAGGTCCTTCAAACCACTCTTCTTGTGTGACAGTTTTGTATTTGCCTTTGCCTGTCATTAAAGTATACCCCAGGTAAACTGTTCTTTCTGTGACAGAAGTAGAACTCAAATGGGTCGTTGGCTGCCATAGCTAATCTGTGATAAGGTAGTATGAGTTGTGGACTCTGATACGCCTCTTTCAGATGCACAGTTGTAATGTTAGCTGTCTTCAGATGCTGTTAGCTGACTGTAGCCAAGCTGTTGCTCCACACCAGTCATGTCAGTCTCCATTCAGCCTCCTTTTTCAAAAGTCTTTCCAATCACATAACTGTTTACAGTAGTTTTTCTTCACAAATTCACAGTACAGGCTATTTGTGTGTTTATTTCTGGGTTAAAATCGATTTAAGGAACCAGGAAATTATTTAATCTAAATAAAACTGTTATTTTACACCCTGCCACATGTTGACTTGAGAACACATCCCTATAGGAAACATTTCAGCAAATGTGTTAGCATTAGAAACACGCATTGCAAATGGTACCTCAAATGTTGCAAAAGTGCGTATCACCAGTACATTAGAGATAGCACAAAACCACGCAGATATCATTAAAATAAACTTGTTATTAACTCTACAGTGTAAGAAAATACTGTAACGAAATACACAAATACTGCAATGTAAACCTGTTTTTAAAATAATGCACCACTAGTTGTGTCGTTAAGTTGCCTAGCAACATAACATCACAAAACAATAACCACATCCTAAAACAGTTCATTTCATTCATATTATTTCAAAAGTACACAACGCGTTATGTTGTCATTCATAAAATATGTTGTTGTGTAGTTGCCTAATGCTGTTTATGATGGTGTGTGTGTATTTAATTGAATGCATGTGCCATGTGAACGATTGCCCTTTTGCTACACATTTCAAATCTGACATTTTTTTCAATGGGCGCAGTGAGAGAACATCCTTATTATATGCGGCAGTCCATTATATAAGAACTCTATTTCTGGAAATCCTGTAGCATGCTAACGGAGTACACGTGATGAGCGCCAAAATAACGTTTATTATCGTCATATACTATGTCGTTGACGTGCGGTGAAAGAAGCGCTACTCTTTATTTTATGAGATGTACAGAAATTTCTTTTAATAAATATCTAGCCTATTTATATCACACAGACAGTTGCGTCTAATCATGCATACGCATTTGCGCGTGCAGTATTAGTGCATAAAGCGCAGCCGACTGTGATGAATGCCATTAGCAGCAGGGAAGTAAACGTATAGTAATAAGCCAATTACAAAGACCCGAAGGGAATCCCCCATGCGGTTGACATTGACCAAGGAGCTGCGACGCTCTTCAGATTTCTTCGGTGCTATTTTTAGAAAATGCTATTTTCCCTGGAGAGAATCTGAAATCTATTTTGAGACTCCCCACAAATCAAACCATTTTACAGTCTGAGGGGTTTTGTCCTGTGTAAAATAAATAGCATGTTCATATCACCGACAGACCACCATGCGCTCCAATTTAAAACAAATTAAATTTAAGATAAACCTCTCGGTTAAAAAAAAACAGTCATTTGTAATACAAAGGCTCGTCCGCGTGCATGCGCAGCGTATGTAGCACCTCCCAGTCTTGAAATTTTAAAGATGGTAACGCCCATGAATCGCATTCATCGCGTACATAAAAAGAATACTGCAATTAGATGAGCGTCCTGAAAAAGGAATAAAAATACAAACAAGAGGGTATTTTTGTATCCCCTCACGTCTCTCAAGGGAAACGGGGAAAGTCCATTTGAACACCCCTGGAGTTGACATTTTGCCTGTGCGCTTCCCAGTGCCTACATTTCTATGCATGCAGTCAAGAATAGGATTCCTAGTTCAATTTATGCACTTACGTGTTGTCTACGGTAACATGGAGGCTGAACAGCCAGCATGAATTCAGATACCCTCAAAGATTCAAACAGTCAAAGTTTGTCTTCAATCATACATGTTGTAATAATCTGTATTGGTAATTGTGGTTTTATTTATGTCAATCTCAAATAATGGGGGAACTATTAAGCTGACTTACTAAATTAGCGGTATAACTTCGGTGAATATACTGATATACAAATGTTTGATTTTTACTGTATAGGCAGGTTTATTTTACTGTCATTAAGTGATATTGAGTAATTTGAACAAATTAGACTCTGGAGAGTATGTAAATACTGCCTATAGGTTGTGTGTGTGTGTGCGTGCGTGCGTGTGTGTGTGTGTGTGTGTGTGTTTTTCAGATTCATTCTCTCCAGAGCATTCTCTCTTATGCTCAGCTGTGCTGTTTGGCAAAATCAGGTCAATGGTTTGAAGGGTACAACCGAGACTCCTTAGCTCTTGAAAGATGTTAGCTACAAAATGGCAAAATGCACAAAAGTCTGCTTCCTCCCTCTCATGACTTATCTAAACCACAAATATCTACCTAACTGAGACTATTTTGAGTCATTCCTGACCACTAAAAGTATGGAATCTTGAATAAAAATGTTACAGATGTAAAATGACTTGCAGGCCTATTGCTGGCAGAATCTGCCATTCCTGACAATGCAAGCTGGCAGTTTTACAAGAGCATATTTTACATTGGGCTCCCACATCCCCATCATGCCATTGGATGTGGTAAATCAACCAATGGACATAGGTGCAGTATGACCACTGTTGTATTTAAAACCAGATTTAAGGGTTATAGGCACAGGCAGGCAGTGAATCTACATGTCAATGACTTTTTTCCGGCATAGGAAGCTCATGTACTTCACAGGTTTTGCATCAAGCCAGAGAGAGCTTTCGGATCTGTGATCCCAGCATGCAAGGTAATCCTGTTTACTAGACATCTTGACTCCACAGGATAACAAGAGAAGAATTTTTCTTTGCCATTACCTCTTTTCTTGTTCTCCTTGATCATTTCTTTGCCTTCTCAGTCTTTCTCAAGCTTGTTTTGACAGATGGCTACTTTTCTAGCTCTGATCTCTTGTTATCTCGTCAGAGGGTTAGAGGCTGGAACTGGCAATCTCACAGGTCTAGTCTGAAACACAGTTTTAAAGAGTTAAAAGTATAAAGGGTTTCATGGTTACCATGCCACTCTCTGTACTTCATATTTTTGCTTCGTCTTCTTCTGCTTTTGTCTCAGTCTCTCCCCCATCTCACACATCTTAAATCTGGCTGTGTGTACTTATGTGCTTATGTTTGTATTTATTCATTTTTATTATACTTATAAATGTGTCCATTCAGCAAATCTAACTTTCTGTGCACTGCAGGTTCTCGTCACTTCTAATTCCTGAGTTTACAGGTCAAGGTCAAGCAAAGAGCATCTAGGTTTGGCGCTGTCCGCGGTTCTGATATCCTTTTACATCGCAACGTTTGCTTCTGACGCACTCTTTTGCATTAGCGACACCATTTCTCCTAAACTAATGAGTAAAGTAGTAGCTAATTTGTTTATTTCCATTGCTTTACTCCCTGGATATTTGCGCGGGGAGGTATTTGCATTTACATAATGTGTTATTAGTAGCAGTAATAGCAGTAGTGGTAGTAGTAGCCAAGCAGTAGTGCTGGTGGTGGCGGTGGTGATATTCGCTTAGTGGTCGTTCACATCCAGGGCGAATGACATGTCTAAGTTTAAATGGCGTCCATTTATCGCCCGATATTTTTGGAATAAATGTAATCTCCGGACGCCTACACATTTTCCTACGTGCCGCAAAGCTACAGCACCAAACTCGCTGGCTACCAAAGTCCTCGTTGTCACCACAAGGTTGTTAGTTGTCCAGTAAAACATAGTAGCCCAGTCCTCCAAATGATCTTTTAAATACCCGTCACCATTTATGACAGTAATGTTCATCACAGCTCAAAAATGCATGACACATCAAACCAAAAACTATAAGCAGACGCTGTATCAAATTTTATCTGAGATTATTATCTTATCTTTCAGTTATCAGATGGATCTTGTAAATAATTTGACAAACTCGTATTCGAAACGGTAATCGAATGCTTTAGATGCTAAGGGCATCTAAAAAATATATAGGTGAGGAAACTATTTGTTTGTCAAGCGGTATTTGTCAGATTTGCGGATAATCTCGGTGGGCTTCGTGGGTGAAGAGAGCTAAATTGAAATGTTAGTGATTTGGTATCAGGAAAATATTAGTCGATGGTTTCCTCTGATTCAGTAACCTGTAGGCTATGTGAGAATTATGCGATTACATTGAAATCACCGTGTCCCCTCCAGTGGCTAATAAAGGTCAGTTCGCTGTATTTTTAGGATGTCTGTATAATTCTTGGCATTAACTGAACTGTCTGTTATTCATTTTCGTCGACGAAGGTGGAGCTCAAATGGTTAATGTTCCAGTGCTGTAGTCTGGAATATAACGAACATGATGGAACAAGACGTTATAGCAGGGCTGGCTTGTACAGTGCCGTGTTGTTGTCCATGGTGTGGAGAGCACTTGTAGAAACGTGTATTAGACCAGCCTGTCTGCATTGCGTCGAATCCCCCCTCCTCCCATTTACACATACAATCCAGTCCATCCCATTCCATTCCCACCTCTCTCACTCTCTCTCTCTCTCTCTCCCTCTCTCTCTCTCTCTCTGTATGCGCCACATCTAGCAATATGCTTCAGCGTTGATAAGTAGTCTAGTGTTTTCTTCCGTTTATTGATTAGCTTTTTTTTCTTTTCAGTCCCAGTACGTTCTTCACACAGTATGCGGGAGGACCAGAACGCAGTGGGACGTCTGAATCTTACATGCACCAAACATTGACAAACCAGTGCAATTTCTGGTGAAGTGGAAGCGCCGAATAACGAATGGCTCGAGTTCGCTTACTGTCCCTTAATGTATTCGGATCTCGCAAGTCAGCCATCATAATATCTCGCGCTGTATAGCACATCTCGCTCAAGTGTAAGCAGGCAATGGTCAGTGGACATTGTTTTTCCGCAATCTCTCGCCGTTTTTGCGCTCATCTTTCCTTCTCAGCATGATTTTATATTGCTTGTCAAAAGACTTTAACCCTCCGAGACTTAAAACTTTCGGAGAATTGGTTGCTCAGATCATAAGAAACCAAATTAGACCAAAATGCCAAGGATTCTTGTGAAGACAAAATATTCTATTAATATTTCAGGAAAGCACATAACAGGTTTCGGCGCGCGATGAACTGAATTACAAACGAAGCAGGGAATGCAAAGTTAGACCATCTACTGAGTCCCCGGACGGCACGAAATCCAGTACACCGAGTCTCAAGATCACAGGTAAGCTCTACAATATGTTGCAGAATTATAACTACAACAAGAACAACAGTAAGAATAAGAACAAAAAAATGCATTGGGCCTAATTTATTATTATTATTACTGTTGTTATTATTATTATAATCGCTGTTATTGTCGTTGTTTGTCAATATTGAAATTGTGTGATTTTTAAAAATTCATTTTTATTGGTATAATCGTCATCATTATGGTAATACCAAACACCAGGATTACATATCTTGTTTATGGTGTCTTATTGGCCAAAGCTCTGGACTTCTCATAGCGAAATTGTGTATGGAATGAGTGGGTGGGCAGGAGATTCAAACTTGTATAATGCGGCATGCATTGAAAAAGAACATGGCTCTGCCTTCTGGAAGGCGTCTGATTAGTAATCTTGATTAAATTGTACAATCTCAAGTCCTGTGTTCCGCGCTCCAAGCGCCTAACCAGTTCACATGCTGTCCACCTTGGTGTTCACGGCATGAAAATAAGGATATGAAATTGCTGGGCTGGCAGACACCTCATTTTTCACTCTCTTCTTCTGTATTTCACTGAACAGTTGCAGCAGAGAGGAACGAAGGTTTAGTCATCGAGCTACGCATGAAGAACAGAAATTGAAGAGGAGACCGTAGAACGACACTGGATGCATGAACAACTGGGCTAAAGGAAACCACGCACTTCTTCTCCGATTCCAGCCGCCGGAATGACTGTAGTGACAGGAGATAACATGGACGAGACCTTGGCCCTGCCTGGTCACCCACAGGACACATACACACCCGACCACCATAACCACGAATGTTGTGAGCGAGTGGTCATCAACATATCGGGGCTGCGGTTTGAGACTCAACTGAAAACCCTGGCGCAGTTCCCTGACACTCTGCTGGGGAACCCCAAGAAAAGGATGCAGTACTTCGACCCACTAAGGAACGAGTACTTCTTTGACAGAAACCGTCCGAGTTTCGACGCCATCCTCTACTACTACCAGTCAGGTGGTAGGTTGAGAAGACCTGTCAACGTACCTTTGGACATGTTTTCGGAAGAGATTAAGTTTTACGAGCTGGGGGTGGAGGCGATGGAAAAATTCCGCGAGGACGAGGGGTTCATCCGTGAGGAAGAGCGCCCTTTGCCCGAGAAAGAATTCCAACGCCAAATCTGGCTTTTGTTTGAGCACCCTGAAAGTTCTGGACCCGCAAGGATAATTGCGATTGTCTCTGTCATGGTCATTCTGATTTCAATTGTCATATTTTGTTTGGAGACTTTGCCTGGGCTGAAAGAAGACAACATGGAGAGTCTACAATTTATAGGAAATAGCACATTCCACGTTAAACCAAATATCTTGACCGACCCTTTCTTTATTGTGGAGACTCTCTGTATTATCTGGTTCTCGTTTGAGTTGATAGTGCGGTTTTTCGCCTGCCCCAGTAAGGCGGCATTCTTTAAGAACATGATGAACACTATTGATATAGTGGCCATTATCCCATATTTCATCACACTGGGTACGGAACTAGCGGAAGACCAAGACGGCAGAGAAGTGAAAGGAGAGCAGGCGACGTCCCTGGCTATCCTCAGGGTTATCCGTTTGGTCAGAGTTTTCAGAATCTTCAAGTTGTCGAGGCATTCGAAGGGACTGCAGATTTTAGGGCAGACCCTTAAAGCCAGTATGCGCGAGCTGGGACTGCTCATTTTCTTCCTGTTCATAGGCGTCATCCTCTTTTCCAGCGCTGTTTACTTCGCTGAGGCTGAGGAGAGTGGATCTCACTTCAACAGCATCCCGGACGCGTTCTGGTGGGCAGTGGTTTCCATGACAACTGTGGGCTATGGGGACATGTATCCAGTGACTATAGGGGGGAAGATCGTGGGCTCCTTATGCGCTATTGCCGGTGTATTGACAATTGCACTTCCGGTACCCGTCATTGTCTCCAATTTTAATTACTTCTACCACAGGGAGACCGAAGGGGAGGAGCAGGCCCAGTTTTTAAATGTTAGCAACCCGAACATCGCGTCAGATACAAACTCAAGCCGCCGCAGTTCCTCTACCATTAGCAAATCGGAATACATGGAGATCGACGAGGACATAAAAAATAGCATCGACAATATAAGGGAGGCAAATCTCAGAACTGGAAACTGCACTATGGCCAACCAAATTTGTGTTAACAACAGAAAGCTGCTGACTGACGTTTAGAATCCAAATTCGAGCAGCTTGTGGACACAAGTGACACAACCACTCCCTGTATATTTTGTAATGATATATGAATGCTTTATTTGAATCGATAATGCGTTCTTGCATTGCGACCATTCAACTCAGCGATACAAACGGAGAAAAGGCTAATGACTTTCAGAATAAATGGAAGATGCCTATTTACTCATTTAGACCCGTTTAAATTGGGATCCCTTTGACCTCGAGCAAGAAAAAATCGCTTCACTTTCGCGATTAATAGTCGGCTCTGTAAATCACATTCTCTCCCCAACAGACTTCTAGTAATTGCTTGTTAAAATATATAAATTAAGAATTATATTATCTATGTTATGCATGTACAACAACAGGTCGCGCTTAGCATCCTTGAATGAGCGTCTTTGAGTTCTTATTTCTGCTGAAACGCACGTATCTGCAGCTATCGATCATCCTACTCGTTTGTGGCAGGTGACGCCATTACTCCAGATCAACTGGCCAGCCTAAAGCACCTTAGAAAGAAAAAAGACTTGTGGCAACGAACGGAAATAATCGTCTGGAAGACATCTGCAATGCTGCTATTTTTTCGCAGATGCTGTAATTTCAAAATACTACCAGGTGGGAACATGTAAGATGCCATTCCCTTTATATGACAGAAAGCACAATAGAAAAAAAGGACGGAAAAGTTCAATATTAGCATGTACTAATACTCTTCATTTTTTAAAATATTGGCATGCAAATGACATTACCTCATTGCATTGGATGTTTGATGTTTGAACTCGAGATTCCATTTTCCTTACTCTAAGTCTCTCATTTGCTTTCACCAAAAGTGCACTAGTTATCAATTATTTAGGTTGTTAATAATTAACAAGCATTTAAGTGCTGAATGTTAAATCCATAGGGAAAAGTAGATTCTGCGGATCATAGCATGTCAAAAATATTCAACATTTTGGCTTAATCGACTAAAGTACTATCCTAGTGTAACTAATGCATGACATCAGTATTAAGCAGCTTGTGGTAATGAGTGGTTTATTGAACGACCTATACAACTACAAAATTATTTCCTCGCTACTGTTTGGGAAGTGGGGGGCGTTCGTGGCCATATTGTGTCCAAACTACGACTGTATATATCTAGGGCCAACACGGAGAACGACTTTTGAAACGATCAACATTTAATAAACATTTAATGAGCATTTAATAAACAAGAACAGGGCGACTACGATGAATAAATAGCATATAACATGAAACACATAAAAGTTTTAACTCAGACCTGTTACGGTCAACATAAGTTAAGTGGTGGACTGCATGAACATTGTATGACTAAGAAAACTGAAAATTACTATGTAAACGATGCATTCTTATATAAACTTTTCTAAATTACGGTTTTCATTTTCAAACCATTGAGAAAACAGTTACTAACTTGGTACGCAAAGCAGAGATAAAATATGGCAAAATTATTTAAATCAGTTTACTAGTGCCTTTAACTCTGTAAACCACTGGACCATTGAAAGTGCCTGACTATACAAGAAAATAACATAATTTATAGCTGAAATGGAGCGGGTCTTAACCCAGATGCACTAAAGTCAATCCGTGTGTTCGTCGTGACCGAGTACATAAATCGAATATTTCTTAACGCAATCCTCAGTGAATTCTTGGATGTTTCAAGATTTTTTTTCAAGATAATCAAGATCTTAATGCAGGGTTGCAGTGATTCACAAAACAAAGAAATATAATAAGATGTGATAAATGTAGATCTGAACTTGAGATACTGTAAATTGTATCTTGGTCTGTGTTTGAAACTTTTGGATGCCATAATGTTAAAATGCAACTGGCGACATGCATAGACCTCAACAGCGAGACGATGAAAACTGTAAGCACAAAAAATAGCCTGTCCCAGTAAAATTATTCTCCGTGTATTCATTTTGTTTGGAGACGTACCACAGTAAGTCCTTTTGGTTGTCTGTCTCAGTTTTCTCACGTTTGTTAATGCAGTACGTGGTACGCTTTGTCGTTCAGATAGCCTACCTTCCATGTCGTGTTCTGCAGCTATTGACTCATTTGGATAGCCTACCTGACAGAGTAATGGAAGCACTTAGAATGTGAATGAACTCCAATTGGGCCTATCGCCTCGAAGCAAAGCACAATGAGAAGTCCCCTTGCATGTAGGATTATCGACTTAATAGTCGGACAAGTGAGGATGCTGGAGTTTGCCTAAAAGGATGTCTTGTATTTGAGAGTCGGAAATGTTTACTGAGTTTTTATATAAAAATGCAAGAACACAAGGAACAGAGGGCGGGATTATCTAATCTTAATAGGGCAATATATTATTCTTTCATTCTCATATCGCTCGATAGCCATGTGAAATCATCAGCGACAGAGAATGAGATTTGGCGAGAAAAAATGTAAGTTACTGCCTCTGTTATATATTGTTGCTATATATTCCAATTTGGCGTTCTAAAATCCTCGTTGTGAATTTTATCCCGCGTTTAAAAATGGTTTTCAATAGGCCAGGAATGCTAATGTGGCCAATGAGTTATGAAAAAAACACCGACCGATTGCACTACATGGGTGTATGTGTGCGTGCGTGCGTGCGTCTGCCTACCCGGCACTTGGACGCTGTGGGCAGTGTTAAGCATATGAAAAACGACAGGGCAGCTGTTTTGTCCATAGATGCTTAAAATGTCATCATTATCAGTCTCCATTATCTATTTAATGGGTTTGCCCTCTCCAGGGAATTACTACGTTATGTACAAAGACAGACGTTTTTACCAATAAAATAAAGCCATATTATTACCGCAGTTTTGTATTTATTTATTTTATGAATCAAAGGCCCTGTTGTAAACGATGAGGGCTTTTCCTGTGTAATCAAATATTAATACCAGGCTTCCTTCATATAATATAAATAGTCAGATATAAAAAGACATAAATAACTGTCAGTTCCCAAGTATCCTGGGATTAAAATTTGTCAGCTAAAAAAATATTGGCACCCAAGGGAAAGATGAACACAACAGGCTGTATACAATAAACAATACCTGCCATAAGCCATATTATAAAGTCAAAAAAGGAAAATTATATCATTTTGTAATAAGACAATTGTTCAGAGCAGCTGGCTGTTTACTAGCTCCCATTTTCATGACTTTTGTGAACCTTCCCTTCCCAAAAATAAAAGTACAGTGTCATCATCTATCTTTTATGATTGTGGTGACAAAAAAAACATCTTGTACCATAAAATCCAACATCCTCCAGATCTTTTTGGTCTGAGATTGAATGTTCTCCTCAGTTCAATTCAAAACATGTACGTTGATTTGGGTTCACGTTTTGAAGTCAGAAACGGCCATGGCAAGACAGTAATAGCGTGGACAGTTGAAGGCTTTACTGTGTTTGGCAATCACCATACCTTAGCTTCATGGTCAAATTCAGGAACTTTAGCACATAGATCCATTTATTTGTATCATTGAAATGATAAACTGGAATGGATTTATGTATTGGACTTCTTGAGTGTATCATTTATTTATTAGGTCATGGTCCTTTCGTCTTACAATGATTTCATGTCAAAATCCACAATATACTGTGCATGGCCATTAAATCAGTAACGGTATCTGATTATCCATTGGTCTGTCATTATGCATGAAGTCACTTTGCCATACCTTAGGTATTACTGAAATGACACCTCTATGAATTCAGCAAACCTATGCAAACAACAAGATAATGTATAGAATGTCTCTGTTGCTTGTGTCTTGGCAAATTCTACAAGTATGTAAAGCACAAAGTAATTCATGGATACATTCCTCTGTTCTCAATGCTCTTGCTTACTGCATTGTCTTAACCCAGTCAGGTGGTCTTTTTGGCACATCAGTACTTAAACTGATGTGTGTTATATCCAGTAACGACATGTATTGGAGAGTTGTAAAGCACAGAAGAGCCATTCATTAATTCATTCATTTATACTGCTTCACATATTGTCATTATTTTATGTTAGTTTTTAAAATTTCCCTAAAACAATAAATTACTTATAAGAAAAGTGCAACTGAAACGGAGGCCAGGAGGACAGGTAGATTGGACCTACCAAGAAAGCATTAAGAGGGTTGAGAAGGTTGGCCTTTACAAGAAGGTTGCCTTTACAAGGCTTATGTATAAGTGTGTGTTATATCAAATGTACCTCTTTCCCTGTATTTTATTTACTTTCAGAAAAAATCATGTTATCTGTTAGTCGCAGTTTTTTTCCCATGAATGCCATGAAATACTGTATATTTATATGGTGCTATGCAAATCAAATACTTTAATAAACAGTGAATCCTGCGACAGATGTAAGTTTTATATAATCCTGTAAGGCATACAATTAATTAAAGGTCTTCTTGTGAAATTTACAGCTTCATTCCAACAGCTATTGATTTCTTATTGGCCTTTGTTGATGTATTAATGTAGTTGTCCAAATTGAGACGGACGTATCTGTTTAAAACATTTATTGTGGGACCAAGCTGAATTGTAGATCATTTTCAAGAGTATTATAACCACCAATGTCTTTATGGCTCACAAAATAAGGGATTTTTTTAATATGATACAGCTATGTTTGAAAGAATGTAAAGGAAATGTAATGTCATTGAAGTCAAAATATATAGCACACATCAAAATATACAATATGTATTTAAAAAAAATGTTGTTAAATGTATGTAAATCCATGTAAATATTGTATACTCTTGTATGAACTTGTATGCATGTATATACTGAAATGTTCAGAAAATTACATAAGGCAATTTAAAAAAAAAACATTTTCTATATATGCTGTATATTCTCTCTCTCTCTCTCTCTCTCTCTCTCTCTCTCTCTCTCTCTCTCTCAAAAATGAAGCTCACATCATTAAAAAGGTTCACACAAATACAATGGGATTCTTAAAAGCACCTTCAGCTACAGTAGGTTCTTTGTGGAACCCTAGGTAACAATCAGACATGAAAGGCCATCATGATCCCTCGTTCAGAGAGAGATTGCATTATGACCCTTTCAAAAGGGGTCTGATTGCAGCCTACGTGTATACATTATAAAGTAGATAGTCTAATTGGAGCCTAGCCTTACTGCAGCTAGTCCATTAGCCCAAGACAGGCAAGGCAGTGATACAAAACTGGTACCAAATCGAGTGCTAACCTTACTTGCTTTCATGTTCAGACACAAAATGGAGCCAGCTCCACTCCACACTGCGTTGTATTGACAGATTTCAATGAAATAACAAACTTAACTGATGGGTCCAAATTAAACAAGATTTTTTTGTAAAGAGAAATGAGGATTATATAAAGAGTCTAAGTTGAACTGATGCAGAGGGGTTCCGCAAGGAACCTTTTTGGGTTCCTCCACAATAGCAATCACTCCTCAGGAATCTTTTCTTATTAAAAGTATGCACATGCATGTGTGTGTGTGCTTGTGTTAAAATATACAGCATATATTGATAATGTAATAATGTTCCTATCATATTTTTGCATTAATTGTGGGATATACTGTACATAATTGTATACAAAAGCATATAGTACCCTATCTACATGGATGTACATATATTAAAGTGGGAACAACTTAAAAATTAAGTCTGTATTTTAAAAAATTATATCACACTTCATCTACATTAATCAAGAAATAGTTGTGTTTACTCTGCTAGCATAATTTGCCTATGAGTGCACGCCTATAGCAAGTCATATCAGTCAGACCACATGTTTAAAGCCCAAATGGCAGATGTGTAAATGAAAAGTTCAACCAAATCCATGACCTCAAAAACATGTGTGGTTTGCAAAGTTATGAGTTGGCTAAGGCACCAGACAATTTTAGCTCATCTGCAATATGGGGTCATCTTCACCTTTGAATTATGCTAAGAAAGTTTTTTTTACTCTGTTCATTGTTTATACAATATTGTTATTTACTAAAATTTATTAGTCATGGATAAGAATCACCTGTTTAAATATGGTCAAGACAAACCAAATGGCTGTTACATTTCACAGCCCAGGTCTCAGTCTGTTCTCTTTATTTCTGGGCAGCACTTATTAATTTGTTTTGTGCACTTTCTGTTTCTAATGTTCATTTTTTTTTCTATTCAGGGCTCTACTACATTGTGTAAAGTGTGTCACATGTTGGTGAAGGCTTAGTCTCAGTCTCCATTGTTTTTTGTTATTTATAATTTCGTCCTGTAAAATATAGCATCTGCTTAAATAAATTTTAAAGATGTGATTGCTGGCTCTGCTTCCATTGTGCTGGATTCTTTGAGTGTGATGCTTTCATATTTGTTTCGTTTGTGATTATTGTTGACATTTGTGGTACAGTTTGTTGGATTCTTTGTGTGATTTGCTGATAATCGTCTTGTGGGTGATTTGTTGGTGTTTGTTGTATGGTGTCTTGATTCTTTGCATGTGATTTGTCGATGTTTGTGGTATGGTGTTTTGGACTCATTGCATGTGATTTGCTGTAGTTTGGGGTACTTTGTGGCATGGTGTTGGCACAGTGAGGACCGAGCACAATGTTTTTCAGATGTTCCACGTCATATCCTCAGAAATAAGCTCGGAAAGATGCATACAACATACTCAGTTTCCTTTCAAATTCTAAAATTCTTTATTACTGCTACCACATCAATCAACATTTAAAGAAATTATTATAGGTCTTTAACTGACTGCAATACTGCAGAGGAGTTCACAGAAATTGCATTTGGTCCTCTGGTCTCAAGTACAAAATACTTTTTCAACAAATCAGAAAGTCCACCATGATTTTGCTTTTAACTTTCTTGTGTTTTGGGATATTTTTGTCAGATCCCAGGTTGTGTCCTTAGCTTGATCACCATTCCTGAAAACTGTATACATACTGAAAGATTGCGTCAGTTCAAGAGCAACCTTGTACCTTTTAAGCTTCACTAAAATATTTAGATGCACTGAAACTGTGCAAAGAAAAGACATCTCTTAAAACCTGTCACGACTTCAGAAACTATGACCTTCACTGCCTTCTAGAGGCTTAACATTGTATTCTTGGTCCTTAATAAACTTCACTTCACCCCCCAACAGCACTTCAACATTTAATTTGAGTTTGTAAAGTAAAATGAGACACCTTGCAGATTTTGAAAGAGGATAAATTAAACCAAACAAGCAAAGAGCATGTGTCAGGGAAGAGAAATAGTGGCTGTAATTAAAAGCTTGCCAATAGGTATAGACACTTAACAGGGTACTTGCTAAAAACCACAAAACAAGGGCTTCAAAAGTAACCACAAAACTGAAAGTACAGTTCAGTGAATCAGTCACAGCAAAAGCTGTACATTTTGAGCTTCAAAAGGCTGATAAGTATGGCAGGGCTGCCATATGGAAACCACAGGTAACCAAAAGCAATATGCAACAACACATAACCAGGTGTAGTAGGCACAAAACCTGGACTTCTGAGTAGTGAAAGAAAGTAATGGGGCCTGATGAACTGTGTTTTACTCTTCTTTCTCTATCTACATGGCTTTATGTTTGGAGAAAACTAAGGGAAATCTTTAACCCACAATGCCTGTTTCCAACTGTTAAACATGGTAATGGATCTGGTATTGAATAGGCAGCCATCTTGTGGGACTACATAGGTCTGAGTATAACTCTGAATGATGGAATTATAGCCAAGGCCAAAAAAGTTTTAGGCAACTTGTTGAACCCTATGTTTTAAACAATGTGTCTTCAAGATGTGTTCCTATATTTCAGTGAGTTGTTTCAATAACACAGTACTAAATGGATAAAAGAGTGGTTTCATAAATGCTAGGATGAACCCAAACACCCTCTATGGTCTCCCCAATAGCTAGATTTAAACAGCAATCTTTGGAGTATTGCTGGATTCTTTGTGTGTGGAGTAGATTTTTACCTCTTTCATTTCCTACAGAAACGGAAGCTTTTAGCCTTGAAGAATGGTCCACAAAGAAACAGAATTAGTTTTGTCAATATTGAATATGTGAGGACCAGAATATGGTTAAAGCCGCTTTATTGCATGGTCCAACCTGCTGGATGCTGGATGCTGGCTTAATGGTGGCGGGTGTGTTTTCGCGACATACATTAGCCTACTCCATATGGGTACAGCAGTGTTTGAGAGCTACAGGATATCTGAGAATCACTGGATTCCTTTTTGGCAGCAGTGTATCAATCTGTAAATGGGATTTTCTTCAAAAACGTACCAACACCGTCTTTGTGCCTTGAGCTGGTGTGCTTGGCTTTATGTACCCCTTATGTACAATTTTCATCATCCTGATTTACACAATATTGTGTATGGATTATGTGTAATGCATACACAGCATTAAGAGAACTGATAGCTTTTTCACTTTCCAGAAATGTCTAATAGGTTCTCTGTAGTTTCCCTGCAACATTACAGATTTTGAGGATGTTGTCAGCTGAACACCACGATGAGTCTGTCAGTATTATTGTTTTCTATCAGCTATTGTCTGTTTTATGTGAGGCTGGCAGTGTCATTATTGAATATGATGTGAATGGGTTTGTTTTAATGTTTCTGAGTGTTACACAAGTCATGGTCAAGCATGAATGGAAAAATATTTGTGACACAAATTTACTGCAAATGTTTTTGGCCAAAAATGTAAGGATGTCTCTGATGAACTGTATGCGTGTGTTTATGTGCGCATGTGAATAAAAAATAAGGTGTGTGTGTGTGTGAATTAGGAAGAGAATGAGTGAGAACGTGAGAGAGTGTGTGTATAATGAATAGAATAATTGGCAAAGAGCTTTGAGATCAGTGCATGTGAGGTGAATGAGGGGGTGGACAGAGAGAGAGTGAATCAGCTTCCCACAGCACAGTCTGTCAAACCTCCGGCTCTTTCTCTCTCTCTCTCTCTCTCTCTCTCTCTCTCTCTCTCTCTCACACACACACATACACACATTGAGCTTCCCACAGCACAGTCTGTCAAACCTCTGGCTCTCTCTCTCTCACACACACACACACACACACACACACACACACACACACACACACACACACACACACACACACACACACACACACACACACACACAGACATTCAGCTTCCCACAGCACAGTATGTCAAACCTCCGGCTCTTTCTCTCTCTCTCTCACACACACACACTCACACACACATACACACATTCAGCTTCCCACAGCACAGTCTGTCAAACCTCTGGCTCTCTCACACACACACACATACACACACACATTCAGCTTCCCACAGCACAGTCTGTCAAACCTCCAGCTCTTTCTCACACACACACACACACACACACACACAAACACGCATACTCACACATAGCTTCCCACAGCACAGTCTGTCAAAATTCTGTCTTACACAAACACACACACACACACACACACACACAGCTTCCCACAGCACAGTCTGTCAAACCTCCGACTCTCTCTCACACACACACATTCAGCTTCCCACAGCATAGTCTGTCAAACGTCTGTCTCACACACACACACACACATGCATGCACGCACGCACACGAGCACGCGCATGAGCACGCGCACGCGCACAGCTCAGTCTGTCAAACCTCTGGTTCTCTCTCATACACACGCACACATAGGCCATACTGACACATCCCTTTTTTGAACACCTTTGTATAATGACAGATGAACATAACTTCTTATCAGGTGATATATTAATAACTTCTGATGAACTTATTTGATTTTGTGGCATGCATTTGATATTTTGAGAACAGTAGAGAATTTTGCTCAGCAATAGAAAAATAGTGTTATAGGATGGCTGCTAACAGCCACCAAACAGCAGCCTCAAAAATGACCAAAGAACTGAATTTACATCCCATGAAAGAGTCTCACCAGAAGCTGAGCCTCACAAACCAGGTATTTATGGTAGTTCCACCATTCAGAAACTTGCTTATAACCAAGGCATGTGTGCAAAAATGGATAACTTGGTGTAATGAGAACAAAACATCACTTGTCATAATATCGATATGAATTAGAATATTGTAATTGCAATTCACCACAATGTTTAACTGCTTGGAACAAGCAATGTGGGCTGAAGGCTTCCTTTGGCTTTCTCCAAATATAAACCTGTCCATATGCATTTGAAAAAAAATCTTAATGATGACTCAGATTTTGTTATCCTTTTTCACTGTTCAGAGATTCAAGTTTTGTTCTCATTTCACCATATATAATAGATCATGCATTGTCAAGAGCTATCCATGTTGCATTCTATTGTCCTTTGTATGACTATTTAAGTCAAATTTCCGTAAAACGTTTGAAAATGCATCCTGAAATTTTTCTGGCTAGATTTTGGAAATAGGCTTAAATAAGTATTTCGAAAGCAAGCAATTGATACACCTTAATTTATTTATAATGCCTGGCTTCAAAGGAAAGATCTTTTTAAAATGTATTTGAATAATGAAATATGGCTTATTTTTGGGTTTTTATTCCTATTGAGGTTTTTATTTTTTGTAATTAGCCCTCACTCATATGGGAGTTGAGTTCAGCGTGTCCAGAGTGAAGTGCCTTTCTGAAGCAGAAGCTGTCGTCACTGATCCTGTTGTATGCTGCTTCTCCATGTGAAAGTGCATAGACATAAAAAAGGAGTAACTAAAAGCAGCGGGACAAATCCCAAACATTTACTGGACAAAAAACATCCTGAAAGGCAGAGTTTAAAAACGTAAAGGGACATTCAAATGTAATCGCTAACAAACACAGAACCTTTTTTTTTCTTTGTTACAGATGTGTAATGAAACAATTCATTTGTGGTTGAAGTGGAGATTCTCAACTTTTATTAAAGGACATTTTGGACATTCTAAACCCCTCCCTGCCCCCTCCCCCATTTCCGGGCACCTCAACGATTAGGACAAATTAATTTGTAGGTGATTCTGATTGGTCGAGTGTGTCCAGTGGCTTACTTAGTGTAGATATAAGAGAGATTTCAGGAGCTAGTCTTGATTCTAGGCCTTTAATTACCTTTGGAGTCTTGGGATTGGTCAACATGAAGACCAGTGTTTGGAAACCACATATATTTTATTTTAAAAACATTCTGTATATAACTAACAAAAATATTTGTGCAGACAGTGTGTGAATTTTGGTCAACCATCTAGGAGGATTTGGTCACAAGCTGGTCTGTAAGACAATGAGAGGAAGAACCACATGGAAAGCTGAGAGCAAAAATGTATTTATTCATCCAAACAAAAATTAAAGCATGAGATGGGAAAGCCTGTAGGCATATAAACAGTGTAAGCTTGAGCAAGGGTGAAAGAAAGGTGTAGCAGTGTCTGTTGCAAAGTCCAGAAAAGTAATCAAATAAAGTGGGGTAAACCACAAAGCTGGCTTATCAAGTTAGCTGGATTACTTCAGTAAAAAATGCTGAGGTAAAAATCTTGAACATACTGTTTTATTTCAAAAACTGGTAACTGTTATTATGTATTTTGAACACACTGCATAGATTTAGAACTAGTGTTGTTAACAGAAAAGCCAATTTGTCTTTATAATGTTTACCAAACTTAATCAGATAACCAGTGAATCACTTCGTGGTATTTGCCGCTGTTATGCTCCTGCATGCCTATTGCTACTATTGTTGATCCTGTTGTTAAAAATTGTAATAATAAGAAGAAAAGAAAAACAGACAATGCAATAGATAAAAATAAACACGCCAGATCAATTACTCGAGCTTATCTGTGTAGCTGTAGACAAAACTCTGTGGTACTTAAACAGTTCTGATAAGCCTGCATCATTTAGAAACACGTTTCAGGGAATTGCATCAGTACTGGGACCAAGGGGACATTTGAGATCCCTGATCAGCTCCTCCCCTTTCTCTCTACCCCCTTCCCCATCCTCCCTTCCTCTCCTCCTACACAGTCCCCAGGCCGCCACCCACCAGGTCACCGTGGAGGACCCCCTTGGTCCACTCATCCCGCGCCGCTCCAGGCTCCAGGCTCCGCGCCTCCGCCCACACCCCTGTTGTGTAATCTCCACCTGGGAGCACGCTGCCGCTCGCTCCCGTTCGGCGTGCGCTGGGCCCGCTCGCCAACGCGAGGTCCCCCAACCCCCCACCCTCCCCATCATCCTGCCGCTGTCCTGCTGAAAAACATACAAGCTGCTTCAGCGCGGAGCATTACGAGAGACCAATGGACTGTACCCGCAAAGACCCCAAATGTATCTATTCTCCAGTGCCCCTGTTAAACTAAGGGGTGAGAGACCCACAGGTTGCACCTACTAAAATCCTATATGCATCTTTTCCCCACTGCTCCTGTTTAACCGGGGGGTGAGAAACCCACGGGCTGCCCCAGCAAAGAGCCCAAACACATCTGTTTCTTACTGCTCCTGTTTGACTGGGGGGAGAGCGTGCAGAAAAACACCCCTACGCCACAGATGAAAGGGGAAATGACTCAATGTGTACTGGAAAGCAGTGAATTCAATGGGTGGGCAGAGCTTTGATGGATGTGTTTTCCATCACGAATCATACGGTTTCACAGACCTCAGAAATGTGTTTCATAGCAACAGTAGAATATTATTTTTCCTCGCCTCAACTGCAGTGTGCTCACCCCCCCCCCACCCTTTTTTTTTCTCTTTACAGTCTCTGATGGCTGTCAAGGTTTTTCATGCACTTGAAAAGGCAAAAATCATTAATTTACTGACCTATACAGTACTGCATGACTGCAAAGTGGTACTGATTTAATAAAATATGAATAAAATACAAAATTGTAAGACAATATATGAATAAATATGAATGGTATAGCGATCATAATTTGAGCCAGTGAATACAGTGTTTGTAATGCAAGCTCCAACTGTGACAGGGCAATGAGCAATTTTCCATAGTGTTACTGAGGGAGAAGGAATTAGAGTCGGCAGGGAATCCCCATGCTTGCCAAAGTACAGATGTAGAATGAACCACATACTACCTTACCTAGAGAACATGCTATCTTACCTAGCTTAGAGGAGAGAACAGGCTATCTTACCTAGCTTATTGGAGAGAATAGGCTATCTTACCTTGCGTACAGGAGAGAACATGTTATCTTACCTAGCTTAGCAAAGAGAGTATGCTATCTTACCTAGCTTAGAGGAGAGAACAGGCTATCTTACCTAGCTTATAGGAGAGAACATGTTATCTTACCTAGCTTAGAGGAGAGAACAGGCTATCTTACCTAGCTTATAGGAGAGAACATGTTATCTTACCAAGCTTAGTGGAGAGAACATGCTATCTAACCTAGCTTAGCAAAGAGAGTATGCTATCTTACCTAGCTTATATGAGAAGCCCAGAAGCTATCAATAAAGAATTGAAAAGCCCCCTGAATAATGGAACTAGCTTCCTCTATGCAGTAAAAACTGACCAAAAAGACACCAGCTCCTTTTTATTAAGAGCATTAGTGAATGATTCTTACATTACTCAGATTTTAAACGTGTTTATTCTGTTTATTTATTTTGACTTTTTTTTGTTATTCTGACTGCATTTACACCCATTGTTATGGCTTGATGCCTCGAGATGATGAAAACATCTTATTTGGTGTAATTTACTCTGGGAATACTCTTCCTGTTTACTGTGTGTCTGCTGTCTGCCCATGGTAAAGCCATATGATTTAGTCCTTCAACACAATACAGGAGGTGGACTATAGACCGAAAAGAGCAGCAGTTAGCTACATGTGCTTGTGAAGACATGAGTGCTAATCTGAGCTCACCTGATTACATGGAGAGCATCACAGTAATCAGGTAGGCCTACAAACATGATTTTCTATGATAAAACAATGATAAATGCAACATGTGGTACAGAAATGGAGGACATAGAGTTCCCTTTTACTGTGTGCTGCCCAATGCTCTTGCAGGTGCATAAACTGGGCGCACTCTTCCTCCATAACCCCTGATGACATAGGCAGCGTGTGACTGGTGGTGTGCCTGAGGTTTGGAAAGCGGCGAGGGCCAGTTGTCACGTGAGTCAGAGGAATCACGTTCCACCGCATCCTCTTCCTGAGTAGGCGGGAGCAGGTTGCTGCGGTGGACTGAGCAGTTCGGGCTTGTTCGGGATGAGGAAAAAAGGGGAGAAAGTATTTAAGTGTTTTGTTAGCAGTCTATGTAATCACTGGCCTCCTAAAATGGATGTTTTATTTAAGGTAATTTTTGCTATCCAGCTTTATAACTAATAGTGAACTTTCCTTTATATAGGATTGTACATCCAACATAGTGCAACCCTTTTCAGTGTCGCTGTCTTAGAGCTGTCATGTTGCTTCATATATCATACTGTGTGTGCTTCGTATAGTATTCTAGTGTACATCCTTTGACGTCCAAGAGTTTTTATTATTACTAATGCTGAGGTATTGCTTTATAAATCATTCATAGATGCTTTATGTAGTGAGCTATAGAAAAGAGGCTTAAGGACGACACTCTCCCTTCCCTCCTTCATTCATTCGTTCATTCACTGAATCAGAGAGGATATATGTATTGTATATTCAGCTTCTTCCGCAGAGGACAGATGTATTCTGTTCAAGAGAAGAACTCAATGGATGCTAATTCAATGGGACACATCTGTGTAGCAATAGCATGGCACATGCTACACCGTAGTGACAAAATACACGAGTAAACCAATGGTATTGCTCTCTAGAATTCTGACAGGTCATGTGACAATTCAAAATCACGTGTGTTTTGCAACCACATATGTAATCATATTCTTACTTGCTCAATAAAAACATAATGGAGGCAAGAGAGAGAAGTCGTGTATAATGTTCATAGTTTTATAATAAAGGTTAAACATTTTGCATTAATGACAGCAGATATGCGTTATTGGTTCCTGAGCTGTATGAGTGACTGATTCTAAAGCATCATCTCTTTTCAAATTATGTGTGGACCATGGAAGCACTAAAGCATGCCAATGTCTGCGATTCTACTGTACATGTTAAAAGGGCATTTCATATTGGTCATATTGGTCAGACTTAGGCTATCTAATCTCCTTACCTGTATTTTGCCTCCTTTAACAAGGTAGAATCATTTTCTGTTCAACCGGTTTTCAGAGTCGAGTGTCTCTTTTCCGGCCTCATCCTTAGAGCAGTCACCGCCTCCACTCACCTCAATTCATTTCACAGCACAAACTCAAAAACTTACCTCTAGCAAATGTATAAACCCCAACTACAAGGAAGCTGATAATAGAGTATTTATAATGTAGCATGTTGGTGTTCATTTCCAAAAATATTCCAAGTAAATGACCAGGAAGTGGCTAACCATGTGACATTCTGAATAATCACAGAGAGACCAGTTACTTTATCAATGAATGGAAATTAATAAAAATATAAAATTTGAACAATGACAAGTGCTTGGGTAAAAATACATATCAAGTTTGATGTAGGTAAGGTTCATATGCCAACTAGAGGGTCCATTTTCCAGGTTGTTTCATTAAATGAATGTAAGATTTAGGATGAAGCCTGAATGGAACAAGATTTTGTTTTGTCAAAGACCAGGCAAACGGAATATTGTCATGAATACACAAAAGTAGCAACAGAGCTCAAGTTGTATCAAAGTGAAAGGCCCCTTTAAGCAAGATGCAAAAACTAAAGTGACACCTGGTGGGCAATAAGAAAACTGCCAAAATAAGGCTCAGTTCCATACCCAGGAGGTCCTCGGGTTACGATGGTCTCGAGATACTTGGTTTCGTGGTTACGACGCACTCCCATAAATTACTTAAAAAAACCTACTTTCGACCTAAGCGGTTTGGTTCGTAAATACGACCACAGAAATAAAGATGAGAAATTGTTCTCTCTTTTTTGTTACGGTTTCATTTAATAACTGTTTTTTAGTATTGTTTCATGTGTTGTGTGTAGTGTGAGTGACTTAAGGTGTTAATTTCCGACTTACGTCGAAAATCGGCTTACAAGTCGTAGGGACGGAACACGTTCGTAAGTCGAGGACCCCCGTATAGTCATTCCTTGCCATAATTTAAATGAGAGAATATTCTACTTACAATGTGATTTTTGAACATTTTACCAAGTGCAATTCTCCTACTGCACATGCACCTTGCATGAAATGCTGTAAACTTTAAATTGCCATCATAAAATGTGATTTACAAGCAATGATGGCTTTCAAAAATATGAAAATTGCCACCAAAATGAAGAATCACAAGTTAATGAGTTTTTTTCTGTCAAGACGAAAACGGTTTACAGAATAGCCAGCACACAGTGGGAGGGGGCAGTACTTTAATTGGAAAATTTTTAAAAATGGACATATTAAATTCTTATATTCTTGGAAAAGTAAGAATTCCAAAGCACTCCCCTTTTGTCAGACAAATTATTAATTGTACAAGTAATTTAACAAACAAACAAAAAGGAAATGGACTCCTTATTTGGTGTTTTCACTTCTGAGCCTTTTAAAGACAAGGAGACACAATTCCCCATTTACCTACTGATTTAAAATCAGGGTTAATGCTTTTAAATATATGAGTACCTTTCCTATTTGCCTCAAAGGAGGTGGACAGGAGATGGGAGACTTGAAATTTGAAGTATGATCCCTTTGTAGCTCAAATCCAAACCAGCTCAATTCACTCAAAAAAAGATTAAACGCAACTTCATAAATTACAAATTAAAATACTGTCTGACCAGATTCCACAACTGGTTTCAGAAATAATGGAAAACGCTTCACATTCATTTTGCAAACCTTCACCAAAGCCAGCATAAAATCAACGCACACCTGCAGTGATTACCATCCCAGCTGCATTCTTAAAAATATCCCCTCTTTTGAAATTATTTAAAATTTAAAAAAAAAAAAACAATGATGACACAAAGAAGTTACTGCTTCTAACATGTTAGTTTCAAACGTTTGTAAGATGAAAAAATGTTTACACTTTGATGAAGGAAGATAATGGCAAAAGATGGTGAATCATGTGATCATAACGTGAGAAAATTTTTACTAAAGTTCCATTAATTACAAACAGTGACAAAAACATGAACTGTTCTACAGAAATTATACAACACTTGTATTATTTGAGCAAGAGAGCTTACATTTTTCTCTCATTTGCTGCCATCAGATTAATTATGTATATTCACGATTCAAGCTGCATTAGTATTTTGAGGTGGGGGGGGGAACTGGGGAAAGCCAGTTCCGTTTGTGGCAAGACATGATCATGGACACGACTTTTATAAGTACACTCAAGACACAGCTGAGCTATCTGTACCCATGCAAAGAGCTCCCAGAATGAACTCGCAAACGTTCCAAAAACATATCCTCCTTTCCTTAAACTACAACCTCCCGCTAATACTGACAGATTGGAGGAAGTCGGGACATGAGGTGGTTGTGGAGGAAAGGAGGATTCATTTTTCTAGTATCGGTGCATACCCACAGTGACAGTTCTCAGAACTACTACGGAATTGCTCAAGCTAAACGGGGGAAGGGCATGTCCTATTTACTACAACTGGCAACCGGAAGTAAGTCATTCAGCGATAAAGGGAAGAACCGCAGGTAGCTGTACCTGCCCCACCCTCGATGGGGCGAGGCCAGCTGTGTCCAGCTGCCTCTGGGCACCTGGTGAAAGTCACAAAACGTCAGTTAAAATGCGCGCCAAACGTGGGCTTGTGGCAAGTACATTCACCGACGGAGCCACTGGAGGCCCATTCACAGACCATTACGATTCATTTAAGCCCTTGTCTTCCAACGCACAAAAAAAAAAAAAAAAACCCAGACTGATGAGTTACTTCCCTGAAAACACGTCACTCAACTCTTTCAACTTTAACCGGCATTGACGCAAAGATGTACAAAGAGTAGTAGTTACAATTAAGAGATAAATTGTAGGCTGTAAGTCTTTGAGGTAAGATTTTTACAGGAAGTAGAAAGAATGAGCTCCATGGCATAGGTTGGCATGACAGAATCAATTCTGAACTGTAGGCAGAGGGGTGCACACTTCCTGGAGGGCCACACATGTCAAAATAGTGCTGTGTGTCTCAATCAAATAACACACAATTTCAAAACCTTTTTTGGCAGAAAGTGGCTAGTGGGTACCTTTTAAATGAAGGTGTGAAACAATTCGCTTGGGATTCTGCAACAGTGTAACACTGATCAATAATTGTAAGTGCAATTCCGTATGATTTTTTTTTTTTTAGCTGCAAGGCTGGGGAGCGAGCAGCTAACACAAAACAACAGCCATGTCAGATCAGATCGTTTTGCCAATCCAGAGGCGCCGTGCATTCGTCCAGGAAACCTACGCAATCTAATGTAAGGCAACATGAATGACAGTAAGGAAGCTGGTTTGAGGGCAAGGCGATGAGATAACAAGACAATAAAAGCACAAGATGAGCTGAGTGAGTTGGTGATAGAGGCATAGCATGCAATGCAAATCTTATTCCATTCATGTATGATTTTTTTTTCCTCTTTTCCTAATTTTCAGAGCAGTACTCTGTTCAAAATAGCACCACATTCTGATTGGTTAATGGCAGAAGCGAAGGAGACTGAGGTGAGGCTGGGGAAGCTGGGATGGGTGGCTCTGATGGGTCTGCAGCGCTGAGGGGAGCGGATCGGTCCCCAGCGGTCTGGGAAACGGGGAACGGGTCGGTCCAGAACGGGTCCCTCTGATCCTTTGGATGGCAGGTTTTCTTCTGATGGTTTAGCTGGAGAAGCTATGCTTCTCAAGAAACCGGTCGAATGCATCGTAAATGGCTTGCCTGTCACACAAGGACACACGGACACACACAGGTTAGATCTCACTGTCAAGAGATGTGAGGGCATAATATCACTACTATTATCAAAACCTTTCAGATTTTCTTAAAGCGAGCACATACAACTGTCATATGGAGTATGAGACAAATCTTACAGGCTGATGGTAGATATTTTTGGTCACTTTTAAATTGATGTTCACTTTTTTTTTTTTTTTTATATTTTTTTTTCCCCAATCCGAACAACTTGTCGACCTACGCGACACCCGCTCTGCTGTCTTTGGGAGGAGGCCAAGCAGACGACTTCTCCAATTCATGAGACCTCCGATTCATGTAACCCTCGGATTGTGCTGCCACAGGGGCCCAGTGTGACCGGGGGTTGCTGTGGCAATGAGGCCAACAAGCTTGGCCAAGCTTGCCCCCCATCATCCCTGGTGAGGCCGGGATTCGGGGCCCCGATCTCAGGGCTCCCAGGCAAGCGACCCTGTGAGCCACCCAGAGGCATCCAGCTAATGCTCCAGTCTTCCATGGAGTAACCTGGGTGGTGTATAAGTGAAGCCTTAGGCCTTGGCTCACCTGAACAGACCCTGTTTGAAGAGGTATGCGCTGATGTGGCCTCCGTTCAGGTAGCGCACCTCGCAGCCCGGCCAGATCTCCTGCAGGCTCCGCACCCCCGTGCGCGGGATGTAGGCGTCCTCCTTCGCCTGCACCACGATGATCAGACTGGGGTCCACGGGCACTGACCCACACACACGGACACAGACAGACACAGACACAGACACACCAGAAGCACTTTAATCAGATGGGCATTGCTCAGCTGGTTAGATAAAGAGCACTCCACAGAAAAAACACAATGCTCTATTTTTTAACTGCAATACATATTTGTACAGCATTTTTCACTTGTTTGTCAAGCAAAATTATTTTGAAGGTGCCATATGTGCAACTAAAATTTGGAGGCAACTGTGTGTATCGTTTATTTATGCATGTGTATATATACATATGTAACAGTAAAAACAAGTTTTAAGTGCCAGTGCTTAGGTTGGAACCAGGGGCTACAGTCAGATAAGACCAAAATTTGCATATGCTGTACCTGAGAAAGCTAGTAATCTATGGGTGTATGTGCGTGTGCACACTGTTCATACCCCATTCTGGTGAGCGGCATAGTATTTGACAATGTGTATTACAATAATCAAGGGAAGCCGCCACATCCAACCAGAGCCAAATGGTGCCTCTTGTTGACAATCTGCTACCTGCAGTCTGGGGAACACAGGGTTCCCCATTACCATGTATGGGCCTCACTTCCTAGGGTTACCTGGCCATCACATGCTAATGTATCATCCTTAAACTGTATAAATGTTGAGCAAACATTGTATTCATTGAACATTTTGCTATGCGCTTGAGTTCCAATGGCTGGCTTTGTAACCTTGCCTGTCTTCAAGTGTAAACATGGGATCCATCTCTTCAAAAGGGTTGTTTTTACTAATTTTTGGGTGTTTGGTTATTTACCAACAATGTGTCATACTTAAAGTTGGCGATGTATGTGTGTGCATGTGTGTGTGTGATTAATGTTGTACCTGAGAAGTTGGCAATGTGGGTACACTCATCCATCACGCCCTTCATGAAGCCCAGTGACTCGCGCTGCAGGGTTCTGTGGTTGGATGTTTCCTGGGTAATGTTCTTGGCATTCAGCATGTCCATGTGAGGGGTGCTGCTGCTCACTGCGGACAGCATCTGGTCCAGCCCACTGCGCTCGCGGCCAATCAGCAGCCCCCGTCCGCTGGACGCCCCGCCCACCCTCGAGCAGCCCAAAGTCGCTGCAGATCCCGGCCCACCTGAGGCCCCCATTCGGAGTTTCTCATGGTCTGATTGGTGCAGACCCAACAGGTCAGAGGTGAACTCCAGGTCTGAGAGGGAGTCAAAGCTTCTGGGCGAGTTCTTTACAAAATCCTGACCCATCCGGAACGAGTCCGTCTGAAACAATAAAACGACTTTCAAACCAGCTAATTCCTGAAAGCGACCAAAGACATTCAAAGTCATAGGCATTACAATTCTGAATTTTCAGTAATCTCCTCTTGTATTTACATTTAGGCATTCACTAAATGCTCTTACACAGAGCGCTTACGCAGTTTCCATTCATATACACCATCCATTTATACATATTTACTGAAGAAATTTGGTTGAACAGCACAGCACATCCACGGAAAATCAGACAGCTTTGAATAGCGTCGGAAACCTCCCTCCTGAAGCTTCAATCAGACATACCAATGTCTGAACGTTTTCATGACTTTAAGGAGTATAAATACGTGGCGTCTTAAGTGGTTTGTAAATTTTATCTACTGCCACTAATGCGTTGAGAGCTCATTATTATTAGCTGCATAACGAGAAGAACTTTCAGATGGCAGTCGCCTGTACCTACATCTGTTTGACTCCTTGCATTACAAAAATCTCTAAACTAATGGGGGGAGTTCATGAAGGCCGTGGGGTCAGGGTTTGACCAGGGTTAGAAAAATTGTGAAAATGGTCATGAGTTTAAAAAAGAGGGGGCTGGTCATAGCGACAACTAATATCTGTAGTAAATACGACATTTCATTGAAACCAAAGATCTTCTCCTGATTTTACAAATGGCCACTCCCATCTCTCATTTTTACTCAGCAGTTTGTTTTTCACAACACAAAAAAAGAGAGGACATGACCTCCGTGTCCTCAAAGGTAGTTATCACCAAAAGGGCACACTGCTGTGCACTTTTAAGAGCTCTTCAAACGCTCTAAATATTCCATCTGAAATCATGTATAACAGTTTCTAAACTGCATATACAAAGTGCTCAAAGTTAAAGACAAATTACATTCAAGCAAGCAATTGTAAGATGGATGACACAATGGCCTTGAGTAGAAGTTCCAATGTGACAGCGTTACATTTAACCTATATTAAATTTAACCAAACTGATGGAAGAGTACATTCCAAAACATTTAATATCTGCTAAAAAATGATCTTCATGTTCTGACGGAACTGTCAGTGTGGAATTTGGAACATCTTACAGCTGTTCTTCTGTTCAGCTGACGGTTACATGTGGTTGAAAACCCAACTAAAGCAGGAAGTTCTGTGGTGATCTAAGTGTCATTAGGACAGTATTTCAGGAAGTGGTTTTTTTTTCCTTGCACCTCATGTCCCCGCCCTTCCCCCAATTCGAACGTAACCACCTACTCCACTGATCTACTGATACAGTTCTCCTCCAACCATGTGAATACATGCCATTGCTTCTTTCCACACTACAGATACGACACTAATCATACATTGCAGATGCTATCAGAAGCACACGATGACAACGCCTGATCAGTTCATGAGATTTGCAGGTGCTAGAGATGAACGAGGCTTGGGATTTTAACCATCTTAGCCCCTATTTCCCCCCCCCTCATTTTCTGTGGGCCCCCTGTCCATAGACAGCAATGGCTGAGGGACTCTCAGCTTCACCATGGAGAGGCACCTCTACTCTTAGTCGTATCTCAGGCGTACTCAACCTGTTCAGACATTAATAAACATATCCATTTTCATGACTCTGTATGCTGCTGTCGGAAGTCAGAACCCCACAATTTCTACCAGAAGCGGTGTATATGACATCCACCCGAAAGCCCAGGGTAGTGCGTGTTTAACATCCACCTGAAGGTCCAGTGGCTTATATTCTCGGCCAATCAGAGGTGTACATACCCCACAGTACTCCAGCATCCTGGTGATTTCTTCTTCATACACTGCATGTCTGGCATACTGCTTCTCCAGTTCCCTCCAGTTTACAGCTTTACTTAGCACTCCCTGCAGAGAAGAAAAAAACAATCTGCATCTGTGAACAGCACAGCACACCAAACATCAGACAAAAACTTAAACTGCAAAAACCTGCAAGGTGTCCATACCAGGTTCTGCAGCTTTCAAATAATTTTAGTACAAATGAACATGTATCATATCAAAATGGCAGACATGAGGAAATACATTCAACACCACAGCCCAGACTGTATAAGCTGCAGTAAGACGGTACAAGGGACCATTTCATTCACATCCATAATGAGACTGTGTCGTTTTTGTGACATGCTCACAACACCAAAGACGCAATAAAATATGAATTTGGTGACATGACAGACATGGATGACCATGAAACTGGGTATTCACCAAGAACAGAGAAACTTACAGTGGTAAACACACTGGATGCCGTGGACCAGGACAGGCAGGGGACCAATGGGATTGGCTTGGGCCAGTTTGTGACCGCTAACGATGCCATCTACAACAACAGTAGCATCAGAGAGAGTGTCAGTCCTCCCAAGTTCCAAAGTGACAGCTTTGGTCAAAAAGTTAGTCAGCAACTCGCAGTGATTGATCGATCAAACTTCCATACTTCCAGCTTCTATCCATAAATCGCGCAATCAATCAGCCATTCCACCAACACATCAATCGACCAGTCGATTACAAACAATCAATCAATCGTTCACTCAGGATCAGTCAGGATGGTTAAAGGGACAAATGTACACTTATGGTTTATATTTCAAATAAAAGTACCTTGTGTGACCAGGTCTTAATAAGAATGTCTGCTAATGGTACAAAGATACAGGCTAGCAGCTAGTGGTGCATCATTCAACAAATAAACGTAGGCAGCTTGCATGTTTTTATTTTTATGTTTTTAATACACAAAACAATACATTTTTTCAATAATCCTTTTCATTTTAATGGGCTTCACTGAAAAAGACACCTTGAACTGTAAAATGCTTTTCTGAACCGTTGGTTGGAGAAAGAAAAGAAATTTGTGGTATGTTTTGGTCGCTAATTCTACCATAGCCATTTACCATACACTCGTTAAGGAGCTCACTGTCTGACAAGTGTGTTGCCATGAATACACTTCTGTTAGAGTGGTCCGTTGTTTGAGCTACTACACCGGACACCACAGTGTGATGTGGACAGTAATGATTTAAATCACAAAAAATTGAAATGACTAAAAATCTAAAATGGCGTCTCATATTTGCAGCAAAATGGTGTGTCTTTAGCTGCTGACCTTTTTGCTATCTGATTTTCTGCTATTCGCTGAGTCCACACCAGTGCTGCAGTAAAACAACCCTCAGTCTTGAAACTTTAACGCAGTAGGGGGTGAGGTGACATGCACGGCATTGTCATGGAGACTCACATGCCCTCCCATTGAGATGCCAGTCATGCCAAGGGGCCAGTAGCCCTCTCTCTCCAGCCAGTGCAGCAGGGCGGCCGACTCCAGGATCAAAGCCCCGCCCATTACAAACAGGTCTGAAACATTCTTCAGACTGGAGCGCCTTCGATACACAACACACACAACAATAGAGTCTTCAGACGTCAACACACAATGATACCATCTACAACCACACCAATGCACACTCCTAACAAAACTAAAGGTAAATTAGTACAACGATTATTTAACATGTAATGTACATAAAAGTAATGGTTTACAGCAATGGGGATTCATTTCGTTCAGGCTAAAGAGACTTATTCAAAAATTGTACGACTCTACAAAATAAACAGAACTTACAATTGGTCTTTCGGTTTTCTGTATCCATGTGGAAATGAGACGTTAAGGAGTGTAGGGGACCAGTTTGCCTAACCATTTTATTAAATTATTGTCAAAGTATTGAGTAAATCACCAAAGGCTCATTCATATCTTTTAGATAATGAAGAGGGAAGAAAAACACACACACAGTTGACCAAATGGACACAGTTTGGATGCGTTCATCCTTTATAGTATGCTTGGACTGAATCTATGTTATGGAGCTCAGCTCTCGCAAATGGACGTTGCGCTGTGTAGTTGCACATTTGTATCTATTATTCATACATCGGCTCTCATGCATGCTCAAAACCATTCATGCTTACAATAATTCAAGACTGAAGACCCAAGACTGGGTTAACTGTCAGACTGTGCGCCTCTGAAGCGATCTTGAACTTAATTCTTTCCGACGGATTAAGAAAATGACAACCTATATGAAGGATATGATACACCCGCAAAGAGTACCCAAGGTGTTACCGCTGTGTTTTAATATTCTTTGCGTGTGGTGTTTCCACACTGAAGGATATAGTAGGGGTTCTCTAGCAGAAGGGAGGCCATTCCAGTCTCCTTTATCATTGGCCGAGCCATCATCGTCCGCCTCCTCCAGAAAAACTGGCGAAAGGAAAAAAAAAAAAAAAAAAACAACACAGATGATATTATCATGATGACTGGATGTTGAGAGCCACATAAAACATATTTTCCTGTATATGCATTGTTACATCAAGCACTTTTACAGTGTAAAATGTCATAAAACCAGACAAACGGCCAGACACAACAATTTAGTCACAGATGACGAGACTTTTTTTTTTTTTTTTTTTTTTAACATTTCTCTTGGCTACCCGACCCAGCTTAAAGTGTGTAACTGACCACACCTAGCAAACCTTTCCCACAGAAATGAGGATTTGCCTTGGAAAACCTGATGTCATTTGAGCCTAACCCTTTCACTGAAAGAAAACAACAGTACTTGTATTGTATTTGTGGCAGACTTCACAAAGCCACAGCAGTGAACCAAGGGGATGGAAAGGTTATACATGCAGAGAGCCACAGGAAGCAGGAAGTAAGTTCGTATGTGAGGTTTGAAAGGGAGTTTGCGAGCCTCCTCATTTGCAAGAAAAGTTGAGAAGAGAAGACAGCAAAAAGGCAGAGAGAGAGAGAGAGGGAGAGAGAGAGGTAAGAGCGAGTGAATGTATCTGAGCGCGCGTGTGTGTGTGTGTGTGTGTGTGTGTGTGTGTGTGTGTGTGTGTGTGTGTGTGTGTGTGTGTGTGTGTGTATACGTATTTGAAGAGGGGGGCGTGAGGACTGAGATAATTCTTTACAAATAGAAAGGATTCAGAGAAAAGGTACAGGGGGCCGGGTGTTAGGTTGGTGTTTGTGTTCCACACTTACATGGTCCCCAGTGCCAGCTAGATGAATACACACTGGCTTGTATTTCTTCCATCGCTTAGGCACTAAAAACTGGAACCTTGAAGTCAAAACAAAGAAAAGTTAAACCGACGCACTGACTTTAACTGAACATGGTATAACACAATATATTACGTTTTTTTAAATTATGCCATACACTACATACTATAACTCTGAAGTTCCATTGATGACAACATTGATGAATTTTGAGTCATTTTACGGAGGATCATTAGACTAACCTTTATGAATATTTATAAGACATATAGTTTGTCTTTATATTATTTTTTATCTGATTAACAAGTCTTGATTGTTACCATTGCAACCAGTTAGTGATCTTTGATTCCCAGTTTTCCAGCTCTGTTTCAGCTGCATTTTGGCATTTTCTTCACTGATCATGACCATATTTTTTCAAACTAAATGCAGAAATTGAATTCGCCAGTTTCATGACATATCTCTGAATGTACCGTTTTCAAATTACCAACAACTTCACACATAGAGGGACAATGGCTAGGCCAATGACCACATGACTGACAGCTAACAGGCTGACCCAGGATCAGCTCTCAGGGCATACCTGGCTTTCACCGACTCTGGAGGCAAGATGCCAGGAACGGTGTGCTCCAGGGGGGAGATAAAATGGCCATTTAGAATTTTACAGTCAGTTTGCTCCTCTACCTATCAAGGGGAGAATATGAATTAGCAAAGCAGGCAAATCTTCAATCGCACTGTGACTCTGCCCTAATCCCCATTTCATCTTTCCAAAGTCAACAACATTTCGATGTTAACCAGATGTAAATGGCTAAATCTGTATTTTTTGGATGCATACTGAAAAAGTTACACACGACACAAGCTCACAGGTTGGGTCTACAGCAATACAGACAGGAGGAATGCATGCCAACCTTTTCAGTCACAAGTTGTTGTGAAGATAAAGGGCAGTACCTTGTCTATGAAAACTGGATAGTCCTTCGGAACCAAGTCCTTACACCTTTCTCTGTTCCCAATAATCTTCCGGAACTCAAATATCCTGTATGCAAAAAAAGAGATCGAAAAATTACTGCTTGCAACATCCATACTCTCCACGAATTTACTCTGCAAATAGCGTGAAGAGTAACTTCACAGAAGGACTGCGGTGGCCCCAAGGATCTTACCGTTTGAGGTCCTCTGGCTTTCCCCAACCCTGGATGAAGAGTTTGGTGAGGAGAAGCCGTCTGTAGAGAACATCGAGCCGACTCACACCCATCAGAGAGTGCTTCACCTGCCGAGAGACAGACACCCTGATCAGACCCTGCAGCCTTCCACCGAAACCAAACGCAGAGCACACGTCGCCTTCAGGTCGCTGGGCATGTTTCTGCTTTCCCCCCCAGTGGTTTAATGCGAAGTACACAGCAACATTTACAAAAAACTGTGGCTGCCTTGAAAGGCTACCTCAAAAGCTTCTCTTTTGTGGCTGGTAGCCAGTCCAAAAAAAAAAAAAATAAAAAAATAAAACAAACAGTGCAAAAGACTAGTTTGCAACCTTTTACCAGAGTATGTTTTTTCCCCCTCAACCATGGATTTAGAACTGAATTTCTTACAATAACCAATTTTCACCAAAACTGGCAAAGGAATGTTTTTCTTCAAATGGGAGAAATTATACACTTTGAACTACCTCAATTGTCAACCAGTTCGCTTGGTAAAATTTTTGAGGGCATCTAAAAGTAGATAGATTAAACACTTGAAGATAACAGGTCGCACATACTCCGAAGCCCATGTAACGGTTAAAAATAACGCTGTGCCATCATGGAAAGACGGTACATCTTTGTGGTGTCTGACATACCAACTCATCTCTGAAGGTGACCACTGAACATCAGTTTGCCCATCAACATTTGCTTCTGCATGTTACACACAACTCATTCCATGCAAAAATGAAACATGGCTGTAAATGACCTTTTTGGAAATTCCTGGAATTTGGCACATTAAATGTTCCCTTGAAGGTAGGATTCTATTTCCGCCATCCCCTCATTAAAAATGAACTGTCGTCAACCCCACTGTGAAGTCTGCCCCACAGACTCAGGGCAAAGCAGCCAGTCAAATGACTCCTCCAATTCATGTGAGGGCAATCCTTCAGTCTCTTACATGCTGCGGATGCGATACCAATCACTATAGCCTACTCCAGTTCAGGAACGAAAAGAAAGCATATATTTGGTCTGTGAACCTGCACGTTGTGGCAAAACCCAATTCAATGGAGTTAACCCACTGTTTACCCTGTGGAGGCTGAGGCCAATGTTAACCTCCACATGCCCAAAACCCAATATTCAATTTTTTGTGTTAAATCGTTTTCAAACAGGGAGGAAGACGCAAAACGGAAGGATGATGTGTGCATTTACCACCGATACCAGACAGACGGGCAACCTCAAAATGACCAAATGCACGACACTTAGCCGACTGAACAGGTAAGACCGAGCCGACACGTCTGATTTCTCTTTAAGACACTGCACGTGGCAGGATATCCTGTAACACCTCTCAGTATCGCAATCCTACAGAAAAACACCAACTTTTTTTATAAAAAGAAAACTTTGTGTTAAAGCAAACAAATGCTACATCTCAAAAATAATTGTGCATAGAATAAGAGGGATATATGCTCAAGTTGGGAAAAGTTTTAGCCCTACCTTTAATGCTTTCATTTCGTTTTTTTATCTACCAGCATTTTAGAAACGCAAAATAATATCATGATAGTAAACAGGAAAAAGCTTAAAAAGTTCAAACTTCCTCTCACCAAAAGCACAGCCCACAGAAGCATGTCATTATCAGTAATAAAGAGATAAAAATGCAGGCCAGTGCTACACATGACCTTACCAAAAAAGGAAGAAGAAATAAAGATGGAGGTGGATATTGTACAGCATATGTAATATTAGCTACAGCAGGCAAATTGGATGTGAGATGATGTCTTGCACATAGGAAATGCCCAGTACTCTCAGTACGGTTGTGTCAACAACAACGGATGCACTGAAACATATCAATCTTCAGCACCATTATATCAAAATCTGCTATTTTAGCAAATGTCCAGGTCAGCCAATAGCCTCCAGTTTTCATAATTATTAGAACACTCATAGTGATAAATGTACATACAGAGTGCGTGCAGGACACAAAAAAAATGACTGAGCAGAGTGACTACAAAAGCTTTGCAGTAATGAATGGCCATTTTGATCGCTCTATACGACTACTTTTCAAACTCAAAACTGACCCTTTTTTTTCTTAAGTAACTGTAGGATGGCTCATTTTTAGTAGCCTTTTTAAAAACAAAAAAACCAAAGGAAAATTCAAGTCAAGCAACTTTAGACAATAATTTTAATATCAACTTCTCCAACAAAACAATGTCACATACTATGCCTATATGTTTCTACCAGACAGGTTTTATGGATTAAAGAAAAGCAGGTTGTATTTAGGTGGTAATTTTCCAATAATTGTAAGACCATAACCATTCTCTCAGTAAAAAGCTCACTGTTTGAACAGCATAATACTGTGAACTAGAAGCAACAAAACTTTCAGGGCTGTGCTTAGCCTTCTCCTTTTGAGCTTTGAGTGACTGCAGAATGAAAGCGCATATTTTCTTATTCTTCTAAACTCATTGTCCACCTACGGTATTAGAGTTCTGGAAACCAACTTTATTGTTTACCCTTGTTGATTAACAGGTCAGTCTTTTCAGCAAGCTTGCATTCACAGTTTGGTGTAGACCCATTGGTTGCTTTCAACCAATCAACTCACAACAAACTGAAAAATAAGAACAGACTTATTTGATAATGCTCATTATACCAAATAGTCATTACTGAACTAAACTGACATGACTACATCCTACTGAAATGGTATAAATAACTATTATGCTATCATCATTAACTGTACTTCCCAAATGGGTTTAAAAACATGCAATACATGCATTTACGCAATTATGATCTGACCAACAGCTAGTAGTTCAAAGAATTTCGCGTGAAGCTTAATATACTTTCTACCAGTCTTACCTCATGCGGCATGTAAAATGTAGTAAAGCAACATGAAGGCAATACCAGAATTAGCCAGGAGGTGTAGTACTTCACCAAGAAACCCAGAATATTGGGTGGTCATTCATTCCGTTTTGAAAGAAGTGATTGTATTTTTGATAGACCCCCCCACACCTGTTCTCCACTGAGTACAGATTCATGCAGTACCCCAGATAACCTTTCTAGTTTAATTAATCAGATACATGCTTTGCTGTGCACTGTCAATGTACATTTTGAACCAGCCTGTTTTATTCATGTTGCCTGGTTGATTCCCACCTACTAGTTATGGTACTACCTAAATATTACTTGAGTTAACTATTTAAGTGCAGCTACACATTAAACACATTTTGCTAAGTGGAAAAATTATTTATATGGCTTTATATTTATACATCTCGGAATATATATTTGTATTGATTCATATATCTCAGAACGTCTGTGCAGATGTGATAATACCAGTATTTTGGCTGTAAATCTGGCTAAACTGTCTATTGACTGCCCACACTTTTTCCTGAAATTGACATGAGAAGAGGTAAAAAGCACCTCTAAATGCTGCAAAGTTACCGCCCCAAATATAGAGGATGGTCAGAGAGCGGTCAGGACCCCTCTGGGCTATGTACTGCTACCCTCCTCAGTTTTACAAGTTCAGGTTGCCACACTGTGTCCACAGAGAGGGTGTGGTTTGAGAGGGTTACAGGGACGCCCTCATGAACACTGCATAACAACAGACACCCCCTCTCCATCCTTCACCCTCCCCCCCTTTCCGAGCCTCTGTCAACATAATAAAAGGAGTGAATAAGGAGTTTGAAGTCACACTTCAAAGAGAGTATGTAAAATAACAAAGAATTCTGTAAATGCCCCTAAATCACTAAAACTAGCTTCTCATGGTCCTGCCATACAGCATCAAAACAGTCAATTATTTCAAATTACTTACGGAAATACTATATGTTTGCATTTAATGAATTATGTTCACTGTTATCACTGCAGCATATCATACTACACATCTTCAATTTTTAATTCCACATTCTTACATACATTTCATAATGCAACAAACCGGGAACCGAAATTTATAACCAATGTCCCCTTGCTAAAAATAGAGATCAGGCTATGCCATTTATAATATTATATTTAGCACAGCAGACAGGATAGCGTGCAAGTATCGACACCACATGAAAGAATAGACTATTTATGGACCGTGTTCTAACGCTGTCCCGTTTTACTTTTGTATCAGCTATGTATCATTTAATTCTCCATTAAATTCTGTGCACAGAGAACATACACTGGACACAGAGGTTGAATCTGTATAAAGCCGCGATACAACAATGTAAAGTATGTTGTATATTTTACAATGTTTTTCTACAATAAATGGGACAGTGAATGAGTAAGTTTTATTATCTTTACATGAAGGCATCAACAAGTCACCTCCACCAAACTTTGCTCTGAATTTTCAATAATCAGACCCTTGTAACACGTTACTTCCTTTCAATGATTTTTCCTAAATTTTAGACCCCAACCTCATAAATTATATGAAAGAACCATGAATAAATGAAGACTGCAGATCTCATACGATTGATAGCTCCAAAAACATCATTAAGGACAGAGTCTGAATTAAGTCTGAATGAAGGTTTGTTTTCCCAGTACACTACCCAAAAAGATGGATCTAAGGTTAAAATGGTAGATGATTATATAAAGATAACAATTTGGCTGGCTTGATAAACTTTTAGTAGAATGCATTAAGATGCTGAGAAGGGTCCCCAAAAGTCGAGATGAGGCAACAACTAAGAGTAAAAATTGTTCCATCATACATACCTGCAGGTCCTCCAGTTCTATAACAGACCCTTTCATGAACCGGCGATTCTATTTAGCATACAAGGACATATCGCTTTATGCTTACACAATTAGCAAGTAAAAACTATTTGACGGTTTTACTGTCTTCATTCATTTAGTACGATCGACTGACCTTGATCGATCTTATTAAATGGGTATTGTATCGATCAGGTCTTAATTATTGAATTTAAGTCACCTGTGTGGAGTCCACACCTGTTGCTGTAGGTGACAGTCCTGTAACGGCGCAAGACTTCTTTACAATTCGTCCGACTGGGGACCCCACACACAAACTGCCGAAAACTATTAGGCTCCGAATTCTTTGGATCCTAGAGGTCATCGGTGTAGTGGTCTCAACAGGTTTAGCTAAAAATCACAGTGCTCACTCATATTATTGAATTTTATTTCATAGCTTTATGACATTTGCTATCCATCAAGGCAACAAGTGCCTTCAAATCGCACAACGGGGTTTCCATTAGACGCGTAAATGAGCAAACTCATCTGGAATAAACTGAATTTTGTGAATCCGTTCTTGCATATTCATTCACTCAAATCAGGTAACAGTAGAACAAACCCATGTCATGTGATCTTCCGTCGCCATTTTCCGCTACACTCGCCATGAACCCTCACCCGTCCCTCACGCTGCAAAGTTCCGTAAGCTGCCGCTCAGGTCGTTATGGAATTTAAAAACACTTACTTTCTCAAACGAAAGAATGAGAAAAGTGTGCTTAGACAAAACATCTTAGAACCAAATATTATCTTTACAATGTATTTAGCCTGGGGACTGGATTATAATGAAAGTCAATCAATGACATGTCGCCAAGATACTAGTACACTAAACACTAGCAGGACAGTAGCTAAATCGCTAGTAATACTTACTCAGGGTAGTACGGTTGCTAGGCTGCTCATTCAGCCGAGTGATTTGCATGCATCTGTCCGAATAACGGCACTACAACATGGCCATTTGAATGTTGACTTTTGACGATGGTGTCAAGCCGTACCCTCCGAGCTGCACACAGACTGCAAGCGGGAACGCTTCTGCCATGTTATTCAGCGTGGATACATTGACCCCGGCTGAATAAAACAACCAGCCAATTGTCGACAGGGGCCATAGTTCAAGAAGCACGTCACGGGACTGTTTTATTTACGTTGAGTTTCTTTTCTTTTCGCTGACAGTGCGCATTTATTTGTGATTAGTCTAAATGCGTCACATGACCCGGCTGAGCCAATCCAAAGCAAGTGCGTTGTGTAGTTCACTCGTTCGATCGTAGTCTATCGACGTCCATTCTCGTTCTGGTTCGAGTGTCAGTTGTACGGTTTTGAACTTCAAACTCTGGATGGGGTCGAAAGAGTTTATTCTGTCAGATGTAACAACTGGCACCATCCTCGATTACAGAGTAAACGTTCACGGCGTGGTCTTTTTGATAGGAATACCTTCGGCAAAGTAACCCGCAACTTTGTTGTGTAAGCATGCCTTAACAATTCCATAACATCGTTTGGTGCAAGCTAGCTAGCTGCTGCAAACAAGGGACGCTAAACAGAAAACGGTTGGTAACTATTGTTCGTAGAAACAGTAGCGATTGTTACAGGAGGTAAACACTACACAACAATGTCGCAACTTCTGGAATCCGAGGAAAGCACGCCTCTTCTGAAAGGCGATCTTGGCAGGTGGGTGTAATAAGTGGATGTCTTTTGATAACTTAAACCAGGTTGCCTAGCTGTGATGTCTGGCTTACTCAAACAGCAAACAAGCTACGCTAAATATATTTTCCTGAGACATCTGGAAATTGGTAACGTTACCTTATCAAGACAACGCCGTAATTGTCATTGCTATAACGCGAAAGGAGACATTAATATTAGCGATACTGTTTTCACAGTGCAGATGTAGATACGGTGCGTAATGTACCACTGATCATATTAGTTGTTCATACGCGTAAGATCAGAAAACTAGGATAACATTAAATGGGCATAAGCAAGACCACACCACTGTATGTTTCCGCAACCTTGAGTAGGCAACCACCTGAAACCTTTACTTTCAAGAACAGCAGAACTGAATCAGATAATTCTATGAAAAGGGAACTAGATATTCAACGTTAAAATACAGTCCGCAAAAATCGATAGCTAGCTAACGTAATTTCAATCAACGTAATTCATATACATGCAATTAACACGCTAGTTTGTGCCAGACTGCCACTGACACAACCCTGTCGCCTTGAAAATACTGATTGAGTGTTTTCCAAATAAAATCCATATATCCGTATTAAACCAAAAATTGTGGAGAGCAAAAATGTCGTCTTATGACGTCCACCAATAGCACTTCCAGGGAGCTTCACTTCTGTCCCACATAGAACTTTGTAACCTTTTCATACTCAGAAGCACCCTTAACTATTTCTGGGAGTCTTTAAGAATTAACATCAATCTTGGCCTACAGTGCCACTGCAACCTGTGCGCTGCCAAGTTCACTATGATGGTAAGGGCTAAAGTGAGATTTACTGTATATTGGGCAGTGCTGGTCCAAAGCAGGCCTCATTGTTTATAACAGAATTCAAACAGTGGACCCTAGTTAATACTTTAATTAGTAGAGTTAACTAGGGGGCAATAACCTTTACACCTGAAGATGCACACAAAGCAAATTAAGAAGCACTAATCTTGTGTCATTTTTCTCTTCTTGGACTTGCTCAGCTCCTGCAATCCTAGGCTTGACCAGGTTGACTATGAAAAAATAAGTAAAAATGCAAGAAATAGGTAGGGCGGAAACAAGTTTTTTAATGGTACTGTAACTCCTATGTCTGCTCTCCAGCGATGGGGCAGCTGAGGCCGAACAGCAGTGTAAGAGCCGGTGGAGGTCCATTAGAGTCATGTACTTCACCATGTTCCTCAGCAGTGTGGGTAAGTGTCCAGACTGTGTTTATGTATGTTGGTCATCACTGAAGAGAAACAGAAGGATGGGGTTTGTTAGCATTCCTGTCATTAGCTTCGCGATATAATCAAGGGTAGTTCCTATTGATAGGGGTAGTTCCAAAGTTGTGGTTAATACCATTTCAAGTCAGTGAATTCAGGAAGTTAACTGGAATTGAATTCATTAATGGAAAAATCCCCACAGAATATTATGGGTACTTTTTATTGATTAATTGAATTTCAGTTCCTATTCTGAAATGACTGAAAAACTGGGAAAAAAAACCTTTGTTGAATGTGTTATTGTGAATGTGAACTGGCTGGATGTCCAAAAGTGAACAGACTTGCAACTATTATACAACAGGTAAGCGCAGATAGATAACTACTTTGCTGAATTGATTACAAGCAAATATACACAGTAGATCTGAAAGGGGAAATAATGTAAAACATGGTAAACGCATGTTTTAACAATTGCAATTACTAGGTATGTAAAGGTACATATAATGTAAAATATGCTTGTGGAGGAAATGGAAATATGGCAACATAGATTCTAAAAAATCAGGAATGTATGAAATAGACATGTTCCCCTCACATTTTCAGATCTGGGTTAGCCATCTTGCTGGCTTGATTGCAGCTGGCTGTGTCACTGCTTTGCTTAAGTGAATGAGCTATTTGTGTCAATGTAAATAATGCAAGGTACATGTGTTTAAATGCGGTACTTAAAAAAAAAAAATAGCAATACCCCCATTTAATTTGTGTTCCCACAGCCATGTACCCAGTTGTATAATTTGAGTTTTTGGATCTGGGTAATGTGGGTTAGGGAAAATGTGCTTTTAAATGAACCGTTAATGAGACACTAACGAACAATATCATTGGCTGCGTGGGCACAGTCTAAGATTAACACATGTAACAACAGTAGGCTGCCACAAAAAATGAACAGAATGAGTCACACAGTCTTTCTAGGGGTTTATTATTCAAATGCAGTTCAGAGAGTTCTCAGTTTGAGTCATAAGTGACCTGGGCATGTGCGTTACCCTGTCAAAAGGATATTGGGTCCCTTCTAATTGTGGACAAAATGAACTTTCCAGAAAATACAATTTTTAATAAAAAAAAAAAAAAGGGCATGTAGGTTAATTTGGGAGTATTCATAAGTTAAGACCGTGGGCTCTACGGTGAGGTAATGAGTCAATAAAAGGCGGATTCTTGGGTGCCATTTAGAATGCATTTCCATATATGCAAATTGCAGTGCGACCAAGCTTTGGAAAATCAACTGTGTGCAGTGTGCTAAGGAAAATAAGACTACACGTCATTCTGTAGTAAAGAAAAGAATGGCTAGGTTGACCACTGATAATGTGCAATGAAGACTGGGAAGCCTTTCTCGTCATCTTCCTCCTGAGGTTGTTTGGTCTGAATTGCAAAATGTCACAGGAACACTCATTAGTGCCTCATAAGGAACTGCATGACATGAATTTTTAGGCGAGCAGCAGCTTACAAGCCATTGATAGCCAAACCACACGAAAAATGAAGATCGTCTAGTTGTAAAGCGCACAAAAACTGGACTTCGGGTCAATGGGAGGTTGTCCTGTTGAGTGACAAATCACTGTACACACTTTTCATTTGAATGGGTAGGTGTGGAGAATGACTGGAGAATGATTACTACCAGAGTATGTAGTCCCAACAGTCAAGTTAGTGGTGGAGGTGGTGATGTGACGTTATGGGTTTGTTTCAGCTGGAATGGCCTAGGACCACTGGTCATAGTGCTATTAACTATGAATGCCACCTCTTGCCTTGATGTTCTAGACAGCTCTATGTATCCTAAGCTGTGGCAGTTCTATGGAGCAGGCCCCTGAACTTTCCAGCATGATAATGCCTCGTCTCACAAAGCTCATAGTGTACGCTTGAAGACGACAATGTTGCGAAACTTGATCGGCCAGCACACAGCCCAGGTGTGAACCGAGCTGAGCATCTATGTAATGAACAGGAACGCAGAATCAGGGTGCGTCCAAAACTGGTGTGAACTCATCGTTGAATTATAGGAAGAGTGGATGATGACATCATGACTACATTCACGTTTTTGCATACATTTGTGGAGAGCCAGTTCAGGCAAAGGATGGACATGGCTACAGCAGCACTTACAGATTTGAATAATTTTGCCCTCAGGTTTCACCATCGTCATAACGTCAATATGGCCATACCTACAAAAGGTAAGCGTAGTGCTCCCAGCTACCTGCCTCTGCCTCCCATCTCCGACCCTGTCTGCTTTGTGTTCACGTCTCCTCTTCCTGCCTTCTGTGTTTTTGTGCTCGTCTCCTTGATCTTTGCTTTCCGTTCCTGTCTCTTTACCCTATTTCCTCTAAATTCACTGTGCTTTACGATGAGAGAAAGCTTTGGTTGAAGAAAATCATTTCTTGAACAGAAGTAATAAAGAGAACACGAATAATTTCTTTTCCTCTTTCCTATAGAAACATATTTGCTAAGAGTGGAAAGTTTGTGTGTGTGTCTGTCCCTGTCTGCACTATGTGTAATCCGAGGAACTGTTTTAAGTGCCTCTTATATATGTGTGTGTGTGTCTGTGTGTATATGTATGTATGTATGTATGTATGTATGTATATATATATATATGTATATATATATATATATATATATATATATATATATATATATATAGATAGATAGATAGATAGATAGATAGATATAGGGGGCAGCCTACAGTCTAGTGGCTAAGGTACATGACTGAGACCCCTGAGGTTCGCAGTTCAAGCCCCAGCCCAGCTATAGCAAGAACACCATTGCTGTTGGGCCCTTGAGCAAGGCCCTTAACTCCACATTGCTCCCAGGGGGGATTGGCCCTTGGTTAGCCTAATCAACTGTAAGTCACTTTGGATAAAAGCGTCAGCTAAATGACAGTAATGTAATGTTATAGACTAATGTATGCCATCCATTTCAACCTGGTGGCTCGGTTGACACAGCAGACAGATATGGAAATGATCTCGGTTACCATGTTTTGTTGCGCTGACTATTCCTCTGACGTCGCATTCTGTCGGTTGTCCAGATAGACAAAACAGCCAGCGCCAGCTTCCTGGGTTGGGTGGTGGCAGCCTACAGCCTCGGGCAGATGGTGGCCTCCCCGCTGTTCGGCCTGTGGTCCAATCACAGACCCCGGAGAGAGCCGCTCGTGTGCTCCATCCTGATCAACGTAGCAGCAAACATACTCTACGCCTACGTGTCTCTGCCTTCTTCATACAACAAGTACTACATGCTGATCGCCCGAACCTTCGTAGGCTTTGGTGCAGGTAAACATGTAAACAATCTCTGTTTTAGAAGGAAAGAAATACTTTATTTACTTTATTGAATTCAGACATTTCACTGCATGCCCATCATATGTGCAGTTTTCTTTCACATTTGAAGACGAATGTTTTCATTGGTTGAGGGTTTCCGTTTTTACTGATAAGCCTCAATACTACAGCCAAGCCTACAGGCTTGACTGGATCAGATTTAGTTGCTAGATCAGATTTTTATTAATGAACATTGATAAACACATGTTTAGCATTGTGTTTGAACGTACCAGTTTGCAGGGTAAGTAGTAGTTGCTTAGAAACTTTGGGCCTGATCATGAGTTGAGGAACTTGATTGCTTGATTTCTGTTGGTGTGTTTTAAACACCACCATGATTAACAGGAAGTTTTGTGATCATGAGGAATGATAACCACTATCATTCTATGATGAGCTCTTTGATTTTTCAAAGCGAATGCTTTGTCAAAAACGGCTTTTCAGATGCTTAAATTGACATTGCTGTTTTTGCCTGAATGCCCAACAATGTTATAATAACAAAGAGAACAAACTTAGCCATAACGCTAAGCCACTGCAATCATACGATTCCAAACCAAAACATCCAGTGGGGAAAAAAAACATGATCTTAGTAAAACGCCAATAACACATGAAAACAAGTGGGAAATGGACTAACAGACAAGCATATGTTCCATAGTGTCCTTCAGCGTGTCCTTCAGCGAGCTAATGACGTTTTCTTCACGTCGATGTTCCACATCTTGTAATGGCGTTGCTTGGCAACAATCAAAATTCTAAATTGCTACAGCAAAAGAAAGCAAAACACACAGCAGCACCCAAACAGCACTATGGCAGGGAAAACGCACAAATAAACAGAGGACGATAACAGTTGTTAACCTCAAAAATATCACTGTAGATGTATAATACTAATAAGTTTCTCACAGAGTGGGGTAGGAGGTGTTTAGATTAGATCCTGAAGGTTTTAAAGAAATAACGATTCGTACTCTAACTGATCTGTCTGTTTCTCTCTTCCACTCTCTCTCTCTCCCTCCTTTTATGTTGTGCCTGCTCTTGCATCCATCTCCATGCGCACGCGTGTGCATGTCCATGCGCGTTTTAGGGAATGTGGCCGTGGTCCGGTCCTATGTTGCCGGGGCGACATCACTAAGTGAGAGGACAGGAGCGATGGCCAACATGAGTGCCTGCCAGGCCTTGGGCTTCATACTGGGTCCAGGTACACTCTCTCTCTCTTTATACTGTTAATATTGTAATAATGTGTTCATTTTTTTTGACTGTACGGACCATCATTGTCCACCAAGGGACTGGTGTTGGAAATTAGCCCTGGCTGTAAACTCATGCATAGTACATCGGACAGTACAACTGCAGTTGTCGATGTTCCCTGTGCTTGTCCCTTACAAATGAACTGAATAAGTATAATGATTTAAAAAAAAAGTCAGTGTCCCTCATTAGCTTTAAACAGAATCTCAGTAAGCTCTCACTCAACGCAATGTTAAAGTAACGTAAATGTAGATTGATAAATGTATGTCTTCCTCCTTTTGATCCACATGCCTGAGTCTCTGTGTTAATCACAGTGGTCTTTTCTGAGAGTGAAAGGGCACAGACGGTCAATTGTATACATTTGCGGCAGTTTGGGGAAAACTCGATTGAGCACGTAAAGGAGTCACAAAAGCTCTCTTTCATTCTGACTTGTTCCGTTAGGTCATGTGACATAGTCATGTGACTGTGGCTTTACTCAGCTAGTTAGCCTCATATCCTGACTGCCAACACGTACAGAAACTAAACTTGATTTTGAGCTATATATTTAAACAGAGGCAGTGGTTGCTTCATACCTGTACAATCGGCCTACATCCCAACAGCCGTACACTCACTGATCAGTCTTTTACTCAAATAAATGTGCTTCTACCTTGAAAATGAATGTTCAGTCAGATAGCAGCGGCACACCTTAAGTGATGCCCCTAACATCTAATGCAGCTTCATAAAGCACTGGCTTATCAGGGTTTATTTTCATATCAAATCACCCAAACGTACTCTACAAACCAAATCCACACAAATGCTGCTTGCATTTGTCTGCTGTCGAAGACCAAAGTCTCCCCGAGGGCCTGTTTATTCTCAACCACAATCAAGGTCTTCTGTAACCACTTTTGGAGAAGTGAAAGTCCCGCACTTGTTTAGCCAAGTAGAGAAAAAGACCTCGGTTTGTATCTGCGTTTATTTATTTCTTTTTTTCTTTGCATTTCGAGTAGCCTGTTCCTTTTTTGTGTGTGCAGGTGTGTTAATGTTTACAATGAATGTGCCTAACAGAAAAGCAAGGGTATCAGGTGCGAGTCACGAGAATTTAACACAGTTAGCACTTAGCATTAGCATGTAACCCGGTTTGTTTGGGCGTCTCAGCTCTGCAGGCTGGTTTGTCCTTCATCGGCGAGACTGGCGTGTGGGTGAAAGTGCTGGACCTGAAGCTGAACATGTACACCGCCCCTGCCCTGCTAGCCGCATGCTTCGGCATTATCAACGTCCTCCTGGTCGTCATCGTCTTGAGGTGAGGCATGGAAGGAAACAGGAACCTGTCACAAAAAGACCACTGGTTTCTGTCCCAGAGGCCCCTGGGTCACTGTACTCTTGAGCAAGATGTTTAACCCAAACAATGCAAGCTTTGGCTCTTCCCCTAGATTATAGTGTCTGCTAAGCAAATAATTCTAATTATTAGTAAAGTAGAACCTAAATTACCTGGAACTCAGTAATCTGGATACACCAGGAAACTGAACAGATTAGTACAGAATAATTCATGGAAATAGGCCTACCCTTATAATCTAATTATCTACTTAAAAAGAATTCCAAAAAAGGCCAATGTCAAAGTCCCAAACCAACCTTGTATTAATCAGATGAAGGAGAGAGTCATTGAAAGTTTAACATAAAACACATGTTCAGCGACCTTAATTTATCAAGTTATTGCCAGAATAAGATGTCGTCCTCAACAGCCCAAGGCTGAGAACCCCTGAATTAGCATAATGCTATGATCCAGTTGTACTGGTTAAGCAAGGGTTTCAGGGTCCAAAGAGGAAGACTGGGTGGGGATTGTTCTCATGTGGGTTGTGATTTCCACTTGTCCACTTGTGAATATGTGAATTTGTCCCCCCAGGGAACATCGTGTGGATGACCATGGCAGACAAATAAATGCCATCAACTACACCCGGGAAGGTACAACTTTCATAATCACTTATGATCAATCCATAGAAGAGCCCAAAGGGAGTTTCACTGTAGGGGCTTTAAAGGATATGTGTTACAATAAAACTCAAAAGGTTTCCCAATGAACAGAACAAAAACTTTGGTCATAGCATAAAAATGCATCCCAGTTGTACATTCTATATAATATGAGAAGTGAATACATTTTTTCCAGAACTATATTGCTTAGACCAACAAACCCCAAACCAAAAACAGACCTCTTTGGGTTTTTGTGTTAGACTGTAAAATTGTCAGATTATGTAAACCCGTAAGTTACTAATACATATTATGTATGGTTTTGGTGATTTTAAAATAAAATCCTTTAGGGGTAATTTTCAGCACCATTGTGGCATCTTGTGCTTATCAGCTTGTTTTGTCTTTGGTCATACATTACGAAAAGCAATAGTTATGCTTGTTGCCATCCTATTTCATGATGAACGATACCCATCAATGCTCTTTCTGTCATGCAGATCAAGTGGGATTGTCTACGATCATGGAGGGCACCATCGACCAGATCGCCGTGATTACGTCGAACATCCTGTTCTTCATCGTACTCTTCATTTTCGCCGTCTTTGAAACGTTCGTCTCTTTATTTTCTGTAAAATGCCCAAAAACAGCCATTACGTTAGAGTATGTTATTTTCTTGTAACATGTTTATGTAGTGCTTTGAAATGCCTAAAATCCAACACCTAGTGGCCCATAGAGCTGAGAAAGAAACAAAGTTGACCTCATCCATGGCTCTGCTTTGTGTTGCAGAATATCCACACCCCTCTCCATGGACATGTTCGCCTGGACCCGCAAGCAGGCGGTTCTCTACAATGGCATCATATTGGCCTGCATCGGGTTCGAGTCCATCCTAGTGTTCCTGGTGGTGAAAGTGATTTCCAAAAGGTAAATGGTGGTCATCTTCCCTCAGGAAGACTGAAATTTTGTTTCATTCATTGATGACTTCAGCGAGGAGGCAGAGGTGTTGTTTAATGCATCTGTTCCTGTAAATAGTAGGCCGAGGTGTTTTGTTCATCATTTTTATTGCTTCATCGTGATTACCTTTTTTTCCAGGGTGGGGGATCGCCCTGTCCTCTTGGGGGGTTTGATTATCATCTTTTGTGGGTTCTTCATCCTGCTTCCCTGGGGAAACCAGTACCCCAAAATCCAGTGGTCAGGTATGGTCCTGCTGCCTCCATATGGCCAGCAGGGGGCACACCCTCCCTCATTACAAATAGTAATCGTGGTCCCAGCATTAAACCAATCTCAAACAAACAGTCCCAAGCTGGGGAGTTCCTCTGCTTCGACTGTTTGAAAAATTACAACTTCAGTAAAGTTTATTCTGTTCTACAACAGAATTCCAAGTTGAATGTCCCTTTCTTAAACAGAAACATACAGTATGAATTTGACAAAGAATCAGCCAGCTGGGTGAAGCATGTTACAAGGTTTGGGACAGGGCAACGTTATGTCCAGCTTTGGAGAGCCTTTAATGGCTACTTGGGCCATTCTTGAGTCGTGTTTAGGAAATACAAAAGAAAGTGGACCCCGCTGTTTCTGTGGGCGCTTCTTTGCCGATGCATGACGTTTATGGGAGAATTGTATGAAATTTCGAGGGCTTTTTGTCCAAGCCCCATTAATTTCCTCGCCTTCAGCAAAAACCATATAACGTTTTTTATGGAACCACAGTATTTATTTTAGGCTAGATTGGAATCTATACACAAAAAGTTTTGGGGGGAAAAAAGCCGTTTCACAACTGTCTTTTTAATGAAAACAGCCAAACGGTTTTTATACAGCTTGGAAAATTTGCTGTCCCTTGTATTCTGAACTGGTATGCAAAATCTGTTAAGATTGGCTCACAAAAGGCTGAAATATAACACAAAAATTTGTTCAGTGAATGTGTCATTTAACTCTTAACCAAGCTTAGTACATGCTTAGGTTTTGACTGAAAATGTTTATAATTAAAAAAAAAAGACCACTTGTAATTATACCATACTACTTACTATGATTTGGTGGCAGAAAATAGCTGTTTATCTGATTTCGTATTGGCTAGTGCATCAGCGCAGCTAATCTATGTTCACCAGGTAAAGTGGATTGCCTGTATGCATGGTATTTTACTGTGGTCTCTGTTACAGACCTGCACAACAGCACCACCCACGAGCTGATTGGCCCCACCCCCAGCACTAACTCCACCCTGGAGCCCACGGGCTGCCCTGCAGAGCAGGTCTGGTGCCTGTACACCCCGGCCATCCAGCTAGCCCAGTACATCACCTCTGACGTGCTGATCGGGGTGGGATACCCAGCCTGCAACGTCATGTCTTACACACTGTACTCCAAAATCCTGGGACCCAAACCTCAGGTAGAAACAGAGCCTGCACCGTCGTCTGTCAGTCAGTGAATATCTTTCCCTGCTCTTGTCCCGCTGTGTGTCTGTCTCCTTCTCCCTCTCCCCCTGTCTCTGTCTCTCACTCTCTCTCTCTGTCTGTGTCTCTCTAGTGCTCCCCTTCTCCTTTTCTGTGACTGTGCCCCTCTCTCTACTTGTGAGGAGGTGAATGTGTGTGCATGTGCCTGGGTGTAAGTGTGTGTATGTGAGAGAATAAGTGTGTGTGCGAATGTGTCCATGAGTGTGTGTCTGTATGTGTGTGTGTGTGTATGTGAGTGTACATGTCTGTCTTTGTGTGTGTGTGAGTGAGTGTGTGTGTGTGTATGAGTGTAAGTGTGCTTGACTGTGTGTGAGTGTGTGTTTGCGAGTAGGTGTGTTTATGACAGCATGTGAGTAAGAGTGTGCATGAGTGTTTGTAAGAGTGATTATGTGAGTGTGAGCAAGTGCACATGCATGTGGGTGCGAGTGTGAGTGTGTGTGTGAGCATAAACACGAGTCTCAGTGTCCCCTCTCTCTGCGGGCTGACAGGGTGTGTACATGGGCTGGCTGACGGCGTCGGGCAGCGGGGCGAGGACGCTGGGTCCTGTGTTCGTGTCGCAGGTGTACACCCTCCTGGGCCCGCGCTGGGCCTTCAGCCTGATCTGCAGCGTGGTGCTGGCCGCCGTCCTCCTCCTGTGCACCATGTACCGCCGCCTCATCGCCTTCTCCGTGCGCCACGGACACCTACAGGAATAACCCCGCCCCTGCGAGCAGGGACGCCCCAAAGGACTCGATCGGCCAACCCCATACGCGTCTGCAGGTGATTACGGTACCGAGCCGGTCAACGGTTACAGACAAGCCTGTGAACGGTTACAAACACTTCCATTGTTTTTTCCCCGCCCAGCAGAGTCTGCATGACTTTTAGAGGACCGGACGGACACCTGTGACCTTCGCCCAGTTTCCATGTCTTTACATGTATGCTCTAACCCTGCCAGATCTGCTCCTCAAGAGCTGGTGTCACAACAGCCACTCGGGTGCTTCTGGTCCTGGGACATATTCCAAACGGTTTCACTCACATAATTGTGTCTGTTCATTTCTTGTAAGCACTGATGGTCTTTCAGGCTAAGGAGCCTTATACTGGAGAAACATCATTGCCTGCTTGACTACCCTGAGCTCTGGGGTCAACAGTCAGCCTGACCCAGTTCTGGATGAACCTGAGATACACCTGGCCTGTTACTGAAGGTCATAGTACCATAGAAGTGACCCAGCATTTTGTGATGAGAAAATTAAACCCAGGGAAAGCGTATGGTTGGACTAATTCTGGACGGTTTTAAAGAGGACTGCACTGAACACTGGACATGGTCTTTTTTGCTATGGTACGAAATAAGATGGAGATAAATGCCCCTGGAGATAAATGATTCCAGAAAACTTCAAATTAATTTCAAAGTTTGAAAAGATGTAGATGTATTGACAACTAAAGTTACTGACTGTCCGTTCCTCTGAGATATTAGTCAAAGGAATTCTTAAAACAAGATTCATTTAAACTGATAAAGGTCCTGTACAGTCAACATCCTTTCCATGAAAAAGACATTTGGTAACTAAACTATGCAATTTCTTTTAAAAAGTAGAGATTTGGAAAACAGCCCGTCTCATTTATAAATAACATAAAAATAAGAACTGGTCTCCAATAGCAGTTGATAGTAGAAAATATATCACTGTGGTAATTGGAAAGTGATAATATTTCTACAATTTATGCTTATTAAGTGTCATTTATGTAAGTAGGTTCTTAATTGAATTTTCTTAATATATTTTTTCATTTCTAATTTTTGTAATTGTAATGTCATTGAGAGATCTGGGGGATTACATATCTAAATTGAATTTGTGCAGTTTTAATTAATGTAATTTGTTTTTGTATGCTGATGTCACTGCCCAGATTGTCACGGTCATGACAAATTGTTAGACCACATGCGTAAATTAAAACACAAAGAAATTAGACTAAAATAATCGTTATAAAGTTTAAAAAACTTGAGGTTTGCGAGCCTATAGGCTTCATTAGTGTATATTTCTGCAGGGAGTGAATGGTCATATTGTATGTGTAGAATGCAATAAAAAGAACACTTGAGAGCCAAACACAAATGTTGATTAAATCCTGGCCGAAGATATTCTATTTTATTGTATTTTTCCATTCCCAAAGATAACATATCTAGGCAGCTGGCAGATAAGGAGTTCTAGATAAAGAGACGCATGTTTTGACAAGTTAAAATGAGGCATTCTCACCAGTGCTGGTATTTTTTAACACAAATAGTCTAGTTTTAGAATGACATGTACTAGTAGGCAGGGGACACTGATGTTACAGCCAAGGAGCACAGTCCACCAGGTGCTGGGGCTTCTATGTGTTGTGAGAAATTGAACACACTTGCTACAAAAGTGCATTTGAGTCATAGTCTCTGTGTGAGATTTGTTCTTTTTTGGTGTTAACTTACCACCACCTCACAAGTTCATATTGGCCTGCGTCTGCACAGCCTGTGACGTAGTTCGTTTGCGGCATGCTAACCCTATACAAAAGCAATGTTCCTTTTCTCCGTGCCCCCTAACCCAAAACACAAACTCTCTGGTGGCTGTGTTTAGGTTAAAAAAACATTTTCTATTGTTTTAATTATTCTGTTCATGGTGCCTTATGTTATTTAAATGTTCAGAACCCGAAGGGTCCTTCAGTTTAGCATAGCACAGAGGACACTGTGCCATGCTAAAGAGCAGCAGCAGTGCAAACCCAAAGCCAGCTAACCAGTACCTGAGAGGGCCAGTGGAACGTACGGCTCGTCTATTTCATACAGTATTTTGCAATGCACTGCCACTTTTAAGATTTCACCACATATCTTTATGACTCATCATATTTTATGTGACATGTTTTAAGAAATATGAATGAAAATTACATTATCAGAAGCCTTTTATTCTTAATGTACCAAAACCATTAAATTGTGAAACCAAAACAGAGGTGCATAACTTAGCATGAGTTTTGTGAACTGTTGAATGATAATTGTTATATTAGCTACATATCTAGCGAAGTAGTTATTAGTAGTAATTTGGCTAGCAAGCAGTCATTGCACTATGAAAATCACAGTTTTGTATTTTATTTAATTTTAAGCCCCCCCCCTTCAGTTTTAGAAGTGGATAAATTGTTATTGGTTGCCTTACACTAACGTGAGATCACTGTCCCCTGGAACCACCCCACCCTTAACTCATTCCCCTCAACAGTCATTTTCTGCTGTAAATTGTCAGAATTTCACCTTTTCTTTCAGACTGAGGCTAAAACATAACCACTGTCATTGAATATTCACTGCTGTTTTGGAAATTGGACTCAATAGTTTGGAAAAAAACAAGTTTGACTGTACATGACCTTTAACATAATATAATATTTACGCAATAGCAGTGAATCACATTCTCTAGACCGCAAGATCATGGACACAGCTGCTTCTGGTAGACTTTCTTTTAGAAGTTTTTTGGGTCAAGGCATTTTGACATGATTAAGAATGTGATAAAACCTGTTTAATCCATTTATATTAATAATGAAATGCACTAATGACTAGAGCAGACTGACGTCTTCTAAAATTCTGAATTTTCCACATTCCCGATTTTGTTCGTTTACGACAATGTTAACCATCACTGTTGTTGAACGTGAGCCCTAATGTTCAAACATGAGTATGTGTGATTTTAGTTGTAACTCCATTTTTTCCTGTGATTGGGGAAATGTGTGTATATAAGGATATTTGATGACTAGAAAAGACATACAAATACTGCATTGATATTGCACATGTTATGTGGGTACAGATGTGAATGATCTGTAGAAACAGGAGATCGTGAAAATGCTGCTACTGCTTTGTAATGTGTTTTTAACTGCTGTTCACCAAACCACTAATAAACAGTTTTTAAAATTGTGCATTGTTCATTCCTCTGTTTGAAGGCATCACTACTTTAGTGTGTAATGAAACCAGAATTTGTCTGAAGGGGTGTGGCTGTGTTGTAGAATTAAAAGTTTGTGTGTGTGTGTGTGTGTGTGTGTGTGTGTGTGTGTGTGTGTGTGTGTGTGTGTGTGTGTGTGTGTGTGTGTGTGAGAGAGAGAGAGAGAGAGAGAGAGAGTTTTAGTTTACCATTTTCATGTATCATAATACAGTGACATTTTCTGAGAGGTCCATAATTGTAAAAAAAAACTGATTATATCAAAGATGATAGTAGTACTGTCATTCAAAATGTAAACACTGATCAGAATACATATCTTTGATACACCCTTCTTTACAAATACACACATCAGTGACACGCCATCTGGTCATCACCTTGTCTCTCAGCCTTGCTATCAAGCGTAACTATGGGATGCATAATTAGAATAGAAGCATCTCTGGAACATGTCGAAAGTTTGAACTTTATTATATTGCCTGAGGTAGATGAGGTCACACCAACTGAACTTGACTTGCACCAAACTTGGCTGTCCTGTAACCACCTCAGCACAGAAGAAGCCATTTTAAAGTGACCCAACAAGGGAAATCTAGGCTGAAGGGATAAAATTAAAATTCCATAGATAAAGCTATTACTTTGAAAAGCTTTGAATACAGATTCCAATCAGACAGCAGAAAACAAATGCCATGTTTCTTCTTTCCATAAGTGCAATTACATCAAATGTCATCAAATGCCTGTAGATGTACTAATTGAGGAGGTGAAGAAACTTGTTGAGTTGACATCCCTGGAATCTGTATGTAATTAATCCCACTGATTGAGATTTTAGCTACAGCTATGCTACTCCATATATATATGATGGGTCATAAGAATCAAGACCCATAATGTCCTGACTGAGTATATGAATACATGAGTGTGTCATATAATACATACTTAATAACATACTTCCAATATTGCCATCAGTAACACAGTTTGCATGCTTGTTCTGTAGAGGGGAAGATGAGTAAAACCACATGCTGCAGGGGCTTCAGAGTGCCTCACGTAGTAACACATTTTTTGAGCCCTGTGATTGGTGCTTCCGCTCCCAGTCGCGCCATTACAGGCTATGGCCAACGGTTGACATTTGCAAGGCAACGATTTGCTTGCTATCCCAGCCAGTTGGTCAAACCAGTGACATTTCGTCAGTCACATCACTCTCAAGTGGCCAGTCCTCTGCTTGGCCTTAATTATTCATATGGATTGACATTTATTCTTGAAGAAGCTGGGCCCTTTCTACCAGTTTGTAGAACGACATGACGAAAAGCGCATTAAAGCTCCGCCCAAAATATTGGCCCAATAAACGTATCCCTGAGACATCTGGAGTCGACTTGTTTGTGGTGGTGCGACCGCAAGCTTTTATGCAACAGTTACACAGCCTGACGCAAGCACTGTGTTCCCCATAGAGCTTCTGACCTTTCCCTGTAAGTAACCCTCTGCTTTGTCTCCACATGCTTTTACACATTAAACATGTAATTAAATGATGTATGCTGATCCATGAAAAGCATTTAGTAAGCAGGTCATGTATGCGTTAAGCGGGTTTTAATGGACTTTTATGCTTTTTGCAGAGGTGTATTTGTGCAGTCTTTGCTCAAATATTTGTCTGCATATAGAAACTAACATTGATGTTTACTGAACATGGATCTGAAATTGTAGTCCTTTAGAATAGGAGTGTTAAGTGTTGTTAAGTGTTGCAAAAGTGCCCCAACAAGATAAATGTGCTTTATTTCATTTATAATAAATCTGAGCTTTTTCTCTTTTTCAAAATGTCCAATATTTACGGTGCCAGTATTACTCTGTTCAGCTAGATGGATTCGGGTGTTGTCACCGGATTTTAGTATGTGCTTTCATTGATTGATTGATTGATTGATTAATTGATTGAATTTATTTCCATAATCATCAAAAGATACAAGAGGAAGTTCAGAAAGGAACAACCAATACCATCAAGTACCATTACCATCCTCAATGTTTGTTTTCAAAGTGTTCCAGCAAAAATTTATAAGAAAACAAGCTGCAATTTATTAATGTATTTTAAAACCAGATTAATTACTTTTGAATATCAGCCACAGCATTATTTATGAGCAAGTCAGACAGTAATAAAATCATAAATATACCTACAGTACACTATATACTTCAAGTATCCTTGGTTCTGTTCCTGTTTTGTATCTATCATGTATATTCTCTGTGAAACATATCTTTTTGATACTAGATTTAAACAGTCCAAATGTGACAGAAACCAAAAGATTTGCGTTTGACCATATGCAGTGCTGTAAATATGAAATTCCTGATAATATCTGTTACCACCCATATTTTGATTTCACATTTCATAAGTTTCTAAAATGGGTTCAGTTGCAAAATTCTAATTTCCTCTTTTTTCCAAGACTAATATAACATACACATTTAATAAATGCATTGAATAAATGAAACACAAATCATAAAATGAGACACAAACATCAAATTCTACACTAACTTACACGTAGGCTCACTACTCATATTTAACTAAAAAGAAGATATTAATAATAAAATACATTACAAATCACCAAGAGAGAGAAGAACAGACATCAGGAGACCTTGCCAGGTAATTACACAATTCTTACAACATTAGAACAGGAAGAAAGAAAAGGAGTTAAAGGAGAACAAACATGTATGTTGTGAGGTTTCCTCAGGACAGCTAATGAACATTCATATTCATAAATGTTTTAACAATTGATGTGTCATTTGTTGATAGCGATTGTTACGTCAAATTGTAAAATTTCCATTTTCGGTCAAACGATGACTTTGCTTTGTGGCAAAGCCAATTGTAATAGAATTGAACAAGTGTCTGTAAGGACCTTAGCTGATCTAGTGATTGGCTGGTACAAAAACCAGCATGCACAGTGCTAGGGCATGCAAACTTTACAGAATTCAGGTGATGGTGCTGAAGCTTGTGTTTAAACTGGGCGTGCATAGTCATAATATTTTCTCCTGTGCTGTGTCCCCTCAGCAGGTCTGCACCTGTGTGTCGTGTCTCTCAAGTTTGTCTCTCAAGGAGCTGCCATCTATATTTTTGCCATTGACGCATAGAATACCCATAGGTGTGAACAGAGAAGATCCATCTGGCCCGGGAGACGCAAAGATGTTGCCTCTAAAGCAGTTCCGTCCAGGCAAGATAAACAACAGCACCCGGCCTGGTTTCTGTCGCGAGATTGACTTCAGTTCTGACTCGCTCTTTATGTCTGTGCTATATGGCATTCTGTTCTGCATTGGACTGCCCACCAACTGCCTGGCTCTAGTGGGCTTGTACCGCCTTGTGAAAGAGGAGAATATCCTCCCAGTGTTCGTCATCAACCTCCTGCTGTCAGACCTCATCCAGATTGGTATTCTTCCTCTGTGGATCGACTACTACCTGAGCAACCACAAGTGGAATTTTGGGAGGGACGTCTGCAGCATCGTCGGCTGCGTCTTCTACATCAGCGTCTTCGTCAGCGTGTTTTTCATGTGCTGCGTGGCGGTGGAGCGGTACCTGGCCATCGCGCACCCGCTGTGTTTCGGCCGCTATCGGCGGATGAGCACCGCCATCGCCCTCAGCGTGGGGCTGTGGGTCCTGGTCACCGGGGGCATATCTTTGGCCTTCTTCATCGGCCTGGAAGACGATGAGAACGACCTGTGCATGGAGACCTACGATTCGGCCACGGACTACGCCGCCTTCCAGCTGACGGCCATGACGGTTACCTTCCTACTGCCGCTGGTCCTCCTTGTGTACATATACGTCTCCGCCCGCCGCAAGATCGCTAGCGTGGCATCAGTGCCGCCCAGAGAGAAGAAGAAGATCATTTGGCTCCTGCTTCTGATTGTGAGCATGTTTGTGGTGGTCTTTGGGCCGTACCACATCATGGTCTATGTGAATTATGCTGGGATCCTGTATCTGGACAACAGCTGCAAATTCCAAGCCAGAATCTTCATCTATGTCCAGGTGGCCACCGGGTTACTGAGCCTGAATAGCATCCTGGATCCTGTGATGTACATCTTCATCAGAAAGGACTTCCAGAAGGCAGTCCTCAGGCGTTTCCCCTTTTTGGCCTCGCTGAAATGTTGGAGGTGTGTCGCAGCTGACCGTCGGGACAGCAGTTACGCAACTTCCATGCAGTTAGAGAATGCTGCTTGAGTGAGTTTCAGAGCTGCTTCCCAAAAGAGAAAGGACCAGTTACAGAGGTCCTCTGCCGCAGTGAAAGCACATATTCATAATCTATTGCAGCACTTCCATCCCCACTGTCTGAGCATTGAACATCATCCCTCTACGAGACACTGTACCATTGGAGCAAAAACAACAGAAAGAGTTGAAGACTTTAACAATCTGGCAACCATAACAGACAATTAACTGACCTTCTTCCCCAAACTCAGGAAACTGAATGTCAGTCAATCAGTCAGTACTGCAAGAATATTTCACCTGCTTCCTTGAATCCACAATGGCCTTCAGCACAGCACAGTTCAGCTTTCTAAACAACATCAACCTAAGCTGGAAAAGATGATGCTACCGAATTGGAAGATGATAGACAGAGACAACAAGGAACACCCAAAACAACATAAGGAGTGGACAGTCCTTATATTAAAAAATATTTTTAGGATTTCTTTTTGTCACATTTCTCGATGGTGTCTTTATGTTTCATATGTTATAATAGCAATGCAATCAAGGGGATGTCTAAATGCAATTTTGTAATATCATTCATTAATGTTTCATAAATTTTTCTAATGTTTTTTAATCTTTTCTTTTATTCCAGCTAAGTAAAACACACTTAACCTGAGTTGTTGCAGTAAATGGACAGCATGCTACAAACAATGACACTGTGGAAACTGCTTTAAAAATGGTGATTGATAAGTAAAAATACAATGAACCGACGATAACTTTTAAAAAATTGCTGTTCACAGGACGTGTGGCTTATTCAATCAGCTGACAGTGCTGATGGTTCTCTTTGGATCATTATCTGCGTTTGTCTTTTTTCATTTAGATATTATTTCGAAACCATTTGAGAACTGATCAGTAGAAAATTGTCTGAACAGAAACAGAACAGCTTTTAACTCGTCAAATGTTACCACAGCCAGGGTGGTTTTTTATAACAAGCGTGAAGGCCACTGCATGAGAAAAATCTAGTCATTCAATAAGTGCTCCTGTTTTTCATTTAACTTACATTTGACTGGTTGGCTTATTTGTGGGCAATCTTTGTGTGGTTATAAGAATTATTATAGAAACCACTTACTTTGCTGGAGTGTGAATAAAAAAATACTGAAAATAAAATTGTTTCAGTGCTTTATTTCAAAAAACCAACAGAAACCAGGAGAAAATTCTGTCCCTGTCCGTATTTACTAGATATCGCATTACACAAAAAAAACATTAATAATCATTAAAGCAAAGAAATGATTCTAGCCACACCTCTGCAATTAAACAATATAAATTAGCAATACATTTTAAATATCTCAGGCCCAGAGGCAGTTATTTTCACTTTTCTCTGTACATTACATAACTTGGCATCAATGCAAAATAGTAATGCAAACCAGTAGCGGTAGTAGTTGCTACCTATCCATTTAGGCAATTTTATATACATTTTTCAGAGAAAAAACACATTCCACAGCAATTTTATGAACAGTTGACATACAAACATATCAATATGATGATACACTGATATTTCAAGAGGAGAAAAAAATCATGTTGAAAATAATATATTTTTCACTAAGAAATCAGCAGAAGACATTGAGTGCTGGTGTGAGCCCCTCGAACGATGGTGGGATAGAAGCGTAAGACAGGCACCAAGTCTCCATCCGAAATTCTTCGAGTGTCAGTGTTTGTACATATTGGCACATTTTCCAAAAAAAACCAACACCCCGCAGTACAACGCACATGCATACATCCACACACGCGCGCTCGCACACACACACACTGCACGCACTTCCGAAGACCGCCGCCTTCATGGCAACCTTTCAGAAATAGATTTGTTTAGCGTCCGCTGGGACCTGTTCCATTGGACAGTAGGGGCACTTCAACCTGGACAGGGGAGACAAACACAAATTAGGAATTATAATCTCATTGCCAATACTTATCACTTTGTACATTAGAATGAATATGAATATATGAATTTAGGGGTTTCTAGTCTTACAGTACACAGTGCCTTAAGGCTATATATTACCCTGTGTGCAGTAACCTTCCACAGTGCCTACTGCCATTTAAAAAACGATCAAAACAAATAGTTTACCTTCCAGCTTTGGACACCTTACTGAAGATCTTATTACCGTATTTCTGATTTTCATAACTACTTTATCTGTTTGCATTGCCTGAATGATGAATTAACTGAACAAATGATGAATGCAACCACAGAAAAATCAAGCTTTTAAGTTTAAAGATTAAAATTGCTGCTGACAGATGGAGGGTCAGTCATGCATCCGATCTGAAGAATGATTTGGATATAGGATGACGGACGTACTTGCTCCCGTTGATCATTTTGTTGAGGGCGTCCTTTGAGATGATGTGTCCGCAGACCAGCTTCATAGGCGGGTTGCTGTCTGTGGTCTGCTGCCTGAGGATGGGGCAGGCGAACACTGAGTGGTACCAGCACCTCTTCCCCAGGTCCACCTCGATCTGGGCAAGCATATATATGAACAAAGTCACACAGAACCAAAAAACAAAGAATATTTTTTGAAATATTTTGATCGTATTGGCACCTACAGGGAGCTCGTCTTTCTGATTCCACACGCCGATGCACTGCTGCTGCTCGATGACCGCTTTGATGTTGATCAGGGCGGGCAGGGCGACGCAGCCCGCAGAGAAGCTGAAAAGACGAGGGAGGGAACGACGTCAGGCATGTGGTTCTAATGCTCGAACACTGCTACTCCACCATTCTGAACCCGGTCACTGCAGCACCTCCACAACACACAGACCGCCTCCACCAATGCAGTCGGTCTGCCAATCAACCACCCTCAACCCTGTCACTCCAACGTCTCTACAATATACGAGGTGTGGCTATTTAAAAAATGAGACTAACGATGTCATTCAATTTTAATGAGGAAAAGGAAAGACTCGGTAGCCATGTTGTTCAATTTCACTACAAAATTTCAAATTCATGCACCGCTCGACTTTTGAACTGACCATTTTTTACGACGTCAGAAAAACACATCTACTTCAAGCGTGCGTAACAGCGAACCGAAGACATGAGCGGATTAAAACTTTCAGGGGTTGTTTATGCTTGCCCGTTGGTCATTGAATACCACGTGGTTGGCACATGTGCACTGTGGTTTGACTTGGATAAGCCCAGTCTCGTTATCCAAAGCAGTCGGTCACACCACATACCTGGTCACTTCAGCAGCCCTATAACAGACAGGTCACCAATGCAAAAACAGTCAGTCAGACACTCAGAACAGCCAATCAGTCTGCCACTCAACCGCATTCAAGGTCTCATCCAATGGGCTCTGCAGAAGGCCATCACCTGACACTGAGGGGTGAGTCCACAGAGAGGCCGAGCAGCGAGCAGGCATCGCGGGTGAAGATGTCGCAGATATCCGACCATTGGTTGGAGTCCAGCAGGTGGACGTAGGGGGAGTTCTCGATCCCTTGCCTCAGGTACACCAAGCTTCCCATCAGCACCTGGATATCTGTGGAGAAGAGGGTCAAACCTCCAGAGCTCCAGAGTTACATTATAAAGACAATTAAGCTAGCTACCAATCCAGTGTTCTACCTTCCTTGCTATCTGACACAATTATTTGTCACGATTATATAAAAATTCAAAATATCAACATTATAGTACCAGATTTGTTCTACATATTAATTCTTAAATAATTTTAGATAGCTCAAGTTGCCTATTCACTAAATTCTGCAAATAATAATTAACTCTAATTAAAGATCATTTATGAAATACAGCTTGCAACCATCTGACTTACTTCCTATGCTATTATATTGGATTTGTTGTCATAAGGGTGAAAAGTTGCTGCACTTTTAATATCTAATGGTTTGGCTCATGGTTTTATGCATGAAACTGATCAACAATTTGTTAAATTAGAAAATGATCAATAATGAATAATAAATGATGATGGAATTACCTTTTTGGTGATTGAGAGCGAAAGGCTGAAAGTTTTTGGCGTACTGAAGTGCCTCTCTCTGATTGGCTGTTCCTCCCATCAGCAGTCTGATGAAGTTGAGTCTGTGCAGCTTAAACTCCAGAGAGCTGTTCTGTGCCATCAGCATCTCCCTGTTCTCCACCGCCCACCTGAGAGAGCCAACCAATCAGGAGAGCCACCAGGAGGTCACATGATCAAACAGTTACCACACACAAGTACCAATGGTAACCACTCCAATGACAAAAGCCAGCTACCAGAAGGGCCTACTGGAAACTAGGGTGAAAGCTGTGCCGCCTCTTTGCATACAAGGTACATTACTCTAACTAAATGTTTTAAAGATTTACTTATCATCTATAACAAACAAATGCCAATATATATCACTTCTGGATCAGAATTCAATGACCATCTCAGCCAACCGAATTAATTTATATATACAGGAGGTCCTCGGGTTATGACGGTCTCGAGTTACGTCATTTTGGTTACGACACACTCCCACAAATTACTTAAAAAACCTAGTTTCGACTTAAGCGATTTGGTTCAGAAATACGACCACAGAAATAAAGGTAAGAAATTGTTCTTTTTTTTTTTTTTTTTTTTTTACTGTTTCATTGAATTACTGTATTTTATATGTCCTTCATAAGTTGTCTGTACAGTGTGAGTGACTTAAGGTGTTAATTTAGGTATAAATTCCGACTTGTGTCAAAAATCGGCTTACGAAACGTTGTAAGAACGGAACTCGTTCGTAAGTCGAGGACCCCCTGTATATAACCAGGGGACACAATGATTTTCCAGGCCTCTTTTGTTATCAGAAGCTTGGAACAACTTCAAGGCCATTTAATGATTGAAATTTGATTTCGTCAATTTCTGTGAAGTATAATAACCATACAACCTTTTTATGAAGCATGACACAGTATTTCAATACACTGTTATCATTAGCAAGACCAAACTGTGCCTTTTGCAGCATCCCTGTGGCCTGTTCACACAAATGTGAAAGGGTGAAATCTACACATGCTGCCAGCGTTTACAAAAATAAGGTCAAACGCTTCCTACGTTGCACATACAACTACTAAAAAGTTTGACTATGACAGAGTCATATTCACGAGATATTTGTGTACAATTGTAATCATATTTGAATAATTTCTGAGAACTGTACAGTTCAGATATTAATCAAGTTTGGGTAATTTGCTCTACTACATTCATTCTTCTACATGAATTTTGTATTGTGTAAAGACCCAATGGGTTTTTGTACAAGAACGTCTAGCTGGAAAAAAAAATTTGTGCTGGTCATTTTGGGGGTGACCTGTACAGTCTGTGCCGAATTATCAGAGGTGCGAAAACGCCACAGCAACAGAAAGAAGCTAACAAAGTTTTCACATGTGAAAATTGACTGTTTTAATTCTGTAGCCTGGACACCTTTCTTTGATAACTAGACAGGTGCTGGAAATTTTAGAAGGACGCTGGTTATTGAATGTGCTGAATCAACACCAGATAGACCCCAACTCTGAGCAAAGAAGGTAAGAGATAAGAAACTCGGGCTTACTCTAATGCGGGTCTCAGATCTCGGAGTTTAAGCGCTTCTAGTATTCTGTTCAGTTCAACAAAAGGCTCCTTCTGACTTGGGTCGATGCAAAGTCCAGCTTCCTACGAATGGAGAACAGGAAGTTTGAAATGTGACTTAACGCAAAAACGTGATTAACCCCCTCCTAAACATTAGGCGTGAAATCGATCAATAGTCAATCAATGAGTCAAGCCACTGTCTGTCTGTAAGAGCTGTACGTTGTTTTAGCTTGCGTGTGCGGCCCGAGAGCAGGCGCTCACCTGACACAGCTCTTCGGCCACGTCCAGGACGCCCTGGCGGAAGAAGTGCTCCACCATGACCTCGCTGAGGAGGCGCTGGCTCTCCGCCTGCCAGCACGCCTCCATCCCCACACTGCCCAGGTCTGAGTCCAGGTTCTGCCACGCACACACACACGCACACACACACACACGCGCACACACACACACACGCACGCACGCACGCACACACACACGTACGCAAGCACGCACAGCCACACATAAACACACACACACGCACAGCCACACACAAACACACATGCCAAGGCTCAAAAAAAGGTCTACAGAACTGCGGCAAACTTACGCAAACAACAAAACGCCCAGTCAACAGAGTAATGCATTATCACAGGCGTCATACAAAACTTTCTTCTGCTGCCACTGTACTTAGTTTGCTGGCTATGTGAATTTCAGGCACATCGTTCTCAAGTGGTCGCTATGTGCACAGCCGTAACTGGTGGATTACTAAGAAAGCTGCTCGAGGAGTTAGAGAGCTGTCAATGGCACAACAGCCCCCTCTACAGTTCAGACTATGTTACAGACTGTTCCCATGATGTCACTAAACATAGCTTATACTATATGTGACAGTTATATTGCCCTTATTTAGTCACTATTTAGTCATGTTTTCTTTGTACCGCCATCTTTAACATGTCCACAAAAGTTTTGACAGAATCCGTGATCATCACATGGAAGTACTTGGTTGTCTTTGTCAGATACCAAACTCTCTCTCCATCCTCCCTTCTCTCAGAGGCCGTTCTGCTGCTGCTTGCACCACGGAAGGGACAGATGGGGTGCTTTGAAGACAAGATTCTGCCCAGTCCCACAAGGACTACTAATAATCAGGAGTCTGTAGTATGGACAGTTTTTTTAAATTATTTTTACAGCCTATTTGCTCAGAACTGCACAGGTAGATGGTAGGTGGACACATTGTTCTCCATTGTGGCTCTAGCTTTGCTACATTGCTACACTGCACAGATAGATGGTAGGTGGACACACTGTTCTCCATTGCGGCTCTAGCTTTGCTACACTGCACAGGCAAATGGGAGGTGTTAGCCGTACCTTGTCAATGGCCTTCCCCACACGGGACACACTGCTGTGGATGTCCTTATGGTGAGAGGCCAGTTTCTGCACCGTGTCCTTCACCCGTTTACAGCATTGGGACAGCACCAGGGACAGGGTGCCAGGGAGCTCCTGCTCTTCACCTGGGCACATGAACACAAACAGGAAAGCGCGAAAGGCCAGAGACAGATTTAGACACGTTTGTGACGATTACAAACCACCTTAGTTATGTTGGGAGACAGTCCTGGAGAGCGGCACAGTGTTTGAGAATGTGTATTAGAATAACAAAGGGATGTCGCCATATCCAAGCAGAGCCAAAGGGCACTTCCTGTTAACCTGCTGTCTGGGGAACGCGGGGTGCCCCATTACCGCGTATGGGCCTCACTTCCTGAGGTGAACTGGCCATCGCATGCCGATGTCGTTCCCCTGTACTGTATAAATTATGTCTTTACTCATTTTGGGTATTTCCTTATTTACTAACAAGTACAACATTTAACTGAAAGGGCAGTGGTCTATGGGAGTGAGACTGTATCACACAGAAGTCATGAAATACACGTCTGGTCAGTCTAACAGGCCTGGCAGTATAGTTCTGTTCAGGTTAACCTGTTCTGTTCCCTCATTAGGTGACTACATGGTTGCCAAAATATCGCTCATATTGGTTGAGTCTGGTTTAAACTTGTCTGAACATGTTATTCATGCTCCCCTCTGCTCAACTGTGTAACACTATATCGTTTTAAATGTGAGCTTTTTGTGCCTCCTAGAATGACAATAGTCAGCAGATATATATTATTTCATATATATTTTCATAAAATAATGACATTTTCAATCACTTTTCAGTTATACGTCATTCAGCTCAATATAAAGTTGCTACAGTTTTCTGCATGGTATGAGAAATTATTTCAGGTGATAATGAGTTAAAAGGATGTCATGCTGCACAAAAGCTTACACAAGCTACAACTGGTGTATATTATGCTTCTCTTTATTTACCTCTAGCACCAAACCAAACCCCTTCCATGTGTATGTCATACACGCTACACCATGTGTAATTTGTATTTGATGTCAGGTTGCTTTGTTGACAACAAATCTTCAGTATTCTGTGTGTAATCCTGGCCGATGAGATGCAGAAATCAGTTCATGTTTTGTGTTTAGTGTATTCTGGGTGAGGTTGGTGTGGAACCCGAAGTGGATTTGTGAGTCAGCCATCATGTCATCCAGTTGGCTTGATATACAAAGGTCCCTGACACCACTGCTGTTACTGCTTTGTATCGTAGACGATATCCACAGTTATGGGAGTAGACTTCATGAGGGCAGCTATAAGCATGCATGATCCGCCTGCTGAGAAATTTACAACCCGTTATGGCGCATCCTGACCGCCCCACCCAGACCACCAGGGGGTGCTCCTCACAGACACTGGGCTGAACACTAGGGTGAGACGAGGCCCCGACTGCCTAGAGCTATGTTCTACACACAGCTGTAGCTCTACAGAACGTTCCAGTAGCTTTTCTCTTAAATGAGCCATTCACTCAAACAGTTTAGTTTTTGCAAATCTCTTCAGAGTATCATCATTTTCCTTCACTTCAATGGGTATGCTAGCATAGCAAACATGTTCAGCCCAGGTATGCTAACCATATAACTGCTGGCTTTAGCTTCCAGGAGGTTGATCTAGCACCTGATTGGTAGATCAAAAACTTTGCAAAAAGCATGTGTTTTACAAATGTATAAATCCCTGTACTTTACATTTATCAGAACAAAGTACATAATGTACTTTATGAGTAGCCTATATTAGATACGTTTATATCACTGGTCATTCAATATACGGACTTTAAAAAGCCATTTCGGAGAGGTATTTTCAGATCTGGATGACCTGCAATTCAGGACAAAGGTATTCTCAGAGCTGATTCATACTGGAACTCAACCCAAGCTAATTTAAAGATACACACTATTTTTTCACTGGAAATGAGCACACGATTCCTTCAAAGACTAAAAACAGGGTTGTTGTTTGCAAGCCATAATTTCTGAAATAAAATATACATTATTACATTGTTCAATATTAGACCTACATTCAGTCAACACTCATAAACTCCACTTTGAGTTTGAATATATGATGTTGTTTGAATCATTGTTTACATCTCCTGAACTTTCTGTGCTGTATCCATTTACAGTGGAGTCCCAGTATATCAGGCAGGTCAATCTTCCACATGGATCCTCTATATTACTGGAGAAATTAATTCAGTCATCTGTTAGCCCTGTTTTCAGATGGATAAAACACTGATAAATCACTTAAATTTCAGTGTTTGTGTGTTATCACGTATTCACTGTGATGCTAAAAATAAATTGCCATAGAATTAGAAGAGTCAGCACTTTGCAATGCTCTTGCTAACCCCTCATGACCCCATTAAGTTCAATATGGACACCAAATTCTAGCGCATGCCTACGACAGACAACACTCAGTTCATTCCTGGGCAATACTGTCTGCTGCTAATTTGTTTCACTCCATTACAACTACGACAGCAAGTAATGTTTTATTGCTTTCACTGCACTGTCAAAACTGCACTGTGTTCACTTTAGGTTACTTACACTTGTAAGTTTTATTTTATTCTGGAGTTTTAACTCCGTTTTGGAATGTCTTTTCGTGCACCTCGAACTTAGGGAGTTGCAACTCAGTTTCAAACGTACTGCTACAATGACAATGAAGAAATTGAATTGAATTGAAAAGAAGCAATTACCAAGCATATGGTCTCCACCCTGTGAATAGTCACATGATTTGAAAACAGGTTTGCAAAAGGAAATATGGTGAGTCTTTTACCTACACATCTACCTATTTGCAAAGGAAAAATATCTGCTGAAACTGAACGTTATTTTTGTCTGACAGCATGCTGTTGACAGGTCTCTCATGGCATTGTTTTGGTCAGGAAAAAAAATGGTACACAGAATTTTCAACCCATTTCCACAACAAAATTCATACTGTACGAGGTGTCCCATTCTTCAATTTCAAATTCAAGAGTTATTTAAGATTAACTTCCTGCACACAGTCTTCCTAGTCAACTTGTTACAGATGACTAAATCAACTCATAACTGATGAGTGATTTGCTGACACCACTGGATGCAACATACACGCAAAACTGTGACTGCCAGATGAAAAAGTCACTTGGCTTTGCAGGACCTGAGGATTCACAGGGGAGAGTTCTCAAATATAACCCACTCTATACAGATCCAAATCAGGATTGGAGCAATTTCTCCCATGGGCAAAAGTATGGACATTTTTAACGAAAAATGACAATATGGCTAAAAAGGGAGAAATCTGACATGGAATGCCCCTCAAGCCTCTTTGTTTACATACCTTCAACCGTTAGCGTTGTAGTACATTTCGAATTAACTGGTAATAATAGGTCTATACTTGGTTATAGACAGCTACGATGTCACTTGTGCTTGGGGACGTCACGTCATTTAGTTGCTTATTACTGAGTATAAGGCTTGGCATTAGCAAAACAACTGCGCGCTGTCTCCGCCTTAGGAGATTCGACAGTTTTGAAACTGTACAATTTATCTAATGTTGTCTGGAAAACTGCACTCGGCTGTTTGTCAGTTGAATGCACCCCTTAGGCTGCATTCATCACCGTGGAAGCTCATAACCTTTCTTTTACTTGGCGCTGTAATTATCTTATGAGAAGCTTGTTTGTAATATAAGAGCGTTACCATAAATAAAATATTGTTGTGATAGTATAAAGTGGTAATAATACAATAGACTGAGGGGATGTAAATGTATGACAACAGCAGCAGCAAGTTTCACAATTTAAAATAGGTGAAATGAAAAAGTATTCAAAAAAGTTCTCACTAGAAGAGTTTGACACAACATGTGAGGCCCGCACTCGGCTCTGTACACTATTCTGAACAGACCGCAGTTAAATCGCTATTGTTCTTGTGCCAAAATGATACTTTAAAAGCTGTTCAGCGTGAATCTGCGACTACAAAACATATCTGTCTTTGATGTTACCAGTTTTTGAGGCCACCTTGTTACTTTGTCAAGTGTCTGAATACAAATAACGGCAGCATTGCAGTAGAAAGAAAGCTACATAACAAATTACCAAAGACAAAACTCTCAACTAACACACAACGTACGGTTGCCGCATGTGAAGGCAGTTTGTAGCTCATTTTAAGCAAACAAGGCAGTGCCTGTCAACTCTGGGCCTTCGCAAGATAGCCAACTTACACGATCCAAATTTAGACTGTCAACTAGTTAACGACTTGGCTCCTTTTTCTGGCAGTTGCAGGGACCAAAAACCCCAAAGCTTCAAGTTAACTCACCGCTTGTCTGCAAGATTTCCTGTTTGAGTCCGCTGGTATAATCCACTAGTTCCTCTAGCGTCCTATCGCAGTGCTGTCCATAGCTTGAAAATTTCTGGAGCACTTTCTCCAACTCCCGTTCAACGTTCACACACTGATCCATTTGGCTCAGACACTATGAATACATAATTGTAGATCAATAAGGAAATCAAGTTTTTGTGGGGCAAAAAAAAGCAGGTTACCAGCTGGTTCAACACACTGTTATGACAGCTACTTAGCCAGCTAGCCTTTGCAGCTTGCTAGTCAACAACTTTAAGCACGGGGTGAATGTTTTTGTTTTCGTACCGGACTGATGACCCGTCTGTCTTGGTCGTCGCCAAAGATGTGAAATAAAACAAAATACGATCGAGATAGCCAGCAATGCTTACACAAGAAACATTGGCCTGTAGCAGTGTTCTAAATGCATTAGATTTCTTCAACGATTACCGTTTACTACTAAGCTATTTGAACGTACGAGTAGCTAGGTAGTTATTTTTTTTCTTGCTCCTCAGCATGTTTTCAGTAATTACAACTTCCTCTACCATACCTCGTGAAACGTTTTAACCAATGGGACAGAAGATATGGCGGAAGTAGCTGCTGCCTGGCAGGAACATTCAGGTGTCATGCAGCCCAGAATTACCGAATGCAACCGATTTGGTCCGCAATTATCGGCACCTTTTTATGATGAATTAGGAACGGGAGCGCTCCGGAATTTATCCTCTGTGAACATGGCGCATGTTAGCCGTCTTGATATTTTGTCTTTACTGAAAACTGTTAAGTAAAATGGAAAAGGTTTAAATCCATCCGTCTCACAGTGTGTTTAGGCCAATTGCCTGTCGTCCTTGAAAAAGTTGAGAAGCCTCAGTGTTTGCAAGCTGCACAGCCCTGTTGTCGGAGTCGTGCGGTTAGACGACCCGGGATTTTTGTGGTGCACCGCAGCTATGAGATCTATCCAAGAGTAGTAGTTTTGGTACTCCGCATCCATGGAGAGTCCATATTGCTATAAATTCTCTCTGAAGGAAAATGAGGAAATTAGTGCTTGTTAACGTATGTTACAGAAAAAAGCGATGTATCATGTGCTTAACTATGATGCCTTAGGCAAAACCATACCACTTGTAAATTTGTCCTGAAACAGTATTTCATGACAGAAATACTAGATTTAGGTTTAGGATTCAATGCAACATGTAAGCACTGACTATGAAAAGACTATGAGACATTCAAAACATGAGTGAAATAATAAAGACAAGTTGAACAGCAGGCACATGCACAGGTAGACTGGCGAAGAAAGCTGCAGTACTTCAGTTGGGACAGCATAAGGACCTGGATAGTGAATGGGATAGCATAGCTGAGTAAGGAGAAGCAACAGCACTGGGTTATACTACTGATGTATTTGAAATTGGACAAGTCATTCGCAAAAACAACACCAAGATTCATTGCAATCTGGGATGCTGACACCATTATGTTACCAAGGGTAACTGAAAGATCCTTGAAGGGGGAGTTTGTTCTTGAATACAAACAAATTCTGGACGATATCAGGGATTAATTTCAGTTGCCCTGGAAAATACACGTTAAACCTGGGAAGATTTTGTGGCATCATGTTTTTAGGAAGCATACATTTTAATAATAAAAAGCCATAAGGATGACTATGAAAGTCTCTCTATGTCTTGATCTGGTCTAGATATGTCAGACACATAAATCTTCCCAAGGGTCAGTATGTCTGTAATTTCTGCTGGCTTCAGTAACTGCAAGAATAGATTCCAAGTAAACAGAAAATGCACTTTTCTTGAGAAAATGGATCAGAAGTCTGAATTAATTGCATTCCCTGTGAAAACATGTGTCTCAGTATGTGTGTCTGAGTCAAACACACCAAGCTTCTCTGGAGTCAGTATGTCTGTAGCAGCTGCGGACTGCTGTCACAGCAAGAAAAACGTCCAAGGTAATCAACAGAAAAAGCTGCTTTCTGAGGAAATTAAACAAAAAGTCCAACGTGATCACTTTATTGCAATGTCAGAGAAAACATCAGACAATGTGGCTCCACTTTCAGTATCACAATATATCATAGCTGAATTGGAAATTCCAAATTCAAAACAGATTAAAATGTATTTTATGATGAAAATACTACAAAGATGCAGTAAATATGAACCAAATGCTATTACTACTACAAATATGATGAAACCATGCAACTTTTATGTCCCTCAACAGCACATGTGTATGTACAGCTAACTTTGGCTTTTCTGAATCATCAAAATCGATCTGAATTAAACTGTGGCCCTCCAGGGCCTGGGTTTGATGTCACACCCAGGCCCTGGATTTGACGTCACAGCTCTCTGCAGTTGTAACTGTACATAAAATCTGAGAAAATACCAGAGGGTCAGGTGGAGACATTGGTTTATATCTGTCAGAATGACCTTTATCTGTGTATCCGTTTTACATTTTTAGACTGAGGAGGAAATAGCTGTGCATTTGACAAATGTGATTAATTTGCCGAGAAGGCAACGGGTTCTCCCTAAACTTCAGATCTGACACCAGTCACAGTGGCAGACCTTGACATATGGAAGACATTGCTGTCACGTTCATCAAAACTGCACATGCTCCGTGGGGCAGCATCACCTTGGAAGTCACACCTCCCAGTGGCAAAGAAAAGCTGCACTATGGGATGGAGGTGATCACACAGAATCAATAACAACTGACTAGCATTGGCCTTGCCTTTCAAGGGATCAAGTGAACCTATTCCATGCCAGGAAAATGCACCCTACACAGTTGTAGAACCACCAGAATCAATACCTTCAGTATTGTGAGCTAGCTCTCAGAACATCAGGCTATAGGTGCAAGCCAAATTTGTGTGGAGACCATTTGTGGAGGTCATATTGAAAGTTGACCCATAAAAAAGACCCGTTAACTGTAATACTTTTCTCCACCGTTCCATGCTCCATTGTCTACTCTTTGCACCACTCTGCTTGCAAACCTGCAATCCCAGGAGCAACCGGTGGTTCATCCACTGCAACCCAACTTTTCCCATTTCCATGCCTTGTAAGGCTTTTACAAGCAGTTCTTAATGAAATTACCCTGCACACACACTACATTGAAGTTATCAAACTGCAGTCCTGGAGCAGTGGGACACAGCTGGAAAAAAAAATGTTAACATCACTTTGAACTTCTTTTGATTTCACAAAAATGACATTATGGGATTCTGGGGCATGACAAATTGCTTGTATTTTTGTGTTAGTTTTCTCACATTTATGTTTTTATATCATACATTTCTATAAAAACTAATTTTGATGGATAAGATATACTATTGTGAGGAACTGAAACAACATAAAACAACCTACAAATGGCCTTTTTTCCTTAAAATCACCATTCACTGGAAGAATCTGTTTTCCTCTCTGTGTGAAAGGAAGGTTGAAGGGTAATGGAGGATGTGGCTGGAGCTCAAGGAGCTTTATAAAATACGATGCATCGGGATCCAGAGACTCTGCACAGAAAGGAGAGACATCACCATGACCAACGGTAACAACCAGGAAAGTGTTTGTGTTCTACAAGGGGGATACTATGGCAAGGTAGTCCATGCAAAAAGTAAGTTAAAAATATATATATGTTTTTATTTCTTATTGGTGCTCTTCAGAAACATGTGAAATGAAATTCTGACAGAGAAAGGTTCATTGTGTTGACATTTGGGTAGCTGAACAGAACATTATAGGATCTGAAGCTGTGATTAAGAAGAAAAACAGAAGGAGGTTACAGGTTATGTTGGAGATGACTATCTGTGTAATTTAAGAGCATCTGTGCTGACATTGCAGGGCCATAACAGGACAAACAGGCAGGAAACATTTGCAAGGTTCTGAGGTGATAAAACACCCATGTTTGTCCTTATTTAGGACTACACCACATGTATGGATGTGATTTAGCACTGGACCTGGTTTGAATTACTAGCGACCCTGTTTTGAAGACTTAGCTCCTAGCCTAGCATACAAAACTTCTCTGCAAAAGACAATGTAAAAGCTATGTCTCCAAACCCAATGAACTCGGTAAGCTGCACTGAGCGTGAGCAACCGATTGAGAGGATAACACATCTTGAAAAGAAGATTAATACGCTGCATTAATGCATTGACTCTGTAGCAGCTATTGTACAATGTGCCGAGCCACCAAATGCAAACAGACTGTTAGCATGCTAATACTAAATGCTAACACTGTCACATATTGTGTTGTACTCTATGGTCAGTTGGAGAGGAGAATGTTAATCTGTCAATTGCACAAAAAGTACAGGCTCCAGAAAGACTGCCACACAACTGTCTTGCCCATGATGCCTTTTACAGAATTTTTATGAAGATGTCATACACAGCCAAAAGCCATTGCACTCCAGTGTTAGTCATTCTACACCTTTTCTCCCAAAAGGTTGTGGATGATTTCAGCAAGTCTTTCCGAGTCCTGTACAAAACTGAGACACTGGCTGTGCCCATTGATTCCTCAAAGATTGATTCCCCTGCGCAATGGTTTGAGATTGGAGGCCAGATCAAGGCAAGCCAAGATGCAAAGTGCTCCCCTGTTCCTAGTGTAGACATAAAGGCAAGAAAAGAAAGAATTAGTTCTGTACTGATTTGCTTCAGTCTGAGCTCAGTGTAGATCCCTTTTCTTCTTCTGCCTGCTGCTTCTGCTTTCTTCCTCTGTACTCTTCTCTGTCTTCATCCTGCCCTCTCTCACTCACATCCTTTCTCCCTCTCATTCTCACCTTTTCTCTTGCAGCTTCAATCTCCCCTACCAATCTGAACTTCTCTCTTTCTAATTTCTCTCTTTCACTCAGTCTCCCTCCCTCCCCCTCTCTCCTGAAGGAAGCGGAGAAAGACTATGATAGGTTTGTTGCCCTCCGCAGGACAGATACGATGGCGTACGCATCCTCTGCTCTGTCCTTCATTTTGATTAGCCTGAGGAAGCCAGTAATCCTGGCAGGAGTTCAGGTATGAAAGCCACACCCATTTGGAATGAAATGATGCTTGAGTGATGGAGACGTTCAAATTACTGCCAAAATTGACAAAAAAAAAAGATCATATCTTAGCACTACTAATAAAGAGTACAATATCGGAACGCCAACGCCGTCTGATATAAGGGAGAATCAAATAGTTTGGCCGTAGACTGCAGATCACTGAGGTGGAAACTTGCTTTCAAAGTCGCAAAGTAAAAAATAATTAATGTTCCAATGAGATTACAGTTACACCTTGTTGGATTATTAGTTCATATAAACTATGGCTTGTAGCTACAAAATTATATTATCTTTATTAAAAAAATATAAATAGTTATTAAAATTTGAAAAAAAAACACACAAAAAATGAACAATCAAGATTTTTAAGTTATTTTTACACCCATTTCAAATTATGAACATTTGCAGACTCCTGAACAACTTCCATGTCCATTGCATTTGTATCTCAAAGGTATTATTGTGTATTATTTGCACTTTATGAAATAGTCTTTCCCTTGCCCTCCATTATTGTTTATTATCATCTGTTTGTCCATCTGTGTAGAGGTCCATGTTACACCCATGCTTACTTCTTTCACTCCAGAAGCCTATTTGTATCTCATCATTACTACACATTGGATTATATATTTGCATCAATAATAGCTGTCTATATGTGCTGAAGATCTTCCCTGGGATTAAGGAGGACCACCTGTGTTTTTACCTGTGTACCCAGAAAACATAAGCTAGAGCTAGTTTTGTTCTGTTATGCCAATAGCTGGTGTTTTTATGGTTAGTTTGGCAATATAGATTTTCTTGGGAAAGGTTTTTTTTGCACTTGAGTTCACTTGTAATCTTCATCTTCAAAATGGTGTTCTAAGTTGCTCTCTATAGAGGCATGCACTTAATTCAGCTAGCTGCCCTCCAGGTAAAATCTGTCCTGACTGGAGCCGATGGGGTCATCCTGGAGACTATTGGATCAGGCAATGCACCGGATGACCAGACACTGACCGATGCTCTGCTTGAGGCCAATAAGAGAGGAGGATCATGCTGAACTGTACCCAGGTGAACAAAGGTACTGTGAAGCCCATTTACGATGTGTCTTCGGTGAGCTTTTCCCTGAATATAAAAATCTGCTCTTTCCCCTTCATCTTTTTCCTAAATCCTTCCTCATTCTCCTTATCCCTCTCGCCACCGTCCTATGTATGTACGATAGTATTTGGAAGAGAAAACTACACAGTGCAGATTATGGCTGTCACAAAAGCAGGATTTTATAGATTCTCAATACATTAACAGTGTCACCATTCTTACTGCTTTTGTGATTCCTTTGTGGTTAATCTTTGGTCATTTCTGTATTTTTACCTTTCACCCCTCTGTCTCTGTCTCAGGGTCTGAGAAGGGCAGGAGATATGTCAGGGTATGATGTCACCTCCCCGAAGGTGCTCTGGCCAAAATGATTTGGACCCTGAAGTCCATCTCTGACCCAAAGAGCAGGAAGGAGGTTAGTTCTCTTTGCCTTCATCCTCCTTCTGTGAAAGTTTTAAATATGGTGGCATGATTTAGGATTTATATTTGCTGGTGTGGGTTTTTTGTGTCTCTTCATAGGTGCGGGAGTCCATTATCTGTGGAGAGTCAGTTGCACCTGCGAGAAAAGTGAGTGACAGCAGATTTCACCAGTGGTTCTTCTGTTTCAGTTTGCTATATACTGATGACTTTTACAACCCAGCATGGTCGTTAATTAATCAATCTTGTATGTTTTTGGTCTGTTATAGGCCTACTCTGACCAGTTACTGACACCCTGCTGTTTCTTTTTCCCTTTAGCTGATATTGAAGTAGAATCTTCCAGACCTCCAGCACTGACCTCACTGAGCATGCTCCCAAACAATGTTCTGCATGACAAAACGGCTTCATCTGTACACTGAAGGTTTGCACTCCGTCTCTGAAATAATGTTGTCGTAATGTTTGCCATAATGTTGATTTCTCTCTGTTTATCAGTCTGTTGTACCTCCATCACTTAAGCAGTAATATATTTGAATCAAAGCTTAATTTGCAGTCTGATATTTACCTTTCAGAATAAAGCTTGTTTTGCAGCAGATGGTTTCACAATTTCCTTTTTCATCAAACATCCTCAAATTTGTGCTTGTATGCAATGCATCCTTGTGTGATATGCTTTTATTCATGTCATTTTCAGCTGTAGGAAATAGAATCTCTTTGGGTAAGGGACTTGGTAAAATTAATTGAATATACTTCTACTATTTATTATTATTTAGAAAACATATTCAGGTTCAATCCCTCATGGCAAAGATAATATGAAAAACTAGCTATGTGGGGCCAAGCATGTTCAATCATTACTATACTCAGATATTGGCTTCCCTCAAGGTTCTGTTCCAAATTTCATAACATTGCACAAACAGCTTAAGCAATGTCAACATGTTGTTGCTATAGTGCCCCCTTTTGGTTGGTTTGTATGTGGAGTTTGATCCTGAGAGTCTTTTAGAAATGTATACCAAGTTTCAGCAAGAATTTGTTTTTTACTTTTACTGGGTAGAAACAAGGAATTAGAATTATTATTAGAATTATGGGTAACAATTATGTGATCCACTGAACCCACTGGTAAATGAACTGGTGTATAGTGTCCATGTTTTAGCCATATTGATTAGATTTACTGGAATTACAAAGTGGTCTACTCCACTGTTGCTGCATAACCACATTTGGTGCAGATGGACTGTGTAACATTAAGCAAACAGACTCTGATGCCAGCCAATAAACACCAACGGTTTAGTTATTCCAAATGTTCCAGGTGAGTTGATGGACTGACCCATTTATGCAGGACCCTTTCTGAAGCAGCAGTTATTTTTTTAGTGGAGTCTTACAGTTCCGTCATGGGGATGGAACAGAATAAATAGTGCCCTCTCTTCAAGAAACTCTTTGCCTTATAGCACAATACCAGAAAACAGCATTCCTTCTGCTGACTGACAGTTTGTCTGTCCAGGGATGTGAAATATAGGCCTGCTTCTGACAGACTGTGGCGTAAGAGGGTGAACTGTCTCTCGCCACATCAAATGTGTCTAATTAAGAGCAATTAACAGCTTGTTATACTTCAGGGTTTGGAACTGTAGTTGTAATGAAATCGAACGTATAATGGAGGCCTGGGAACTGAACTTTAGAACCGCTACCTCAATTGATAGACTCACAACTAAAATCTTAAATTGATCTCAGGTGATTTTAAAATCCTTCTCAGTTTATGGTAGAATTGATGGGGTAGATATTAAAAAATAACAATATTTAAAATATTAAAAAAACCAAAATGCATAGAGTTATGAAACCCCAGCATTAAAAGTAAAAGTACTAGCATGTATTTCTGTCGCCAGTGTGCTAAACTAGCAGATTCTGATGTACACATTTCATAGCAGAGCTTTAGCTAGGTGGGGGAGGTTATTAATGACAATTTATGGTTTGATCCTAGTGGATCAAATATCCAGTACATCTGTCCACGACCATGACAAGATTACCTTTGGCCTGTTAACTAAATGTATTTCATTTCAAACTCATAAAAAACCCACCATATTTAATTAATTAACTAATCTTAATTTGGCCCCACTAACTGATCATGATCTTCAGTTAAGACCTTGATTAGTCATATCAGGTGTTTTAGTGTTGAGATACTAAGCCCATATTGGCTCTCTTAATTGGGATTGGAAAGCCCTGGCTTTTGTCACACTGAACGAGTCACACCTAATCATGGAGGTCTAATCATCCTGCGGAATTCTCACTAATTACTCAGCTGAGCATGCCTGACACTAATTGACAATGTATTTAAACGAGAGAGGGCAGAAGTTTGACAGTCTTCTGTCTTCTTTCATCATGTTGATGTGCAGTATGTATTTTGGGGTTCTGTTCAGTGTTTTGGCCTGTGTGCTTGCACAGGAGCAGGATAAGTCTTTGGGTAAAAAAGGTGGGGACACTCCTCTTCATAGATGTGATGTTAGCAACTTTGAGAGGGTAACATGTGGGTATCCTGGCATTTCTGGTTATGATTGTGAATCCCTCAACTGCTGCTTTGACCAACAACAGTGTTATTATGCATTGGAAGGTAAGTGGAGGTATAATATGGCTTAGGTTTGTGGTCTGCACAGGTGGGGTAACTAAACTTCTCGTCCCTTACAGTTACTGTCCATTGTCTCCGGGATGGTCAGTTTGTGCTTGTGGTGTCCAGAGCATCCACCCTTCCCATGCTCAACCTGGATTCTGTTCACCTTATGGGTGGTGGTGGGGTGCCACCCTGTATCCCTGGTGGCAATTCTGCTTTTGCAGTCTACCAGTTTGCTGTCAATGACTGTGGCACCACAGTACAGGTGAGTTCCAGTCCTTTCTTGCTTTGCAATCCAATCCTGCATTAGAGCTGACTCCTGACTCCTGGCTCTCTCCTAGGAGGAAGATGATTATGTGGTGTATGAGAACAGGATGTTCTCTACATATGAAGTGGCCCATGGACCTTATGGCTCAATTACAAGAGACAGTGTCTTTGAGTAAGTTGAGGGGTGGGGTGTTTTGTGCCCCTGTCCCCTTCTGTTTTGGGGCATCCCTGTAATCCTGTTTGCCCTGGGTTTGTCTTCCAGGCTGTCCTTCAAATGCAGGTATTTTGGCAGTGAGTTGGTTTCTTTGGTGGCTGAGGTTGGTACAGTACCACCCCCTCTCCCTGTAAGTGTTTTGGGCCCCCTCAATGTGGAGTTAAGGCTGGCCAATGGACAGTGTGATGCAAAGGGATGCTCTGATGGTAAGGTGCCTTTCATTTAAAGTTTCTTTATTGCACTGGCCATGTACTAACCTGTCCTTGTTTCTGCAGCAAATGTGTATAGCTCCTTCTACAGGGATGCAGATTATCCTGTCGTCAAGGTGTTGCGGGAACCTTTGTACGTGGAAGTCCGCATCTTGGAAAGAACTGATCCCAACATTGTCTTGACCCTGGAACACTGCTGGGCAACTTCCACATCCAGGCGTGACAGCATGCCGCAATGGAGCCTTATTGTTGATGGGTAACTGGTTCCTGGACTTGTGCTGTCTTGTTGCCTGCATGCATCCCACCCAATCTAACTGTTCTGCTTTTCATTTCAGATGTCCATACTATGATGACCGTTATATGACCACCTTGGTACCTGTGGATGGCTCCTCAGGACTTCTGTACCCCACCCACTACAAGCGGTTCATTGTCTCGATGTTCACATTTGTGGATTCTACTTCTCTGGTTCCTCTGAGGGATACAGTATGTCTGCACTGCTTCTGCTTGGACTTTGTGACTTCCTCCTCCAGCACCCCCTAAACCTGTGTTGTGATCCCATCTCCAGGTGTTCATCCACTGCAGTGTTGCTGTGTGCCATCCCTCATCCACAACCAGCTGTGAACAGAGATGCTACACCAAGCAGAGTGAGTAGTGTTTTGGGGGTGGGGGCTGTGAAAGATTACTGGAGTGTGACTCCCTTGCTGCTGTCATTTTCAGAGAGGTCAATCTCCAGTGAAGGAACTGGGTCCCCAGAGGAAACTGCTGTCATTTCCAGTAGAGAGGTGATCCTGATGAACCCAGAGCCCCCAACTACAAATGAGAGACAAGGTGAAGGGGGTAAGTGTGGTTCCTGTAGACTCTGTATTTGGAGTGATTTGCATAAATGAATTACTCATGTGACTGTCCTCCCTCAGTCCCCCAGTCTCTCAGCTATGGCCTGCTGGCAGGAGGTGCCTTGGTTGTGTTTGCTGTCTTTGCCCTTGCGCTGACTGTTGCCTGGAGAACACGCCATCATAAGGACTCGAATGCATGCACGTTATGACACTGCCTGAAATAAACAATTTAAAAATTGGCTTTTGAGTATAGTGTGGTTTTTGTCAATTGCTAATATTCACACCACTCAAGCTGGTTATACTTGTGTTCTGTGGTTCAGCTCATGTTCACATAATCAATTGGGGCACTTGGTGCAGGGTAACAATGAAACCCAACTTGTATAGAAAGAATTCCAGGGAATGGCAATTTTTAGTGCATGCAGTAGAGGGCCTTGGATTGGATTAAAACTGACTCATCACATTACATAATCTGTGGGTGCATTCAGTGTTGGATGCCTTATTCCTTTGTATATTATTCATGTACCTATTTGTGTGTTCTCTCCTGTTGTGAACCCTTCCCTTTTAACCCACCAGCAATAGTGCTGCTGACTATATAGGTACATAATTTTCTAAAGTAAAATGGACCAAAACATTAACAGTACTGCAGCATGTATCATCAGTGTGTAGGTCAGGTTGTAAGATGTATTAGTGGTTTAAATTTCCACCTTGATCCTAATGTTTTACTATTCTGATGTTTACCATAATTTTAGCGGTACATTGAGGGGGGGCCCACTTCAACCCTTGAGTTCAGGTTATTAGGTAAGACTGTTGCCTGTGGGACTAATGGCAAGCTATGGCAGAGGTTTGATGCATTACTGGTACATCCTCATTGAGTTACATTCCTTCTCTCATTCTGTTATCTTAATGGCTGCCATTGTGAAGAGTGAGTGTCCATTCTAGTTCCTCAGGCATACTTCAGTTGTATGAGGATTCACACCTTCCCCACAGGAAACCCAGGTGCTCCACCAGCTATTGTACAGATCACATAAGCCATAGTCCTCTTTACATGTCCCTGTGAAATATGCAATACCTAATGCACAAGGCTAAGTGCAACATGCAAATACTGTGAACCAGAAAAAAGGTATGAAATTTAAACCCATAAGTGGTAGCAATAAGATCTACCAAATGCAAGTACTACATCAACCAGAAATGGACTCTGTGTGAAAGTGAAACCTTCTGAAAGTGTTTTCCAAATGAGAACTGCCACATGCAAATATCTGGGTTAACCAGGGAGAACTCTGTATGAAAGTGAAAACCATTGACAGTGTCCAGTTTTACAAATGAGAACAGTCGAATGCAAATATTTAGGTTAACCAGAGAATGACTCTGTATGAAAGTAAAACCCACGGATGAGAGTTTGGTTTTAAAAATGAAACGGAAGCATGAACATGTTTTTAAGAGCGGACATTAAAATGCTTGTCCAGATGTATATCTGTTTCCAGAATTAACACCCATGAAAAACTTTAAAGAAAAGCTTTTTCAAATGGCTAACAGTCAAAGAATATGTAAGCCAAAACAATTATATAATTTAAAGTGTTATTTTACAGATGAGTGGAACATTCATTGATTACTTCGGAATAAATTAATGGATATTACAATTCACAGATGGATCAAATCACGACACTTATGAACCCAATTTATATCGTAATTCCAATTATGAAACTTCCTGATCCGAGATGGAGTATTTATTTGCAAGCATGCTGAAAATACAATTTCTCTACGGGAACATAATCACAAAGAAAGGTTTGCTATAGATGTGAATTTATTGAACATTCATAATTAATGTTTTCACATGTTCACAAAACTACAACAGAGGGCAGTTCAACGACTCAATTTATATTACGTCAGGAGTAAATAAAATTAGGATTTCATACATTTATATGAAATTGTATGTATTTGGCTCTTTTCCCACAACCTTTACTCTTCATAATATAAACCGGTAAGATTTGTCTTGGGCAAATTTAGTAAGGGATGCTAATTTCTGCAAAATGAATATCGACCTTCATGTTTTTAATAGCTGTCATAAATAGCACTGTGATGTTCAAGCAGAAGGCAGGTGACACTGAGGTCATTATGGCTCCTGTCCAGGATGGATAGCTGAAAAGCTAGTGGATCGATCTGCATTGGGTCACCTCAGCATTAGTCCAGCATTATAGTGTTGCTTTTCTCATTCCTCTCTTTCATTACCCATAATCTCTTCTAACCAGTTCAAGTGAAACACGACGCATCGGTATACACTATGAGGGAAGAGAAAAGCCAAGTGCCCTGGTCTACATACTGAGGACCAACGCAATGGGGAGACAACTACTCTAAATGCATTGGACACGAGTGCTACACTGCCATCAAGTGGACCACTAAATGAATGAACATGACGTCTTGACAAATGCTACCGTCACCTGTAGTGTTTTGAGTATCATCTGATCTTTCCGTTGTTTGGATATGAAAAACAGATGCATGTAAAGGCTAAGAGGGAAGTTCAGTTTTTCAGTCTTAGGTGTGAACTGGTCCTTTCTACCGTGATCTTCTGAACCTTTTCCTCCAGCCTTCCACTGTAGTCTAATCCATTTACCCACAATGCACTTTGTCCTTAACTTTAAGGTACACGTCTTGACCATGATCATGTTTTATTCTTTCTCATATGGCTTCAAATATTGCAAAAGGCCATGCGAAGAAAACCATGGGCATTATCTATATACATATCTTTGCATTATAGGGCAACAAATTAGAGAACAAGAATCTAGGGATGTTCTTGCTGACTGCACTTAGAAATCGTGATGACTCTGCTGGCCTCTCTCCAGCAAAACAGAGCAAACAAGCGCTGGGTGCTGGCTGCTGTGATATCAGAGTCCCCAGGCAAGCGGCAGACACATACTGACCCAGACTAACCCAGCCCTTATCGATCCAGGGCCACAGCTCAAAGTCCCGCTGGGTCACATGTTGAAGGTGCCAAAGGGGACCAGTACAAGCTAAAGACAAACCTCCAACTCCGCCTTTAACTTCAATTACAGTTTTCTGTGACTACTTTAACAATGGGGTGAACAAAACGATTTTTCTGTAACACCCATTTTTTTTTTCTTGTGCTTTCGGACATATAAGAGGAAGTAAAACAAACGTGGGACTGGATCATGAGTGAAATAAGAGGCTTAAAACAGAATTCCCATGAATGCAGAATGATACTAACCGAGTAACCTGTGTGCAACAAGGGGTCATCCACACTGTCAAATGCTCAATTTTCAAGTGTGGATTTATTAGTTAAGACTTCTGGTTAGGTGTTGCTCCCTTATGAGAGCAAGCAATAGCTTATTTAAATATGACCTTTAGTTTCAGCTACATAAATGAGCTTTAAATTCTAGTTTTAATACATGTGTGTTTTTCCACTACAGCCAAATGCTTTCATATTTTTTTTCTTTTCAGAACAAGGCAACCAATTTTTTTTTTAACAAAAAAAAAAAACAGTGCTATTGTATATCAGGTTTTTCCATCCAATCTGCCTGCCCTAAAATACAACTAAGGTTCAAACCACAAAAAGAAAAACAGTCTAACAGAGCTCTACAGACTAACGTTGACACATCAAGTATTAAGATAAGTTAAGTGCAGGAAAGGGAATCCTTCTGCAGGTTTCGGTGCAGCTGGGCGCCGCACCCCCTCCTGCCTCTAGGTTTGCTGTTCCCGCGGTCTGTCGGGTTTTTTCTTGTAGGACGGCCACCGGCACACAGGACAGCAGTGCCGCCCAGCTGCTAGCCAGACCACGATGCAGTGCTGGTGGAACACATGTCCGCAGGGCAGCCCCATGACGACGCAGCGATCTGCGAAGTTCTCCAGGCATACCACGCATTCTGTGCAGCGGAGCATGCCGGCCGGCCAGCAGGACCAGTCCACCTCCTGGGCTTCGCCGCTGGAGTCGCAAGTCCCGCTTCCGGAACCTTCCTCTGCCCGAGTCCCGCTTCCGCTTGAACCTCTGCGCTCGCACGTGCAGCTTTGGGGTGCCTCTCCATCGCCGCCGTGATCGTGATCGGACTGTTCCTCCTGTTCGCCGCTCCTGGACCCGTCCTCCACCTCGTCGCCCCCGCCGCCATCGTGCCGACCGTCCCCGTCCTCCTCGCCACCTCCCTCCCACCCGGAACCGTGGCGTCTGAAGCACCAGGTGGAGAGGCTCTTGATGTAGTCGGTGGGGATGAGTGGGTGGAGCCACAGATCTGGAAAAGCCAGCCTCTCCAGGAGGAAGTCCGGGTCGTCGTCCCAGTCCGACTCGTTGGGGAAGTTGTGGAAGGAGGCGATGGGGTGGATGAGGTAGCTGGTGTACCAGTCCCACAGGCTGGACAGCCACTCCAGGTTGTTGGCGTTGATCTCGTCCTCGTTGTTGTTCCTCCGCCTCTTCTTCTCGAAGTAGTCGACGAGGAGCCCGTGACCCAGGTAGGTGCTGAGGAAGAGTGCAGGGTGGGAGGAGTAAAAGGTCCAGTCGGCCCTCACCCAGGAGGCCAGGGCTGTAGTGTCGGCATAGCGCAGCAGCTTCAGGCTGTACTCGTAGAAGCTGTCCAGGTACGGAAGCTGAAGGAAGCCCAGGATGGGGAGCCAGGAGATGATTAGCAGAGAGTTGTAGGTCCCCAGGGTGCTGATGAGGACCACAAAGCGCTTCACTGTGGCTCCCTGTGTGATAAACAGGTCCATCCAGGCCATCAAATTTACCATGACCAGGCTAAGCACAAAGAGGTCATTGACCTCGGGCTGCACCGAGCGCAGAAAGGTGTCCATTGCATGGAGGGAAATGAACTCCCCTGTGCTGTTCCCATAGCGATATATGCCCTCAGGGGTCTTCAGGATGTACGAGGGCACCTGAGACACCCCGATATCTTTCAGGCGGCTCTCATCGCCCCAGCCGCGGGCGTCCACGAATATGAACTCGATGCGGCCGGTGAACTTGACGCTGAGCGCCGAAAAGAAAGCGGGCGGCTGGGCCAGCTCGGCGAACAGGAACATCTTCACCGGGTGGCGCTCGCTGGCATGCCATTCCTGCTCCAGCTGCCGCGGCGTGCTCAGCGTCTTGATCCGTGACGCCACGTGTGCGGTCATCCACTTAAAGATGTGCTCCGTTTCCACTCGGCTGCCGTCGTATTCCTTCAGCATCACCCTCCCTTTGGAGGTGTTGGTCTGAGGTACAGACATGATGAGAGTGGATTTGAGCCAGCCACGCTTCCGACAGTACCTACAGGTGGAGTACAGAGAACGAGGCCATTTTACTTTGCGGCAAAAATTTACTTCTTTCAAAAGTCACTTGCCAGCACACTGGCAAATACATTTATGGAGCTTGGCACAATCCATCTGAACCATGCATTTACATATTGCATTTAGCAGACAGTCTTAGCCAGAGCAATTAACACATTGTGTATTCCCTGGACACTAACTGAAGTAATTCAGGTGATATACCTTCCTACAGGGTACAGGTTTACAGCGATTTAGCGATGATATTGAACCTGCAATGTTCAAATTACAACAGCTACCCTACCCATTATACCACACTGCAGCTCATAATCTTGAGCAGAGATTCTCAATCACTGGTTTTTGTTACTGTTAAGAGACCAATATAGGCTATTTAACACATGTTCACGTTCTATCCATCCTTTTTTCATAAACTGATGTTTATCAGTGTAGGTTGCCACTGGTCCTAAGAATATAAGCCAGGGCACTTGGCTTTTCTCTTACTCCATAGTGTACACTGGTTACTGGCTATGCCATTTGGGTTGTTGTAATTTCTACTGAATCAGTCTTTTAAATCATATGATTTACTATGGTGACCATGTGTCCACCTCTGCACCAATCAGGACCCCATGGCTTTCAACTCTGTCTCTCTCCAGCCTCTTTTTGATGGAAGCACTTATCTTACATCAAAACAACAGAATGAAAGCCTTTTATAAAAGTCCTGAGATTTGAAAACAGTAATATGAAAAAGTACTTTCTCCAGTCTGATCTTAATTTCACTTGATCAGTGTCAACTGACTCCCACAGTGAGGTTTCAGTCATGCTGCTTTCATCTGTGTATTCTCTATGGATCTGATTAAGCAACAGCCCATGTTTCCCTGGAGAGTAAGTACAGCTGAGACTAAAGAGTCATCTTCCCAAATAAGTGAAAGATAAACAACTTAGGCCCTCTACTGGTGATTCACGTGAATGCTTCCTGAAACACAATAACCTGACACTTCAAACAGTGCTGGGTCTGGCCCAACGGAGAAGACCGTAGTGAGCATAAGAGACTTAAATTCCTCTCAGGGGTCAATAGTTGTACGACAAACAGCCAAGTGTATGAAATTTCTATTCTCTGGCAGGCCAATTCCATTCAGTTTGTGAGAACTGCACAAATATATTTGAACCGAGATCTGCGGACATGCAGACAAACAAAAGCATCTTCAGAGCTCACCACTAGATTGTGTAAAGACCATCATTCTTCATACACCTACAGTTTCACATTCATTCTGTACTTCAGTTTATCCACAAAATAAGAGAAAGTGCATGATATATACATACATACTATGATCTGGTCACTCTTGCTGAAGAAAACAAATGTCCTTATGTTGCCATTTAATACATAGAGCCTCTCAAATTAGGTGTATTTAAACAGGTGGTATAAAATACTAAAGACTCAGAGTTTTAAAGCTCAGCTAGAGCAAGCCACACATTGCACATAGGGTTTCAGGGCACAAAAAAATTTGCCTGAGAATGTAATCGTGCCATAACAAGCTCAAGCCTACATTCAGGAAAAAAACTACCTTGACAGAATAGTTTTCAACATCAACGGTCAATGGGTCCAGTTCTTCCGTCATTCTAATTCTTACAGCTAAATATGACTCGCCAATAAAATTTTACTTTCACCCTTTACTTCACCCTGATAAACTGTGAAAGTGGTTTCCTATGGAACCATCATGTGACCTTTGATAAGTAACTGCACCAATAAAAAAATTATTGCAAAGTTGCAGAGTCAGATCACTGAAGACTGGAGGGCACTTCAGTATGTGACTTTACGCAAACAGCCAGTGACTTTACCAAGCTGTCAGTGGACGCTCACTGACCATTTTTCAGTGAAACAAACACCTTCATTAAATCTTATGGGAACACGACCTAATCTGTCACAAAGATTTGACAGACAGGGAAAAAAATTACAGTTTCTCAACCTCTTTGTTGTGTTACACAGACCATCAGTAAACTAGGACCAATCATACGGTGCTGTTCATCAAAAAAAAGAATAATTTTGAGTCCCATTAATTCAAAGGTCGTCTTTCTTATGTATAAGGTATTGTATGCAAGGCCATGCACCCTGAAAGCTTAGCAGTTTATACCAACAATTTTCAGCACTTAGTTACTTAATACAAGGGTCACAGTAGCTCAGCGCATTCTGTTTAAAAGTCATCAGGTGAAAATAAGGTACAGATAATGCCTTTTGCTGGACATTCCCAAACTATATGAAGTCTCTGGCAAACGCATGGCTACTTCATAAACACTTCTATAGGTTTCTTCCTTTCAGCTGACTGTTACAAATGAAGAAGAAAGGGAAGTGTCGCTCTACAAGCAGCCACACAACGGTCCAGAGGACGTTTGAGGGTGTAACATCACCACATTTTAAAAAAAGGGGTTATCACTTCAGTGGTGTGACTTTCGCTGTCCTTATGGTCTTCCAGGTCAGGAGAACCACCTTCTAGTAGATGATGTAGTTCATATTTACCTCTTTTCCCCTTACACTGGGTTTCATTTTTAAATGTGTACTGTGTGACAAATAAACTGTCATGCTTTATCATTTCCAATCAGAAATGTAAAAGAACACTAGTGGGACATATCTCTTTTCAAAGCAGTAATGTGGCGCTTTTTAGTAGCACAACACACTACAGTCAGCAGGATTAGTCTCACCTTGAGTCACTGGAGCAGTTGAAAGTGCCAGTCCGGATGCCAAACTGAGAGACTTTTTTGACCATCTTCCCCCAGTTGGCCTTACTCACCAGAGGGTTTCGGTCTTTGGCTATCACCTGCAGAGAGAGAGGAGTTCTTTAGTACACATTAAAGTAATGCATCTATTTGGCCCAAACCTCTAAATTTAGCTGTAAAAGCAATCAGTAACACTCAAACTCAAGCCATTCTGCCACAGTCTGAGTTTTTTTTTTCCCCGACACTCAAAAATAGGTTTTTCCAGCTCAAAAGTAAAAGGAAACATTCCCTCAGGGCATACAAGTTGTGTGACTGGCTTTTCTTGTTGTAAGCAAACCCGACTCCCTTCTCCAAATGCTGGTTATCACAACCCTGTTCTCAAAGAAAAAGGGGTCAACATGTAGCTGGAGAGAATGCATGCCCTTCCCTGCAGGTGCGCGGTACTGAAAACTGAAAAGCTGAATAACTACAGCGCTGCTTAAGAGCCCGTGGGGGTTTAAAATCAACATAAAATAAACCCCATTTTGTGCAGCTGCAACAACTTCCGTCGAATCTGTGCTCTATCCAAAATGTGCTCTGCAAACCGTTTGCCACTTTCTGCTGCACAGTTGACTCGTTGAGCTGCATGGCGAAGGCCCTGAGGGACTGCACTGCTTGCACAGCTGATGCAGGTGCTTAGCGTTTGATTAGGCAATGAGACGGAAAGACCTGCTGACCAAGTCTCTCCCTCCCAGCGCGATGCTATGGTCAGTTTTGCAACACTATGCGGTGCTCCACCCCACATTCCTCACAGGCATGGTCAGGTGTTGATTTTAGACTCTTGGGCACACCCTCTAGTTCCAGAAGCCAGTGAACACCACCCTAACCTGTACACACTCTTGGCATTGTCCTAATCAAGATTAATCTCAACATGGCCGTTTTATCACAGGTAGTGGCTCATAAAAAGCATAAGAAAAAAAGGCATTCAATTTTATCACCAAGGTCTACAGAAGTCTGCTTTGTTTAATGATTTTAAGCTCACCTGCAAACTTTTGTCAGTTCACCCACCAGAATATGTCTTTATTTATGACTTTTTAAATGACAACAGCTACAGGAAACCCTTATTATTATGAATTCCCTGGCATTCAGAGCTCATACTTATTCTTCTTCTTGAATAAACTGCCAGATTTCATACCAACAGAATGCGTACACTTTGATCTTCGATGCATTAGGTGGCTTCCATAAAACCAAAAGAAATAAACGTCGTTGTCAAGACAGAACGAACATTTCGAGTCGAGAATGGGGCCTTCAGGGGTGAGAGTCTGCTGAAGGAGTTGCATTAGCACTGGTTCCAGCTGAGCTGACGCGGATGCATGCAAATCTCCACTAGGGTCACCCCTCAAGGGAGACATAGCGGAGAAAGAAACCTGAAAGACCCTTTTTTTCTCTGCAACAGATGTTCTCTGCAACTCTTGAACGTAATGGTCCAAATTTTCAGTGGCTTGCCACCTCTGCATTGGTGACAAGGCAAAGTGTACATTGGTGTGTGTGTGGGGAAAAATGGACGATACCTTGAGGGAAACCATTTTATGACTGATTAGTTCTTGTTTCTACAACACCTTCGATGGAGGATCTGACAAGACTGGACACATTCCTTGCTGCCCAGTCTGAAACCTTCCAGCTACGAGACCGTGGATGTGAGAGCAATCTGTGTGGCTTCATCTGCATTCATGTTCTACAAGCTACACATTCACCGCGCTCACTTTAAACAAGCTATAGCTCTACTGCCGAACCCCTCACATCCGTTAGCCTTGGTTCAGTGAGGCACGTCATTATTCACTGCGTTGTCATGGTTTCATGTAAACGAGACCATGAGCATGACAGTCTGCCAGAACGTAAATGATCCAAATAGCTTCCTAAAAATGCTTTGTTTTTATTCATGAAATATTTGAATCTTTTAAATCATTCTGAACCATTAAACAATTTATATTTCCCATAAACTTTTGTCAAAACTAAAAATATTTTGACACTAATGAGTAGTAATACATGTAGGCTTCTAAAAATAAAAGAATACATACAATGAGATCACTTACATTTTGTTAATGAAAACATTGTTAAATTCTGACAGGTATTTCATATTTAACTGCAGTATGACAAGGTCACAAAAAACACATTCAAATATGTAATCAGGTCTTCAAACTCTGCTACATACATATCTGTAAAATTCCAATTTTACAAAAAGGTCACTTAAATTTCACCCATAGCTATACTGATAGCAGCCTTAACTAAGCTTGACAATTACAGAGTACAACTACATGGTACTGTGGTACGTTGTGACAGAGAGATGTCTCACCATCGACTAGACCAGCGATCTTTGTGTATAACTGAAAGGCATTTGACAGGACCAACATAACATTTTTTTTCCCTTCCACACGGTCACACTGCGAATTGAGCAGCAGTCAATGGGAGAAATGAACCATCACTGCACTCCACCAGATGTTGGCAGTCAGGACATTATTCACTGGAGGGGGTGGCACATGCCCCATTCATGCCCCCACTGTGCCCTCCAAATGAGTCATCTGTTTTCAGGATAATTCTGTAAATGACCTGTACACTTCTAGTCTTCTATTACTGGGTTGCTGAGAATTCGAACTTGTAAATTGTAACCATGAGCCTCTCTGTGTTTCTCACTCTGAAGTGATAAAACTCAACTTCAACGAATGTGCTTTCAGAGGAAACTAGTGGTCAGTACAAACCACAGTGTCTTGTGGGCTGGGCGTCAACTGCAGGCATCAATTTGAAGACATTCTTTGGTGGATATCTGGGTGTTCTTCTGGTAGATAATATAAACACTAAACTGTGTTCTTCCATAACACAACCAAAGCGAGGAAATGGATATGGAACCAAAATAGTGCTGTCAGAGATGGAACATCTGGATTTGAGTCTACAGCTGAGCAAATTTCAGGACTACTTTTCAAGGCCAGTTACTGGCTGTGTGCCAAAACTAGTTAAGTTACATTCAAAATTGCATGTCATCCGCTATGTGGTTGAAATGTCATCCGACCATGAAGTTGAAAAAAGCACTGGATATCACAGATGTCTCAACTAATTAAGTATCCATGATTGGCACCCAAAAATAAATATGATTCTTAAATAGATATAGATAGGTAGGCAGTGAAGCTGACCATAAACTAGACAATGTTGAGCATGTATGATTACTGTACAATGTATATGTGTTCTGTTTGTAGGAATCCAGACAGCTTTTCTCCAGATAACGTGCTGATACACTTGATATTAGATGCAGAACACACTTCTGGGTGGAGATGTGAACAGAATCTTGGGGAACTGGACTTACAGGACCTAGATTGAACCACTTTGCTGAATACTTATGGTGCATTTCTCCACATTTCAATAAAAGGTTGTGATTAAAACAAGCGTTACCTGGACTAACCAGATGCCATCCTTGGTATCTTCCACCAACTCGTAAAAGTGCATTTCCCCGCTGAAGGTGGTGCTAGAGACGGTCTCCGCCTGCTCTTCCTCGTTCTTCAGCGCGGAATACAGCTCTCCCTTCATGAGGTCGCCTGCAACGCACGAAGCACCACCTTCGGGTCACTGTAGTGCTTTGACTTGCATGTTCAAACGCCAAAGGTTAAGGACCGCTAGTTACAGGTGCATTGGGCTACTTGCATTATTTACTTGGCTATGATACGTTTTTGTAAGCCCAAAACATCCCTCAACGTTGCTAGAAGTTATTTCAAACGTATAAAATTACATAACGCCCATAAGAGTCCTTCCTCTGCTTATTTTAAATGAGCGCGTTAAGGAATTGCAAAATATTGCTGTATTTACAAAAGAAGCTGCAGTTGTGGAAGGAATCAAACCACCAAGTCCTTGTACATCAATTACGCAGGCTAGCGCTGCGTTACAGATGAACATTTTAAACTCACTTGAAAAAACTGCAAGATTTCTAAAATAATGGCCTTGGTACCTGCACAGGACTTGACTACATCCTTAAGTTTTACCTTGGAATGTATCTAATATTTATCAGCGTCAGTCTGTAGCCCAGGGCTTCCTGTACTCTTCCTGATGGAGTCGATACTACCCATTGCTAAATAAACAAAATAGCCTACATGAAAAAATAAATGGCCTAACGTTTACAATTAAGTTTTTAATGTGTCGATAAACAAAATGTATGTTGGTATTCACTGACGTAAAGCCGAAATAAAATAATAGTGCAAATACAGGTTTGATTAGACCATCTCACATTGATTGATTTGATTACGATGTTTACAAGTTTAGCCGATTGCTCAGTCAATAGTGAAAGGCTGGTTCTTGACAGTGGAAACTTGGCTAGGTAACCTTATGTTTTCAGACAAGGTTATTACTATTTGCTAATGCTAAATTTATTACAATTAATACATGCAAGGATAAGCATGAGTTCGATGGCATTGACAAGTTCAGATCATTAGCAACTTCAGATCGATTTTTAAGTGCCAGTTCATGTTTTGCTGCAGATTCTCGTGTCAGTCGGATATGCACTTATAAAAAAACAAAGCTAGCTTACCCGATTTTTCCACCAGCTCTCGGACATCCTTCTTCTCTGGAAGTCCAGAATATCCCAAACCACGGCATTCAAGAATTGTTTTCAGCTTTTTGAAGCTCAACGTTACGGGATCTACCAGCTGGGTAGCAAAGATGCCCGTTTCATACCAGACAATGGCTTCAAAAAACCTTGCCAGCACGAACAACACCAAAAAATACAGTAGCAAGAAAAATAATTTCAACCACATCTTCCCCTTCCAAATTAAATATCTCACAATTGACGGTGATATCCGGGTACGACTCGGTAACTTTACATTGGATAGGGGTCTAGCGGTCTTCTTTCAATTATTCGTTTTCCATTTGCGGTGTAACGTTTCACTTCATGTAGCCTTTTCAAAGCAAGAAACCAGCTAACGAACTGTAACCAAACCGAAAACCTCACAGTTACACCGAGGATAATAATTTCCTGAGAACGAAACTGCAAGGCCTTAGGGCCAAATGTACAGTCTCTGGGTGTCCACCATTTTCAGAAGTTGTTTCTGTCGATGAAAAAAAAAATGTCTAAAATAAAATACGACCGCGTAATTTGTCCTGCTGCTGTCTTCACAGCCTGGTGAATAAGATACTGTGTCTCCCCCTGAAGTGCATGTCGCTTTGCAAATTGATTGCTAATGAGTAACTTTTTAATCTACAGCGGTGTATCACTGCATATTAGGTAAAATATTGTTGCTGTTGTCCTCTCGGCTCAGTTGCTGATGTTGGAGCGCCTTGCCTGCCAGATCAGCTGGCACACAAAACAAAGTGACGTCTGCTTCCTTTTCTTCTTCTGTGGACGTTTGAGGAATATTTTACGCATAAGTGTGGTTTTACCTCCACCTATGGGTTAGGAGGTGCTATTAAATACTTCGACGATCGTATGCCGTATGTATGGAGAACCAAAGCAGCCTAAAAGTATTAAAGAACAAACATTGTTTAATTAAATCTGGCAGGGCTTTCCACAAAAATGCATATATTTATGATTTAGCAATATCTTTCCCTGCCCCACTGGGACCCTGTGGTTGATGGACAGTATTTTGATGCTGTCCTGTACTCATGCTGGTTTTCTGTCCAAATGTCCTGGCCATGTCGGCCATTGTCTGACCACTCTGGTTTCTATGGGTGGAGCTTTTGGACTTTAGAATCCCAACCACAACAAGTGGTTCATTGTCCAAATATTCACATTGCAGATGCTTCTGCTCTGACTCGCATAATAGAAAAGTTACGGTCTACATCACTGCTGCCCAGACCTTTTCCTCTTCCCAGAAGTCTATCAAGCTACTGGACAATTATACTTCTGTTTTGGTCTTCCAGCAGACTTAAGACAAAAGGGGGAGTAGCTACATGAGAGCACTCAGAGAAGGTAGCAGGAATGGCTACACCCCTGCAGTTGCTCAGTTCAATCAGAGATCACTAGCAAATGAGCTGTTGACTTTGAGCTCCATGCAAACACTAGCTTAGAGAGGATGGGTGCTGCCTTGGAGGAAATATGCAAATACAGCCATGATGTCCCTGAATGGTAGCTGGTCGGTCGCTGATTCAGAATCCAACCTGCGCAGCCAACATGGCTATCGAGTATAATCACTTACTTGACTGCGCAAACCACGTCAACAATGAGCATTTTAATTCAAGGCCCTATGTAGCTAGAGAGAGTTGGCTAGAATCCACCTGGCTAACTAATTTGAATGTAAAATACTGATGCTTATTTGGCCACTGCATTTACTCTGAAAGGTTTGTTTGAATGCAGGGTAGACAAAGAGGCCTTGTGGTTTATTTGACTCTTGGGACTTATTTTATGGAAGCTAAAGAGCTAATATAAAAAACACATTTCATTTGTAACTTAAACAGGAGCTGAAATGGAGGTTGCTGCATAAAATGCAAGCATAGGTAGTTCACTGAGCCCCCTGGGCACAAGCATCTTTAGATACAATCCTTCCCTCTGGACTAACACTTCTCTTGCCACCCAAGGTCCCTGGTAGTGAGAGGCCCCTGGTCACCAGCCCCATTGGCTTGGTCCATAATCCATCCTTAATAAAATGGATATATTTTGACTGCAATTTTCATATAGGACTAATTGTTTAATGCCTTACTCAATCTGGAAAATCCTGTTACGTAAAGTCAAACATTCTGGTCTGGCCCAACTGTCCGCTGCAGCACAGTAGCGTGCCACCCCACTCTTACATTCAGCTGTAAGAAGAGATGGCATGGGCAGAGTGGGTGGCAGCAAGCAAATGACTGTGCTGATTGGAATATCTGTAATGGCTCTCTTGCTCTTTTCATTTCAGAAATGGAAATCACCACTGAAGCAAAGTGGCCCATGGGGGAAACAGTGGTGGTTCCCAGCAGGTAAATGATCCTGGTTGATGCAGAATTCTCAGCTACAGGTGAGAAGCGTGCTGACGGTAAAGATGAGTGTAGCTCCTGTAAGTGCTGCAGCTACAATGAGCCTTTGTGTAAAAGGATTCCTCATGTGACTTCTCATCTATCTCCTGTGCCCCGTCTCTCAGCTACGGCCTGCTGGGATTTATCAGACTCCCGAGAGAACATGTACTACAGTTAATGATATTGTGATCCATGTATGACTAATTAAGCAAATCCTTTTCTCCATGCAGAATGTGGTTGGGATGACTGGGAGGTGATTCTAAAATCCTGGCTCTTCATTAGTTCTTATCTTCACCTTCTCAGTCACATTAGGCTATTATCATAGTTGACTGACTTTTAGCTTTGAGGGGATATCGGCTGTCTCAGTGAACTGGCAAAGAAGACAGCACTTTAAGACATCATGAGTCTGTAGGCCATTTTTTTATCATTGTTTCCTTAAAATGCTATCTTCTAACGTACCTAAGGTACATCCTTTTTTTTTAGGGAATTTGAGGAATAAAACTGATGTATCTTTTTTTGTCATTGCAACAACAAAACAGTTTAATTTTCCTTAAGAGCTCCATGTTGGGAAATATGATAATGGTCCCTCTGGCAACGGCCAAGTGCATCCTGATGTCCTTTTTTGACAGGCTGCCAAGAACCTGTAGCTGCTCATTGTGACATTGTAGGAGCTGATGTACATATGGCCTTCAAAACATGTTAAAATTAGCATTTTTCCAGTTATCTGTCCGGCTGACCCTCCCTACAAAAGCAGCTGCCTATTTGGGCATCAAGTTAGCAGGTAGCTAATGTAGCCATAGTGACATCACAAAAGAGTGCTGACTCCTGCTCCAACCAAAACACCTTAAAGAAATCAGTGAAGTAGTCTGAAACTGGAAATAAATTAAGCTTAACAGTACAACCTTTATGTTAAACAAAAAATCCCAAAGCTACACATCTTTATTTTGTCAAAATTGTCTTTGTTCATTTTTTAAAGACAACAGATGTGTATTATTGTTCCTCAATCAGTGCTCTGAAGTGCATTATTACTATACAGTATGTGTCCCCGTGAATGTTTGTTAGCCTAAATGGCCCTCCATTACCACAGTGGAACCCAAATGAGTATGCCAGTTCTTGGCTGGTGAAGCAATGGAGATCCACTGAAACGTAGTTATGCCCTGCAAGCCAGCATCTGTAGAAAGGGAAAAGAGGTGCTCTGGACAGTGTCAAGACTGATTTTTCACTCACAGGACAGTGAGATGACTATAAGTGATTAATATTATTTATTAATGTAAGTATTGGTGAGCAGAAGTGTGGAGGATTTGATTTTGATCCTGACATTGTTCATCAGACAAGAGGTTGAGGACGATATCGAAAAGAAAATCAGACATACAAAATTAACATATAAAATTAATGTTACATAATATTATATAATGTCATAATTTGGGAATGTGAATTATTATTATTATTTTTTTGTCAGCAGGGAGGACAGAGACAAACTGAGTAAAAACCTGAGAGGAAAGTGTGACCAGTTAAACCTAAATATTTTATTTTGAAAGACCCTCAGAAGACAGATGCTTCAGATGTTTGCTGCAGTTTTTAGGTTAAACAGGATAGATATAAAGCATTTGGGTTGATTATTAGATTTTATTTGAGTAAGGTTATTCAGTTACCTCGATTCATACTCCCACTCAGTTGGTGGCGGTACTGCACTGTTATGATGTCTCCCTGCATTACAAAAATTGAAAGAAGAAAGCAAGCCCTGTCAGCCATTCCGACACGCCCACTAGAGTAAAGATCCTCCGAAACAACCTCCGAAATGTTTGCAAAAAAATATGCAAGCAATGTCCCGTGCATCAGTCATTTGTTTCCAAATCACTGCGATTATGAAAGCAAACAGTCGACAAGTTTGTGCGAGCATGCGTCGTGATATTGGTGGTTAAAGGGCTCTTCTTGCGTGACGTCACAGAATTAGCCGGAAGTCGCTCCGCGTTGTAAATAAGACTGCTGACTGTATTATTCATTTTAATTTCACACTACATTGCTCAGTTGGTAGCAGCTGCAGAACTTTCAAGGGTTCAGAAATGGGACTGTTTGGGCGAACGCAAGAAAAACCACCAAAAGATCTGGTATGAGAACCAGAGACATGAATGTTGGTATAATTAGCGATTCTATATTTAGCAGGCTACTTCACCACTGAGGATTTTTGGATTCAAAGTTAGCTACGTTTAATTGATTGTTATGGAAGCGAACGTTAGCTATCTAGATAGTAAAAAATAGTACGAGGTAGTACCGAACGATATACTGCAATCATAGGGCACTGCCCGGTGGAGTTATTTGAACGCCTATTAATTGTATCCATGTCCGTGTCAAACTAGCCATCGCTGTTTTGATGTTAATACAGAGTCGACTAGATGAGATGCCTGCACATGATGAACATGCTTTTTTGCAAAATAGTAGGCCCTTATGAATGGACCCATTAGTTTCCTAACTAGGTATCAAGTAAATGGCAGTGGTACACATTGCTACAGACAGCAAGACGTGTAGTAAAACTTTAATAAAACAGAATTCCACTGGAATCAGTAAACCTAGACAGTGTTTAGCAAGACGGCTCATAGTGAGGGCAGAAGCAACAGTTATTATGTTCGTAACATTCGCAGGGAAACGTTTGAAACAACAGTTCGCCCGTTAACCAATTGTGCAGTTACAGCAGACAACGAAGGTTTATTACTTATGGGAGAAGGTAAACTACTGTTAGACGAAAGACTGAAATTATGGAATGTCTGAGCCTGAAACAAACTACAAGATCATGTTTTATCATGTTCTCTATTCTGAGACCGAAACATCAGTGTGGTTGGTATGAGTCCAGTCGAAACAGTAATTCTAGAACATGTTTTTACTCGTCCCATTCTCACATACATCCATTTAAAAATCAGTAGTTTTAAATTTTCTGACATTAAAAAAAAATAAATAAAACCATAAGCTATATTCTTGCCACCGGTTTAATGACAACAGTACATTTTTTCATTACAAAATGACAATTAAGTTTACTAATTTGGTTAGTTGTAAAGCTTTTGAAATATAGTCAAATTGTAAAGGTTTCTACTGATTAATTTAGCCAATTTCTTAAGTATGTAGTTATGTGGAAAAACAGACATTTTTGTGGTTTAGCACTTTTGAAAAATGCATTTTGAAAAAAAAAAAAAAACATATTTTAGAATGTTTTTGAAATTATTGGAAAAAAACAAAGTAAATTCCTATAAATAAAATCTGCCTCAGTAAATTAAAAGAAACACCATGGCAGCTGGGTAAGTCACCCCTGCAGATTGGGCAGATAATTTAAAAGGAAATGATTAACCAATCACAAGAGGTTTTAGTTCCATCTCCTCAAACATGAGGACAGAGAAGAGGCCTGCCATGAGAATGACCATATCAGTACCATATCCTCAGAGGCCAAAGCCCTCACTAGAGACGTGTCGTGTGCTCTTTCAGGTCAATGAGTGGGCGCTCAAAATCAGGAAGGAGATGCGTGTGATTGACAGGCAGATCCGAGGTGAGTTGAAGGAGAATTCTGGTACTGGTGTATTCTGTGTCATGCATAAATTGTCATCCAAAATCGATTATAGTTCTGATAATGTAGGCGTATATTTTTTTACAGACATAAAAAGCTTTCCCATACATGTGTAGGTTTTTATATTTTTCTAAATGTTTACTAAATTAATACTCCTCGTACAGTCCTTTTGGGTTTTGGTTGCGTTTTTGGGAATAATGTTGATTGTTTTTTTTTGTTTTTTTTTTTTTACGTATGGTACAGACATCCAGAGGAACAGGAGAAGGTGAAGCGCTCCATCAAAGACGCAGCTAAGAAAGGGCAGAGAGATGTGTGCGTAGTCCTGGCCAAGGAGATGATTCAGTCCAAACGGGCCGTGAACAAGCTGTACACGTCCAAGGCCCACATGAACTCGGTCCTGCTCGGCATGAAGAACCAGCTCTGTGAGTCGGGGCGTGGGATTTGTCGCAGGGGCACAGTGTTATTGGAGAAAATGGGCTGTGCTGTGCTCCGTTGTGTGTAAAAGCTGTGCTCTGTATGTGTTTGTACGATTCTCGGTATTGTGGCACATCTGTGCTGTGTGATAAATTACATTATAGGCATTTAGCAGATGCTGTTATCCAGAGCGACTTACAACACAAACTGCGTTTCTTTTGAGGCAAGGGTTTTAAAGTGCTAGAGGGGGTCTCAAGGGCCAGGGATTTTAGCATGGACTAAACCCTATGAATGACCTGTTGAAGAAACAAAACAAAAAAACCATGAGTAATATCAACAACAGTCCTTAGCTAACAAGATTAGGTCGCTACAAGTGAAACTATGTCTAAGCAGGGGAGCTAAGGAGGGAAGGAGAGAGGTGCGTCCTGAAGAAGTGAGTCTTCAGTCTGAGCTTGAAGGTGGACAGACTATCAGCTGTTGTGACCTCCATGGGAAGGTCATTCCACCAGCGGAGGGCCAGAACAGACAGCAGACGCGACTGGGAAGTACAGGCATGCAGAGGAGGGAGCACCAGGTGTGCTGAGTGAACAGAGTGAAAAAGGAAGGCATGTAGGGCCTGAAGATGGGACATGTCCCCTTGACACCCTGGAAGGCAAGCACCAAAGTTTTGAGCCTGTTGCGAGCCGAGACAGGTAGCCAGTGGAGTTTGGGGGAGTGTCGTGGGTGCGTCTGGGAAGGTTGAAGACCAGACGAGCGGCAGAAGGATGAGCTGCAAAAGTCTGATGGTAGATGCTGGAAGGCCAGCAAGGTGGGAGTTGCAGTTGTCCAGGCGGAAGAGTACCGTCGCTTGGACTAGCAGCTGTGTGGAGTAGGTGGTGAGAAGATTCTCCTGGGTTATACAGGAAGAATTCTCCTGAGAGGGTCGTTTGTACAGGTTCTTGAAGGATCTGACAGGATGGTGTCACCCAGGGAGATAGAGAATAAATGTTCTCGGGCTGTTCTATGAGTTAAAATGTGCTCAGTTTTTGTATTTGTCGGAAAAATATTTGTGTTTTTCTAGTTGAAATGTGTTGTTTAGTTGATTAGCTGTGCTTTTTTTGTGCTTCTCTGTGTTGTTGTGTAGCTGTACTGTTTGTTGAAATGTGTTGCTATGTGCTTTTTCTTTTAACCTGTGTTGTGTGTTAAGATGTGTGTCTCTGGGTTGTTGTAGAGCTGCATCGTGTGGTAAACTTCGCTGCTCTGTATTGCACAGCTTTGCTAAGGGTAGCTGGCTCTCTACAGAAGAGCACAGAGGTCATGAAGTCAATGCAGAGCCTGGTGAAAATCCCTGAGATTCAAGCCACCATGAGGGAGCTCTCAAAGGAGATGATGAAGGTGAAAGATCATTCACTCAAAAAGCATACTCATCTTCCTTTTATCATACAATGACTCCATTTCCCACAATTCATGTCTTTTAAAATTGTTATCAGGGCCTGAGGATAAACTGTAATCAACAGCAACCAGTGACATGATACAGTACATATGTGTTCTGTTAATTTACACATTGGTTTTTGCAAGACTAAATTGGTGATTCCATTTCTCAGTTGACTTTTACAGCGCATTTGTTTATGTAAAATTATAGTCTGTAGGCAGGTCCTCTGAATCCCTGTGGGGTAGTTTCTGAGTCCCGCCCCTGAGTCCTCCTGCAGAGGACAAAAAAATGGCTGCTGGCCGAATGCATTTTAGAGGACAGCCATTCTAGTGTAGAGCTATTCAAACTCAGATATAGGGACCCACAGTCTATGCTTGCTTTGGTACCGCCATAATTAGCATACCCTCCATATTAGCATGTTTCCTCCATAGAGTGCTCTCCAAAAGTATTTGACTTCAAACAATTAAAACAAGAGATTTTAAAGAGGGCAATAAATATTGAATATAAATCCTGAACAGTAAACTTGCTCAAACTTCTAGAGGGGGTAGACTTTTTGGTGTGCAATCAGCTGAAAACCAAAAGACTTGTCCTCACATTAACAATGTAAATTCTTGCCACAACAAATGTGGAAGACACAGCTGCAACTTGAACCAGGTGTATTTGAGGACAATAGGGCTGAATCCAGACTTGCATTTAAGTGCAGTTTCCATATAAATTGTCACTGCATGAGTGAGAGACTTGTGTTAAAAAAAAAAAAAATCATTTAAGTGCAGGACTGAATTTTGTACGTAGTACAATTGTGTACGTTTTCTCTTGCTTATTCTGTTTATAGTCTAGCTTTGCAGTGTAGCACTTTAAATGGCTAGATAGCTAGTTCATACACTTAAAGCTAGCTAACTTAGCTAGCTTTTGAGTAAAGTATTCAGTGTGGTAATATTGTTGAATGACATTAATGAACACAGAACAAAAAATGGCATATAAACATAAATTAATATGATTGTATCCTCAAGGCCGGTATCATTGAGGAGATGCTCGAGGACACATTTGAGGGGATGGAGGATGAGGATGAAATGGAGGAAGCAGCAGAGGAGGAAGTCGACAAGATCCTGTTTGAGATCACAGCAGGTAAGTCACCTGTAGCTCAGCTCCGTTACACAGCTCATTTCTTAGCTCTACTATAACGTAACTGGCTCTTCCCCAGGCAGTGCAGTGCTGAGGCTCTGTAAGTCTGTTGTGTTAATGTAACCCTAGTGCCTTTTTCCACAGCAAAGGCCTAATTTTTGGTCAACTAATACGTAGAGCTGGTACATATGATTGACGGACATTTTTCCACACCTCATAGGGTTCAGTAGGTCTGACTTTTGATCCTTTTATTGTGTTCATGAATGATACTAGCAATTATAATAATTGATTACATTTGTATAGCTGTTTATTTTGACACCCAAAGTGCTTTATAGTGAAGATGAGAAACTCATGTCAGCCACCCACCAGACTGCAGCATGGTGGCCATTTTGTGCCGAATGCTCACCACACATCAGCCACAGGTGGAAAGGGAGGGACTCAATGAGCCAGTTACACTGGGGGATGAGTAAATGACCAGATAGAGAGAGCCAGAATGGGGGTTTTACCCAGACACCGAGGAGAAGGGGTGGAGGTGACACTACCTTGGTTTCGATGCCAAATTGAAAACGACTCTTTCGTTTCCGCCGTTTCAGGTGCATTGGGTAAAGCCCCCAGCAAAGTGACCGACGCCCTCCCGGAGGTGGAACCACAGGGGGCGACGGCGGCGATGGAAGACGAGGCGGAGGAAGACATCGAGGAGATGCAGTCCAGGCTAGAGGCCTTGCGGAGCTAAGGTCCCTCCCCTCCTCCACTCAGAGGCCTTGTCCACTCCTCTGTAAAGACTGTCTATGTGAGGCTCCTCCTCTTTGCCGCCGCCCACTTCTGTCCTAGCAGAGAGACAGGTACATGAATACCTGCACTTAAAACCAGCTGCAAGATCTCTCAAGTACAGTATATCATTTCAAGAAAAAAACTGCTAAAATGTAAAATCCCAAACATTAAGAGTATATTTTAAACTTATGTCAAAATATACAGCGTATGTGTTGAAAAATATCCCCACTTATATTAGGTTATAGGGAAATTGTTGAACATACTCTAAAACTACATGTAAAATGCATGTACACTCTAAGCAGAAAAACACAGCTTATGTGAGTTGGCAGTAGTTGATATTTTTTGACATATATTAAAATATGTATGTATTCTTTGAATTTTGGATTTCATGTTAATGTTTTATTCTTTCAGGCAAGGAACGCTAAGGCAAAGTTAGAAAAGACTTATATTACAGAGCAGGATCTGCTGCATATCCAAAATGTGCATTTATCCAAACGTTTTGGTTTATCTTTCTTTCTGAGAACCTTCTTTAAAAATGTGTTGTAGTGAAAGGTTTTGTGTGGTTTAATTCGTAATATAGGGCAACTGATTTGGTGTTGTCAACCCTCAAACCGTGATCATCTTGAAACTATACAAAAGCATGACATAACTTGTGACTGAGAATACAATGCATTAGGTGTTATTTTTGAAATGTATTCTAATTCAAATGACTAATACATTGTATATTATAATTACAAAGAGTTCACATTCATTTCAATTTAAATCTTATCAAATTTATTATCCATAGTAATTGGCCAATCAATCCTATCTGTAGTTAATTGTGTGTAAAATGCCCGCCAAGCTTTTTCTCTGTCCAGGGAAGAAAATGGTATGCTGATGTTGCTTTCTAAAGACAAACCTGATTTAGAAAGACACTTTTTAAAACTTGTTGTAGCATCATATTCTCACGTAAACAACCAAATATTTTTGTCTTGAGGTAGTGACAAACAAGGAAATTGTTTTTGCAATCTTCACCACCAGGGGGCGAAAAGTCTCAGTCCTAATTTAGGGCTACAGTATTGAATCGAGGTTCTTGAGTTCCGTTATCATTGAAAAAATAATTGTCTTGTTTACTGCTATTCATTTGTGTATATTTCATTTTCAAGTATTTTTGTTATTGCTATTATATATTTTAATATATCTACTGATTCCCCTTCCATCATCCTGTGATTGAAGAGCTGACATACTGTTATGATTTTTACAAAAAATATCTTTGTATGGATAAGTGTTATACCCCATATGAAATAAAAAAACAAATCTTTCCTGTCATTTCTTCTTACAGCATATTGATATTGTAATGAAAAATTATCATAGTCCCTCTAGTCATTTTTTAATGCATTTTTTTTTCAGTTCAGTCCTCTCTATATGTTTTTGTCCCAAATTTAAAATGGGGTTTCTGCTGATCAGATTTAGTGCATTTAAACCATTCTATGTCCTTGAGGTTATAGTTCTGATTTCTGGTGTACTATTAAAGTGACCACCAAGCTTGTATAAATTTGTCAGAGCCATACTTTGCATTGTTAATGTACCATTTTTCCTTGTATTACACAGGTGATTATATTATATGCATGTACAAGAACATCCAAATGCGTTAGAATGGAAATAGCAAGCAGGGCTACGCATAGCCAGCTATTGTAATTCTTCATATCTGATAAAAACATGGAAATCATCCTCCATTTACATTTGAAGCAGTTGACCAATAAAATACTCAGAAAAAAGAGGTCACTTCCGCCTCAACTGGGAGGCCTCATACGTCACAGATATCTGTGAGCTGATCAGCCGTAGAACTGAGCTGTTGAGTGGCTCTAAGGGAAATATTGAAGCTTTTTTTTAATTTGCTTAAACAAATGAAGCAATGTCTGCCTGATCAAAAGGCAGAGAATAGCAAAGCATATATAGGAAATCAGTGCCAAGTCTCCTGTCAGGAGACATTTCAGTTCCACAAATGACTGTAGCCCCTTAACAACACAAATACCATTGCATTGATATTAGCTTAAATTTACCAGGTTTTCCTGTGACCTTTTTCAATGTTACCACCATTACCACATTTCACCTCCAGTCCAACAAACAGATAAATGGAATAAAAAAAAAAAAAAAAAAAAAAAAAAAAAAAAATAATAATAATAATAATAATATAATATAAAATAAAATAAAATAAAATAAAAAATAAAATAAAAATAGATAAATAAATTGCTGACAGCATAAATGCATAGAATATGTTATGAATATGTACAAACAAGCAGGTTAACAATGTTTCCTTTTAGCTTGCCATGCCATGCCATTGTATCTTGCTAGGAGATAAGTTACTCATTTTTGTATTGTGTGTTCCTCCTTTAAACTATGTGTACATCAGTGACATGTGCATCTGCTGTGTGTAACCTTTAAGGAAAGACTACATGGTAGATTCATTGTGTTGATTTCATTAGCTGTATGATAACAATTAGCTTGCCAAATCGTATCTTGCTAGGAGATAAGTTACTCATTTTTGTATTGTAAACTTTATTTGTTCAGAGGTGGGAAAGCCTAGTTTCAGGAAGTAAAAATACTATATATTGTACATTGTATACTGAATATTTGTTCCAACCATGCACTAATCCAGCTAATTCCAGTCAGCAGACTTCTTCAGCCAGAAGCTAATTTGTGCATGCTACTCTTTTCATTGTATTGGAGATGCCGCTAAAACTTGGATAAGTAAAGAAACATGGGATTTGAGAATCATTACAACCTTAGTATCATAGTGCCCCATTCAGAGACATAAATGTATACTGAACAGTTTCTTTTCATTTTTGTTTTTTGCATTACTTAAATGTTTGGTATTTTTAGAGATCCTTTTTAGCGGTATTCTTGCATATTATTGCATGCCCGCTTTGATTCAAATAATTCTGTTCTTGAAAAGTCATCTCATCTTTTCAAAGGAACTTTGAGGCGAACGTGAAAGCCCTGCTTTCTTTTCATACTGTCTTACCTGCCCTATTTGGACTGAGATTTGAGGGATGGCCTTTGTTTTCAGCTGACCCAACCCTTGAAGCAAATTGTGCATCATGAAACTTGAATCTGTTGCTATCTTTTCTTTTTAATGTGTGGGTTTGTTCTTTCTGAACAAAGCCCTCTACTCCAGTTACAGGAAGAGCAAAGCTGAGCCATGATCTTCACTAACAATATCATGATGGTATGTAAATACATACAGATATTAAATCTTTTACCTTAGCCATTTAGATGGAAACAGGTTATTTCTTTATCTACAAGTTTGCAGCTAAGCCATCTAATAAAATTTGAATTCATGTGCACAAAGATGGATTAAATCATCACTGACTATGATCAAATTATTCCTTAGAAGGCACATGTTTGCTATAAACACAGTTTTGTCATCTAAGGAATGGAGGATGTTTTGTACTTACACTACAGTACTGCACAATATGAGCTATGCTTACAGTATAACAACTGTTGAGTTGCTACAGTAATACTCAGTTTGTTATACTCAGAAATGTAAAATGTAATGGTTTCATGATCACAAACAAGTAGGATGGAACAAGTAGTCAAATGCTCGGCATTATCTGGCAGTATTGTGCATAAAACACGCTATTTTTAAGTGTGCTAAATTCTAAATCATCAATGTGTCAGACAGTGGGTGGGTGAGTGGGTGGATTCATGTGCATTGCTTTTTTCTTGTAATTTACCAAACGGTCTTAACTCTGAGAACATCAACCGTTTATTTAATGTTTAATGGAACCGGTGCCCAAATGCATACAGTGGCTTGTGAAAGCACAGTCGTGAATCCTTAGCCCAGATGGTACATAATAATTTTTACATATCCATCTCAAGCCTCTGCAAATTTGGCAGTTGGTATACTGTTTAAAATGCTTTTGTGGTCAATGGGATGTCAAACCTTTCTTGCTAGATGTCCCTATAATGTTAAATTCTTCACAATATTTGGATGACCTAGGACACGCAAAAGCAATAAGGAATTTAAACCCCTTCTATTTATGTGATCTGCATTTTTCTGGGACACACTTGAATCATGTAGCCCTAATGCTAAAAGCACCAGAAGAGGCTAAATGATTTACACGTATTGCAGAAATTAGATTTTGAGTAGTGGTGACAAAGCCATAAGTAATTGCTAGTTTGGATCTGTGACAGCCGTAGCTCATTGGGATTGGGAATAAGGGTTAATGCTGGGCCGTACGAAGAGAGAAATGAAAGAGTCAAATCAGAGAAATCTGGTGATTGGGGGAAACAGCGTTACCTGCCCCCAATCAGGACCCTCCCAAGCTGGCTTCTAAAAAGAAGGCGTATACGTTATCTGTCAGGTAGTGTAAATAATGAGCATTTTTGTAGGGGGTTTGAATTGAAATGGGGTTGTTAGGCTGGACTTAGAAGGTGCCTTTTTATGGTTCTTCAAAGTAGCAACAGACTGGTGTATGCTTCTTGTAATCAAGACAGCATTCTGCTCACACTAAGGGTTTGTCAGTCCCACGTTATGCCATTTAGGCTCTGTGATATTTCAGCGCCATCCAGCTAATGGAGGAAGTTGGCAGAATCATTACAGCACAGTTATTTATCTGATGCTTTCATCCAAAGTGACTTGCAGTTGATTAGACTAAGCAGGGGCCAATTCCCCTGGGAAAAATGTGGGGTTAAGGGCCTTGTTGAAGAGCCCAACAGCTGCACTGATCTTATTGCGGCTACAGTGGGGCTTGAGCCACAAATTTTCAATCCCTGTCAAGCACCTTAGCCACTCAGCAATGGGCAGCCCCAATACTGAGCAGATAATAGCTAATTGCTTTGATCAGAACCCTGTTGTCAGTGCTACTGTCTTGCACATGCTAAAGGTGCCCAAGAGAGAAGAAGACTGAGTCTGAAGCTGGATCGATGCTATATACAGGAAAGTGCCATGTCATGCAGGATGGGTCCTCCAACAAACCATGGAATCTACCATATGCACTTTACAGCCTCTCTTGCTGATGTTTTGTGGACAGAAAAATTATTCTGTTTCAAGGGGCATCAATTTCTTCTTGAAGCCAGGGACAAAGGTTGGCTTAACGGGGAAACTGTCCAAGTGATTTCAGTAGAGTAGCATTAACATTAAATATTTAGGGATCTACCTTACCTTACAATTGACCAGGAAGATGTTATCAGCTCTTCAGTTAACAGCTAATAACATTTAACAATAAAATGGACCCAAATTTTTCAGTATTTAGGTATTAAAACACTAGTGCTAGGTACAGCAAAGATCAGTGTTAGCAATGGTAAGAAAAATGAAAGGAGACACTGCACCAAAGCATTCAGGGTGAATGTCTATTTCATATTCAAATATTATCGTGCATTCTCATCATGTTCCTCGCAGATAGACAAAAGAAACATACTGTGCAGGGGGGTATCAGGCACACAATCTCCTCCGCCTAGCGGTAGCGGTCGTAAGTGGCGGTAATGGGACAAAGACACCTGTTATGTTGACACGATGGAGCGCCCCCTGGCGGCTGTGTTGAAAGTGCGACGCCTGCGCTGACGGGGCTCGTGAAATGACAGGCGCGAGAGCCGCTTGTTTGACCGCTCTCGCTGAAAGATAGGAAACTCCTCCCTGCCGAAAGCAGCACGCGCACTCTGCCGTCTCAGCGAAATGGTCTCATGGATTATCTCTAGACTTGTGGTGTAAGTAATTTTATTTTTTTAATGGTCTATCCTCTCATATGCGTTTCCTCCTGCGGCTCATTGACAGTTGTTGGAAGAAGGAGCACCTCCGCCGTGATTCGGACATATCCCATAGCAGATGTTATTATCATATCAATTGCTTGGGACTCGAGTGTAGGACGGGTCGTCTGTGACTCATAACAGCCTGTTATCTGTCTACTGCAGATACTCTAGGTATTGCAATGTTTATGTATCTTAATTGGGTGTTTGTGTCCTACCGTTGTGAAGCAATACAATACGTAGGTTTTGTTGAACACTTCGGATGTGGGTTTTTTTTTGAATTTTGTTGGTTCATATTTTTCTGTCTGTCGCCTTATGTGTCAGTATATATAAATAATACATACACACTGGCCTTCGTTAGTTCCAGTTCACAATCATTTTGCTGCCTTTTTATTTCGTTTTGTCAGCGATTTCTGTGGATATCTCCAGCGAATATCAACTGATTTGTGCAATGTAATATTCTGTACATAGGTAATTTGACCAATGGCTTCAATGTGTTAAACAAAGAGACAAAACGCTCCCATTTAAACTGGTGGAAATCGTATTCGTGCTATTTTACACTGACGTAATAGGCGCTGTCCTTCTCCACAACGAAAGCTGACATGTTTATGTTTTTCCATATAACTGCACCCGCACCCAAACGCACACATTCGTCAGTGAAACATTTCTGTGCAATGTCGGCTTCATAGTATCTCAGAACATAAAATACGTCTGTTTCTAAAGAGCGTTCGCGTTTCCCTGGATTAGCCATTCCGTTATTAAGGAAACCTTCCAGACAAAAAGATCTTTCCTGATTGGTCCAATCCTTTTGTGCTACCTAATAAATAGGCCTAGGAATTTAGTTGTGTTTCGTTAGTCTTAATTATTTATTAAATGTAAATTTCATAAATGATAAAAAGATAATTCTTTATCCTCTAATGTAAACCATATTGGCATGGCACTCGGTGACAGAAACTATGACCATGCAAACATTAAGTGTGGATAAAACGCACAGAAAGGCCTAACGCAGGTCAATTCTTGAAAGCATCTTCCGATTGAATGTACGCCCCACTAATGGAAAAAATGTAAGGGGTCCTTCTAACCAACTGCGACACCGCACGAGCTTTACCGTCTGAATTTTTCCAAAAATCACGAACAATGCAAACATTGGTATCAGTTTGCGCTCATCCCATGCTTATAGGCAGATTGAAAATCTTTACTCGATTTCTCATGGCTCATGGTATAGCAAAAGCTTGACCAAAGTCGGATGTTAGATAACCATTGGGTGCTTTAATGAATAAGTTAATTTGCTTGGTGACATAACCGCAAGCGCATCCGTTACAGGGGAGTGTCGGGTGTCGCTGATTGCTGTGTCATGTCTTGAGGGTCAGCGTTAGTGCTGACCAGGGGCAGAGCCTGTGGCCACAGTACTGTGGCAGCCATTTTTATTGTCAATACTAGACTGTGGGTCAGGTGATCGATTAGGGTATACTATACTGCTCTTGAGGGGTTGCAGTTTGTTTATTGGCCTCTGAGGTGAGGAGAACAGGCAGTTAATGACAAAGCAATTTCCAACTAGTTGATTGCTGCCTTTTGAGTTCGTGTTGGAGTGGCAACTGACAGAAGCATTCTGGGGTGGAGTTTTGGGTTTTTATTGTTGTATTTTTGCATTTTTGGAGTGCTCTTTTTAGAAGTGGTCCTAGCAAGAGTAGTGTTGTTGCTGTTATTGAGTAACATGTGGAGTTAGTCTTCCTTTTATTCAGTTTTTCTTGTGGTTTTCAGATATACAGTCATTAAAACAATGGAGAAAAATGTTACTAGTATACCTCACTCTTGTTCATGTAATAATGAACTACTGAAAAATAAACACAACAATGCATAAACGTCTTGGCGAGCTATTAGAAGCACATACTAGCCTAAGGTGTGCAGAAAGCCTGTCCACACGCTTTGCATGTAAAGTACAGATGCCACGAGACATGTTGTCAGACCTGATATATACCTGGTAAGTTAAACTGGTATCTGAACCGTCCAGCAATTAAAATGCTAGTGTCCAGTTACTGAGGCAGACACAGAGATAATGACAACGTTTGAGGGAATCGATAGGTCCACTTGTATTGTTGATCTCCTAATTGCCTTTGTTTCAGATGACATGCATGCAGAAAGTGTCCGGCCTGGGGGAGACAGAGGGGTGTGTGTGTGTGTGTGTGTGTGTGGCCATCTGGCCATCGATAGGTGACAGGGTATCTGATGTCCCTAAGCTTCGTTTCGCTTTCCCTTGCCCTTCCCCAGAGTGTCTCGGAGAGCATGTAAAAATAGCTTGCATGGGGCAGGGGACAGATCTGGTGCTGGAGAGAAGCTTGGGCATTGCTGACCAGCTGCACCGGTGCGTTCGATGGGGCCAAACTGCTCCAACACAGACTGGCCTCAGATCCATGTGTGTCTCAATACTTCAGCTGTAATGACCTGCTTGCTTCACCTCAACACTTAACACTTCGCACACCACACCGAGTCGCACACCACATTGTTGCATGCACAACATTATTTTCTGTGTGCCTACATCATGCACACACACACACACACACACATTGTTGCTTCAGGCACAAACCACTGTTTTATATGCAGAAACAACCAATCGTCTTCACTCTTTAGCACATGTTGAAGAACACCTAGGATTTGAGTTTGGTTTTTTCATCAAGTGGGACAAAACCTAAGAAATTTTAATGTTTTGCCAATACAATAATTGCTTATCACGCACACTCAGCACCTATGGCATTTCTGTCCCTGTCTACAGCTGGACATTTTATGAAACTATTCAAGTCACATGCCTTACTGAGCTGTACAATAGTAGTTTCATATTCAAATATGCAACCATTTAGCTTTTAAATACATATGGAAATCTTGCGAGGAGCTAGTGTCTTGACACATGTACACTTTATATTGTGTAATTAATTGGAGGCTATTTATATTCCGCCCTGTGTGGTTTCTGTATTGTATTTTGACTCCCCATTCATTACAAGAGTCATGTTCTGAGTGCTCCAGCTTTCTGGTCTTCAGGTTAGTCCCAGTGGTTATGCAGGCAAGGATTCTTTTACTCAAGTTTAATTTTCCTGGCTGCTGAGCACCTTTTTAGGGTTCTCTATAATAGCTAATCTCAAGTGGGTCTGGTACCTGTCTTGATTCAACCTTCTACTTACAAGCCCATTTCAGAGAGGGAAAGTGACTACTCCTCTTCACTGCCTCTGACTTTGAGATGTGGAATTTTCCATATCAGCACCACTTTCATTGTTGCACATGTCAGGGCCTTTGACCTTTGACCTTTGCCTGTATTCACTGGTGTGTCTGATTTTGTCAGCAGGAGTAGTTCAGTCAATGGAGTCCTTTGTCAGCAGCAGGAGTCTTTCTGTCAATGATGGCAGATTTTTGCTTTGAAAGTTTTTAGGCCACAATTTGCCGTGATTTCAGTAACATTTACTGAAAGGGCTTGAGGTGAACATTTGACATTTAGCACACAATGACAATAATGTGGCTATTACAGGTTTATAGCCCAATGGCAGGGAGGAGCAGAGATGTCCAGTGGGGCAACACAATTTGAGGAAAATATGTAATGTGCAATAATGTTGATAGTTGCAATAACAATATAACTTACACTAAATACTTTTTACTTTGTGTACACCATTTTGTATTTCTGCTGCTTTCAGTATACCTCTTAATTAAACCTATGCAACAAATTGCCTAGCGAATTTAAAAAAGAAATAAGCCTGCTTCATATATCCCCCTGCTCCTCATACCTTCTTTCCAGTGCTTGTCTTAAAACTTTTCTACTCTGAGTTAGCAATTGAAAAAAAATGCCAAACCATGTGGATTGTAAAAAGAATCCACAAAGTAGCAGCTATGTTAGTTTGTTGTTAAAAATACTACAGCTACAAGCCTATTCAAAGTCGGGTATCGTTGTCTTTTGCATTGTGTTTATTGTGAAGTTGATATCGTGATTAAAACATGATATATTGTTTGGCCCTAGTGTCCAGCCATTAGTGGGGTATATAGACAGCTCCAGTATGCTCCGACGCTAAAGGCTTATGTGGGAACAGCGCGCCGGCTGCAGGGAGACAGCGCAAGCCGGGAATGGAATGTATTTATCCTGACCTAGCACTGGGGCAACATTTGCTGAGATGCCCCTGCTGCTGTTTAGGGCTTATTTTAGCTCTGTCAGGCAGCGTGTCGCTGCTCGAGAGTAACTCCTGTTACCCCCATCTCTCCCAGACAAACAGGTCCCATGCCACGTGGTCAGCTCTCAGTGTCAGAATACGGCAGCTGTACACAGGTGTGTGCGGCGAAAAACCACACGCTCGCGCGAAAAACCCCCTCGTCATCAGCTTTCCTTGCACAATCCGTTACTCACTTGATTGACAAGAGTGAGGCTTGAATTTTGAATATTGTCTTCTTATAACGCTGGGTTTTTTACTCAAAACAGGACAGCACAATGGAAATGCCCCATTTGGGACTGAAACCCGGATCCCTTTTTTCACAAGCCCATAAAACCACTGTACCATAGGTTATTGAGCATGTAAAAACAGCTCTATCCCTTTGAAGTCTGTGCATGTCTTACACACCCTGTGGGGAGCATCCTGACTTGACCACCTCTACAGGCATCACTGCAGTACACAGTGATTAAAACAACTTTGATAAGCTGGGGAAAAATGGGTGGCACATTTTTGAAACCCGTGAGGAAATTTTCCTCCGCGTCACCCCACAAGAAAAAAACAAACAAAAAAGATCCCCCAAACCTCTGTCCTGTGAGGAATCGTGCAAAACCGTCCGTCAAAAATAGCAAGCCGTGGAGCAGCCTCTCATCCTGCTGGTTCTATCTTTGCGTACAGCCAGTGCCCAAATCGCCTGTGATAGGTGCCGCCCCCCCCTGCTGCTGGCTGCCGTCTCGGTGCAGAAAAAGCCATTACCAGGGCAATGTGAATAGTGAACTGTAAAGGAGTCTGCAGGCGCATCATGGGTAACTCTGCCTACTATTAAATTTGATTAATAAATCTAATATAAGCTTCAGGCTCCTGCTCATGGGTGAGAAATATATTTAGTGCTATTGGATCTTTTCCTCAGAATGAGCCGAGCTTTAAATAACTGACACCTGCCGTTCTCAGTCTAAAGCCGCCGGCCGTTAGGGCTGAGGTGGGCCGTCTCGTCGTCGTGGGCTTCGAGTTGCTCTTTTATTCGCTCTGTAGCCCAGATGATTCACGAGAAAAAGGGTGTCTGTATTTACATGCGAAACCCGATCTGAAGCTCTGAGTTCCTCTCCTGAAACTGACCTGTGATTGGCTGGGATCATGTTACGTTGTTTTGGGTAGCGCCAGATGGCAACTGAAAGGACTTTGGAAATCTAAATAGCTTTACTGGGTTTGGCTCCCAAATACCAATTCAATTATTCTATCAAATGCTATTTGACACCCTAACAAATTAATGCATGTTTAGCAGTTACATAATGCTGACACGGCAGTAGTTGAGTTAATTTAGCCATGTTTATTAACTGCAGAGCATTTGGTATCCAGTAATGGTTTCTGTGTGTGATTCGAATTTAGAATATGTGTTGCTGTGCTGTGGTCCATATCCTCAGTCAGACATCCTGGGCAGTTGTTTTATATACAGTTGTGCTATATATGTATGTGTGTGTGTGTCTGTTTTCTTCTGTTGTATGTGTGTGTGTCTGTGTATATATATGATTACAAGAACTAGCACAGACATTTTGGGGGGCTGGGGCCAGAGGAAAAAGGTAATCCACCAAATCGGATAGCAGAGTTACAGCTATTTTTAAATCGAGGCATCTCTTCCTTGTGGACACCTTTGCTTTTGAGTGCTCATCGTTTTTTTAATGCTTTTGAGTGATCATCAGCAAAAGAAATGGTAGATAAAGTTAAGGAAAATTCATCATTCAGAAGGGCACTAAGTGAGTGGGAGGGTAAAATGGGTACAGGCCCCCTTCAGCTTCACATGTGCACATGACTGATAAACAGCACCTTTTCCCCACCCAAACAGAGCTGCTCTGTTAACCTCCCTGAACAGCATGCTGTAGAAGATTTGGGACGAGAAAATACTGATAGATTCACAGTAGCACTTTAATGTGACGAAACAACAGACGAACACAAAGTCAACATGTGGTTGGTTCACAGACTCTGCAGGTGCTCAGCTGGCTTGAAGAGGTCACAGGAGAGTGATGAGACAGATGATTTTCACTTAATACCCTGTTCTTCCCCAGTAAGGCTGAGTCGCCTTGCCAATATGGATCTCCGCCAATGAGTAGTAATGGTGCGGCAGGGACTTGAGCACCCAGCTGCACCATGAAAAGGAATTTAGTCCATGGGGCATGTAAAGGCTCTCTCTAGCATTGTGGGAAAAATGCTGGGCAGAAAGCAGCTCCTGTGGTCCAATTAGGCATCAGGCCCCTGTATTCCAACCCTGAAACACAAGTTTTTGAGTTTTATCCATGTTTCAATTGTGAATTATGTCCACATGTGCTTGTGGTTTATCCCCATTTGAACCTCAAGTTATACCTACACCTTATAGTTCTCCTTGGCTCTTATCTTTAACTGAAAGCACATTGAGCCGCATCATTTCCTCCATGGCAGATGGGCCATTGTTTACAGGCTACGGTCCCATGACTGTTCTCTGCCATCTCCCCCCCTGGCAAAACCTTCCCTTCAGCAACATCCCCTGAAAACATCAACTTTATCTTCGAGAATCCCAAATTCAATCAGAGCGGCTCAGGAAATCAGATTAGCCAAAAGATTGTGAAAAATGTCGGAGGACAGCCTGCCTTGCTCCAGAAACACAGTGCCTGGGTTATGGCTCCACCCCACCGCTATGTGTTTACATTAAGTAAACCATTGTTTAGCATCAGCAAGGAGAGAACAGGGCCTCTACTTCTCACATGGTGAGTCCTTGATCGCAGTTTTCTTTTTTTTTTTTCTCTTTTCGGACAGTGTTGGGATCCATTTATGCACTCGTGCAGCTTCTGCGTATGAATGACGGTGCGATACAGTGTAACGTCCTAACAGGGAAGTGACGTTGCAGTACCTTTAGGACATCTTAGCAGCTAAAGAGCAGTATTAGCAGAACGCAGCTACAGAACAGCGTTAGCAGAACAGTATTAGCAGAACAGAACACTGGTTGGGCGTGCGTTCTGCTCTCCTCTGAGGCTGGGTGTGTAGGTGACCTACTTCTCAGTGGCAGTATTTTAGAAGAAGCAGACTTCAGTGTGTGTGTGTGTGTGTGCATTAGTATTCTTTTTGGAGTTTGGTAAGATCTGGTTTTCCTCTGTTGTTTTAAACATGGTTTTATAACCTGTCATGTGGCTACGAACCATGCCAAGAGTACTGTCAGATTCTGACAGGAGTGTTTGTATTTATGCACTTGTGTATGTATGTGTGTGTGTGTCTATGAGCGTGTGGGTGTGTTTGAGTGAGTGTGCATGTACATGTCTGTGCGTGTGTGTCTGTGCGTATGCTTGTGTGTCTTGTGTGCCTATTTGCGGAACTGTGTGTGCCTTTATTGCCAGTCTTTTTGAGCCTCCATAAGTATGTTTGAAGACCTGTGTTTATGTGTTATGTGTGTGCGTGTGTGTGAACGTGTGTGTGTGTGTGTGTGTTTGTTTACGTGCATGCATGCATGTGTGGTTGTATGTGTGTGTACATGCGTATGTGTGTGTGCACTTGGTATAGGATTTATAAGCCCAAGCTTGCAGGTTTGCTTCCTTCATTGTACCTGGCAGGTCATTACTAGGTGTAGTTATTGTCCAGCTATGAAAGAGTAATGCGTAAAAATGCAAGTTACCTCACATAAAGGGGTGGGCTCATGAATAATGTAACGCTAACAGTCAATTACTGTCCTGAAACCCCTGAGCTGTGCTCCTCCAAAACCTATGAAAGTTTCAAATGAGACACATGTATAATTGATAGTCTGGCGCTGACTAAGTGCATCTGATAGGCCGAGGCGATGTGGTTTCAAGGCTGCTTGAAAGTCTATTGGGCCGGTGTGCGTTTCTTTGTGTGGATACCACAGTGTGGCTCCACCGCACTGCCCGCCCGCCCCCCTGCTATGTCTGGCCCTTATAACCCTGTGACGTCAGCCGGCTGGAGAGAGGGAGGCGTCTCTGTTACACCACAGCGCAGTCACACGCCGACTGGCAATGAGCTGGGAGGTAAGACATGGCCGCTTCTGCAGAAATGCAGTTGTGAAAGAAATCCAGACCCTAAGGTGCTGGATGGGACATAGAGTGAAAGTGATTTTAATAGATGAGGTACATCAAATCTACTCCTCTATATTTCCCCAAACCTGAGCCTTTATCTAGACCATCACCCTAGAGGTGGACAGCAGCACCCCTCTACCACAGACTGAAACAAATGCAACTAGGCCCAGGACAAGATGATTACCTACAGATTTATGTAATAGTTATGCATTTATTCATTTATTAAATGCAGACATCCGCAGTGGCTTGGACAGGAAACGGGGTACAAGTACAAAACTAAAACTGCAGTGTGCGATGCAGCATACATGCATTTGTAGCTGAAGCTAATTTCCAATCCTAGTCCTTGCGGTGACAAACAGGTCGGTGTGGAGACCATGCCAAACGGTCAAAGATTTACCTACAATAACTTTCCCGTTTTCTGAATTAGGTCAATAAACAACTTTAAAAAACCTATCATGGAACTCAAAAGTGGAAGGGTAACATGCAGGGCCTGGTTATGGCAATGGGTCGTGCCTGATCCGATTGCTGATTGGCTCAGGTAAGCACACTTGTGTGTGAGGCCTTTGCTGTCCAGGGCTGGATTCCACTTCGTAGGGGTCACCCCTAAGCCCTGCCCCCAGCTCAGTTACCCGCTCAGGTAGCTCATATCCGGGAGTGTCCCCTGAGCCAGTGTCTGTACCTCACTGCAAAGTGGTCGTATTCTTCCTCTGTCCTTACTTTTCAGGTAGACTAAGATACTAAACTGGTGAACTCAAAACAGGGGAGGAACAAACTTTACTTGTATACCTATCGTTATGTTCAACCTCCTCCCATTCATCTTCCTTGATTAACAATAAAACAATTAATTCACGGAGTTATCTATACCAATTGATGTAAATAGAGTAAATGGTTTCTAGTTTAAGTTTTTGTAATAGTATCCTAATATTTTTCTTTAATAACATGCAGTAATTGTTATATCTACATATTATTGTAGGTTAATGTATGTTTTACAGTTGTTGACAGATTAAAATGTTGAAGGATATAACAAACATAACTCTAGTTTGTAAAGAATAGCAATTCTATTACAAAGTGAAGTGGGTAACCGTTTACTCTATTTACGTCAGCTGGTGTTGATTCCATGAATAGTTAATGTTTTTTTTGCTAATCAAGGAAGATAATTGGGAACAGGTTGAAAGTAGTGACAGGTGTAAAGGTGAAGTTTGTTCCTCCTCTGTTTCTAGCTCACCAGCCACCTCTGTGAACTGCTGCCATCGACAGGTTAGGATGACAGTGCCTACTGAAACATCATCATCAACCTTACGACTCAGTGATTTGTATTGTGTCTTCTAGAATTTCTTTTAGGAATGTAAACAAACACCAGCTGGTGAAGAATGGAGTGACTCATACACAGACAATGCCCTGTACATAGCTGTGATTCTTTTACAGGCTATAGGTTTTATTAACCAATGGAGAAAAGGCTAACATTGCAGCCATTTGAGGTGCAACTCTGGTTGCAACATAACTGTTACTCAATGACAGAAATAGACTCTACCCTGAATTATGAACTGTCATGATAATGCTGTCCACAAAGAGGTTGTAAGAAATATGTATACAGTAGAGCAGAAATCTTCAATGGGGGTCCGTGACCCCTAAGGGGTCCTCAGAGTTACTGCAGAGGGTCCGCCAAATTATTTGATCGCAAACTTTTTTTTCTTCCAAAAAGTAAAATACATCTGAAAATACAGTATCATAAATACAACCTATAATAAGCAAAGATAAATCTTCATATTCATTAAAAAAATATGTTCCATAAATATATGAATCTGTCGATAATTATTTGTTTAATGGCTTAGCATTGTATGCACCATTACAAAGTATTTTTACTTTGTTTACATGTTTAATAAGCAGCACAATTTTGTATGATATGTAATGGGGGTCCGTCTGCCATCTCTCTATCAGTCCTTGGGCTGAAAAACGTTGAAGACCTCTGCAGTAGAGGTTGTAATACTGCTAGGGTGGGGTAAATGGAGTGCCGCCCCCCCTCCCAGCCCCCAAGTGCATAATGAACCTTTCACCCATGAGACAGAGTGTATTCTTTGTGTATCGGAGTAGTGTGTCCGTGTGACTAGTATTCCTTTCGGGTATCATTCAGAGAACAGACATGTTGAAAAAAGTGTGGTATACACACTGTGAATTGAATATGATTCTATTCATACGTCGAATGTATTAATTAGTACCCTTAATTTCATAAGTCCCCCCAATTCACAAATACAAAACAGTAAATTTGATCATTTTTTTCCCTTAGATTGCAGTTTGGTCCCTAATTATGATTGATTAAATCCTCTTAATTAAATTTCAGCTTTATAGTACAGATAATGGTCAGTGAACATAATTTAAATGACTAAACAGAGCATTTGAAATTCTTATTTGACAAGAAACGTTTTATTTGACTGTGTCTTCTTACAGGCTTTGTATCAAGATTATTGATTGTTTTCATGGGCACATTCAAAGCTACGTTTGATTTTCTTTACTTAAAAATCAATGATAGTGATATATGTTATGACTCAGCACATAATGTGTAATAAAAAAATCGAAACAAAACCTTAACCCATAATACCTCCACCCACATGCCGTTGAGTAGGTAATGGGGGCTTAAGGGTTGTGGAAATGTGTCAGTCACAATATCACCTCTACCTCCGCATTAAAAGCTGAGTGAGTTCCCCACTGTAGCCAGGCTTGAGCTAGCATTATGCTGACTGTAGGGAACAGCCTGCGCTTATGTGCGTTTGCTGAGCAAACCCTAAGGGAGCCCCACCTTTGGATTTGTTAGAAATTTGTCTTTGATCACATTTGCCAGCGACATTTCCCATATTTCCCTCCTTGCATATTTAACGATCACCTATGCCAAGGCTAATGGCTACAGCATGTGAAACCTGGCAAACGGATGTGAAGGCAACGAGGTGTGTCCTTCATATCCAATGTACAATGTCGAATGAAGAAATGTACAGAAAAGCATGACTATATAAAAAGCCTGTGCATTGTTGCTTGTTTGGGGCGTAACGATGTAAACAGAGTGGTAGAGAAGTCATGAAGTCAAATTGACCCAGCGGGCTGTTCAGTACTGACGCAGCTGAGATGGGAAACATGAGATAAAAACATAACAAAGTGAAAAGTTCAAAAGTGTGCTGTGTCTTCAGGGCAGTAACAAGGGCGGTAGAGTGGTATCGAGTTATTCTCTTTAAATGGCAGTGGGTTGGGTTTGCTGTAGCAATGGGAGAGTGAGGTTTCATCGAACCAAAAATCAAATAAGTCAAAGATTGACAGCTGATTGTAGGTCCACCTTAATGGGGGTTCATGAAACCAAATTTCAGCCATCACTCACCTGTGGCAGCTTCTTTTCCTGTAAGAGAGTAGGGAGAAAGCTCAGCGAGTTGGTAACTCAGTCTGAGAAAAGTGGTTTTTCTCACCTTCTATTCCTGCAGCTTGTCTCCCCAGAGACCTAGTTGCAGCGACAGCTCTGGTGTGTTTACCAGGACGAGGTGAGAGCGACGCCCTCCTTTGTGCTGCTATCCAGGATCCTGCAGCTGGCCTTGGGCAGGCGGCACTGTCCTCTGGTCTGGAGCCTGGAGTATAATGTGGATCCCTTTGGTGGGTGGGGTGCTGATGGGCCGTACCCCGAGCCGTGTCACAGATTTAAAAGATGAAAGCAGGAAGCAGAGGCACGCTAGTGTGCTGAGTGGAACCAGTCACTAATGTGCTGTCAATACCTAGAGAAGCTCATGCAGAAAACAATTGGCCCAGCCTAACCAAGGAAAGATAGGATTTAAACTGGTTAAGTTAGTTGGTCTCATTGCTGTCGAGAGGCCTTTCTGGGCAAGACGGGCACCCGTGGATGCATGAACTATGTATATGCTGACTTTGTCCTCCTCCAAAGACATCTATAGTAGGCAGTGTGTAATTAGTGGTGTATGTACAGTGTGGAAAGAAGTGAGTTTGGTTGTCACATGAATTGGGGGTGGGGGGGTCATGTGCAATTATATCGCTAGCAAGTTGGTCAGGGTGGGAAAAAATGGGGAGAAAATGAAAAGAAAAAACACCTGGAGTGGCTCAAACTGATTTGCATTTTGGCAGCCAACATATCCCTGTAAAACATGAAAATTCATGACAATCCATGGCCAACTTTAAACAGCAAGAGCACAAAGACCATTATAGTTTGAATCGCACTAGGTTGTGCTAACAAGGCTTTAAAACAACACACTTGTTAATGCAGCAAAACAATCAAACATTTTGAGGATTGTTGTTAAGCAAAAGGATGTTTCTCTTCCTCCTTTTTCTGGTGCTCACTAGATACACTGTTCATTCCCCCATTGTTCTCTCAATCCTTATTTCTTCATAACACCTTCTGAAACCTGAACCGTTTCTTCATCAAAGCATGCCTTTGGGACAGAGCTGTCCCTGTTTTTCGTGGCTGTTAATGCGTGATTCAAAGCTCTTACAAAGTGCCATCTTATCAGCGTCGCTCTTTTCAGAATGTGCGCCATCATTTCACATGCAGCTGTCCTATTTTTCCGAGGCTATTGTCAACTTTTATTTATATACATACGTGAACAACAGCTTGTTTATGAAGGAGAAATTAGAAACGTATGATACAGTATTCGTGTTCTTAGGGGCCTTTTTTATGTTTTCACTGAGGTTTCTTTGAAGGGCTTGTACCTTAAAGGGGTATGAGGGATCAGGAGGCCTGCATCTTTAAGGAGTAGAGGGGATTAGCGCAGAATCCGGGGGCTGCGGGTGTCATGCGGATGGGTGCGTGAGGATGCAGAAGAAGAGGCTGAGCCGCGTATGTCACGGGAGAAGCTGGATGAGAAGGGGCTGTGTGTGATGGAGGAAGAATCTTCGCTCCGACGCACACTGCAAGCATGAGGACGTGAGCCTGCAGTATCTCAGCTCTGAGTTATAGCTTTTCTGCGTTTAATGAACATTGTCAAGTGAGACTGGAATCATTATATTACTTTTTTAAAATATTCTGTTCATTGAAGTTTTATTTTTATTGGTCCGGTTTCCATCTTTCCAACAGTTCTGAAATGTACGTTTTTAAAGATGTGTAACACATTTGTTAATGACTGTGTTTAATGTGGTTTTCACAGAGGACAGCAGGTCACAGTCGTTCTTGGCTTTTAACAGTACAGACACATTTCACCAGTAAAGCTTTCAACTGGGTGTAGAGAACAAAGCCAGACATCTTAAATAACATGCAATTTTCCACATTAACAAGCATTTGAATATTTCAGTTAGTCAATCAGGTATGATTAATCAGGGATAAAGTTAAAGAATAACATTTCACTCAACAATGACCATTTTTCACAATAGCCAGCTGATTAAGCCAAAGTCACATTGTGTTGAGAGTAAGGTGTGGTGTGTAAGTGCTTGTATTAAAACAACAAATCAAAGTAAAAGCTTTTAGGAACATACCGAGTTTACTTTATTGCAGTGGCTTCATTAGTTTTTCATCAGGTCAACCTAGAGGTTTTTTGACTCAGTGATTATTGGCAACTAGCAATTATTTGCAAAAATATGTTATTCTTCCCAGGGTTTGTGAGACATGAGCACCCTACTTGAGACCAGTGTTGATTGTAAGTTTTACAGTACATGTTTTAGAAAAAAGAGGTGTGGCCTGACAGCATGGGTCATTTGCATGTGTCCCTCCCTCAGCCCGGGAGAGCTGGCCGTACTGGTGTTCTGTGACACACAAATGAAAGCTTCTGCACGTGCTCAGTGAGGAATGTGGGCGAAAGCTGTTGCCACTTGATTTAGGGTCCGCGGTTCAGCTTAGCGGAGGACAGCGCGCGACTGTAATGCTAATTTTTCTTCCCACCATTCCCTGAGCCTCCTGCCTCTGCGTGAGGGGTCAAAGGAGGGGTGTCAGAGAGTTGCCGTGGTAACATGACCGGGCGCGATAAGGTCCCACTGACACAAGGCCGGGGGGAGAGGGGGGCGCAAACACACAGACAGGTCACCCAGATGCCAACCTCCTGAATGTCATAATGTACAACACAAGGGTAGACAGCTGCTTCAGGCAGAATGTCAGTCATGATCAAAATGTCTTCACAAGTGTCTAGGTGAGTAGATGCGACTGCTTGCTCTTTTCCATGGTCAGATGTTTCTTATTATTTATTTGACATTTATATCAAATACTGCTTCCCTGATACAAACGTCAAAGCATACCAAAGACAGACTGCATTAATCCACTAGGTCCCTGAGTTGAATGCATTAGCAAATGAATTTGCTGCCTAATAATACTGAAAAGAACTGGTAATTAAGAGGAAAACAAATCATATTAATTTGTCATACAGTACATAAGAAACTGGAAGTTTCCCTAAATTGTGTGCCCTTTAGCATGCTGTTTGAGGTAGATATAGTAGGGTCCATCCTTGTGTGGGTTCAAATCTCATTTCTACCATCACTAGCTGGTTATGCAGACCACTAATTTGGCTGGTTACTGTAGCTCTCCTCTTGAGTAGGACTTTATTCCCCGAGTGACTTCTGTGAAAGTCAAACGTATTGTTTTTTTATTTAAGTGGGTCACTGGGGATGAGTTGCTCTGCAAAGCAAGTAAAATAATGCAATAATACTAATGCAACTTAATGTGATGACAGCGCACAGTTAAATCAACAGTGTATTTTTACTACATCACATACCTCTCAGGATGTCATTATCGTGTTTGTTCTGTTGTGGTTTTCCCTTGGAATACATACAAGCAGTGGAGTGATCTTGTGAAAAGGGCCAGTTTAGGTCATGGTTCGGTTCTAGCCCAGAGCTAACTGTTAGCGCTTTGCAACAAAACAATCTGCACCCACACCAGCACCTCTTGGGTCAGATTGGGTAGCCTTGATGTAACGTACGTCAAAATATATGCCTGAATTTCACTGAACCCTCGTTAAACCGGACTAATTGGGAGGAAAAGGAGTACAATATAACCAATAATACAATAGAACTGGATGATAATAAAAACACAGTAGTCCCACATCGGGTGTGGTACCAAGCCATATTTACTCAGAGTTCGGTGTACAGCAATACTCGGAAGGTCCTCTATACTCTACCAGCTACGTCAGACCACCTTACCTGCTGACCAGTACTATTCCATCACACCCTGGCACACTCTTTGTTATTCAGGCAAGGCTGCTGTCCTCTGCACACAAGAGGTCCACCGTAAGTAAACACTGTGCCGAGTTTACAACACAATCATTTTACTCAATATTGATCACTTCTAGCACACACACGTTCTGAACATACATTTCCCCCATTCTAACAAAGCTTTTGTGGCTAGAGGTCTGAACTTGTCCAATATTAACCAGAATAGACCACACGTTGTTACAGCAGAAAGAGTCTGTTATAACCAAAATCCATTTTAACAAGGTCCACTATAATGAAGGTTCAGTGTACTATTGGTGTGTCTTTGTATGTTGTATCTATACCCACTTCATGCAATCCAGTGTTTCAGGGGCTGGATCCTAGCCCTGCATGCATGGTGAAAGAGATAGAGGACACACTTGACAAGTTGCCAGTCCAGTTCAGGGCACTCTCTCACACATACAGGGGCAATTTGGCAAGTCCAATCCACTTGTCTGTCTTTGCAGACCCAGCCCAGCCATAATGGGAATTGAACCTGGGTCCCGCTTGCCTTTAGGCCACAGTGGTAGCCATGAGCCACCATTCTGCCTATTGTGTAAGCTCTATAATAAATAAATATAATAAAAATAATATTGTATTTACTGCTTGCGCCTGGTCACTGGAGCTAAACGGGAAATGTTGAATCGTGTATAAAAAGTGGCACAAAGCCAAATCTGAATAGTGGTAAAGTAAGGTTATGGACCAAATTATGTTAGAACTTAAACCATTTTAAAGCAACATTAATTTATGTAGACTTTGGCACATTGAAACAGAAACCACCATACACAACGAACCCCAAGAAATGAGATTGAGAAAGCCAAATTCTCAATGTACTGGGGGATATTGTACTCTTTCAGTAGAATTCTTTTTTTGTAGTGGTTGCAGATTCCATGTTTATTTTTGCCAGCATGCCGCTCCTATATCACATTTAGAGACATGCACCAACATGCTCTTCAGCTGGTCACTAATTGGGTAATTGGTTGTATTCTTTATGTTGTGTACCGTTATTGCTGAAATTACACTGTTTCTAGTGATGCCAGAGGTTGAATACAGATTGATTGTTTCATAGTTCATTCGATTCATTTTGATACCATTATACTTGGAGAGGCTGCAAGTACGATAGAGTTTATAGTGTCTACTTGTGTCTCAAAGTCCTTAATAATATTTTGAAATTAGAAATACATGTTGGATTTTGTTTCTAATAATCATTTGTATGATTTGTATGTTTTAATCCATGCTTTTAATAGGTATTGTCCTGAAGTCTTGTAGCAGTAGACTGACATTCAATAATTTAAGAAATTGGAAAAAAACATTAACCATTGAAATCATAACATGACAGCTCTGTGATGGTTTTATCAAAGTTATTCTTGTTTGTTTATGACCATGAACGCCTTTTCAGGGAACAGTTACGACATTGTGAATGTTTTTCAGGTCGCACACATTTTGAATGCAGCGTTATTAAAGTCTTGTGTTCTGTGTTCTCTCTCAGGCTCATATTTGGCACGCTGTACCCAGCGTACTCCTCATACAAGGCCGTCAGATCTAAGGACGTGAAAGAATATGTGAGTATATGGTTGGCGTCATGTGGGAGTTATGTGGCCCAGATTCACTCTAACCACAGTGAGCTTCGGCTTTCACTTTCAATAACAGCATCAGGCAAGTATTAGTTTAACAGCAGTCACTTCTCAGAATTTGGGAACAGCAAGGAAGATCAAAACACAGCATGTTGATTTGGTGATAGAATACAGCAGCTGCTTAATTTTAGCAGTTAAGGAGTGGGAGAAAGTGCATTGCATTTAGATTGAACCTGGACCTGCAGGGTGGGATATTTTTCAAATATTTTTCAAAAACAGTGCTAATATTTTTCAATCTTTCTTGTTCCTTTTATGCAGGTAAAATGGATGATGTACTGGATCATATTTGCACTTTTTACCACAGCAGAAACAATCACAGACATCTTTCTCTGCTGGTGAGCATCAACGCTTTTACCAATTTCAAAATACGATATGTGGTATTTAGGACAGAATTCAGTTCCTGTTTGTGTGTGGGTGGGAGTGTTAGATGTTGTTTTCTACTGCCTGTTAATTCATGGTAACAGATGAAAATACATTCTCTCACAAAAGAACCAAAATGGCAGCTCAGTTACTCAGCCATTAGACCTACATATTTGGTAGGTTTGTTTTGTCTTTTATTAGTGTATGGCTGCATGAGCCTTAACAATATGAAATTGTTGCATTTAAATTTTTGTAGCATATTACAGTTTATACTAATAATACAATTGTAATACTTAAAAATGGTTTAAATGGCATGCATGTTGCAAGGCCTCTGTACCACTGAACGGTTTTCAAACAGATTACTATTTTACCGTTTAAAAATAGATAGTATATAGTGTTGAGTTTTTTTTTAAAACTGCCCATTTTCTTTGGTTTCTGTCACATCACTTTGCAGTTTCAGTTCTGTCAGTGTAAAAGTGAAAGCACGTCATACTGATATTCAGACGGTGAGCTGTGTAACAGATGCAGGTCACTTATGCAGTTCTGTTATGGGCATACATTGTATTTATTTGGAGGTCAGGAATAGGGCCCATAGAATTTCTGGATTAAATCTGTAGTCAATATTTCCCTCCCCTCTGTATTAGAATGTTGCTGTGGCCTCTTCACAAACCAAACACTGCAGTACATTAATTATCTAAATTAACAAGATAATTACCACAGACAAAGCCGTTAAGCATGCCTGTTGACTTCCAAGTAAAAGTAAATTCGTTTCACTCACTGGTCTACTCCACATAAGGGAGATGGCAGGCCATTTAAAATGAAAAAAAAATGAAAAAGCTTCTTTTTTGTCCCTTGCAGGCTTCCTTTTTACTACGAGCTGAAGATCGCCTTTGTGGTGTGGTTACTGTCCCCTTACACCAAGGGCTCCAGTGTGCTCTACAGGAAGTTTGTCCATCCCACACTGTCCTCCAAAGAAAAGGTGAGGTCACAGTTTAATAGTTAATCAACACTATCCTCAAAACACTACACTACATATCATTACCCTATACACTAATCCAAACATACACCCTATACACTACCACATGTATCACTACCCTATACACTACCCCATATATCACTACCCTTTACACTACCCACATATATCACTACCCTATACACTACCCCATATATCACTACCCTTTACACTACCCCATACATCACTACCCTATACACTACCCCATACATCACTACCCTATACACTACCCCATATCACTACCCTACACTTTGCCATATATATCACTACCTTCTTCACTGCCCCATATATCACTACTCTATACACTACCCCATATATTGCACTACCCTGTATACTGCCCCATATATCAGTACCCTACACACTACCCCATATATCCCTATTCTATACACTAATCATCCATTTACATGACTTTGAAAGAAATCATTAAAACTGTAGCTGTACTTGCAGTGTACCAGGGGGCGGTGACAGGACCATTTCCAGTTATGCAATTCGATGCCTTTTCTGACTTTGGCAATCCAAAGTCACAGATACCGATCATCACAATTTCTCTCTGTATGACTGTTACAACAAGCCATGCATTTACCACCAATCACTGTGAGTGTAGGAGCAAACTGAACCTCAAACGATAGCTGCATGAAGTATACTTCAGTGGACTCTCACAGGCTTAAACATCCCACAGAACAATGAGCTGGTTTCATTCCATGTCTTTCTGTTCTCATCCCCTTTGAAAAATCTGTCATACCTGAAATGATAAAAGGACTGCAAAAATCGATTTTAGTAGTGCTGTCAAACTGCCAAACGCAGTTTGGTGCAGAGCTCTTATCTGAACACGCTCTCCGGATCAGTCAAGGCCAAATATCTGTGATCATACCCAGCATGCAGTTCTCTGTGTTACCAGTCAACAGTGATGGAGAGCTAATTCTTCCATTAAATGGCAGATTGAGTCTACGTTCATTTATGCAAGTGGAAGAGATTCATTAAAACTAAGTGTAACTTTCCTCCAAACCTCTATATGTCAGTTCCCAGTAAAAAGATGATGTCATCAAAATGCAGAATGTTTACACCGTACACAGTGACATCATAACATTATCCAGTGCTCTCTACTAAATAACATCATCACATTTCCCAATATTCTTGCTTTGAAGAATGAGATTATCAATTTAAAAATTACTGTAAGGTAAATGTACTTATCATTTTTCCAGAAAAATCACTTCAGGCAGATATATCCTGGGGATGTAGGACATAGCCTCCGGACTGTTCCTGGAGGGATGATTTTAGAAAGTTTTGAAAGAAATAAATAGCTTTCTTCCTGTTTGCCCCGTTTTACTGAGACAGGAAACTCCAGGGATGGCGGGGGAGCAGCACCTTATGGAGCAGAATCTTATCCCTCATGTCTGGGGGTCTGCATGTCAAAGCATGTACTTTTCTGCCTTTGAATAAAAATGGAGTGCTTGCATTTCAAATGAACAGACTCCTATTCCTTATTACTTAATTCAGGATTATTACAAAAATGTGCCATGACAAATAACAGTTATCGTTGTACCTGAGGAAATAATTTAGCAGTAACAAAATGGTAATTTAATCAAGTGCAAAATGGCTGCACATGTGACTTCTCTGATTCATGTGACAACCTACCTTCATTATTTTTACATTGCAGATGCTTCACCAAATACATATTGGAGAAAACAGAGTCAACATATTTTCAGTCTACAAATCTGCAGGTGCTCAGCCTGCCAGGAGGGGTCACTAGAGAGTAATAAGTTTGAAGAGTATAAACAGCTTATCAACTAGCCTTCTTCAGCAATCCTGAGCCAATTATGTTAACTCAACTAAACTGACCTTCAGTCACAGCCAATAATACAGAGATAGGACTTAGGTTCCCATCCACGGGACACATTGCTTCACCAAATGGCCGGGAGATGGGCTTAGGGCTTTTCACATGTGTGAATGGAAACACAAAAAAACCACAAACACGCAAGTTCTGTTGGGGACAATCCATCAGTATAGCTATGTGTTGTTTTTGTGTTCCACCCATGACAGGGTTTCTCATTCTACCATTCAGAGCTGCATGGTTCATTGTAGTCAATCAAAGTTATGTGGAAAGGACTGTAACTTGTTTTTAGCAGCTTTGAGGTGATTCTTCTAAAACTTCCTGCCAGTTGACAACAAACAAAAAGAAAAAACAAAAATCTTTTCAAAAGACCAAGCTTTAAATTGTGAATGAGTGAAACTAAATTGATTGGTTCCAATTTCAAATTTCCTCAACTGCGCTGTGATGTTTACTTTTTCTGGGGAATATATCATTGTCCACAGTTTGTCCTTTTTTCCAAACATCAAATACCCAGTAAGTACCATAAGCTCCCTCTCTGGCTACAGCACCCTCTGTGAGTTTGGGAGTGCTGAGACTAGCACATATGTCCACCGAAACACATGCAGCTGTCTGCTGCTTCTTTTATCTCTGCATTCTACATTCAAAAAAAGCAATCCTGCTGGCAGATACTCCACAGGCAATAAGCCCATGGGCTTTTCCGCTGTATAAGGGCCTAGTCATTTAGCATAATATGCCACCTGGCAGGCCAGCTGATATTAGCATTAGCATGAGAACAAGGAGGCTGAGTGAGATACAGCTTTATTATCAATGGCAGTTTAATTTTTAAAATGGAAAGAAAAGATTTTTCCTCTCATTTGTCCTTCAAGACAGGGACTGCTGGGATATGTGCTGAAATAAGTGTGTCAGTCATAAAATATGATGCATTTGTGATGTCACACCCAATAAATATAATAGTGAGAAACATTTCTCTGATATATGAAACTGTGTCTCTCTTTAAATGAACAATTCTTTGTATTACATTATGCTACAGCTCTTTATAATTATATGTTGAATTATTACATGTTCATGATAATATTTGAGCTACATGATACTATTTGAGCATACAATGGTCTGAATAATGGATATGAAATTTTATCAGTAGTCTGTACCATAGTCTGATTGGTGGCTTTCAGTTTCTCTGGGGTCAAAGCGTCAAACTAACTGCTGGCTTTCAGTTTTTGAATTCCTGGCACTGAGCTGCAGCGTGTGACTTGTGTGAGTTTAATGTGTATCCTGTAATGTGGGTGTTTATGGTGTGGTAGAGAGGTCACAGGGTCACAGTCTGTGTCCTTACTTCCTGTTTGAGGTAATGCGTGGGAAGGAAAGAGTGGTCTTTAGAGGTGCATCCCGTTCATCGCTGCAATTTGTGTGTGTGTGTGTTTCTTTCCAGGATATTGACGACTATCTATGCCAAGCCAAGGACAAGAGTTACGATGCCCTGTTGCACTTTGGGAGAAAAGGGCTGAACGTGGCGGCCACAGCTGCCGTGACCGCTGCTGCCAAGGTAACAACAACCAGCTTCTCCACCACATCTCTAAGGGGAGGGGTGAGATGTGTTTCTCACAATGTGTTATTTAGAATGTTTTGACATAATATTTCCAAATGTAATGGTTATAAAATCACAAAAACTCCACAGTCCACTCAAAATATCTCCCACTAATCTCATTAGGAAAAGCTTGGAGATCATCACTTTTTTATATACTTGCATATACATTAGTTTATGTATTCCTGGAAATGAAATGTGTCAGTTCTAATAATGACAGGATAATTGTATTTGTTGACATAACACATTTGTCCTCCATAGTAAAAGCCCTTGAAAAGATCCATAAAGGGCTTCTTACCCAGAATACCTCAGTGTGGAATAACCTAAAAGGGAAAAGCTGGAGCTCCGAGCATGAGAAGCTGTATTGACCTTTTTGATAACGTCAGTCCAGATTATTAGACGCTGTTGTTTATAGTCGAACCTCTGAGCGCCTCAGCTTTCCTTTTATCGGGTTAGACCTCAGCGAGGTAATCCGAGTAAGGATCCGAGTTTGATTGCCCGGCTGCTGAGTGCCTATTAGCCCTCTCTATAATAGCTGGCTGAAGCATGCCCGGCTCCTTTACTTAACTCATTTACAAATGCGCAGAATCAGTTTTAATAAGAGTGATAACTGACAAATAAGGTCAGCAGCATCAGGTATCCAATAGGAGTTTTCTTCTGTTTTCTCATGGAAACATACATGATCCCTAATGTTGACAATTTGACACTTTTCATCCCAGTGCTTGAATAGTTCTGTAATTTGAATGAATTATATGGGGTTATATGTCAATATGGATATTAAGAATATGATTTTATGTTACTACTGTTATGGAAGATCTACCAATTTCAGTTAATATATTACCCTAATATATTTCTAGAACGCATTGTTAATTAAGTCCCATGGAATTCCTATATTTCCCATAAGCCCTTATTTAGTCCCTTTTCCCTGGACCCCTTGTAGAAGAATAGACAAGTCACACCTGCCATTGAAAGTAAATACTGTACATAAATGGGGCATATCTTAGCACTTTTGCTGGAGGAAATATGCATCGTCAGTGTTTTATAGAAAGACAAAAACTAATATTTACGAGTGAAAGGGAGGTCACCGAAAGAACACTCATTAGAACATTAATTCAAAATGTCCGAATATTCAAATGAGATCCCAGTTACCACTGCTTCAGCTGATTGGGTTACTGGTCATTAAACTAAAATAAATGTTATAGCTACACAATCAGAGTTGCTTCAATGGGACTGTTATTTACATTATCCAATGTTAGCCTGTTTACCAAATAGGCTAACATAGGCTAATGTAAATAAAAGTCCCATTGGAGAAAGAATTTCGATTCTTAAACTTGTCATATTTTAGTATCACTCTCTTTGTAATGTGCTGTAATCTGCATTGATGAGCTGTAGTCAAAGTGAGGCCTATGTCATTAGATGACTATGGATGGGGAACCTGTTGTAGCAGGTCACAATGGTTATGTTTTGGATGTGTACTGCATAAGCACCCATTATAAACTCACAAGTAGCCTACAGGTTACCAGTTGCCATTAGAGAGAGATACACCTCTCCTTAATTTGATGCTTGCTCCCCTGTAGTACTCTGTATTGCCTTTTATGTGTGAGACAGCCGCTGGTTTATCAAAGCAGTGAGCATGCTTCTATTGCAGTACTCCCTGTAGAGGACACAGTGCTGACACAAGGCAGTAGTGTAAATAGGCTGGCACAGTCCAACTGGGTAGACTCAAGGGGGTGGACAGAGTCACAATGAAAAGCCACAGCTGATAATTTTACTACAATTGTGTTATAACAAAGATTATAGAGTAATGACAAAGCAGCTATAGAATACACTTGGCATATGGTTCAGGGTAGTGCTATAATAATGTAGTGGTATTAGATAAAATGGGTGATTTTCACTGTGCTAAATAGTCCTCTTGTTGTAGTCAGTGGTTTCATCCGCTCTGTCCTCAGCAAATAGCACACAGCTGTCTTCCTACTACACAAACACCCAGCTCAGGTGTGTTGCTTGCTGATTTCCACCCTCTCCTTTTAGAAATGAATTTAGCGCAAATGCAATAGCCCACAGACCTGACCCAAAACCGCCCTAGCTTTGGAGTTCCGATACAGGCCCACAGTGTGGTAGTCATGGCTGCTGCATTTCTTTTGTCACAGGTAAACTCAGGATTAGTTTAACTAACTAGTTTAACCTAAACTGAACCATTTCTCTGTAAACTCAAACAGCTGATCTAACTCAAAGCTTCACATTAAGATTATATTCAGACTACCTTTAGACATTACTCAAAGAAAAAACCAACAGTACGTAAAATGTCCTCACGATGTATATCAACATTTTGAGCAAGTGAGAGGGATTCATTTCTCTTTGCAAATCTTCAACCATTGTTAGGACGACCAAGATTATTTTTTCTGGAACTGCCCCTGCAGCTTGTATGTTAGAATGTCGCATCTAAGACCATTAATACTGATTTAAATGGCCACCATTTTTTACACCCAAGAAGAATGAAGTACTGTTTTTATCCAGTTTATGGAACTGTTGGCAGCAATCACATAGTCATGCCATAAAAAAATCAAAGCGGTGCAAAAATGAGGGTGTGCTTCAGCACAAGGTGTCTACCGCTTCCTCTCTCACTGTAAAGGAAACATTGAAGTTCTCCCAACTCTTGATTGTTAGGAACGCATAATAATTACAAATTTAGAGCCGGCATGCTCAGCTGTGCTCCCCACCCCTTTGAACAGATCATGACGGTCAAGTTTCCACAAAATGTATCAGCTTCCTAAAACTGGCCTTGCGCCACTTTTTGAGCCTCTCTGAGTTCACACCCAAATTTATCATCTAGATTTCAGACCACAAAATATGCATCTTATCATAAGTCATCTCCAGACAGTAAATTTCAGCTGAAAAAGCCAATTTTCTTCAGTTGTAGCCCTTTGATTGACGATCCTGAGTATCCATTGCTGACTCCGTCAACAGCTTATATTGGCTTTTCCCAGAAGATGTTTACACAACTAATAAATTGAAGATGCTTAATTTCTGTTCTGTCTTGCATAAATTATTAAAATAATAAATTATTTGTTTTATTGATCAGCAGGTTTCCCATAAGCATAAAAATTTGATCAAGTGGCCTTATACTGTACGGTGTAGTGTGACACGTATTGATCACCGCAAAAAAATCACACTAATAAAGTACTTGTAAAAGATTCTACTGCATGTTGCAAAGAAGTCATTTTTCTGTGGTTGGAGAACAAGTGATACTCTTCACGTTCCACATTGATTATAGAAACCATGGTGACCACCAATGGAACATAGAAATGGCGTTTCACTGTAAGATTAACCTCACTGCTGTACTGTGGACCATGAGGTTGAGGGTGAAACTGGAATAAATCATTTTTTTGGTTGGAGCATTAAACTTTTCTTCAAAGACCTGATACACAATGTGAAGTTTAAGTGAAGTAGTTTGGTGTGCCTTATGCTTTTTATACTGGGCCTCAAGTGGTAGATTGCAAGTGGTAACATTTCCCTGCCTTCCCCTTTAACCACTACTACTGTAATTCATAAATATCCTGTACCTAACCATTCCTCATTCATAACTTCTTCTTCTAGTTTAGTGAGCTTGCTTTATAACAGACATATGGTGTCATTTCAGGGATTTCTATCATTCATTCATTCATTAACTTGCTGTAAATGAGAAACTCTGATACTGCCACTGCTTCTTACTTTGAAAGTCTCCTAGCAGGGCTATTTATTGCTGACCTTGGGTCAAAGCAGTTTTACTATTGCTGACTATTGCTGATAATAAAAGATGTATAATGAGAACAATATTGTAATTCTGTTCATTGAATTCAGACAAAACTTACAGAAACTTCTACTACTATTGTAATCAAGCCACTGACAAGCAATGAGGTAAAATCTGAGTCTATTAGTGGGGCAGAATTTTTCCTCTTTACTCTGTATTTCTGGCAGATTGTATTGTAGTCCCTGGTCCACATCTAGAGCAGTACAACCCTGCTTGTCTTTTCCCACTAACACCTGTCCACTGCACTGCATAGTTCAGTAATAGCTCATTAAGGATCCAAATCTGCACCTCCCCCCCACCCCCACAGGAGCCATGGAAACAGTAGAAAGAGGAGCTTTCCAGATTTCTCCCTCCCTTCCTGTAACACGTAATTCAAGAACACTTCATGTCACGTGACGCTGGTGATTAACCTGCTTGAGATTTCCACGACGCACAAAGAAGCAGCAGTCTAAAAAGGCCAGCGCCAGCCGCTGCCAAAGCCCAGAGCTCAGACATCATCCCGCTGGCAGCTCAGACAGCAAAGGGGCTGTTCACGCCACAGGGACCAACCCTCTCTGATCGATCGCAGCTCTGACTAAACTTGATGTATCATTCATCGACATTTCCTGCACCCATAAAGACTCCCATTGTTGCTTTTAGTTAGCCTTTGTTGTGTTGTGCTGCATGCGCAGCTGCAGTGTACCCACATGCACCCACAAACAGAATTAAAATAGGTCAATAAAGTCTAGAGACAGGGGCGTCGCCCGGCAGTGGGTGCACTGATGTCATCAGAATGAAATCAGCATAATGGGTGTGGCAGAGATTCTTTAGAGGGCTACGAGCACAATGAGAATTAAAGACATTAACAGTGAACCCAAAGCTAATCCTGCCTCTAACATTTAGCACTTAGGTTGTATTGCAGAATGAGGGCCTGCAAGGGCACACTGTCTCTCTCCTTTCTGCCCCACTCCCACCTTAATCAGCGTCTCTTCTTCACCAGGTCTCCCACCTGCTTGAAATAGTCATGTGCAGGGAGTTTACTCTGTGGCAGGTAACCCACCGGTAGCATGAGTGTACCCAAGCCGTCGCTAGCGGCTTCTGAGAGAGCGAATGGCCCGTTCTGTTACTAACCCCCTCTGCAGGCGTGTGCTGGTACTGCACCTTGGTCAGCGCTGCATCATCTCTGAGGTCACCCGTCCGTGACCACCACAGCGGCATGCTTTACCTGTGCCAGAGTCAACTGTCACTAACCTGCCCCCCCACCCCACCACACCCCCCACCCCCAGCATGAGGGCTGTGGTCTCCAGCACCCAACTTGGCCTGCTCTCCAGTCAGTCATTCCCCTTATCTTTTGACATGGTTGCTGTAATTAGAGTCCAAGTTGAATTTTAAGTCTGAACATAAAAGTCGAAGACATTTGAAAATGAACCCACGGGACAACGATGGGTAGATCGAGGAGCTGCTTTGTTTCTCTGCAGCAGTATGGGTGCTGCCTTTTGACCTGTAGGAGTGCAGTGCTTGTGGATATGTAGCTGTAAGCCTCTCTCGTCACAGCAGTACATTTTGATGCATTGTATGTCACATTGAAATGTATTGTTCTTTCGGCTCGGACAAACAGACCTCTGCCGACACATTTCAGCTGTCGAGGACCTAAATCAGACGACTGTGAAATTATTTCAGTCCTAGTCCAGTATGTGATTAACAGCGCAGCCAAACCAAATGAATTAGGAGCATCGCGGGGACAGATACACCAGTGCACAGGACATGGCCTCAGACACACCAGCCTGGAGCTTTTCTGTCCTGCAGCATTCAGTAGTTAATATCTGAAAGTTAAAAAACAGAGAGCGGTAGTTAAACTGGCTCTTACAATGGCACGATAGTTGCCTGGTTTGGCACAGGAGATTATAAACAAGTCCATATAGAAGACAAAACGAGTCATAACCCATCCTCACCTCTTTATAGAAAATTTTAAGGGCTGTAAAATGTGAGTTTTTAATTAAAAAATACAAAATAAATTCTAAAATATAAAATAAAAAATGGTAGAAGTGCACTGGGAAATTGCATTCCCAGAGCGAAGCAGATTTAACAGCAGATTTAACAGTGAGTCCTCAGTAACAGAAGCATTCCTCAGGAAAAGTATGTGGTACTCTGAAGCGCTGACTTATACTTCCTGAGTCATCCAATCAGCACACTTTCTCAGACTCCATTTCCTGAGCCGTGACATCACACCCACCGTACACACCCTTTTGGAAAGCACATTCCGGCTGTTCCCGTAATATACACCATTAAGGAAGTCATATACATCGCACAGGCTCTCTCGTCTTTTTTTTCCATGTACAATTAATAACATCCTGCTAAAGTGAAACAGATGGTAATAGAGTTTAAAGAGCCTTAGTGGTTTTAGATATGAAGGGTCTGATTTACTAAAGTATTTAGTACAATGAAAACATCTCTGCTGGTTTAGAAAGGCTGAGAGCATGTGATTGGTTGAGGTAGTTTGTTTGTTCCAATCAAAAATCATGTCACTGACATTGCATGTACAAATATGTACTAAAGGCTTTGATCCAACATTTCTACGCTCCACCCCCCCACCCATTACTGTGCAGACACCAAAATGTAGCAGTAACAAACTCACAGGTGAAGTTGGACTCATTCATGTTATTCCCCTGGGGGTACGATTTTTGTGGGAGGACTAAAGTCACATGGCATCCACATACAGTGGGTGTAGAGCTGGCAGTAGTTGCCAAATGCGGTCTTGGGGACACACTGTGTGTAATTGTTTTTGCTGTAGACAAGGTCTCAATTTCTTCTCGCTATTTTCTCAGTCACTGAACTCTCTTTGTACATTTGTTTTTAATTTCCGTCAATGCCTGCCCCAACTGTCAGCAGCCAGGACCCCGCTGATTTCACCAGCCAGAAGATAATTGAACCTGTCAGGAAGTGCTGTGTCTTTCTAAACAAATAATTTATCATATAGCACATAACAGAAAATGAAAGCGGGAGGTTATATGACAGATTTACAGTCCTAGAATTTGAATATGGTACATAAAACATTCATAATGCACCGCTGGTCACAACATAATATGAATTACAGAAGGTAAAACATGCTTCAATAAACAACTATGTAGTTAAGAACAGTTAACAGCTTGTTAAACTTTAGAGGCTGTAACTATGGTTGGCAGCATATGCTGTGTCTCAGGACTGAGTTTGGGTATCTTTGGGGACTTATATAGCAGTCCTGAACAAGAGGAAGAGAAAAACAAGAAACAGGCTACAACACCTTGACTTTCTATTCATGCTACTTACACACCTAAAGGAAATTAATGGAAAAAGCATCAGTTGGAATGGCTGGTTTTTGGTTTGGATGATTTGGCTGAAAAAGTAACTGCCTGCCTTAGGCCTCAGTCAGAGTCAGGCTATCACATAGCGTAACAGCTAAAGCCCGATCTGAATTTTCCAGTCCCGCCATATTTTACATGTTGAAGTAATCGAGAATGATTGACATGCAATTGTCAGTGGTATAAATACTTTTTAAACTCAGATGTTATGAAAGAGGCTCTTCTCTGTTATCCATGAGCCCACATATGACCTATTCTAATGTTCTTATGACTAGTTTTAGCTTAGAAACCCAAGCCTAAATATATATTATATACCTTCACTACATAGTCATTTTTTATGTTGAGAGGATCAGCATAGGGTCAAAAGAATGAGGTTACTCGTGTCTTTCCCTCAGGCTGTACATGGCTACCATGGTAATCGTACACCACTGTTTGTTTATGTTATGTGACATTTCCTGGAAGAAGGGGAAAAAAAACTCCAAGGAAGTGTGACGAGAAAGACTCATTATTCTGACTTTGACATTACTTGCTGTGAGCTTGGCTTGTAACTGTAGTATTTTTGTATTATAAAAGCTGCAAATACCAGCTCAAGAGAACAATACACAGAGAGGGTGTGTGTCCACATATTGGCCTTAGGGTTAAAGGTAGTCAAACTCCTCGTCTGTTTTTTCTCTTTTAAAATGTAACTATGAAAAGAAGGCTCTTGGGTGACATACCCTTTTTTTATTTATTTTTGATTTATCATTTATTTAACCAGGTTAGGTCAACTGTGAATTCCATTCCCGTTTGCAGTAATGACCTGAATTGGGTGTGGGTAATGATTATGTAGCCAATCAGGTGTAAGGGTTATTTAGGTGGCCAGGACCCCAGGGTTAACACAACTTTTTAAAAGCACTATGGGATATTTAATGACCACTGAAAGTGAGGACCTCAGTTTACCGTCTCAGACCTTGCTGAAACTTTAAGAAAAGTATGTCCAACGACCAGGATCAAATCCCAACTGGACCAGTGCTCACCACAGCATCATGCAACAAGGACGGCCCGCAGTGGCGCTCAAGTCAGGGAAATGTCACCAATCAGAGTGCTCCAGTCAGGGAAATGTCACCAATCAGAGTGCTCCAGTCAAGAAAATATCACCAATCAGAGTGCTCCAGTCAGGGAAATGTCACCAATCAGAGGCGATTTTGAGCAAGTGATCCCTTAAACCTCCAGGTCCGCTATCAAGGTTAACAAGCGCTCACTCTCTCAGTTTCTCTCTCTGAAGAAAGGGGGTTTATGTCTGAGTGCTCCTGGGTTAGATTGGAGATAGGGAGTAGCGCCAGTGAGGCATGCTGGGATATATGTTGCACGTGCTTGCAGGATGTTGGGCATGAACCGTGAATGCACCAGTTATGTGGCTATCGGTGGAGTGTGTTGTGTTGTGCATTCCTTATATGTCAGCCGTTAGCTGGAGCATAGCTGTCTCAATGATTCATTTACTGTACACTCTCTGAATGTCCTTATTTAGACTTATGGAGCAGCAGCTGAAAACTACAAAGTAAAAAGATTGAAATTCAGTCAGTTATTTAAACAAGTGCAATGGCACTGTTTTATGTTTAGCTCTATTCTGCTTATTGTCTTGCAGGAGGTTTCCCTTCTTTGCCTCGGTCAGTCACTCATAATATCCAGGTTGTATCCTCATATCCAAGTTCTGAAAAAATAAAATCGAAGAAAAATAGATCACCTCTACCCCATAACACATGAGAACTCTGATTCATGTATTTTAAACTGTAGTGCACTCTACTGTTCTATGCTACAGTAGAATAGATTTTTTTCCCACTTTCAACACCAGGAAAACAAAAAATTGCACTTCACTTCACCACACAGATGGAATTTTTTAAATTGCCTTCATTTTAACCATATTTCAAATTTCATCTTGTGTCAAATCACGTGTGAGTGAAATAGCAAAAATACAAAATGGCTGACTTACCTAAGGTGGGGCTGAATCAATGTCATCTGTATGGAGTATATAAACCTGCTGCCATGAAAGTATGTGCATGAGAGTAAATATTTCATATCATTTGTCAAATTGTATGCAGTTATCCAGATTATGAGGGTTGTGTTGTCTTTTATTTCTTGGATAGCAACCAATGTCACACACACACACACACACACACATGCATGCATGCAATATATATAGAAGCAGCCCTGGAAATGGAGTGGTTGAGATGTTTCTGGTTTGCTTCATCTGACCTTGAGTCCACATTCTGATCAACTGAATGTTTAGTGAATGGTGACAGGTTGAGTATCTCAAATACAAATGTCACAAACACATGGTAGATTGTGGTAACAGTAAACCTAATAAAATAGCTCTTGTGTTCTACAGTGGGTTTCTGACATTCTGCTTTAACTACCAAGAACTTTTAAATTTATTATTCATCAAAGACAGCTGATGCTTTTTATTCAAAAGTACATTTTTAATAACTGATACAAGTCAAACATTTGAAGAAATGCTGGTGTGAAATTGAGCTGAATTTAAAGTTTCTAAGGGGGGCAGTACAATCCATGCTAGTTTTCCAAACAAGACCAAGCAGACCAGAAGTGACCACAAAATCTGAAGACCGGTGTATCAAGCTAACACCTTTATGAAGCAAGTCAATTAACAAGCTGGGATTAAGGCAAACAGTGGATAAACAAAATATAAAGAGATTTTGACTTTCATTGACTACTAACATTTTTTTCCTTACATAAGTGAAAAATCATGAAATCTTGCTGAAGAAATATCACTTCTAAATGATGAAAAATTTGTATTAGTTTTTGTGATGAACCAAAGAACTCTTTGTAGTCTACTCTTGGACTATTAGACTAGAAGACTTTTGGACCCGTCTGTATGTAGTATCTAAGTGGAGCAATAGACATCTGGCCTTATTCTGACTGTTATATGTGTGTCATGTGTATGGGTGTGCCCGTGTTTTTATGCGTGTGTGCGTGTGTTTGTGTCCTATCTTGCCGTCAGGGCCAGGGGGCGCTGTCAGAGCGTCTGCGGAGTTTCAGTATGCAGGACCTGTCCTCCATCCAGCAGGATGCCCCCCTGAAGAGCGCCAGTCCCGCCCCCTCCCGAACCACGGCGGGACACCCCAGGGCCCGCGCCACCACCCGCAGCAACTCAGAGTCCGCCTCCAGCAAGGGTGAGTCCTCCAGCCAGTAGCCTCCAAAAGAGCTCTCTCATAGGGGCACAAGCAACTCTGTCCCCAGGCTTTAGGGCCTACGACACCAAGCTCCCATCTCAAAGACAATCCTCATGACATGATAGTCAAAAGCATTTTCTGGTGTTTGCTGTTTTCTGAACATCAGAGATGGAAGAATAAGGCTCTTTGGACCCAAACGATGTGTTGTCAATGACTGACTTTTTCATTTAATCAAAACTAACTAATATGCTAAAAATATGATCTGGTCAAGTTAGGTTATCTCTGGCAGCACCTCAATCAAAAATATTCTATTCTATTCAAAATATTCTATTCTATTCTATTCTTTAGCACCACCCATTTTGGAGTCTATAAAACCTCACTTTCCCCTCATTACATAAAGTATCAGTAGTTGGTAACAGAAAGTAGCAGAAGGTTTTAGTGGGACGCTGTCCTGTCTGAGTCGGAGAGGAGCTGCTGTGGAATGCTCCGGAACACAAGCGGCCCTGCAGCGCTTGTTTTACGCACAAATGTTTACAGTCACGGCCGCGGTGAAAGGTTGCCGCAGACTCATATCTTGGGCGCTGTCCAGACAGAAGAATCGGGCCCTCTCCCTGCACATAAAAGGAAGCGTTCGTCGGACAGTGCTGTGTAATCGCCCACCACAACAAGACAGAGAGATATAGAGGCGAGACCTCTTTGTGCACCCTTCCTCTTCGGTTTCTCTCTCCCTCTGTTGTGTTCCCTGATTCAGTGGCCTTCTGGATATCTTCTGGCCCTGTTCACAGCATCATAGTTTTTTGAGTACACACTTTATCGCCACAAAAGAAAGTGTTTTATTTTGTAATGCCTGTTGATATTTGAACAGTATTGTTTTCTTGTGCAGATATTTTTTCTAATTTGTTACAAATATTGTTAAACTCCCCTGGAATTGCTCAAAGGTTTAAAAAATCAAGATGTCAATGGTACATTAGCCCTGCAGAATGGTGTCCTCAGGTTGCTTATGTTTTTGACATTCCTGTGATAGTAGGTGTTTGGTAGTGTCACATGCCAAAGAATTGCTCTCCTGAGAGACGTCACAAAGCAGGGTTTCCACCATTTTATGTGACCATCATTTTGTGTGGGAAATCAGCTTCAGTATTCTCAGCTCACAGGAAGCTGGCCATTGCATGCTTCCTTTCTGAGGAAGCCACTGAAGCCGTTGCTCAGGGGTCATGGAAACCAATAGTTTTGTTGTTACTCAGCACTTAACGACAGAATAAAGCAGTCCACTGCACAGTTAACCCATCTCACCTGGTTTCTTGTGTCTGAACTTACTGTGGAATTTCAGGTGAAAACAAAAATCTGCATATTCTCCAGGGCCTGGAGTGAGGGCGAGTGCTTTAAGTTGTGTTTTAAATTTCATTATGTGACATTACGACACTTTTATAATTGTATTATATGATGCGGTATCCCAAGACCTCTGGTGCTTTTAAGGTTTTATTTTCACCTGACAAATGCCATCCTGGCATTGTTTGTGAGCTGTGTGTCTTTGCGTGGCCTCAGAACACAAAAAAGAGGTGTAGATGTGAGACTGGTTATTCCCCAGTCTCCATGTTTAAATATCATGGTGTGTGTGGGAGATGCAGAGTCCCATATCTGCTGTCTTCATGTTTAAATATTGTTGTTTGGGTGGATGTAGAGTCTCATGCATGCTGTCTCCAAGTTATGTCTGTGGATATGCAGCTCTATCCATGCTGTCTCCATGTGTAAATATCAGTGTGTCTGTGGATATACAGCTCTATACATGCTGTCTCCATGTGTAAATATCAGTGTGTGGGTGTATATTCAGTCCCATGCATGCTGTCTCCATGTGTAGATATCAGTGTGTCTATGGATATACAGCTCTATACATGCTGTCTCCATGTGTAAATATCAGTGTGTGGGTGTATATTCAGTCCCATGCATGCTGTCTCCATGTGTAAATATCAGTGTGTGGGTGGATATTCAGTCCCATGCATGCTGTCTCCATGTGTAGATATCAGTGTGTCTATGGATATACAGCTCTATACATGCTGTCTCCATGTGTAAATATCAGTGTGTGGGTGGATATTCAGTATGCATGCTGTCTCCATGCATAAATATCAGTGTGTGGGTGGATAATCAGTCGCATGCATGCTGTCTCCATGTGTAAATATCAGTGTGTGGGTGTATATTCAGTCGCATGCATGCTGTCTCCATGCGTAAATATCAGTGTGTGGGTGGATATTCAGTCCCATGCATGCTGTCTCCATGTGTAAATATCAGTGTGTGGGTGGATATTCAGTCGCATGCATGCTGTCTCCATGTGTAAATATCAGTGTGTGGGTGGATATTCAGTCCCATGCATGCTGTCTCCATGTGTAAATATCAGTGTGTGGGTGGATAATCAGTCCCATGCATGCTGTCTCCATGTGTAAATATCAGTGTGTGGGTGGATATTCAGTTGCATGCATGCTGTCTCCATGCATAAATATCAGTGTGTGGGTGGATATTCAGTCCCATGCATGCTGTCTCCATGAGTGGGGTGTGATCATGTCCTGTTCCCCTCAGGCTGTGCCAGCTGTGGACACTGTAGCGCCCTCTCTGGTGAGTGACCCCCCACCCCTCCCCTGCAGCAGTGCACATGTAGGCAGCATGCAGTGACTCTCAATCACATGTACATGGAGGACAGGGGGCCTTGTCTGCATGAGCCCTGAACACAGGGCCGGGTGCTGTGTGATCCCCTCTCTCTTCCTGTCTCTCTCTCTCTCTCTCTTTCTCTTTCTCTTTCTCTTTTGTCCAAAAATTCAGAGTCAAAGTGCTTTATTGGCATGACGAAATTACAAAAATTTGTATTGCTCCGTACAAAAAATGTTGAATTGCCAAAGCATGACAAGTAACACAGAGAAGAACGTAGCTAATAAGACAAAAAGCAATAACAGTACAATGTGACTAATAGGAATAATAGTAATTATTATTATAATAATGACTCTTTCTTTATGTCTCTCACTGTATGTCTCTCTCTCTCTCTCACATACTGTGCGTCCGGAGTTTGACCAATCATCTTTGGCTTTCCTATATTAATCTATCATAATGGAGACAAACAGTGCCTGAGTATGAGAGCATAATACAGCGTGGTTTCCTGGTACACTCAGAACAGCTGTGTGGGTACAGACTTATCTTTCCATTGGGAAAAACATGCAGAAACCCCCAGATCTCAGAGCCTGGTAAGAGCAGACGCTGCATAATGCTGTCACTCTCGCCGGGGAAGAGCGGTTGACATCCTGTTTGGCTCTGGCTTACGTTTCCATCCCCACTGGCCTTCCTGAGGCCTGGCCCCCTAAGCAGGGGACTTCCTGTTTGTGCTTTCTCCTGTTAGAGGTGCAGCTCGCCGCCGTTCCCCTGGGACGGTCAGCCGAACTCCACACCGCAGGGGGTCATCGGCCAATGCCACATTTTTTATGACAGTCTTCCATGATATCAACCTGTCTCACGGCCAAACCTTTGAGATGGCCACTGCGATTTAGGACATAAAGATGGAGTACATTTCTCAGACCCTGGGTTGTACGAATGCAGTACCATGGTTTTGCACATAATCCTTACCATGCCAGATCACCGGTAGCACCAAAGTGCATTGCACAGTTTAGTCATTGGGGGCGCCATCATCGCTTTGCACAGTAAGTGAGACCACCACTGTGGCTGACTACAGTCTGCCTGTGCCAGCTGCTCATGAAGTGAACTCCCATGATGCTCTGGTGAACTGTGGGGTGAGAAGAAGTGGTAGGAGGGAAGGGGCTCTTTTCAAAGGAGAACATATTCGCGCTGGTTTACACCGTCCTGCAGTTTGTGAGTTCTGAAAACGTTTGCTTTGTCACCTGGATATCCTGACAGCATTTTCCTTATACCCCCAATTGAGATAGCTTCTAATGGCCACAGAGTGCAGACAAAATAATAGCAACACCAAACAATATGTGAATATTTATTAACTAATGGCAATCGGGCAGCCCTCTCTCTTCATAATAACTCAGGTTCTACTTTGAATGCTGTTATACAAGTATTATTACCAGTATCTGTTTCTAGAAGGAAATAAGTTCCATCTTTGAAGAAGGGAGGCTAGTTAAGATGAAGTAGGAAAAAATTGATTCCAGGCCGACATCAATTGTTGCTGTCTAACATATCTGCGGGGGAACTCTTGGTGCTCTGATGTTCTGCCAAGACTGAGCTAATTACTGTTCACCATCAGCTGGTGGTCCTGTAGGCACTGAGGGTTTGCATTTAAATTCTAATACTGCAAGTATATCAGCCACTGCCATGGATAGCATTAGCATAAATGCACTGTATATCAGCTACTGCAATGGATAGCATTAGCATAAATGCACTGTATATCAGCTACTGCCATGGATAGCATTAGCATAAATGCACTGTATATCAGCCACTGCCATGGATAGCATTAGCGTAAATGTACTGTACTGTCTTCCGCATTACAAATCTCTGCAGATGTGATTTTGCATAGGTAATATTTCAGGAACAGTTTGCAGGATTTACAAAATAATCAAAATAAATTGTGTGATCCACTGATCCCATTTGGAAACTGGGGAGGGTGTGGCATGTTGTACGATATATCCCTGATGGGACATGGCCAAAAAACATGAGGAGTGACAATGCTTGTCCAGACCTAGGGCATGCCTCTTCACGAAATCTGTAAGACCAAAGGAATGTAGCAGCTAAGTATCTGTCTTTCATAGATAATCGGCAGTGAATTTCAAAGGGAAATAACTGTGTGCTGGCTTTGGGGGTGCCACCTCCTGTGCCTGTGCATGCCTTTTATTGGCTGAAAGATGTGTCACTCATAATACTAAACATTCAATTGGAGCACATTTCATGTGTGGATTGTTTGTGTATGGAGGTTTTAGGGTAGCATCATTGGTTGCCCAAACATCTAGTGTATAATGCATTGAAGCTGCATATAGCTATCATTTTCAGAGCCAACAATGTGTTAAGGACTGAATGCACAGCACTGAATGAAGCACTCTGGATAATGGTGGAAGTAACTGATTGTTATTTTTCATATCATACTTACAAATGTTGCATATTTTATAAGATATAATAAAACATGCAACAAGGTCTGGAGCCATGTTCAATTAATGCGGACGTCCCATTTACTCTGAATGTATAGGACTTGTATGGGTCACACCCAGCGGCTCTCTCATTTGCAAATTGCTTATTATTGACCTTTATCTGCACATCTCTGCGCTTCACCAACTACAAAGAAAACACGTTCATGTAAAATCAGACCACAATCAAAATGGCGGAGACTTGGCCCGCCCAACAATGGTACAAAGATTAAAAACAAATAAATAAGGAAACATGCACACTGCAGTCTGTAAGTATTTGGGCAGCGACTTGGTTTTTGCTGTATTGGCTCTGTAGTCCAGCACACTGTGATCATCATGATGGCACAGTTCGTCTGACATAGATGCACACACCCTCAAATTAAAACTGAAAGTCTGTACTTTCACCTAATTGTTTCATTTCAAATCCAGAGTACTGGAGTATGGCGTCACTGTCCAAACACTTACAGATTGCACTGCAAATGGCAATTTTCCTCCGTTTGTTGTTAGCAGTGCTGCGTATATACACAGAATGTGTGAGTGTTGTAAACAGACACAGGCAAGCAGTAAATGGATTAAGCTACTTTGACTTGAGTTGTGTACATTATTAAGCGGATGGTAGTCCTTGTGTCTCCTTTCCTAAAGGTGTATTCAGGCGTAGGTGTTCACAGTGCTCAGACAGCTTACACTGAGCCTCACGCTGTGTTGACTGATGTGTGTTCCCCTGCTGCCCATGGCTGGTGCAGGGCGCCCTGGGGAGGACTTTGACATGAACGAGTACGAGGTGCTGAGCACAGAGCAGTGCGAAAGCCAGGAGATGCAGTTCTTTCCCACGGAGCCCCCGGCGACTCCCGCGACCCCCGACCCCCCCGCGGCCCCCTCAGCCCCGCCGCTCTTTTCCGCCCCCGGGGCAGAAGTGGAGGAGAGGGGCGAGGCGGAGGAGACACGGGCCAGTCCCCCACACCCCAAGCTGGTAAAGAGGAGGGCGCCTGAGGTATTGCTTTCTGCGGCCTGGCTGCCTGGCTGTGAGAGTGCGGTGACTAACCTCTACCCCGCCCATTCCAGTCCGGGATATGGTCCACTCCAGCCCCTGTGCTCACCAAAATTCTGTCCTTTCCCATTGTAGGACACAGTCCAAACTCTGCTCATCCCTGTCCCAAGACATGGTCCACTACAGTCCCTGTGTAACTTGGCCCAGCTACACCCAGTGTGTCCCAACCCACATCCCTCTCACCTAAGCCTACCTTTGCACTTGCCACGCCCTTGGTCTCTATCTGACCACACCCATTTCAACCTCTCACCCAAATAGTCACCAATCAGTGTTTCCGACCACACCCAGTGTTTCACCCTATCACTCCAACACACACCAGTGTGAATCCACTCCTATGTGCCCAGACTGGAGTGACTGTCAGTACAGCCCTGCACAGAACCAGCTCAGTAAACTTTATTTGTTTATTTATTTATTCATTTACTTATTTATTTATCCGTAATGCTTTGGAAATGGTCTTTAATCTGTCCATCTGAATAATCTCTCCAATAACCAATAGATTCTCATTCCACATCAAATAAAATCAACAGAAACATTTTTAACATCTACAACACCGGTCTTTCTTCCCTTCTAACATGTGTGTTCCACTGATAACAGTTTTGAGGAGCTGGTCATTTTTATGTCTATAAATAAATGTAACACTTCAAATTACACTGACAATAAACATGGGGCAGGCCAATAGGTATTCAGTGTGTAAAACAAACCCTCAGCTTTACGACTTGTGGACCTTCGGTCAGACAAATTCAACGCAGGTAAAGAATGGGAGATGTGACGTGCGAGCATTCTCCTTTGGGTGTGATGCTGTGCTGCGATCTGCGCTGCTTTACTCGGGCTGTTCTGCAACGTCCTGTTTGTTCACGATTCCTTTGATATTCAGCCTCAACGCGATTCCGAAATGCTTCAACAGAAAAGAGCATGGTTGCCCTCTACTGACAGAAGAGTGTAAATGCACGTTTGATGTGGCTGTCCAAACAACATGACTTGGTCTGTTCAGATGTGATCACAATATGATTATGAGATTATATTGAATTATAGTAATGTTTTCTTATTTTAGATTATATTTCCTTTGATAGGCCAAATCAGAGACTTTTTTTCCATTTTTTAATCATATTTACAGTATTTGATTTTTTTTATGAGAAAGCTCTTAGTTCTAGGATTTCAGTCTTCTCTAATAGTAACATAATAACAATATGACTATTATTAATATAATTCCGCTGTGGCAAAATTTGAAATGATAATTGAAATGTATTGTTTCAAAAATAGATCTTTAAATAAAGTCATCGTGATTTGGGTCGCACAGTGTTAAAGACATCATAACCTGCTTACTATTTTATTCCAATATGTATAATTGCTATTAATGAAATATGCATGATATACAGATTTTTTGTTTAAACCTTTTCATTCCACTATAAGAACGGAGACAGTGTAGATCTGTTATCCAGTGTCGGGAACAAACTGCCAACATACTCCTTATTTCATGCTACTTCCATGTGACTTTGGCAGCCACACTAATCAATATGGAAGCATACAATATTTTGCACAGAAGTCAGAAATTAACAGCATTTTCAGTGTAACTCATCATTGCAAGTGTGACGGACTCATGTGGAAAAACACTTACATGCATGCCTTAGTGGGGTCTCATATAAGAGGATGTGCTCAGCAGTTTCTAATATGAGAGGAAAATGTCACTCCTAGCCATGTATGTTTGTGTTCTGATTGCATTTTGCATAACTGGTGTCCAGACAGGGACACATTGCACCTACATTCCATGGTATAATGCTCCATTCCTTTTCAATTTAAATATGTGGGAGAGACCGTCAGCAGGTGCGATCAAGTGTATTTTCCTTTTCAAACTCAGTGTCTGGATTGAGAATCACAGTGTTTGACTGGTGCATCATTGCCTGTGGATTGCGACTAACTGCGGATTGTTGTATCCTTGTTAAAACCCAGACTTTGCAGTTTTTTTTAAGATCTGGATGCTGCATGTTTGTTCTGTTTTAACCTCACTCTGCCTTGTGTCTTACAGGTACCCCAAACCAAAAAGTCATACCTGCCCAATTACATAATACAGAATCAACATGTCCATGCATAAAATATGTAAATGGTTGTCATATATGCAGCTCAAGGCATGTACTGTAGAACATAAAAAGTACTCTACTGTAAAATTGCCCATTCATGAAACTAGGTATGCAAGCAGCAAACACTGGTATGGTTTTGAGTATTTTGTATATATATGTTTTACGTTTTTTTATATATTTGACCCCATATTGACATGTATAAGTTTCTTAGGGGATTGAAACATTTCATAATCATGTGACTCAGGTGTTCTGTGATGATGTGTGTGGTCAGCAGCGGTTGGCCGCATTTCATCCCCTGTCTCTCTCTCTTCCTCAGCCTCCTCCTAGAGTCCTGAGGCTCCGCCCCAGATCAAAGAGCGCTCCGTCTGTGAACAGTGGAACCATGTGAAGGGGTGAGAGGTCACCAGCCGCAGCCCAGTCAAAACAACCCCCGGATCGCTTCGCTGCCTTAAACCGAGACAAAACAAAAAAAAAATTCAAACAACAAGAAAAAAAAAACGCAGCCACATTTCAGAAGAAGGAACTGAAGAAGCCGTCGACCTTCCATCGGTTTCCACGACAAATTGTGTCCCTCAGAGAAAACGTCACCATGGCAACAGGCCCTGCAGGGTTTTGTTCTTCCTCACTTCATTCGTCATGGATCTGAGGCCTTTTACTTTGGTTTGTTTGTTTGTTTGTTTGTTTTTTTTTTTTTAATGTGCCAATATTCATAGTTTTCTTTTTTTTTGTTGAAGAAAACGCATGCATGTCTGCTTTGAGGGTCAGGTCAGTCTCATAAGAAGCATTTTGCACAGAGCCATGTGGAGCTATCTATCGCATGATCAAGAGGATAACATAACCAGGTGTGAGAAAAAGTGGGGAAACAGCCACGTTGACAAGGACTAATGGTTTAAATACATCTGTCAAGTGTTTCTGTCACTTCCTCAACAAATTCAGGATCATTCTTGTCATGTGCCAACAAGATGACTCCTACTAATTTCACAATGATATTTCTGTGCTGTTTTACAAGGAGTTACATTTTGTTGCACGTGGTGAACTTACGTTTAATCGTGGTCCTTGCTTTTGCTTGACCACTTCGTGAAGTCAGTGTTGTGTGCTCTAAGTACAATTAGAATGTCTGCAGGGATTCATTCTGACAGTCTTCTTTCAAAGAAATTAATCCTGTCCAGTCCAGGGGGGTCACGCTTAAGAAATGAATACAAATCAGGAGCAATTGTTTTGGAAAATATATGAGGCCAAAAATAAGTGTTAAGACATTGAAATGAATGAGAAAAATACTCCTCTAAGTTATACAGCATGTGCTACAAAATGTTTCCACATTATCTGCTATCCTACACATGATTCTGTGTAGTGTATCCTACAATAACATGCTGTTAAATACATTTAGCATAATAGGCCTTATATATTTGACAATTGAAATAAATGTATATTTGACACATAATGTGAAATATGCTATGTATGAAACATAAAAGAAATTAAGGTGGTGATTTAAATTCTGCAACATCTAATATTAACAACTTATTTAATCTGAATCATGTACCGCAAATGTATAGTTTAGCATTCCTTGTTGAAACAGCACTGTGAATGTCATATTAACAGGATATGTAGTTAGTCAATTTCACCTTTAGTATGAAAATATGTTGCATGTTCATTGATAAGCAGAAGGATAGATGATGTGATAATGTTGCAGAACATTGATTATTTATTACTTGTTGTTTATTAATTTTGATATTCAAGCCCTGCATTTGTGATACCAAATTTTGGAAGCTATTGGACTGAACAGAACAAAATAATATGTTGCCTTCTGGAGGTTGAAACCCAGGACACAAAGCCACTGTTAATGAAAATTGGGTCGCTGTCTTATTATAGATGATAATAATAATAATAATATGTGTATATTATTATTATTATTATTTTATTATAGTACTAAAAAGAAGAAGAATCCTATTTTTGTTGAAGACCTTAAACACTAAATATTGTCATGGTAGTCTAAACAGTCCCAAAACAGTCACAAAATCTTGCTTGCTCTGCCCCCATTAACACCACAGATACTCTATATCAAACCAGATCTTTAGAACCCGTGTATCCTCTATCCTTTCTGCTCCTTGTTCTACTCGATTGGATTTGATGAAGAGAGGTTCAGGTGCTGTTTCTGTTGTGCTAGAAATGGGTGGTCTGTCTTTAACCACACCTCTTGATGAATACTCATCAACAAGCTAGTGACTCACAGCAGTAAGTGCTTCAATATTTATAGATCAGAGCTTTCAGTGTTGGAGAAGACAATCTGTTATCACAATCTATGGATTGGGTCTTTCACTAGCTACATGTGAGGAGTATCTTCAGATTATATGTAAAACCAAAGAGATTTGGATAACAAAATATTCACTTTCTTTGTTTTTCACATGAAAATTGTGCAGTGTCGCAATTCAGAAAAGGCACCTGGTTTTACACAGGGCTGTTTTTTCCAACAATACAACCATAATCTGCAGTAATCAGTGCAATGCGTGCTGAAAGTTTGGTTAGGAAACTTATGTTTTACTTGTAAAACTGACAAAGGTTGTGTCCAATGGCAAAACTTTTGGAAATGGTCCCCTTAAGTAAGAGTAATCTTTATAACCACATCAAATCGGATTTTAATCAGAGCTACACATTTACAATGAAATGTTTTAGTTACTCCAGTTTACTTATCACCTGACATGAAAAAGGTTTTATAAGGTGTAGGTTTTATTGTTTCTTTCCTTGTATTCCAAGATTTCACAAGCATTTTATCATGTCTGGGGTTCTGCAACCTGTTACAAAGTCAAATCTCTGGCACTTCATGTTGTGAGATTGCAATCCTGTGGTACCAACCTGGTAAAGCTTTAATAAAATCCATAGATCTATCTTTTAAGTCTTTAAGTATCATGAAATATGCACAATGTACAATAATCTCATGATATTTTATAATATGAACATAAAAGAAAAAACATTGAAGATGTGTACATTAAAGATGTACGTCTAGAAGATACCATATTAATTAAAATAATCACCACCTTCAAACAAACACAATGATTATATGTTAATAATAAGTAAATATATATATGTCCATCTTCAGTAAGCATAGCGTTGGACATTTTTAGTTGAACTAGAATAAGTGAAGTAAGGTTGCGTGTTTGCTGACATACACAGTCTCTGATAATTCCTCACAAAACATCGACATCTACAATATGTGCCAAAATGTTTTAAGGAAACTCTTACAAACGTGTGAAACTACCATTAGTCCTTTTAAAACATCTGTGTCAGAGAAACACTGGCCATTATTGCTCAGTGACATTTGGATTTCAAAAATACACTGGAAATGTTTGTGTTGATAGCTGGTGAACGCCGCATAAAAATTGTGGCATGGATTTAAGAGGGTCCTCTTGCTGGTGTGTGCTCTCTTGAATTGACAAGGACATTGGTAAAATAGGACATGCTCACACCAATGCAACATTGTAAATTGGAGGTATAGCGTGCAAAAAAATTAAAGTTATTGATATCATTATAGCAGCTGGGTTCTCCCAGAATGTATTTGGCAGGAGAGAATCATAGGCTTGTTGACCACACAGTATATAGTGACGTGAAATGTACATGTTGTATGTAACTTACAGTCACTAGATTATTTTTTTGCTCATGAAAACCATGTTTCAAGATAAATAAAAATGGAAAAAGTAGTGATTTGGCATATGTGCTAAAATTGTATAGCATGTTGGTTACAATCTATTAATAAGCCAGTTTTTGCTGTGAACTTCAATGTTTTGCGCTTAAACAGGTACATATTCTTGAAGTAAAAAGGACTGCAAGCCATCCTTTTGGTCACATTCTCTGAATGACTGAATCCCTGTTCTTTATCTCCTTCAAATTTTATCGCCTTTGAAGGTCATATGATTCAAATGGAGTCTGCATAGCATGTTGCATTGTGGGAAATTGAGTCTTGTAATAATATGACTCTTCAAGCGCAGCATTTGTGTATACACCAGATTCAAATTGACAAGAGGCAGGAATCAGACTTCAAGTAACCTTTTTTTAAATGGTATAACTGTCATCTGTTATTAGTCTGTTACATTCCATAACTGCTTTAACATAAGGGGAATCTGTTCATTAATCAAGTAAAAAATAATACCATTACCAAAAAATGTTCCACCAACTCCTCCATAAATGATCATGAATAGAACTTAATAATCAATACAATCAGCTAACATCAATCCACCCTCTTCATTCGTCAATAATGGCAAATGACTGGCATTAGATGGTCACATGATCTAAGGCCTGGGTATTGCTTATTTTAACATTAGAGATGATCTAATACTTTAGATTACAGAGCTGGATGTAAACTGCCTTACCTCTTTAAATAAATATAAAAAAGTTGTACAATCAAGGAAAAAAGGACAGTGTACACAGCCAACCTCGCTGGGGCAGAAACCCATTTGATGTTTTGTTTTTTATACAGGCTCTGTTATATTTAAGGGATTGTAGCACTTAAACTTATGTTGCTGTATTTCCAAGGTTGCACTATGTAATGTGACTGTTTTCAGCAGAAACCCACAGGGACAAACTCCCAATCTGTACTTCAAACACAATAATAATAAAAAAAAAAGTCACGTGTGCTCAAAACTGAAAATTAATTTCATGGAAAGTATTAAACGCGTTAAACTGGTGGCATGCACACTGATCATGGATGGTCAATCCTGGTCCCGGAGGGCCACAGCATCAGTAGGGCTACTCTATCCCGGCCCTGGAGGGCCACAATGTTTGCAGGGCTTGTCTATCCTGGATCTATAGGGCCACAGTCTTGCAGGGCTTCTCTATCCTGGTCCTGGTGGCCAGTATCCACTGGTTGTCATTCCTACCAGGTACTTAACCTCATATTTTTCATAATTTTTCCCAGTTAAGTAGTCAGTTGTCAGCAGGGAGACTGGCTGGGATGTAGCCCTTCAGGACCAGAGTTGATTGTCATTGGTCTGTCAGTTGCTAAAACGTAGCTGACCTTGACTTTAACATGCACACCAGTTACCCATTTCCTAATGTATATTTGCTGATTAAATGTGACTGTCTGTGACTTGTTAAGTAGGCATGATTTTCTTCTTTGTGGACTGTGTTTGATTGTAGTGAGGACTTTGGGTTGTTGTATGTTCCAAAGTCCATTTTGAAAAATCTGTCTTAAGGTTTTACGTTTTCTCAAACTGAGCAAAGGACTAGATGTTTTCCTCTTCCCCGAAAGTGATGTTTACTTCACTCCCTCTTTGGCTACCCTTAGTGATTCCTGATCTGTGATCCATCTCACATTTGTCTGGCAGGCCAGCAGATTTCTCTTACAGTCACTGTTCTCATGTTTGTCAAGAGTCGCAGCTGCTGTAAAAGTAGACAGGTAGAAGTGACTGTTCCTGAATGGACTTCACAAAGTGCTTTCTCTCTCTTTCTGTGTCACACATTTCCCCCTTCTGTACCTTGTGTATAAACTGACCACCGTCATTAAAATGAAACACTGAAACCTCCACTTCCTGTGGTCATTCCTCTTATCAAAGAACCAGAGACTGACAGCTGAGTTCACAGAGGAAATACCTCCACATCCCAGAGTGAAAGTCACCTAGCACACTCCAAAACGGTAACAAGTAGGGACTTGAACAACATAAATAGCTTATTTTATTTCCCCTGACAATAGAAGCAGTTAGTATTTTTTCCAACTTCTGTATTCGACCGCAAGGTGCGCTTGTGCTGAAGCACCTGAGGACCAGAATATCTGTGGCCTAGACATGTCTTCTGCTCGAGGGTACCAAGGCACGCTTTGTTTCTTGAAACCCAAATTTGGTTTTAGACATGACAGTGGGATTAATTTAACAGTGTCTTTTAATTTGCTATCAATTTATATTTTTGGTGAAACAATAATGATACAGGTCTGCTGTATGAAGTTATGATTACTTTAAAAAGCAGTTCCACAGTCCGGCAAGGAGGAAAACCATTCTTCTGTATTATTCTTCAAAGATCCATCAAAATATAGACAGAATTTGGAATAACAAAGTTAGCATTTACTGATAATATGAGCCAAAAATGCTTTGAAATGAAAAGGGCAGCCAAAACAGCTTTCAGAAGTAATCTTGTACAGTGAAATCTAATTTAAATTTTGTTTTTTACATAAATAATGCTGCATTATCATTGAAAACTCAGATACAGCACTTTAAATCTTTCCCATTGAAGCAATATGAAAAATCCACATTTTAAGTCAATCTGCATTTATGTTTTTTCAGGCACACTAATTTACAGACACTATTTAGTTGATTGTATTTGTTTCTAAAGGGTATGCTTCCCAAAAAGAAAAATAACCCTACTCAGCACTCAGACAAAGTATACATCATTCAAATATAAATTGAAGAACCAACTGTGATCATTTATTTGTATGTTCAGCGCAGCAGAGAGGAGCTGTCTTGGCTTCGATCCCAGACAATTCAGTGGCATCGGTAAGTCTCTTACACTTTGAGGTTTGTGCGATCGTGGTACTTCTGATAGGGATCGTCGACATACCAGTTCCTCCTCTTCCAGAAAGATGTGGTCATTTTGTCCAGAAGTTTGCTCTGCGTTTTGTTGCAAAACACGTGCTGTTTCAAACGACGTTTCCTGGCCGGCAGCTTTTTCCACAGTTTCTTCTTATACCCAGCCTGGCAGAGGAGAATCATGAGGAAAGAGGTAGAAAGATAAGAGAGAAAGAGATAAAGGGAGAGATTGAAAAAATGGAGGGGCGGAGAGACATGGAAAATATACAGATCAAGAGGGGGTAAGATAGAGACAGAGGAAGAAAGGAGTGCAGGGAGCAGGAGAAAGAAAGAAAACAGGAGAAAGATGACAGAAAGCACTGGCATGAACTTTGAGCTGCCGAACTTTGAGCTGCTTGAGTTAAACAAAAACAGCAAAAGACAGTTCTGACAAAGTACAAACTAAGCTATAAGTATTTTCTATTTGGTTAATTACTGTTGAAAAATGTGCATAGCATGTGCTAAAACAATTACATTTTGCTTTTCGGGATAAAGCAGCTAACAGTCAAATAGTTTTTCCGATGTGATTTTGAGAGTCTAACAGTACTAGCTTGTCCCAACCACATAAATTGATGCATTAATATGACTGCGTTTTCACTTCTGTTGGTGCATTCCAATTTTAAGCTCACCAAACCAAATGTACTATTTGATATAGGAATAAAGCATTAAATCTATAATCTATGAAAAGTCACGGAAGGTAGAACAGTATTGACACTATTGACTTTTTACTGCAAAGTCATTTTAATATTTTAAAAATGTTAAAATGACTTTCCAGGCAGTTCCAATGTTAAACAGCTGAAGGAGAAACTTTTACAATGACGCTAATGCAGACAACACCACCCTGGTCAGGCTACTGTGTTTCAGATGCTACTCTGAGACGGCACAGCCCACCGTGCAGATAAACCTTAGTAACACACCCTTCTTCTCAGCCACAGGCCACAGTGCAGCCGCAGAAACCTCTTCGGCACCGATTTCACCGACTTCCTCTTTCCCTTTTTCAAGCTATAGTAGGTCAGACTTCTGATTGGCTGTGGTGCCAGGCTGGGCAGCAGAGGCTGTATCCTGGATGGGCAGAGCAGTAGTCATGTGACAAAAACACCTATTTGGAGGTCCCTGATTGGATGATCCAGCAAAGGGACTGCTCCCCACAACCTGCAGTCCAACACAAGTAATTCTGTCCAGTAGCCTAGATGGCCATAGCATCACACAGAAATGGCAGACCTCAGCTGGAAGAGTGTCCCTCAGACTTAAAGCAGTACATGCATAAAGATGCAATTGGCAAACTAGGATAAAGTGTTAAAATAAAGTATCATATATAAATATATGTAAAACAAATCCCACCTTCCGATTTAAGATGGAAAGATATAGTCTTAAGAGCATGATAAAAGCTGAGTATTGTCTTTAAGTAAACTTGACAACATCTCACATTTAGGACTGATTGAGAGTAATTACAAATCCTGCGAACGTTGTTCATAGGGATTTTGTAGAAAATCCAGTGGCTTTTTACATGGACCCTCAGTTATTCGATCCCTCACCTGTGGAGAATACCACAGCGGGGTGCGCACTCAGTGTTGCCGGTGACAGAGGGGTCCAGGAGGGGCGGACGAGTGTTGGGTTCTGGACTCCTTGCCCCAGTCGCAAAGTGGAGAAGAGGCGGGACAGACATGCTGCTGAAGTCGCATCACGGTAAACACAAGCCTTCCTCAGCGGAACCAGGCCTGGCCTGAACAAGCCTGGGTATACAAGAACGTAGAGGGAGATATTCTGTTATAACCCCATCACATCCAGTGTAAGTGGACATTATAAATCACTTAGTTTCCTAATGGGCGTGTGAACAGGTAGCGTAGTCCCTAACAGGGAAGTTCCGTTATGTTATCCACTGCTAGTTAAGTATGACAATCATTAGTTAAAACGACATTAAAAAAATTCCAGAAAAACTAACTCAATGGATCCGATGCATCTAAAAACAGGGTTGCCAAAAGAATGAATACATCCGCATCACTGACGTTAAATATTTAGCAAGCTGACGAATCAGCTGCAATCTTGTCTGATTAGATAACGCTGGCTTTGTAAGAGCAACTGGACTTGCTGACCAGCTATCAATACTGAGCGAGCTGCACATCATTTAACGTTACCAACAAGTCAGCTAAACAGAAAGATGTTCTGAAAAAAATACTGCTTCACCTGGCAGTCTTATTATTTGTTTGCACTTAACCTTGAACGCGTTTAAATACACAGGACATTAGCTGCATCTGGGTGTCTGATCTGTCCGTATCGCATGCCTTTTCATAACAAAGAATCTATCCTATATACATATTTAATACCACATTAATTTTACTGCGCAATTACACATTGTTTCCTTAAAAATACATGGCTACGGTTGCTATCCTAATCGTACTTGTCGGCTAAGTAAAATATATAATTGAGTACCCACCACACAGCTTTACCAAGGGGGCTGCCATTTTCTTAGCAAACCACACCGACCTCTACTGTACGGTGTCTCCTTGAGACAAACAGTACGCTTGTTCTTCGTCGTTGGATTGAAAGAGCGACTGGGTCATATGAATACCGCCACCTACTGCAGTGTGGTGTGAAATACATTGACAGAAAATAGATGGAAAGAACCAGATTTCTGTGAGGCAATGGCTATGTTCACACTGTCAGCCCAAATGCGATTTATGTGCATATCCGATTGAATCCAAACAGGACAGTCAATCAGGAAGATCGGATTCTGATCGGATTTGGACTGAAAGTGTGTGAACATAGCTTACAACAGCGGCTTTACTTTATATTTTATTTTTATGCAACAAACAAAAATGAATGCAATGCATATAGGTGACACAGTCTCCCACAGAGCAGCTGGAAAACATGCATTGATTTTGTGGGGTAGACTGCCAACAAGTTTATTTGTGCCCGGCCTAGAATGTCTGATAGTAGATTCGGTTGGCCCAGAACGGTTAGTGGACATCAACATTGATTACAGAAGGCCCACCAGGGAATTTTTCAGGCCTGAATAGGTGCAAACTGCCACCAGCTGCTGGAGTTTGGAAAAAGGAATGCAGATCCATCCCTGAAAAGTATCAGTAGAGTGGAATATAAACACTGCATCACCCAGAAATCCATTCAAAAAGATACAGACTGTCCACTAATATAAGGTACACTTCTGATAGTTTTCCCACAATATTTTAAATTAATTTGTTTTTCCATGTAATAAAACTTGGAAACATTACATTTTAAAAGTTTTTCCCTAGCCTAGGATGTGGAGTAGTTCTACACTGTATTTTACTGAAATATTTCTGCCTCCATTTTAAAATGTAAACCCTGGTCAGCCATTCACCTACAAATGTACAAACCAACTATATGACTTTGTCATCCTCTGACAGCATAGGCATAGTAAAGACACAAGGAGTTCAAACCATCCACCATTATCCATTATTTATTAAATAAATCTACTACACAATGAAGCACAAGATATACACAGGAGTGTGGAACAGCCCTCATGGTTCTTCATTGCACAGAATATTTTATATATAAATATATAACTATAAATAGTTAAAAATATACATTTATTTTAGTAAATAATAATATATTAATTATTTTAAGTTATACATTCATAAGAGACAATTCATTTGCAAGACAGAAATATTTATATTGGCAAAAAACAGATACAATATAACGTAGGGGTTGAAAAAATTAATGAACCAAATTCTGCATGATAGTGGAAACATGAAGAGGGCATCTCAGAAGCACAAATAATACATTACATTACATTACAGGCATTTTGCAGATGCTCTTATCCAGAGTGACTTGAAAATCAAAGTGCATATGTCTTGGATGAGAGTGCTTAAAGTGTTACAGTGTTGGGTTTGAAGGAAACATTTACCTATCAGAGAACTGAAATACCAACCTAAGCCTACCATATGCCTATCTGTACTAGATCTTTACAGAGTGAGAGACAGTGAATGAATAGATAAAGAAATATTAATGCCAAGACAGCATATTAGCCAGCCAGTCATCTTAGCCCCCCAGAGTGTAGCATATTTCCTGTCATTAGTGCAAGGGCAACAGTATAGTAAACACAGTGACACAGAGAATAAAATGTCCATTAATGGCAATGACACCCACTAAATCCATTATTCTCACATTTACTTTGACACTCCCACTTGTGAGATTCTGAAGAAGCGTTTGGGCTCTAAAATCCAGAGCTGGCCTGTAACTCCACATTCACTTTTTTTTTTTTTTTTCTTCAACAAATAGAAAAATAAACACAGTATATGTTACCTATGTAACTGGTCCCAGCTGTTATATAGGTAAAATTGACACCTGGCTGCCAGTTAAAAAGTGTGTACCTGTAGTAGTACAGCTCAGCAGCACCTCATTGATCCCTGAAAGTTGAATAAAACTAGAGACACAGGACAAAATCAGTGTGAATTAATTCTGGTCTTGCCAATGCTATGGCAACACCACTGCAGACATGAACTGATAAACTACGTGCACCATGTCCCTGTGCCCCTTCCTAACATTGGTACTGGTTAGTTTAATCCCTCTTAACAGAATTACCCAGAAGATTTACCCAGAATTACCCATACAGAATTGTTGTGAGATGCAGCTCCCTCCATGGAAATCGTTTCAAGGAATGTTTGAAGCCACAGTCCCTCTTTCAGCTGATCCTTCCAATTTGTTGCTATCAGCCCTTTAGCTGTCATGCATCCGGTTGTTAAAATTTGTTTGTGTTTGGACCATGTTCCTTCAACAGTGTAATTCAACAGGCACATTGCTGGATCACAATGAACAGTATATGATCTTTCCTAGGAATTGTGTAACATTTTCCCAGAAGAGAGAGCGCTCCACTGCTAACTGTGGTCTGGATCACCCCAGAGCAGCGCTCAGGTCTCCAGACCATCAGCTGGGACGGGTTTTCAGATGCGAACGCATTTCCTCAGCCTGATCACTCGCTATCGACACAGACGCCTGTGCGTTAGCCTTCCATTGCGGCTCAATATCAATCATGGTTGACTCTTCTCTCTTCTTCACACGTTCTAAAGGGAGCATATCCTGATTCTCTTCTTTATGCAGTGTGATCTCTTTTCTCCTCTGTAAGACAGAAAGCAGAATGTGAATGTTCCCAATAAAACAACTTTGTTTTTATTCACACTAGACTTTCACGCATTTACATGGCAAAACTCAGGTTAACACAGTGGCTGTTTCGTGTAGACCAAGTCAGTTCGGTCCTCCATCCATTTCCACACAGCGCTTGAATATCTCTGAGCAGGGTTCATATTATTCAAAGATAAAATTATAAAACCTTTCCATGACATCTCAAGGGTCCATTTAAACACTTCCATGCCCATTTGTCATGGTTTCATTTACTTATCAGTTGCTATCCATAACGTAAATGTGTCAACAGCTAGCCATAAACCATTAAAGAATTCACCCAGCATCTTCACCAAAAGAAAACTGAGCTCACATAATAATTTATAGAAATAAAAGTTTTATTGTAAACAGTTATTTTCTTTAACAATACCTTCACACTCTGTAGTGCATTTATTTAATACATTTGCTTGAGGTAAAATAAAACCCTGTGCTCATCCGGGGAATATCTCCAAATGCACTTTCCCAAGCTCAGGTCACTATCAGTTAATCCATCTCTTATTATGGACATTAGGCCTGTAGATAAGATTAGCTACTGCAATTAACTAGATAGATAACAGGAGTAACTCCATATCACTCATTCACAGTCTTTGTGTTTGAGAATGTTCGCTATGTTGATTATCGAATGGTAATTGTACTTTATTACACTGAATGACATGTATATAGCATTAATGTACATTTGCCAGCTAAATAGCAAATGGCAAGTTAGGTGTGTACAATATTAAATTAGGCTTTAATATCCCTGGAAGCAAATTTTCATAAAAAAAAAATACAATAACGTTCATAAAATGTCATGATATCTCCAGGCCTGGAAACTGAGATTTTAAAATTTTCCAGGTTTTCCAGGATGATGGAACCCTGTACTTAGTCTTCAATAAAAACAAAAGTGGCCACAATTTTTCACCAGAGAAAGAGATGGAACAAAATATGGGTAAATGTGCAGAGAGGGGCATGACCAAGAATGATCTACAGATGGGAGTACCTGGACATGAACATGTCTCCACCCCCTCTGCAGAAGCTGGTTGCTCAGCTGTTGCTCTTTTAAACAGCATTTCAAAGCATCCTCTATAAACAAAAAAAAATGCTTGCCATTACATTTATGCAACTGAACCAAAGACAGTATGATGTAAGAGACCGACAATGAAAACATTTTACCAGGAGTTGTGCTGCACAAGGTTGCATGTTTTCATTCCTAGGCAACATTTTTGCCTGTGATAATGCCTCAAACAAAAAAAATAAATGCATTTTACTTTTTTGGCGATAGTGCCTCACTCACATGTAGTTCAGTTGACTAACCTCTATGCTAGTCAACAGAGCAGGCTGACTCCATGTGTCACTCTGAAGGCATGTCCCCACAGGAGTCAGACCCTACTTCTGCAGCGACTGCCAAGTTTATGGGAAAACCCTGCCCAATTTCATTTTATCTACTGAACTCCATAGCCCCTCAAAGCAGTGATTGTCCTTGCAGTAATCCCCCTTAACAGATTTTCTTCTTCTTTACTGGTTACTCAGTTTTGAAGGACAGTCTCCTTTTTGAAAAATGAGAGCAGAGCCTCAAGATGTCTACAGTTACCTACAGAAGAAATGCTTTCAAACGACAGAGCAATTCCTAAAAATCATTTTGACATAACAGTTTCAGGGTTCGAAGGTATGTTTTTCTTGAAGGTTTTACATCCTGCTTGCTTGGCTATCTTACAACAGACCGCTATTATGTTAGCAATGAACTCAAAAGATGAAGTAGTTAAGACTAGAAGCGATTTGACAGGTCTGTCTGCTCTCAAAACAACTACACTGCGCAGCTATAGCGTAGCTGTATGTAATGGTTAATCATTTGCATCAGCTATGTTATTGTTGCCTGTAAAAGTATCAGTTGTCATTAAAAATATGTCAGTTTTAACTCCCCAGAACAATAACTGCAGCAGTGATGTACAAATACACTTGAATACTGACACTTTGCTTGTTTGCTGATACTGCAGATTTATCAAAACCTACTTAGGGCTTTCTATCCAAATGCACACACACTTTTGCTGGTGAACAGATACATGAAGTGAAATCTCTATGCACCTGTAGAGGGGTGCTTTGTGAGGATACTGCAGTCTCCAACCATTGGATATTATGGACCTTGAGAGAAATACACATCATCAGTGACAAAAAAAAATTTGAATGAGCAGATCCCAAACAATACTCACGTTTTATGTTTCATTTTCTTTATCCAGAAAAATACTGCAATGATTACAAATATGGCAAAAGCCACCAAGACATATATCCACCAAGAATCTAGAAAAAGGTCAGTTGAAGAAGTTGAAGAAACAGATTTTTTTAAATAAGTGAATTATTACATTGCAATAAATTCCACAATGTGATATCTCAATAATTCTATTAATCAGAACAGTGCACATTGATAACTAAAATTTTAAACTGTGGAAAAACAAATTTTCTTTTTATTTGTTAAATGGGTGAACAAGATTTTGGCACATAGATCAGATTTGAGACATTGCCCTCATGTGAAATTAAGTGAGAGCCCAACAATCTACATTGACAGAATCTGTGACTTGCCAATTTCTTTGATACAGAAAGAATATAAACATATATAGAGGCTGGGATGTGAGACAGAGAAAAAAAACTAATGAAAAATGTACAGAGTTAGATCCAGAGCTTCAGTACTTCAAGAATACTAAACATAAAATATATTAAATTAAAAAAATACTTTAGACACTCACCATCTTGATGGTTTTCAGGAAGCTGGTGTTCCAGAGTGGTGTTCCCCGCCACTGTCCCATTCGGTGTCTTCACAGGGGCCTCCACAGTGGTCGCACGTGCTAAACAGAGAGATTATAATTAACATATAAGGAAACATTACGAACATTAGGAAAGACTGTCCACAAGATGCCCGTGTTAACAACACAATAGGTGATAATGGAATTTATTATGATGACGACATTCTCGCGACATTCGTTCTTAAAACAGCCAAGAATGTTTTTAAAGCTGGGTTCAACTACACTGCTCAAAAAAATAAAGGGAACACTTAAACAACACAATGTAACTCCAAGTCAATCACACTTCTGTAAAATCAAACTGTCCACTTAGGAAGCAACACTGATTGACAATCAATTTCACATGCTGTAATGCAAATGGAATAGACAACAGCTGGAAATTATAGGCAATTAGCAAGACACCCCCAGTAAAGGAGTGGTTCTGCAGGTGGTGACCACAGGCCACTTCTCAGTTCTTATGCTTTCTGGCTGACGTTTTGGTCACTTTTGAATGTTAGCAGTGCTTTTACTCTAGAGGTAGCATGAGACAAAGTCTACAACCCACACAAGTGGCTCAGGTAGTGCAGCTCATCCAGGATAGCACATCAATACGAGCTGTGGCAAGAAGGATTGCTGTGTCTGTCAGCGTAGTGTCCAGAGCATGGAGGTGCTACCAGGAGACAGGCCAGTACATCAGGAGACGTGGAGGAGGCCGTAGGAGGGCAACAACCCAGCAGCAGGACCGCTACCTCCACCTTTGTGCAAGGAGGAACAGGAGGAGCACTGCCAGAGCCCTGCAAAATGACCTCCAGCAGGCCACAAATGTGCATGTGCCTGCTCAAACGGTCAGAAACAGACTCCATGAGGGTGGTATGAGGGCCCGAAATCCACAGGTGGGGGTTATGCTTACAGCCCAACACCGTGCAGGACGTTTGGCATTTGCCAGAGAACACTAAGATTGGCAAATTCACCACTGGCGCCCTGTGCTCTTCACAGATGAAAGCAGGTTCACACTGAGCACATGTGACAGACGTGACAGAGTCTGGAGACGCCGTGGAGAACGTTCTGCTGCCTGCAACATCCTCCAGCATGACCGGTTTGGCAGTGGGTCAGTAATGGTGTGGGGTGGCATTTCTTTGGGGGGCCGCACTGCCCTCCATGTGCTCGCCAGAGGTAGCCTGACTGCCATTAGGTACCCAGATGAGATCCTCAGACCCCTTGTGAGACCATATGCTGGTGCGGTTGGCCCTGGGTTCCTCCTAATGCAAGAAAATGCTAGACCTTATGTGGCTGCAGTGTGTCAGCAGTTCCTGCAAGACCAAGGCATTGATGCTATGGACTGGCCCACCCGTACCCCAGACCTGAATCCAATTGAGCACATCTGGGACATCATGTCTCGTTCCATCCACCAACGCCACGTTGCACCACAGACTGTCCAGGAGTTGGTGGATGCTTTAGTCCAGGTCTGGGAGGAGATCCCTCAGGAGACCATCCACCACCTCATCAGGAGCATGCCCAGGCATTGTAGGGAGGTCATACAGGCACGTGGAGGCCACACATACTACTGAGCCTCATTTTGACTTGTTTTAAGGACATTACATCAAAGTTGGATCAGCCTGTAGTGTGTTTTTCCACTTTAATTTTGAGTGTGACTCCAAATCCAGACCTCCATGGGTTAATAAATTTGATTTACATTGATAATTTTTGTGTGATTTTGTTGTCAGCACATTCAACTATGTAAAGAACAAAGTATTTAATAACAATATTTCATTCATTCAGATCAAGGATGTGTTATTTCAGTGTTCCCTTTATTTTTTTGAGCAGTGTATTTAGGAGACAATATCTAAAAATGTCCAAAAACCTAAATAAATCCAAGGTAAATAATGAAATGTTGCAAACGTGTGGCTTACTGGAAGCCACGCTCCCAGAGGAAACCGATACGAGGTGCGTTTCAAGACTCAAAAGATGTGCCCTTCTCTCCTCCACTACCACCCCAACTCCTCCATGCCCTGGAAACTTCCAGATCAGGAAACAGTAACTGGCATTACATTCCATAAAATGCAGGTTGCTCTCCCGACACCTCAGAACATTGCATATTTATAACTAAAATGTGAAACTAAGGAAAGATAAATTCTTTTGTTTTCTGTTAACAAGGTAAACAGGTTATGGGCACGCAGAGCAGATTTAAAATATAGTCTTTATTTGAAATTAAGCGAGAGCCCAGTATTCTAGATTCACAGAATCTGATACAGAGGGAATATAAACATACAGGGTTTTTGACATTTTGCCTATTTTGACAAGCTTACACACTATGCGCTATTCCTCTCATTACCTTTGGTGTATTCATGGGCGTGGCAAAGCCACTTTAGTTCAATTTGGGAATGTCCTTATGCGCAAAACTCGGGCACAACATCTGAAGAGGTTGGACAAATGAGCTTAAGTAAACATGGAGGTGATTTGGGCATAACAGGCTATAAAACAACCAGGGTGTCATGTTTCATTGCCTTTACAAACAGGTAAGTTTTGTACCTTGGCTTATTAAATGTTTAATTCTCGGTGTGTATTTCCATAACAAAAAAAATCTGTTTCATTCATCATCACTGCCATACTTAAAGTCTCACATTTAACCCTTGAGTCTCATGTTTTTTTGTCATTGCTACCATCTAACGGTCGTGAAATTTAACTGTCAGACAGAAATGACATAATTAACCTAAAGAAAACAATGTATTTTATTAGTGAAATACATAAGGAGACCCCAATTATCTCTAATTCTGATCAATATTATGACTTAACACTGTGGCATGTATGTTTTTCATATCTTGTTATACACAATAGTGATCTTTCACAATATCATCTTTGTTTTTTATTCATGTTTGTACCCGCCCCCCATGTATGTAACATGTAGGGTATATTGTGTACCTGCCTATGTAGGCACACATCACTATCTTTAAAACATTGTGCCCTTAAAATAGCAATAATATTTCAATGATATTTAGAGGGCGGAGGGACAATGTGCTAGAATAATGCATAGTGCGCCTTGCGCCGAGTGCATTAGGACCCATAAACATTTATAGAGACTGAGTTGTGAGACAGGGAGAGAAACACTGTTGAAAAATGGAAAGAGTCAGATCCACAGCTTCAGTACTTCAATTATACAAAACATAAAATATATTAAATTCAAAATATACTTTCAATACTCACCATATTGATGGTTTCCAGGAAGCTGGTGGTCCAGAGTGGTGTTAATCCCCACCATCAGGTCAAACCGTGAGATATAGGCCGTTCCATTAAACTTAGTCTGCAGCTGGAATACACCAGAGTCATTGCTGCGGAGGTTGGAGATTTTGAGATTCCCCATTTGGTTCAGATGCAATCGGCCTTTGAATCGCTTTCCCAATGGATTGTTTCCACACCCTCCAAAAATGTACTCAGGCAAGCCAGACCCGTTAAAAGACCAGTGAAAACATAGAGGGTCTCCAGGATGCTGGTGGGAAAGAGTTACACTCCCCCCCACTGTCCCATTCACTGTCTTCCTAGGGAACTCCACAATGGTTGAATGTCCTGCACAGAGAGATTATAATTTACATTTAAAAAAAAAAAAAAATTATGAACTGCCCACCAGATGCTCATGTTCATAACACAACAACTGATAATGGAATTTATTACTTAAAACAGTTTTAAAGCTGGTTTCAGATATCCAAAACATTTCCAGTAAAATCTAAACAAATCTGAGGTCAAGAATGAAATGCCGAAAGTGCATGGCGTACTGGAGGCCTCACTGCCATAGGAAGCAGATACTTCTAACACAGGTGCATTCCAATACTCCAAATTCCAATAAAGAGAGGCCAAGAGAAAATCAAGTTCTGAGATTAGTAAATAGAATTCCAACACAAGTTGAATGTCAATGCACAAAAGACAGACCTGATATATCTTCTTCAAAACCAATAGCTTTTTTGGCAAAATGATGTGTTACTACAGGCTATAAAATAATGAAAACCTGTTGAATTTCTTTTAAGTAGTTCTAATATTGTCTTGTTATAAAACTTTGAAAAAGCAGTGTATCGTTTATTTTTTCAAAAATCCGAGGATGGGCCCAAACTTCTGGCCTGTAGTGTATGCAAGTCATTTCATTGACCCGTATGTGTATGAGTGTATGTACGCAACTCCCGAAACTAAACACAGCCCCTGCTGGGATAAAAGAATTCCACCAACGCCTGTTTAATTCCATGAGACGTAAAGGAAAAAAAAAAAGATCGGCTACCATCAAGCAACGGGGACTGCGTTTCATATCTAGTCACCAAGCTTATTAAAAAAAAAAAAAAAATCAATTGGCATCCCACTACTTATTAACTTCAGAGTTACTCAAGGGATTAGATGGATGTTAGCTTCATAGCTAATATTAGCTAGATATACATACAGGAGATGTAAGTAGGCTACATTAAGTCATATAAAATTCAACATTCTGGAAACAAACTCACCATCGATGAGGGACGGAAAGAGAAGAATTATGCACCAAGAACGCATTTTAGCGGTGGGATTAATCAAACGTCCAGCGTTGGGCCAAGTTAGCAAGTCCACCGTCGAAGACAAGTTTTCACCTCAAACTCAGGATAATGGGATGTGGGTAGCAGTAACCTACTGCTATCGCTTATACGTTGCCCTAAACTTCCTTGTCAGGATTTCTTTCCTACAGCAGAAACACAAAGTTTTCGTCCTGCACCTTGCTATTGCAGTAGCGTACCGTTAAACGTTTTGCCGACAAATGAACCCATGCTGGGTGTGCATGGGAGTTACGAGACATGTACATTGGGGCGTGATTACGCTATGGCATGACATTTGCTGTTATAGGGTTGTCATCCTTAAAAAATGTCGCATCATTGAAATTACGTCGTGTACACGGTTTTAAGGGCAGATGAGTAGCATACGACATGAAGAACCAGTAAATAAGTTAATAAAACAAGTTCTGCATTTTAATGATATTAAGGAAGAAATACCAAATGACCACTACAGTGGCCTCTGCCGATGTTACCCAAGACAGGTGGGATGTGTTGCATAGTTTCATACAATGTGGTGTGTCCCAGTACTCGAAACACTCCTCCCGGTGCTGGAGAGGAGGAAGCGCAGTTGTAGCTGAGGAAGGAGGTGACTTATTTTTCGTGCATTGGGAATACTTCCATGGAGTATGATCCGTCGAAAGGAGGAAAAACAGTGTAAACAGTTTTAGGCAAAAACGTCCTACTGTACCTCGATTTGCTCAATTAATAGGCAAGTTCACTTTTTAACTGAATGACTTTTCGCTTAATATTTCAAATATATTAACACAAAGTATCTTACAAGGTAATCTGGCATTTGTCGTCTGAGATCTGTGTTGATTCCATATGTTGAATTCCTAAGTGTTCAACCTTTGGAGCGCATATCCTGGTTCGAGGGAAAAAACCCATTGCAGAAAAACTGCAAACATACCAAAGGAAACAGAGTGGTAGTCCGGCAAGCTTGACCATTGACCGATCTTGTCCCATAAAATTTGTAGTAAATTGTCCACTCGTTTTGCTACAAATTGAAAGTAAAAAGGCTACAGCGCTTTTTCACAGTGCCTGCCCTTGATGTGTGGCATGAATCACCTGCTGTATGTTCCCTTCATCTGTTTTTCAATTCTTCCGTGTAGTCACTTGATGCGATCATTCCAAAGTCCCTCGAAGTCATCTGAATAGTTTTAGGATTTGACATGGTAGTCTGTCTATTCTATCTTAACGCGAGTAAGATAGATGAATACAAGCGAAAATAGAAAATGGCTAATGCAGGAAAGAGCAAGTGCACACTTGTTCAGGTAACCCGAAACTAGACCCCTCCTTCGTATGCATCTAGACTATGCTCTCTGCCAATTTAGCCACACGATCATTCACTCTCGGATGTGTGTCAAAAGCTACTGGTTGTCGTAATAGCCAAATATCCAAAGAAACGCACTTTTCAAATCTTTTGTTTTCAACTTGCATATTGGGGTTTGACCCTTGTCGTCTTACACCCATCTCTATTTTTAAATTAGTCCAGTTTTCAGTTCACAGAACTCGATAAAATAGCGCGAAAAATAAAACTGCGCTTAAAAACAATTTTGTACGTGGCCTACTTTTACACGGTTATGAACGAAACCCTTATTTACTGAAAAGGTTGGTGAGAATGAAAACCAGCATACATAGGGGCTGCTCTAGGACCAGGGCTGGGAACCACTGACTAACTAAACCCCTGTCCTAAGTCCTGCTTCTCCGAAGCAGTCCTGCTGCTGGAGAGAGAACTACAGAGGTCGATTAAACCCCTATTTGTACAAAATTCAGTTCTGGATCATCACAACCATTACTTATCTGTTTTCCACACTTTCAGTGACCAGGTGTCCATGCATTCAATATGAAAGGCTTTCAGCTGTGGACCTATCATTTACAAATACAAAGTGAAACCTCTTCAGAATCATTTGGATCCTGCACATTAGAAATACTCAAAGTATGAAGCATATTTATAAAACCATAAACAGAAGGATTGGTCAGAATGAAAAGCAACATACACCTGCCTACTCCAAGCCAGGGGACCCCTGATCTCATGCACACGCAGCTTGTGTGCTGTATCTACTGATGGTCCTGTTGTGTTCAGTTCAGCTGTAATAATTAGAGGTAGGACTTAGGGTCTCTAGGGTCTTTATATGTTCACTCATCTGTTTACATGGGCACAGAGAGGTAAACCCTCAATGTGATTCACACAAACAAAATCATTCTGAATAATAAAGTTGCATTAATGAATAGGTTATGGATAGATACATTACAAATGTAAATATCACTTTTTGGGAGTCCTTTATGATCATCTGTGAAAGGAAAAAGGTGCTGTTTAGAAAATTTGGTTGTAAAGACTTGACTCATTTCCTGGGAACTCTCTGGCAGCTCACCTAAAGTAACTATGAAGTAGTATGGACATGGAAAGAGCAGATAATCTAAACGGTATGAATCAGTTTGTAAAGATCGAAATTTTCACATAAAATTACATAACAATAGAGGGCAAATATAGCAGGGTGGCCAACTTTCACATCTCCGGCATCAATGTCATGCTCACAAGATATTTTAAAAGACATCATTCATTCATTAAAGTGTCTGAATGCTCCATTTTTATCTGCACGCCCCTGGGGCCTCATTTATGAAGCTGAAAAGGTACGGGAGCTGTGTATTGGAAAGAATCTGGCGGTACGATATGTATCATGATACAGGGTTATGATTCAATATATTGCGATATTGTAAGATGCTGTATATACATATGGTTAAATCTGAATCCGCATACAAGTGACCATACAAAAAGTGACACCCTGTAAACTGCCATCCCACATTAAATTTCAGCCTGTAAACTAATGGCAACGGCGCTTGAGTACGCACTGGATGACTGGCGGTTTGTAGCACAGTATGGAAAAGCACTTTAGACAAAAGCGTCAACTTTTTGTGAGGAGATCGTATTTCGAGCGGATCTGTCCGAATTAACATAACTATTATGAGGCGAACTAGTGCTACAGGTAAGTGGTGTCATTGTAAAAGTTACGTTTAAGCCTGGGAATTGTCAAGTAAAGATTTTCTTCATTGATTAGTGTAGCCAGCTGGCTGAGGAAGGGTAAGGTACGCAAATTGGTGCTGGCAATTTGTCCGCCTAAGGGCAGTTCTTCTTACGGACCGCCTTCGCTGGATGGCGTTTTCCGCGATATTAACAGTACAACAGACAACGTCTATTATGGGATGGATTTGAATGAAAATACAGGATACCCAAAAACACAGACACAGACGATTGAATATATCTTTAGCCATTTTTGTCCACAGTTACAGCTTAAACGTACAAGCAATCGATTGAACGCAATCTACAAACTGGAGACAACCAGCAAAGGTTTTCTGAATTTAAAGTAGTTGGTTTTACAGCTAGCTAATTGGGATATTTGGCTATTTTAGGCTGTGCAGTACCGACACTCAATAAGCTGTAAACATGCTGTTTTCGCACGTTTATTTTTGCATGTCTAAGGATGTGGAACGAAGTGAATCCCATTTTGTACCAAATCATCCATAATTCCACCCTCCTAAGTACGGTAGTACGGAGTATGAAAGTATGCGGTTTGGGACACAGCAGGTGTGTGTAGACCCTGTGACATCACAAACGTCTAGAAAGTTTGCTTCTTCTTGCAAGACCTCTGTGACGTCAACATAGAATATGTATAAAATAGATGAAACGTTCTAATAGCTAGTGTGGAAGACACCGAGGTAAGTAGCAGAGAGGACAAATTCGGCTGGAGAAGGTAAGTTTTGGCTCTGTCATTAATTCGGGAAAAAAAGACAACCCACAAGGTGTCTAGTGCTCTCCCAAGCCACGATGTTGTGCTGCAATTTCCAGAATGATTCTCTCTGGAAGCTACTGATGAGAGCTTTGGTGAGTCAGTTCTTTTACATTTACATTTATTCATTTAGCAGACGGTTTTATCCAAACCGACGTACAAGGAGTACATACAACCAGTGAAATGCAAGAAAGTGTATCACTGGAACATTGCTACAACAGTTCAAAGCTAAAATAGTCCATATAAGTCATTTGTTTCCGTTCGTTCAAAACATTCGTTCGTTTGGCTCTGTGTGTTGCCAACTAATTTTCAGGGGAATTTGCTGCAGGCAGGTCGATTTGTTGCTAAATGACGTTGTGATATCGTTGTTTGATTATGTAATGTGTAAAACTGCGTCATTACGTAGATACACAATGACGTTACTCAAATTGATTGGCCATCTCGGCGAAAAATATGGTTTTGATGATGTTTGTTTATTATCACATATTTTTATTTGTAAAAATAATATAAAGACAACACATTTTTAAATGATTTCAACTCCTCCAACGCATGCTATTGCTGCTGCAGTCAGCCAACTACGATTGCTGCTGCTGCTGCCTGTGCCCGGCTATTGAGCTAAGCCGTCACTACTGCCGACGTCACTCACAATGCACTTAAAATGAACTTAATAGTGTGTGACAGAGAAAATTGTTTTTGTGTCATTTAGAAGAAATTTTTGTCACTTTTCAAAAGTTATTAAAAGTTCCAAACACGTTTTAAAAAGTAGGTCAATTTGTTTAAATTTGTGATCCAATCAGATTAGTGATGTGATGTCCCTGGGGAATGACAGCAGAGTGTTTGACTGAGTTAGGGAGAGATGAGCGACTGAGTCTTCCTCCCACCTTGAGTACACCCTCTGAATCTAGAAAGACATCGAGATGGTACAGCTTGTTGTGGCTTGGTAGTTGACCTCCTTTGCTCAGCAGCTTTATTTGTTCTCGATATGCTTGACTTTGTAGGTCTTTGATAATGAGTTGCTCAGCACTTTGCCTTTCACTACCTGTAGAGAGGGCATTTGATTTATCTTTCTTAGCACGTCGTAAAAGTTGTGCTACTGCTTTGATGGTTCTAGACCAGGATGAAAATTTAGACAATCTGTCTACAAGACTTACATGTTCTGTGGTCTTTGTATGAAGTGTTTGGGCCTTTCTGACTTCTGGGTCTCCAGTTGGGAGATCCTGAATCACCTCTGTTGGGGCCTGTATTTCCTTTTCCCACAGAAACTTGGGACCAGTGAACCAATCAGACAAAAAAGCAGCTCATCCACTGTTCTCCTTCTTGAGGCAGTGTCTGCTGGGTTTTCATCTGTTGCAACATAAAACCATTGCTTGGGGCTTGAAACATGGCAAATTTTCTGTACCCTGTTTGCTTCAAATGTATGAAAACCTAGAGCATCATTGTTTATGTATCCTAAGACTACTTTAGAGTCTGTCCAAAAGAACTCCTCTACATTAGAGAAGCCTAGCTCTTCTCTAAGCATACTGCTCAGACTACTGCTGTTGTTATGTCTAACCTGGGTATAGTAGTAACATTCATTGGAGCAACATGAGCCTTTCCCATGATGAGAACACAATGAATTTTTCTTTTCTCATTCCTCAGTCTCAGGTAGGAGCACTGGCCGTATCCAGTGGTACTGGCATCTGAGAAATGATGCAGTTCTGTTTTAATCACCTTACCAACGTCAGCTGGCATGTAGCATCGAGCAATGAGTATCCTCTCCAAATGAACAAGATCATCTTGCCATTTCTCCCACCGTGGCCTCAGTTCGTCTGGAAGCGGGTCATCCCAACCAGTACCTTTGAGACAAATTTCCTGCAAGACTCTTTTTCCGTTGAGGAGATATGGCACTATAAAACCTAGTGGGTCATAAATGGAGGCGACAGATGACAGGATACTGCGGCGTGTTGCTGGCTGGTTCTTTGGTGTGACTTTAAAGGAGAAACTATCATTCTCAATGCTCCATTGTATTCCCAATGCTCTCTCTAAGGTTGTGTCACTGAAAGTGAGATTCTTTGTTTTGATGTCTGCAGCATGTTCTGATGAGGGGATGCTCTCTAGAACAGCACTGTCATTTGACATGAATTTATGAAGGTGAAGGCCACCCTTTGCACATAGTTCACGTGCCTCCTTTGCTAGCTGAATGATCCTTTCAACTGACTCAGCGATGGTGACTCCATCATCCACATAGAAATTTCTTGCAGCAAACTGTGACCCCAGTGGACATGTATGACTTTGATCTTTGGCATGCTGTTTCAGTCCATAGTTCACACACCTGGATGAAGACACAGCTCCGAAAAGATGCACTTTCATTCTTAACTCCTGAGGGGTTGTGTTTAAGTCTCCATTTTTCCACCATAAGAAGCACAGGTAGTTGCGATCATTCTCTGGGACATGAAACTGGTGAAAAATCTTTTCTATGTCGCACATCAAATCGATGCTGCCGGAAGTGAATGAGGACACCTGTAAGACTGTAAGTGATGTCTGGTCCTGGCAAGAGGTGTTCGTTAAGGCTGCTACCCTTACTGAGCAAACACTACTCGTAACTTATCAGGCTTTTTTGGGTGATAAACACTGTGGTGAGGTATGTACCATTTTTCCCCATGAATCCCATCATCATGTACCTCTTCTACATCACCTGCTTCAATGATGCCTTTCATGTAAGTAATGTAATCCTGCTTGTATTTTTCATTTGCAATGAACTTTCATTTCAGATGGTTGAGCCTTATTGTAGCAAGTTGTTTGTTGTTGGGTAAACATGGTCTTTCTTTAAAAGGGAGAGGCATTTCATAGTGTCCGAGTTCATTTATCTTTATATTTTCCTTCAGTTTGTCTAGAAAAATTAGATCATCCTGAGAGACAGCCTTGTCATTTCCCTGAGTGTCTTTGAAATCAGACTCAAGAATTCTGACTGCATCAACTGGAGTTATTGCAGGAAGCCCCCTTACAGTTACTCTGTGGCAAAGAGCAGTTGACACTTGTACACTGGAACGAGGTACTAAACAGCCTACAATACTCCATCCCAAATCAGTAAGTACAGCGTAGGGCTCATCATCTTTGCCTGATATGACTTGCCTGGGCACAAGAGTTCTGGGAAAGTTATATCCAATCAGGAGGCCTACCTCACAATCAAGCAAAGGAGGTATTTGGTCTGCAATTGCTGTGAGATGGCCCCATTGTTTGGCTGTTTTGTTTGTTGGTATGTGGTTCCAATTTACTGGAATACAGTCCTTTGTGTATGCAGGAGGGAGCTTAATGTGCACTGTGGAATTGTAGCCTCTAACACGGAGACCCAATGCACTTTCACTTCTCAGGACCATATTTTCTCCCATCATGGTGGTGAGTTTCAATTTTACTGGGTGAGTGGCTACCTGAAGTTCGTCACTTACATCTTGCTCAATGAATGTTGTGTCACTCTGAGTGTCTAACAAAGCATACACAAGTTTCTCTCTTGATGGATTTTCATCATATGACACCCACTCTGGAACTATCATGGAAGTGTTAACTGACTGACCTTCACTGGTGACGTTGAGTGACAGAGCAGCTGTAGTTTCAGTTTCACATGTTGCACTGGGTTTTCTGTGGACAGTGGCTTTTCTCTGTTTGCATTTTTCTTATAGTTGTCATCATGCAGACTGGTGGGATGTCTCCCTTTGCACAAGTCACATGTGTGGCGATACCTACATCCTCTTACACCATGACCAGGTCTTAGACATCCAAAGCACAGTTTTTGTTTTCACATAGGCCCTTCTACATTCCAGTGACCTCTTCAAAAACTCAGAGCAGTTTGGGAGCGGGTGGCATAAGATACAAGAGACTTTTACTTTTCCTTTGGTTGCCACTAGCTCACCATTGTCTGGCACTGTTTGTGTACTGAAGACACTGGCCTTGTTTCTTCTCATCTATGTGCTCCCTTTGTCATAAAATGGCTCAGATGAATGAAGAGCGAACAATGAAGTGACTGGATTGCAGGCAGTTTCTGCTTCCACGAACATGAACTTGGTGAATTCTTCAAAGCTGGGGAAGTCTTTACCTTCTGTAAGAGATGTTGTGACTTTGCGGTTCCATCGAGACGCTAACCACTCTGGCAATTTCCGAATCAACTTTTGGTTCTCCCCAGTCATTTAAAATATCTAGGCCTTTTATGTGAGGCAGAGCCTGTAGACAAGCATTCAGGAAATCTGAAAAACTTCTCAATCCTTCAGCGTCCTTTGACAGTATTTTTGGCCAGTTCGATAATTTTTGTCTAAAGGCTCTTTGAATGACGAACAGCTGGCCATACCGCTGATTGAGCTTGTTCCAAGCATCATTATAAGCTTCTTCGTCATTACGATAGAAAGTGCCCTCAAGGCATTTGTGAGCTGCACCACCAACATATCTCTTGAGGTAATGCAGTTTATCAGCTGCAGGAATGATCTTTCTATCTATAAGAGACATAAAGGATGCTTTCCATTCAATGAATTTAATTGGGTCACCATTAAACACAATGGGCTCTGGCATGGGAAGTCTATAAATAGCTATGCTATCCTGGACAGCTTGTGCTAAGCAACACATATCAATGGATGGTGATGATATGGCTGTACTAGGGTGGTGCATGGCAGAGGGAACATAGCTGTGAGCTTCAGGGTCTAGTCGAATAGACTGTCTATCACTTTCCTGTTCTATTTCTCTGTTGTAGGCTTCAAAGCTGGCATGAGCTGACTTCAAGTCGTTTTCTGCTTGCAAGAGTTCTAGTTCAGACTTCTGCCTTTCTAATTCCTTCCTGTGTTGCTCCTCTAAAGATCTTATTTTTTCCTTTTGTTTCCTTTCCTCGTGCAGCACCTTTTATTCAGCCTCCTTTGCTGCTAATTCTGCGGCTGCATCTGCTCGTTTGGCTTTTATACTTGAAGATGTGGAGTGCTGACTGACGTTTGACTCTTAAGGCAGCAGAACCATAAATGGAGCAAGCATAATCAGGAACAAGTAGTTCACGCAGACGCCGTCTTTCATAATCTGCATCAAATTCACCATTTATGACAGTTAGCCTTTCATACACTATTTTGGTAATGTCACTGGTTACGGCACCACAAGCATCAACTTTACGTTTCAATTCAGAATCAGGGGTGGTATGCATTCTCAATTCATTGTAAACTTTAAAATTATAATCCTTTCCTTTCTCGAGACCATCTACAAGGGATGTCAGGTGCTTTTCTGATAAGTCAGATTTTAATTCATGCCTTGCTTTACGAGCTTGGACTTTCCACTGTTCATATAGGCTCAAGAGTCTTTTTTCTTTTTTACTCTGATCCTCCTTTCGATAAGCCAGCATTTTTTCTGTAGGCACTCGTGGTCTATCCGAACGTCTAAGCTCATCCTGTACATCACTTTGCAATTTTGTGAGAATTCTTTCTTTGTCTCGTACAGTTCTCTTTAGATCACGCCTCATTGCACCTTCTGTGTTTTCCTTTTCAAGTATTGCTTTAGACTCTTGAATTTCTTTCCGAAGTAAAGTTATTTTCTCTTCCTTATCCTTGCAACTCGTATTTAAGATACTTTCACTCTCCATCTTGTAGGTTCCTTAATATTACTGCTCCTTTAACCACCACACCGTCTACAACTAACCACTGCCCTTGCCTTGTACCTTCAATTTTTAGTGCAGCAGGTTGGCCGGAGAGGTGAAGCTCTTACTGTAGAATTCCCTGTTCAAGTGATGGCTTGAGTCTTGACTGGTGGTTCATTTTGTTTTATTAAATCTGACATCAGACGTTAACATTGTCAGCCGTGTAATTATCAAAAGAAACCAACGTAAGAGCTGAAAGAAAATAAAAACTTACAATTAAAACCCATATTCATTTTACTCATCCGTATGATTGAATTTACTATGGCAACTACACTAACAAAAGATGTATAAACAATGAAAACCAAACGAGGCACGTAAAATCATTGCTAACTCATTAATAGTTCGAGGGCAGCCGCTAACTGCATACCGTCAGTAAATTAATCTCTGATTTCAAAAAACAAACGAAAATTATTATTATGGAAATGCCCTTAAACTGCATATAAACATGCTGTTGACTATTATGTACGTTACACCAAAATACACACCTTGTGCCTCTTTAGAACGGGAATCTTGAAGTGAAAGATGCAAACATGCCATTCCATACATTCTTACATTATCTGAACTTTTCCGCCGAAAAGTCACGCAGGCGCAAACCCATTAAATCAGTTTTTTAAAATAAAGGTCTCCCAATTAGATAATATATAACCCTTAGCTTTTAGAATAAGGAACGAAATCATGAACCAATACAAAACAAATGCATGAAATAAGGAATAATTATGACCCTTTTTGGGGTTATTTACAAGAGATGTTGCTCAGTTCCATTCAACCAGAGTGGAGTTCCTGCAGCATAAGCTTAGTTCCGATCTGCTAAACTATGAGCAAATAATAATAAATAACCATTATGATTACTTTCATTTTTACAGTCATCATTGTCTTCATGGTATCGCTCGCAAGTTTGCCTCCATCATTAATTCGGAAATAAACCAGGCTCATAGTATACTCTGAGCCGAGGCAAAAAAGACAACCCACAAGGTGTCTAGTGCTTTCCCAAGCCATGTTGTTGGGCTTGAAATGGAGTTGTGGAATGAGACTGTCATGTCTCTGGGAAACAGAAATGGAGGCCGAAGGCTGCCTCGCAGAGTCAATCGAGACAGAAAGGGATAAAATTAAGTTAAACTTTGGAAGTGTAATAGTGCACTTTAATGTTAGCGTTAGGGTAAACATGCCAAAACAATTTTCATGGTTAATAAGTGAACTTTAGTCTAGACATGTCTAGACTAAAGACAGTCTAGTTTAGACATGGAATGATACTATCCAAAACAAGTTGTTTACCAAGTGCAGGATTAACACGTTTCAAAATCAAACCACAGCAATATTTTTTTCTTAATGAAGTTTTCAGGTTCTGTTTCTGGTTTGTTCCCCATACAGGATGATGAGCCAGATTTGCAGAGGCAACCAAGACAGAAAGGGATGAAATTCAATTAAACTTTGGAAGTGTCACAGTAAACTTTAATGGTAACACAGAGGGTAAGAATGCCAAGACAATTTTCATGGTTAATAAGTGAACTTTAGTCTAAAGGAGAATTTTTACAGATGTGTGGCATTTGTTCTTGAGTACTGTGGAAGATACCGTGTCAGAGTTGACATGACATGGAATAATACTGTCCAGTTTTAAGAAGTTGTTAAGCAAGTGCAGGATTAACACATCTCGAAATCAAACCACAGCAATAATTTTGTCTTAATACATTTTTCAGGTTCAGTTTCCGGTTTGTTCCCCATACAGGATGAAAAGCCACATTTGCTCTTAAAGTTTTAACTTTTGTCGCCTTTTCTGGGGCAGGGAGGGAATTTTCCACCTTTTCTCCTTCATGTCTAGCCAAAGTGTGGCTAATCTGGCAAACTGCTACACTGGCAGACATAAGGTTTTGGTGGTTTTTCGCCCTCTCAAGAGCAAATATTAGGGCTTAGGACAAAATATAATTTCTAACAAAGAAACCTGAGACTTTTCTAAATAAAAACAAATTATTAATCAAAATTACTTTGTGAAGTGTTGTTTGTCATGGTGAGAAATCTTTTTTGCCATGTAAATGCAGTCACTGTATACCACTGTATCAATTTCACCTACATACCTTGGATTACAGGAAAAATTAATACAAAATATATGCTAGAAGAGGGGGGGGGGGTCTTTTAAACTACAGGTCTACTGTTTAGTAATATATCTGGTCAAACTATAACCTAGTGTTTTTCCAGACATATCACAGTAAATTAGCATTCAGTCATTGTTTTTTTCCCAAGATGGAGAGTTTTGCAGACAAGGCTACGTTTTGCTCTCATATTCTGAAAACATTACTCCAGGAGTTGTTTCATGGCTCATCCATTAAAGACACTGCTCACATGTAGATGCACAAGTTTTCTCATTTTATCTGCAAATTTATAAAAATAGATCAAAAACTTGTGTGACATTCTGGTCAATGTTATGGGGAGAATTAATCTTTGCAGAACAATTTGATTTCCAATTCCTAGTACCTCTGACTCAAAAGCAATGGAGCAGATGACATTGGACATGGTGATCGTCACCTGGTAATTAAGGTCAAAGACAGAATCTGTAAAAGACTGCAGAAGCATGCATGATATTTTCATTTTTCACTTTCAGTGTAAAATGTTTCATAAAGCAGTGTATTGGTGCTGGTGTTTATAAAAATGATATAGCCCTCTGGAATTACAAGCAAATTGGTAGTTTTTTAAAAGTGGGATTAATGTATGATGGTTAAACAGGATGCAGAGATACTGTTGATGACCAGTCCTCCAGAAATGAGTCCTCCAGAAGTCAGCTCCCTGACCAAATTATGTGGCTTCTTCTTGGACTTTTGAAATTACTCAGCATCATCACTGTGAATTTCTGCTGGTCTTTCCAGCAGGTACCACTACTTGCTACAATCCCTGTGGAAAAGAAAAAAAAAAGAAAACTTCAGCCTGTTTGGAGCATGTTTGGCATAGTTGTCATAGTAGACAGGAAGCAAATTTAATGTGGGAACGGTTGATCGCTTGGCCATTGAACTCATTCCCTGGTTCATGAGAGATTCTGATCCAGAGAGCACCACCACAGGTTTTCAGGACCAATAGATAGCTGTATTTCTTACTGAACTGGAGGAAGGGTGACTCACGGAACAAGTCCACTACATTGTTTTTGTATCGGTTTTGTATTCACCTTATGCACATCCAGATCCAAGCTCTGAAACATGTTACATTATATCTAGTTATATCTGAAACTGGCATGAGATTTCAGATGCTTATTCAAATGAACCACATTAAACTATTTTTAACATTCCATAAATACTCTCCTGACATAACTAGATAGGTCATAGTCATACAACTTATTTTGCTAGCAGAGGTGAGAAAAGTCCAGCTTCCTGTGCACTAAAACAGTTGAGTTCACTAATTAGCTCATCTACCTGGCTGAGGAGTTGAGGTAATTAGACTTAGCTGGCTTAGTGCATGGATTATTTGTTGTGAAACAAACATCAGTGGTGGAGTAGCCTGGTGCCGTGAGTATGTGGAAACAAATGACCGTTAAAGAGTGGTGGCGATGTTAGCAGCTGAGCCTGAAATCTCACATTTCATTCCGAAGACAGCAGCGGCTGTACCTGACAGTGGTTTTGAAGGTCTGGAGGAAGAAGTTAGCTAGCGATGCCCTGGCTAATCCTGCAAACTAAAGGAGATACTAGAAGATAGCTGCTGTTGTTTATGACAGCAATAATGATGCTGTCGACACAGATGGTAGCTAGCCCAATATGCAGTTAAACAGTTACATTCTTTGAGAGTTACATCACTTTCTGAGAAAGTCCCAAAAGCCTGCAATGCATTTTACTCAACCAAAAATGGGCTGTGTGATGTGGCAGTCGCCTACAATATAGAATTAGTGATGGCATCAAAGACAGAGTAGGGAGGACGATGAAGATCAACACACATTGGAGGGAGTGAGGATGAGGCAGGGTGAGACAAGCAACCACAGCAAGACCCAGGCTTTTTATGAAGTTAGATTCCATTGTTTTTCCACTCTGGGCCTTTTCCTTAGTGTCACAGATACAAAACCGTATGAATTGTGATTTATACTTGACTTTGTATAGCCTAGTAAGCAAGCAGGAGGGTTTATTTGATTGAGAAAAAGTCCAAAAGAATCTAGAAAGTTTTAAGTACAAATTTTCTTATCAGATAATTTCACTGAATGAATGCAACATCAAGGATACAACGTCTATACAACCTTTAAATTACATGGCTAGCTGTAACATTATCCCAAATAATATCTCAATCTGGATTCATGTTCAATGCAGGTTTCCCAATCTTGAATGACAAAAAAAAAAAACAATTGAATAAGTCTGACCTGTTAGTCCTTTGACCACTCAGAAAAATACACATCACCTGTTTCCATCTTAGCTGAGGAGACAGGAAAATATGTCTCTTTAATAAAACTTTTAACTAAATTTCTGAGCTCAAAAATACATTTTGATCCCCAGTGATGTCTGTATGCATCATGGCACAGCGGCAGGCATAGCCACTAAGGCAGGTGGTGAGTGAAAGGAAGAAAATTAAAAAAGATTAAACAAAAACTGTCCAATATCTTTTATTTAACCCCCTAACTGAAGGAAAGTGCTCACAGCTGAGCTGAATATAAATTACTCTCAGGAGAGCCTGCCAGTCAGTGAGGCCACTGCTATTGCAGCTCTGGTTCGCTCTCCAGGCTGAGGGAGGGAACCAGGAGACTGGAGGGAGGGAGCCAAGGAGCTTGCTCCTCCCTCCAACTCTCCCCTGACAGCACAGCATGAACATGATATATTGTCTGTTTTGCGCTTAAGATGTACAATTACTGATATGTGTAGGGGTGCTGCCATTGACAAATGAGAATACTCGTTTTCAAATTACATATTAATTATCTATATTGTGCAATATTGCTCTGGTCGACTCGACTGAAAATGAGTTCTTAGAAATATTTCTCTGTACTGTAGCAATGACGCCAGAAAAACAATCTGTTCCATTCATTTACAATTTCGGCTCTTTATGTTGCAGTAAAGTTTATTTCTTAAATTTTAAATGCAGATTAGATCTTCCTGCTTCTGGTAACTTTTAGTGAGTAATATAATTAGAGACATGAATAGCTAGGATTGAACTAAATGCAAAATGTACATCTCACTGAAATCGCAGCGGTACATAGAATCTCTCAAGGACGATACATAATAAAAGGGCATTACAAGTATTGAGACAAAAAGGTACAGCATATCACCAGTTAAAGCAGTTTGGCGATTTTATCTTGTTCTTTGTATGATGGACTGACACTGAAATATGTAATATACGTACAAATTGTGCTGAAGCGAGGATCTAGTATCATTTTGTATTGTATCAAAATAATCACGCCTGGATCAGGGAACTATTGTTTTCAGGCCCAGTAAAAGGCCACTCTCTCCTTTTCGTTGTGAAACATAACAACCTGTGCAAGTGCCTCTGACCCAGCCTATAGACAAGAGAAGTAATATTTGACAATGTAGACTTAATTGCACAGTATTAACTAGAATTGTATTTTATAATAATATAAAATTGTTTTAAGGGCAAAGACAGGGAACATGGAGACAGGGGCGTTCACCGTGGCATGTCTGTGCGTGAAGTCGCATTTCTATGATCCGACCAATGATTTTTCATTGTAAGAAAACTCATGATGTGTCTCCCTTTCTAGAGCGAGCTGGATTATACGCGAAATAATTATGTTAAGTGGGTAAAGTGTATGTATGGAAAGGTTTTGGATGGTAGCCAGAGTCTCTAAATACGCTGTTGAACACTACCCTGTATACTGAATTTATTGACACATGTTCAAAACAATGTAATAGCTCCAAAGCTATAACCAAGGGGGGAATAAAAAACGGTGCAGGTGGAAACCGTTGACAATGAATATTACATCAGTCCGTCAGACACTCCGTTTTTACAGTAAAGGCTACATTTCTCCCCTTAGTTATCAATAATAATTCTTGTGAAAAGATGGCAATTAGCGCATGATTTCAATGCACATACGTTAATAAATTATGAGCTTGGTTTCTGTTCAGTTGTGATGTGAGTGTAACTCAGTCACTCCACGTGGTCAGTGTCCCTCGGGCAAAATCGAATAAATCAAAAACATGTATCCCTTAAAGTGAGTCATCTTTTTGTGTTCGCTAGTATGTTCATATATCAACATAACAGCAAGGGTAAAATGATATTAGCTTAATCTGTACCTATCGGGGACATACAGTACCGGCTAGGGTTTGGGAACCCATGACGTTTATTTAGCAGCTGGGCGTGCCAACAGCGCATGCGTAGCATGGTCTCCCTCTTGTCACAGGGCGACACGGGGTTTGGAGAGACAGTGGTCAGGGAAAACCTGCTTTTGAGGTTGAACACTTCTATAATGTTTTACTGAGCAAAGATATTTTCTGTCAGAAATAGTCAAGACTCCAACAGCGTATTCACAAAATGCTGCGTGTCTGTAGGAAAGCGGCAACTGCAGCAGCTCAGGTAAGGGCAATTCTGTAATGGGAGTCGGTTGGCGACTCGGTCATTCACTGGCCCATATCTCTAGGCCTGCAGCGTAACTAGACAGCGGTATAACTTACCGCTTTGTGGATGACATTTCAGAAGGTGTTTGGTGATGTGTGTCTCATGGAACAACATGCGATAACCAATTAGCATGATTTTTTTGGCGTGCGTACCCTGGTTAGAACAAGTATTTTTAAAACGAGTGTTTTCTAGTTTGAATGTTTTATGCAGTGTGCTCAATGCTACGGGAAGCACGTAGCCTTTGCGCCGAGGAAGAGGCGTTCGGGTTTCGTTTTTGTTGATTGGCATTACAGGTTAGCAAATCACCAGCAACTATAAGTAAAGTGACTTATGTTTCCACCAATCAGCACCCTCCGGTGAGTGGAAGGCAGGATTTGATTAGTGCAAACCCTGTAAGCGATATTGGTGCTACAGTAGAAGCAACGTTCCGTGTCTCTATCAATGACAAGCCTCTGTAGCTAAATGCTAGCTATCAGAATGCGCTAACGCTAATTTCCCCCCTGCATTGATAAAATTACAGTTTATACACAAACAAAGTCATTTCAGAATAATAAGAACTGGAATTGGTTTTACACCACAAGTAATAATTGCAGTTCTTAAGCAGTTGACATTTTAACGTACGAGGGCATGACCTTGCCAGTAAAAAGTTCTGAGAAGGCTAGCTAGGCTAGCTAGCTAACTAAATGAATGATAATGATAATCGAGTCATTACCAGTTAATCGTCAGTTAACCTACTGGGACAGTGCTCATTATTGATAGCTAGATAACACGTAGCATACGTTTTAGTTGACTAAACATATCTGATCGAATTCGTTTGATACAAATTGCGGCAACAGTTGCAAAAGCTTGGAGAAGCGCTGGCTTGCTGAGCCACTATCTTGAGAAGGTTGATAGCTGGTCTACATAACATGTTATTATCGGTCCACCCGACTAGTCTGAATGGTGGGTTCTGATACCCTTTAGCTTGTTGTTATTATGCCAAAACGTTGCTGAAACAATTCAGTTATTGTCTCACACTATATTTTGCATCAACGAGTAGACTTGATAAGTACAGGAGTGTATTGGAAACATAACATGCAAATTAGAGTTAGCTAGCTAATGTTTGCTATTAGTTTAGACTAGACTAGAGATGTGTGATTATTTATTTTACTACAAATATAACGTTGATTCACCTAAAGGTCTCTGTCAAGTGTGTCTGTAAAGTGAATGTCCACAGGTGCATGGAATAAAGCTAATCATAGATGGATTATAGCCTACAATATTTCCTTCCTTGGCATAGTTATAATTTCGTAAAGGTCGTAACAGTCACCATGAAGTAATAGGCGACGAATACATTTTTTTATTGCTTTGAGTTTAACAGTGCCCCAAGCCAGACATGCAGTTAATTTTGTTCTAGGCTGTTTTGAAATGGCTTACATCGATCTGGAATGTAAATTGTTGCTGTACCAACGTTGCTTTGAATGAGGTTTGTAATTCGTTGAGATGAACTGCAGCATCGCGACAAGTGGAACAGAGCATTAACTAGTGGGAACTATATTTGAGTACTCTCTGGTTTGGCTTGTTTCTTAAAGTTATTTGTGTGATTGTCTTATTTTATGCATGTCACATGCACATTTAATTTACAATGCGTACGTGTGTGCCTGTGTTCGTCCCAGCGGCATTGGAGGCTGTTGGCCAGAGCGAGATTTACGTGTGTTCCTTGTTGTGTCAGCCAGACTCAATAGTTCTTTACACCATGTGTCATAAAATGCAAGAAGTTATTAAACATTAGCACTAAATTCAGTATCATTTAGGGGTGAATAACCACTGTAACCTCTAAGTGGTTATCTTAAATCAACAAAGATGATCAAGAAAACCGTTATCAAAAAATCTGTGCAAGCATAGCAAGTTATAATACCTGAGTTGGACTGGATGTCCTGGTAAAATATAGGTTGATAGTTTTACTGCAGGTTGCACTGTGCATTGGTAGTGTTAAAGATTCTGCAGATTCTGTTTTTCCAGGAAGCCATTTTGTCTTGGCAAGTGAGCTGATTGGTACAACAATATAAGATAAACATCTGCATTGTTTAACAGGGAATAATCATGCGGGAGTAGTGACTGTGGTTGGGATGTGCTAAAGCTAGTTTAGCTGCTGCAACAAAAAAAATGTGAATGACTTTGAAGAGAGGGTGTGGCCCTGGGTGGATGATGTCAGAGGGGAAACATCCTTGCTGGCCAGGAGACTGGAAAGGGCTCTCAAAACACTTGTGGTTTTTACTGGTTTTCACTGGTTTGAATGCACCATTTTCCAGTTGGATTTCCTTTCATTTGCTGGAGCTTGCATTAGAAGAAAAACATTTTCATCAAGCTCGAACATAGTTAGGCCTTCAACCTTGCAGTGTACTCATTTGACTTATACTGTATTATGTTTTTGTTAAGATGGATTAAAAGAATGTCATTCTTTGTAGAATAAGGTTCCTTGATGAAAAAGGTACCAGACATCCTTCAGGCTAGCTATGTGAAAGGGAACTTATAGGTGCTCAACAGCCAGGAAAATCAAACAACATGAAAGGACTACTTACCTGGAAAATGTCTCTAGGATCAGCTAGAAATAAGGAAGGTTTGAGCACACAAAGTTCAGAAAACATGTACTTTTAATGAACAGGAGAAACTGACATTTCAATGTCTTCCTAAGAAAAAAAAAAGGTTCCTTGACAGTTTTGGTGCATCCATATGCAAGTGTTTGTTTTGTGACTCTCTCCCACAGAAGTGCCTGTGTGGGAATGCGCCACTCCGACCCCTGCAGCCCTGTCGCCGCTACACCTCAGCTGGAGACTCTGGGTAGGTGTGACAGGAGGAAAGCAGGGCGTCGCTGCACCTGAACCTCGTCCAAACAAGGCTCACAGCCTTACTTCATTATTGCTGCCAGTGAAAGGTCAGGGGGCTAGGGGAAAGGTCACAGGGTCATTCCCCATCCAGCACTCTAGGGTAGTGATGCGGATGGTGCGTTTTATAAAACGGGTTCTGACTCTCTGTCGTCATTAAAGATGGCACTGGACTCTTTAAAATAGAACGAGTGGTTCCTTTGTAAAATTCCCTGTGTGCCTCACAGTTTGGTCAACTCCCAGTTGATATGAATTTTCTCTCTGACCAAAATGGTTTGGTGAGAGTTCTGGTACAAAATGGCTACTTTGCTACTTTGCATGACTGTCCTCTTTCTCATAGATCCCTGAAAAACACTTTATAGTTACTATTCATGAATACCATCACAGTATCATTTCAGTGTTTAGCATTCGGTGTAAAGTATGTGACTGTGATGAGTGATGAACAGAGAACAGTCTTCAGACCCATTTATTGACCTAATTTTGCATAAATTTGCCTGTAATAGCATATCATATCCCCTCTAGCGTGAATATATCATCACCTAGGTTTTCTTACCTGTACAAAATGACATATTAATAACATTTAATAGTTGAGGTTTTTATATTCAAGAATTGTAAAGGTAATAGTATGGTAATTATCTTTACATTCGAGTTGCCAAGTTAAGGAGTAACAGCTACATTTTGTTGTAATAATATTAGTACTAACATCATATATCTGTCTTTAAAATGTTATTTCTTAACACATTAGTAACTCTCAATAAGAAGTTTTCATTCATGAAGGTTAACTCATAATTTTGTATTTGGTCCTGTAAAAGCTGTGCCCACCTGCAGTAACGATCCGCTCTGTTTGCAGGGCGACGGCAGGCAAGATTGTGGGAGCCAGTCTCCTCTGTGTGGGGGGCGGTCTTGGAGGCACAATCTTGTACGCCAAATGGGATCCCAAGTTTCGGGCCAACGTAGAGAAGACTGTCCCTTACTCTGACCAGGTGTTTCAGATGGCCCTGGGTCCGTCCACATACACACCACCATTGCCAAAGAAGCCGGTAAGATGACGGTACACTGAGGGACAGATCGGTGCTGTTGAACTACTCATCAGCTGAATGTGTGACATTGGAGATAGTTATGGTAAATATAGGCTGATTGCAAATTATGTTTAGCAGTAGATGTCTTCACAAATATATAGTGGCCCATCACTTGACATTAATTTAGCAGAAGATCCTTTTATACATGTGCAGCTGCAGATAACCTTAAAGATTTGTGGACAGTGTTACCAAGTTGGCGGTTTGACTCTTCATGTGTTTGTGACCTGTCTGTCTGTCTGTCTGAAGGTGAAGTCTGAGCCTCTGCAGCTCTCCTCTGTGGCTGAGGTGTCTAAGGAGTCCAAGCAGCCCAAAGGGAAGGGCAAACCCAAGGAAGAGGAGAAGCCTGCAGAGCCAGCATCTGCTGTGGAGCCCCCCGCCCCACCACAGACCATCGAGGGTGAGTGCCTCGCTGTCACCCCGTCTAACTGGGAACCGGCCCAGTGTGCTCTGTGTCACAGTGCTTTTCTGGTGCTTGTCTCAGTCCAGGGTGCAAAAGACATCAGGAAAGAGCATTAAATCTCCAGTATGACTGAACAGTTTGTCTGGGTAGAATTGAAGAAGTGTAAAAATTTCCAGTACCACCCAGCCCTTGATGGCGAATGTGCATCAGGATGGAAATGCTCCAGGACCACCATGTTGTTTGACTGGGAGTGAGCAGTTTGCCTCTGTTCTGTCTGCATTAGCAGTATCCCTGGAACCAGTATTACCTATTTTTGGAATTAACACAGTAGATTAAGAAATGTTATTGCCCATCAGTTATGCAAGGAGCAGCATTGGCAGAACCTTTTGTTTCATCACCAGTGGGTTAAAAGGCACCAGCCAGAAAGTCTGCTAAAGCCACCGCTGACCACCAAGAGACCTAATGTTTTAAGAAGAGACCGAATGTCAATGTACATGTGTATGTATTATTTATAATTCTAGAAGGCTTCTCTTTTCTCATTTGAAAAAGGTTGGGTGGTGTTAGTGATGGTGTTTTGCTTTCTTTTTTGAGCTGAATTTGAATGCATTCATGTATATATGTATGTATTTGTGTATGACTAGGCTATGACACTTGCCAGTGTAAGAATAACACACAATATTCAGCCCGTGGGCATGCTGGCATGAGTGTAGAGCCAGTGCCTGTTTGCACAGAGCAGGGCAACTAGACTAGTGTTAGCTCTCAGACAGAATTCTACATTTTATCACTAAATGGAAACTAGAAGGTTTTGTGTGAGGTTTTAAAATCATGTAACTGATCCATAAGTCAAGCTGCTGATTTCAGTCTGAGTTCTGTCAACACAGGCAAAATATACAGTTGGCATTGGAAAGTAATTATGAGCTGGGACAAATAGTTTTGGCTTCTACTTTCAGTTGCTTGTGGATATTTTTCACATTTTAGTGTGCAGTAGTGAGGGTATAAACTGGGCTGGAGCCATGTTCTGCCACTCGAAACTGATAAGATTATCAGGTGGGGTTATGGACTTTCAGAAATGTATGAATGGCGTGTACATTCAAGAAATAACAGAGAGACTGAGGCCTGTGTGTCAGAAAACAATACCCTGAATATTCCCTCCTTCTCCTTGAGGAAAAGCACATAGGCCTATTATTGTTTTGGGATATACTGGCTCAAAATCAATATGATTGTCAGGTTACACCCCAAAACACAATGTTATAGGATAGCTTGTTGGGCAAGATTGAGGCAGTTTGAAGCCATCCAAAGCAAACCATTAACACGCTTTGAGATGCATATGGGAACTGGATTTAATCGTGTCAGAGACTGAAATGACATTGAAATGATTGACTTTAAAGCTGTAAATGAATTTACATGCAGACAATAAGTCACTTTTGTCTGTGGTGGAGCGATGTTGGCTACTCAATAAGTGGGGAAAATACAGAAACAGACATATATAGTTTTGAAAAATATATGCATATAGTATAGAAAAGACATGATCAATCTTTGCATTCAGCAGTAGATATGACAATCAGCTTATTTTTAAACTGTTCCATGCTTTACAATGAGTGTGCACATACCCAGTGCAATGAATTGACAGTCAATCAATTGCTCAGTCAGTGGTTATCTGCTTGCATGCAGAAACAGTGAACACCGATCATCTGTGGAACTGCAGGCAGCTGAATAGTACACAGATGGGAATAACATCTTTCGTCATTGAAAGCTTTTTGTCTTTATTCCTCCTATTCTTCAAATAACGCAGTGTAGTTTCCATGTGATAAGCGTGGCCAGGGGATTTTGCAGGATCTGATGAGCGTTGCATTGCAGTAGCTGTAGGGTATGTACAGTATGTGAGGTCACCACTGAGATGTGCGTCCCTGGTGTGGGTGTGGATGCGATGACAATGCGAACGGAAGGCTCATCCCCAGCACCTCCCCCCACTGTGTTCCAGAGGCCTCCACGGAGGCGGCGCACATCATTTCGGCCATCAGCGAAGTGCCCTCGGTCCCCGCGCCCGGGACCCACGAGCCTGAGGCGGAGTCACAGCCAGAGGCCCTGTCCCTGGCCCCACCTCCAGAGGCCCCCGCAGGTCAGGGGACCTGCATGAGCCCGCCGTGTCGCTAACGAGAGGGGTAGACCCGGGCGCTCGCGCGCCACCTCTGCTACCCCAGCATGCCGCTGTCCTCTGTTTCCCATCGTTTGCATGGCCGCTGGCTTTGGGGCACGTCCCTTCCATCTGTCCGTCTCCTGGTCATTTCTGTCTGAGGGAGGTTTTGGTCTTAAACATCCTAACATAAAACCCTACTCACTAACGATCATGAGCGCTCCTGAAATCCACTAACGGTCTGTTCATTGCTAACCCTCACCATGCATGCCCTCCTGTGGTCGTACAGCATGATAATACTGTGTGTGTTTTCCTTCCAGTATGTGTTAGTTTGTAACATCATTTCACTGTGTGTTGGTGGGAAGAGAGTGGTAACATTATATGTGTATGTGAAGGAACATATGTCTGCTTGTTGCGAGGGAAGCTCATAAAGTGCGTGGGTACAATAATATAACTGTACATGCCTGTAGGAGGAGTGTCCATGCGTGTGTGTGTATTAATATAACTCTGTGAATGTTTGCTGGAGGGCCGTATGCACGTTCATGTATGTTCTGTGTGTGTGCATGCGTATGTGTGTGTGTGTGCGTGTGTGTGCATGTGTGTATTAATATACCTCTGTTCATGGTTGCAGGAGGATTGTGTGTGTGTGCATGCGCGTACATGTGTGGGCATTATAATGTGTGTATTAATTAACTGTGTGCATGTCTGCAGGAGAGTGTAAGGAGTGTGCTCACGAGGCTCCCCATGCAGTGAAAGAGCGCCCCCCAGAGGAAGTGGCCGCTCGCCTCGCGGAGCAGGACAAGGCAGAGGAGGACCTCCTGGCCTGTAAGTGTCACCTGCATTCCCAGTCTAATACTTTAATACTGCTTATGGGTGGTGAAGATGATGAGGGTTTAGCAGATAATAACACTGGCCCCTGCTGATGGTGATGAATGTGTGTCCTTGTGCGCAGCTCTGTCATCCTCACTGGAGGAGGCCCTGGGAAGTTCAGCCAAAACCACCCTGACGGCGCTCGCTGCACAGGATGCAGCCATCAAAGCCATCAGCGTACACACCCAGAGACTGAAGGAGGCCATGGAGGACGCGGAGGTAAGGGGGCCCGAGCTGCCGCACTTCTGTAGAGCTGTAGCCCCAGTGCTTAGGTAATGCCCCTCTACATGCTACTACAACGTACCTGCAACATTACTACAGGGTTACAACATTCCCTCAATGCTGTCGAAAGCATAAATATGTCCCCACAATTCATCCACAATGCTCCCATTATTCCATATGACTGCCACAGTGCTCACAGTGTAGTGTTCCTACGAAGTTCCAACAACACCATGATAGTGCTCAAACAATGTTGCTACAATACAGTAAGAATATCACACGTTGCTGACAAAGGAAGTTGTATTTGTAGTCTCGCCTTGTTTACTTGTATGATATTTGCCAGTTCTGGAGCCTTTGGTGTTCGTTTCCGCATCTTGCCGTAGACTGTCTTAGGAGAATCATAAACACCCTTTTCTCAGAACATTTTGCTGGCTGACCCTGGTTTCAGTGGGCCATATACTGGAAAACTTAGAATTTAATCAAATGTATAAAAACCTTTGTACACTGTAATGTAACTAGGCTAGAGCAGAACCCACTCCATGTAGGATGAGGCTGTATCATTTTAAAGTCTGAGAAATGGCCTAATTACGTTCAGGAGTATCTCCCAGATTAAAAACTGTCTTTCTCCTCTGCAGACCAGGGTCAGAATTTCACAGAATGTGCTTGTCTCTTAACTAACCATAAGTGTTCTGTGTAATTTGGTGGTAGCTGAAATGAAGGGAAAAGGTTGGAATGGGATTTAGCATCAAAGGGCAGAGTCAGGCAGGGCGATAAATAGAGTTCTCTATGATATGAAAAAAGTGGGTCTCCTAAAATGGCTGCTGCCTCATTTCAGGCTTCCCCAGATCTGAAGTCCCAGCAGTGGAGGGTCCTTGAAGACGCCCTGAAGGAGCGTAGCAAGACTGTGGACGAGGCTACGGACGCGCTGCAGACCGCCAGGTCTGTGTATTGGGAATGAACCAAGGCCGTCCATAGGGCTCTGGGTTTTCATTTTTATAATTATTTTTTGTTATCCCCTTTCCCCCCACCCCATCCACTTCAAACCTCCCCCACAGACTCCTCCAGCTCACTTAGCAGCAAGCCCCCACCATTTTTCATGCTACCGATGGAACACCATGTCCTCAGAGGAACACAAAGTAAACATAAGTTCGGTTCACATACCTGACAGCAATGAGACTGATGAATTTAGCCTGCTTTCAGAGTCAGTTATTGCCTCACCAGTGCAGATCTTGGGAATATTTGATAACAGGAATGGAGACTGGAGCTCTCAGATGTGGGGTACACCGGGACACCCGAATATGTGCTTAAACTCCATGCCTCACCCAAAGGACAGTGAGGGTTCACACTGTTTTCTTTTGAAACGCCGGTGTGCGTGACACTAACAGGGCAGAGCTGGAGAAGCTGAAGGGAGTCATCGATCAGGGGAAGAAGAGTAACATCTCCTCAGGCCGCGCTCAGATCCTTGCGGCCGAGGAGAATCTGCACAGGATGATGGTGGACCTGGACAATGTGGCCAACAAGGTGAATATACTACATATATGAATAACTACATATTTACTGTGCTGTAAGGGAGAGTGAGTAAACCTCCATTCATCTGCCCTGTGTCATAGTTGATTGAAGACTTTTTTTTCATAATTAACTTATGCATATGTACATGTATATAGATATACAACCTAGATATCAGTACAGTCTGACAGGAATTAAGGACTGAATTGATGCTGGCGGAACAAAACTGAGAATGAGCAGGACCCTGTTTTTATGGGGGCACGGATCGATTTTTGTTTTTGTTTTACATGAGCACACATGATGATGTAAGGGTAATTGGGGGGTACGGGATTGTGGATGGATTACTCATGCCTGCAGAACACTGCTCCCTTTGCCCCAGGTGGAGACGGCCAAGAGCGAGGCGAAAATCCTGTCTCAGTACAGCGAGCTGGTGACCGAGGCCAAGGCCCAGTTCCAGAAAGAGCTGGACAGCATCACCCCCGAGATCCAGTCCGGCTGGAAGGGCCTCAGTAAGTGTATACAGGCAGGAACGCTCTGCACGTGCTCAGTGGCTTCCAGTGTGTGCTCCACACGTGCTTGTGGAGGGGGAACAGAAGAGCCCCAGCAAAGAGAGAAAAACTGGTCCTTAAAAGGGCTAACCAACAAGGTCGACTAAAGCCATCGATATTTAATGTCTGAAATTCTCAGGATGAATTCTATTGACCCAAACACAAGATCTCTCATCCACAATGTGTTATCTGGTCCCAAAATATGCTCAGTTTCACTGATTCTCATGGTGTCTGGATGGGCTGAGAGCAGCACGCAACACAAGATTAGCCCATCTGACATGATAGAGGTCGGTGTAGCTCAGCGGGCTTTTGAAGAAACATTTGAAGATATTCTGTGTTCTGAAAGACGATGTTTGATGCCATGCCTAAGAGGAGGCATAAATAAGAAAATTAATATTAAGAAAAATCTGTGCTGGTTGGTGATGCTTGCTGTCTGTTCCCTGTGCTTTGCTTGTAGTTCAACCAGATGGATGTAAAGCTACTTGGTCTGCTTTTTACAATGTCAAAGCTGAGCTTTGAACATTTGATGAAAGGTTTCCTGAAGAGCTCCTTAAATGCTTGTTGAATGCACTGTTGTTGGAAAGGAGATTGAAATGTGGCACCCTTTGAGTAGGCATGATTAGAATGGCACTGGTGACGGGCACCAGTTTTGGGTGCCCTCCTCCCGGGAATGCCATCTGCTGCTCTATTTGTGTTCTGAGTGCTGATTGTGAGCCGTGCCAGTGACGTCCTCTCTTTCCCGCTGTCACCCTTTGATAAAACTGAGGCCGGAGTCTCGTTTTATCAGACACATTCCATTCACTGACAACCTGCCCCCACCCTGGGCCCCCACCCACACCCCCACCCATAACCACACCCCCACCCAGTCTGGAATTTACCCATACTTGTGTCATGTGACTTGGAAATCAGTTCAGTGTTCAGTTCTTTAAATCTTTTCTTTAAATGACAACGTCATTAAATGACAGTGTCAAAGTCTCATTATAATACTGTTAATTTCAGCCTGAGGGAAAATTAGGAAGCTTTGTGTATTTCAAGTTAATATAAACAACCAAAAAAAAGCTGAAAACAATTTATGCTTCCAGAAAACTGTTGTTGAACACCCTTAGGATAGAAAACCGTCACATGTTTTTGGTAATGACTAGGGATGGAAAAAAAGCATGAAAATGACTGAATTAATAAATTAATGGTTCTGCCATTACACTGAGAGTGTACAAGTGCAGTTACACCGAGGAGAAACCATTGGTTTTGTACCAAGAGTCCAATTTGAGATGTGGGCATCAGTCATGGATTTAAAGCTGTTATTCTTGGCAAAGTCACCAGTTAATAAAACAATGATGGGAGAGGCCTATAGCCTGCTAGCCAAAGGGCTTGACTGGGCAGAGAATGAAGATGGAGAATAGGAGCTTATCAATTTTAGAAGGAAGTAAGAAAATTGAATTTGCCTGAAAAATAGCTGAAAATCTTAATCAATACATTGGGCCTTAAACCGGGGAAGTTCTAGCAGCAGTATTACAGTGATTTCCAAAAATTACCTAGGTGGAGTTTTTTTTTTTTTGGTTAAAATTGCAGAAGAGAAGTAGATGGGAAATTTGCATTAATGTATTAATATCAATCATTTGGCCGATGTTAATGAAAAAAGATAAGCTAGCCAGCCATGAAAGTTAGCTGGCTAGGTAATTGTGAGCATTGGTTATGCTGATATGTTGCTGTCTGTTGCATAGCAATGTGCTGCTAACCTAACAAACATTGACTTATTTTCCATTAGTTTAATTAGCAAAGCCATTCCTTTTATGTAGTTATATCCACTCATCCAAGAATAAATCCATTTAATATTAATACAGCTCTTTTGGAGCTTCCATTACAGCCAACACACTGGCCTGTCAAAAAAAGTATAACAAGGATGCAACAGGGAGTAGGAATCAAAAATTACTATAATGGTTCAGAAATATAATGGATTTATTACTGTATGAGTAATATCCATGTGAAAAAACCCTCTAGTGTTTTTCTGCAACCTTGAATTTCTTCTTTTTTGTGGTGTGTTGCATGATTTGTTGCCAGTTTGATTTTTTTTTCCCCAGAGGTAACTTTTGTTTTTAAAATTCAGACTGTATGATTGTAGGTCACTGTAATTTGTCTGCTGCTTTCTTGTAGACATTTTGGCAGATATTCACGTGTATATACCAATTCATGATTGGGATAGATTAAAGCATAATTAAATAATTTTTTTTTTAAAGTTTTAATTGGTCAGCATTTTCATTCAATTTCAAATGTATTTTATGTGACAGTCCAAGAGGCTGGTTTATAAGTACTTGTTTCTTTCAACAAAACTGTTTCTTTGGGCTTTGCTTTATCAAAGAAAACCATGGTTCCCTCTAAGCCCAAATCATGTTACACTGTTATGTTGTGTCAGTCCCACCAAAGTTAATATTCATTGTCATGACTTGTGTTTGTCAGCCATGTAGACTTGGTCCTCCTTGACTCTCATATCCCACAGTTCCAAGTGAGAATTTATAGCAAGAATAAACGCATCTGTAATGTATTCGTTAGTCATTTATTGCGTTCTGTTAAAGATAATCCTCAGACATAGGGAAGCAACCCATGCTGTCCATGACTGAAGAGTTTTCTTGTTTATGACACTAGATTGGCTTATGTGATAGAGCTTGGAGCCCAAGCGTGCTGGCGTTTGTGTACTGGCTCTGTGGTTGCCATGTGCCATGTGCCATGTGCCATGTGACTAACGCTCAGTTTGCTGTGTTGGAAACATATTAACCTCTCTGATCCTTCCCTTCTCTGTTCCAGACTTCACTGACATAGGTGAGTGCCCAGTGTGGTGTTTTCTTCTGTGTCCTCGTGCCTCCTCTCCAGCTGAACCTCCATAGTTCCCCCTCCCAACCACCAGGGGGCGCTTTGCTTTTGTATCAGCTGGGAGGGCACTTGTCCCCTCACCCATTCAGATGAGATCACTAAAGACGGGCTCTGCGTCTGATTGGAAAACTAACTGTACAAAGGTAACTGTACAAACAAAAAAGCGCACCTTGTTAGGTGCCAGTTTACCTCGAGAGGGTCAGACTTTTGAATTTCGCACAGAGGAAACCTGGGCAAAGGTCTGTCAGCCTTATGGCTGCTTTGTGTTTGGTTGCTTGGAACATGAATATAGGGTTATTGTATTTGCAGTGAACATATTTGTGTCACCATTATGCCACTTGACAATCCCTCTAAAGGTACAATTCAGCTGTCCAACATTGCTTTATTATTTATGCTCTACAATGAGTTATTACTGCACATTTTGTTGTTTAATCATTTCTGAATGTCATAACGCAACATCAACCACAGTTATGAAAGCCCGTTTCTCCCTTAGTTTGCAGAAATACCAGAACTCCCATAGTGCTTCACTTCCTGGGGTGTGTGCTAAGCAGTGTCTCTGTGGCATTGGTAGCTGTCTGTCAGCCATGAGCTGGTGCTCCTTTCAGTGCATCCTCCCTTTGATGAAACACCATGCCGGTGTGTGCCTTTGAGCATAACTTTGATAACTTTTAGTCTGCAGACTTCAGCTAGTTAGATGTGATGTGGTGTTCTGTGCTCTGGGGCTTGCTCTCAGTTGTATGCAGTTGTATTAGGTCTTAGCGTTATGGCTCTTGCTCTAATGTCATGAATATCAAAATAACGGTTTGGGATACAGTAGAAATTTGGCTTATACTGCTGACTATAAATAATAAAACTTAAATTTGGTGGAATTCATGTTCAACCTTGAACGACAGCAGGTAATAAAGGTCACTTGTATAGCTATTATACAAAAACATGGTATCCATTTTGGATCAATGACTGCTATTTCCTAAACCCCCCTCCCAAGGTATACAAGCATTGGTGGGTAACAAATGGATAGTCTTAAGTGTAGAAATGAATGTTAAATTAATAGAGTAATATCAATAATGTCTGTAATTGAGTAGTCATAGTTCTGTGTTGTCTCAGCAGTTTTTGCTGGAACACTTGCTACTGAGCACACCTTTAACAAAAACGAGTCACATTTAAAAAAAAATAAAATAAAAAAAAAATGTTCAAAGCATTTTGTTTTGCTTTGTTTTTGTTGTTTTGGTAAATGACAGTGGCCAGTCTGGCTAACAGCATAGCGAGTCACAGGCTATGAAGTTGCTGATAGGCTGAGTGTCCGGTAGTCGTTCCGCTCTGCAGAGGCAGTAACAGTAACAGCTGGGACTCAGGGACGGACGGCATGTGGGAGGTCAGGCCCTTATCAGTTCTCAGCTCCGTCATACGGCCCTGTTACAGTTAGCATGCGTGCACCTGCCATTCGCCCTTTGGGCTGGGTAGAGGACAAATCGCTGAGAGCTATGTGCCCTTGGCCATTCTGCCTATCACTTGGGCACGTTCCTCTTTTTGAATTTGTCATTCAACTGTGCATTTTTTTTAACCTGATCAGCCAGATGAGTTTTGTTTGCATCAAATTAGTCAATGTAATTTAGTGTGGATGTCTTGGTTTCTAGGTAAGACATTGGTGTCAGCATTGGTGTTGAGTCATAACATTGTAGTTTCAGGTGGTGTACTCAGTGTACCAGTGTATCATAAAATGGGTACATAGTCTATTTTAGCACCCCACACTATTTGTTGCACACGGCTGAATGGATTCCCGTGGTCACTATTGGCATGTGCTGCTCATGGGTGGTTGATGGAGCACAAGTTGGAAGACTGTCAGCGGTATCTTCTGCCAAGACTTTCACCATTGTGAATCATGTGTATCTCAATATCTGTTTGATTACCTGTTTGGTTTTGTGTGGTGCTGCTTGGGTCAGTAATCGTATGTATTGACCCATATATTTGACATTTTTAAGAGAGCATGACATTACTATTTATATTAAAGTAAACCTAAACACCTGTTACCAAAGTGAATAACAGTTACCAGAGAGGCAACACAATATGTAATAATTGAAGTAGTGTATGTGAAAATATATCAATAACCTGCTTGCACTTGCTTTGTTACTCCACAGTTGTCCATTCTTGATAAAGGCCTTCCAGTGTTTCTGTATCAGTGGTCAGTGAGTGAGCAAATCTGGGTTGGTGGGCAATGAAAGTGAGGGTTGTGAGCACAAGCTCTCAGTGGGGAGGAGGTTGTCCCGTTAGGCAGTGCATCCAGGCACTGTGACCCTAACCCAGGCACTGTGAGGATTAACTGGCACCATGAGGAGCCACCACTCCTATCATCCTATCATGCTAACTTAGCAATGGGTCATATAGTAAACAAGGCTGTCGCAAGGCAATAAAAGCCGAACAGCAAAGCCCCCCCTGTGCCACAGTTCCCTCAGGCTACCCCCACACCTGCTCCCCACAACCCCCACCCCCACACACACACCCCCTCCAGGTGCCTCCTGTCTGACCGGGTCTCTCCCTGTGTGATCCAGCAGGAAAGCTGAGCCCCGATGACCTCAACTCCCTGATCGCCCACGCCCACCGGCGCATCGACCAGCTGAACCGCGAGCTGGCCGAGCAGCGTGTCCGCGAGCAGATCCACATCGATAACGCACTGGAGCAGCAGAAAATGGAGGACAAGAAGGCGCTGGAGGTGGCGGTGATGACGGCGCTCGAGCACAGCCGTGAGGAGATGCGCCTGGAGCAGCAGAGAAAGGTGAGGGAGTGAGAACATGCCTTACACAGGCCCCAGCCTGCCCATATCAGTGCAGAGAGAACCAGATCAAGCAATTTCATTTGTTTCAGTTATAATAGCCATATCATTTCACTCTTTCGCTTCACAATACAGAATGTATTCCCAAGTCCCCAGCTTGTAACATGATGTGGGTAAAGGCTTACAACAAAACAAAAACTGAGATGCGTCTAAAAGCTTCGAGCACCAGACTAAGAAGTTATTCCACCCCCAGTGCCCTTCTGGAGAGGTGTAGAGATTTCCCTGGGTGCACAGTGTTTGGTGTGGAGTTTGTTTTGTAATCCGTGGTCTATCTCTCTCTGCTGTACTGCCTGTCCATATCACTCGCCCAAAAGCCCCAGCCTTGTGTGAGTATGCACTGTGCCTGGCTCTGTCCAATCAGTGTGCAGTGGGTCACATGATCCTGAGCTAGCTGTGGGTGGAGAGATGTCATCTGTGTTTATTTGCCTTGATACCGTATGCGTTTGTGTCTGTCCGTACAAAGGAAGTAGTGTAATGTGTATGTGTGTGTTTGCACAGACAGAGGAGGTGATGTGATGTGTGTGTTTGCGCAGGTGGAGCAGGTGCGGGAGGTGATGGAGGCGGAGATGCGGACTCAGCTGCGCAGACAGGCCGCAGCTCACTCAGACCACTTGAGGGACGTGCTGAAGGTGCAGGAGCAGGAGCTGCGTGCTGAGGCTCAGGAGGTGAGCACCACGCCTCAGACCAGCATAACCTGCACCTACAACCTTTGCTAAACGGGCACAGACCAGTGTGTTGCTAGTCTAGTGTTCCTGATTCCCTTACAGGAAAAAAATAACACAGTGAATCCGACCACATCAAGAAATATAACTGAGTTAACTAACCGTGACATATGACCAAGATGGAGAAGGGCAAGAAACTAGCCTCATATCAAGAGAGATACCCATGAGAATGGGGTCACTGCTGTTGAAAGATATCCGTAGTCCATCATACACTATGGCAACAAGATTCTCCATCTCTGTGGCTAGGCCATAACTGATTATAAGAATGTCTGTAAACGTGAATTTTAACCGAAACTGCCCGTTTAATTCCCTTATGAGTTTTTATAGGTTGATCCACAATATCAAGACCACCAACTACCTTCCTTAGTATTCATGAAGAGCTATAGAGACCTTTCATAGAGACTTAAGCAGACTCATAGGTCTGTAAAGTGGCAGCACGTCTGCAAGATGTTTTCAATTCCTTGCAATGCCTACCTTAAAACTGGCACAGTGAGAACCTCTGTGTGGCTCATACAGTAGAGGCACATGGTGGAGTTTGCCCTGTTTACAAGGTCCGATTGAACTGTTAATGGTATTCCTATTGGGGATGTTTTGTCACAGTTTCTTTGGTTGGTGTCAGTAACCCAAACTGTCCCTCTGCACAGACTCTGACCAGTAAGATGATGGATCAGGAGACCCACTTTAGGCGGCAAGCCCAGGAGCAGCTGGACAACTTCACCCTGGACATGAATGCAGCGTACGCCCGGCTCAAAGGCATGGAGGAAGCCATCGATAGTAAGTGGCCATTTTGCATGACCTATCCATTTGCATTTAGGCATTTAGCAGATGCCAGAGTCACTTTCACAGTCTACATTTCTACACATTGTCCATTGAGACTGCTGGATTTCTTACTCAAGAAATTTTGGTTAAGTACCTTGCTCAAGGGTGCAACAGCAGTGCCCTACCTGGGAATCAAACCCACTATCTCTGACCTTGCAGAGTAGCTCCACCATGATACTACCCTGCTGCATGACTTATGAACACTTCTGTCAGGTATAGTATTGTAGCCTTTACAAGAAGCACTGGAGGCTGGGAATGCAATGTGTTAAAATGAACATCAGCCGGGTTTGTAGTCATAAAGAGTACTGTATTTACCATCAGCCACACATGAAACTGAACTTTTGTTTAGAGTTCTATAAAAACACTTAAAGCAGCACTGGATTGCCATTTCAATCCCACTTTAAGTCCTGTTTTGGGTTGAAATGCACTTATTCTGTCTTTCATATTCAGAAAATTTCTGCTCAGATTAATTCTTGTCATTCAGTTTGCAATTTCCATTTGGATTTTCCCAAAGAATCAACCTAAATGTGTTTTGTGAAATTATGAATATGTAACTTTTAGGGTGAAACCTTTAAGTTGCTGACAGTCTCACTGCATAGTAACCCCAATTAGATTGAACATGAATTACGGTTCTTTTGGCTGGTTTACAAATTTCTCAAAGCAGCAGGCTTCAAGGTAGTATGTGTTATTTACTGAGTTTTAATTTAGTGATTTAGATGACTACTCAAGATGGCTTTTGTAGTGCAATGAGATCTGTGTGTGTGTAGTGTGTAGTGTGTGTGTGTGTGCGTGTTGATGCTGTGAGTGTGTATGTGTGTAGGTCACCCCTCGCTGTTTGTGTTACCCCAGGTCATGTGATTGCGGAGGAGGAGGCCAGGAAGGCGCACCAGCTGTGGCTGTCTGTGGAGGCACTGAACTACACTCTCAGGTCAGCAGGGGCTGAAAGGCCCACCGAGCCACTGGAAGCTGCCGTGAAGGCCGTGCGGGAGAGCTGCTCTGAGAACGAGTTTGCCCAGGCCTTGACCACTGCCCTGCCTGAAGAGTCGCTCCAGCGTGGCGTGTACAGCGAAGCCTCGCTCCGCGCCCGCTTCTACGGGATCCGCCAGCTGGCCCGCCGCGTCGCCATGATCGATGAGACACGCAACAGCCTGTACCAGTACTTCCTGTCATACCTGCAATCCATGCTCCTGTTTGAACCCGAGCAGCTGGCCCCTCCCGCTAAGCTCTCCTCTGAAGACCTCGACACTTTCAAACTGCTCTCTTACGCCACCTACTGCCTGGAGCACGGCGACCTGGAGCTGGCCGCCAAGTTCGTCAATCAGCTGCGAGGGGAATCGAGGCGGGTGGCCCAGGACTGGCTGAAGGAGGCACGGCTCACCTTGGAGACGCGGCAGGCGGTCAGCCTCCTGTCGGCGTATGCAAATGCCGTTGGGCTAGGCACTACCCAGGCCCCATAAAGTGGCATGCGTCCCGCTTACGGAGAGCGAGCTAGCGAGCGAGAGAGAGAGAGAGAGCCCTCATTTTCATAAACAAGCTGATTCAGGTCCTTTTGAGTTTAAATTGTGAGCATGGGGGAAAAACAAAATAGAAACTAATATAAATTGTAATAAGGATGTAATAAGGTGCCAGTAGAGGTGAGTTGATGGAACGTTGTCCCTCAGCCCCACCCACCCCTTCTGAGGGAGCATCTCATGTTTGTACTCTAATGTTCGGATGTACCTCACGTACCCCCTTGCAGTTGCCCCGTTCGGTAAAGTACAGGGGACACATGCCTCCATGCTGCTAGCCAAGCACCCTGCACTGAGTGGAACTGAAGTGTGCGAGTTTAGTGGACATGAGGGCTCCAGGTACCACACACTCACTTCCCTCACTCATAAAACCATCCCCCGCCTCCTGTCCACGCCCCCCTCCCCCAAACCTCAGCGTCTGATGCTCACCGTGTTCATTGTTCTGAAGCAGATTTTTTGAATGCTTTGATTTGGTGGATGTGTCACGTTTTCCTGGTATACTGGCCAGGCTTTGTAAAATGAAGTTAATTGTTCATTTCAACATGATCTTGATCCATTATGTCCCCCATACCCTCCTTTCCCATCATCACTGCTGCATATCAATAAAACATGGAAGATATTAACCCGACTTCGACGCTGTCTGTGGCCTCTTCATTTCCTCTTGTTTTCAGTGGTGCTGGGAATTTACATAGCTTGTGTGGAAACTCAGCAGGCCCAAACCTCTACTGTCCTCCTGCATGGCTAACACCGACCAGGCGATTAGCACGTCTGTGATAAAACCATACTGGAAGCCTGGCACATTGTCGGGAGGAAGTAATCAGCTGATAGCCCAAGGAATGCTGGCAGTCTTGGATTCTGCTATGGATGGTTGCAGGCTGAATTTGTTTGGGGACAGTCTTGAACTTATAGACCTGTTCTCTAATGAATGGGTACAAGCTTACTTCAGTGTTGGAAGTGATTTTGGCCCTTCAAAGAAGTTACACACACAGTTTATGATCCCAAAGGATTTACATTTTCAGCACAATGCAAGACTAAGAACAAAATCTGTGTAAGTAAATACATCCATATGATGTCTCATCTAGTGAGAGCTTCAGTGATGCTTGTTTGTGAGTGAAGTGAAAAAATGCCAAGTATACATGGTAACTGTTTATATTGTACATTTAAATCAACAATGACTTATGACCTCCTCCTGACCCTGTCTCCCCACCCCAACAACAGCCACCACCCAATTTCAGAATGAAGTTCTGGATTGACTGACAATTTTGTAGGTATACTTCATTGAATTGTTGCACCAAACCAAAGAGAAAGTCAGACATGATTTTCTTGTTAGATATTTTTGGACCCAATTCAACAGTTTAGAGAAATATGTTTAAATGCCAATATATGCCTTGGTTACAGATATCTCGGGAAATAATTAGTATTTCAACCTTTCAAAAGATGAGCTTGTGCTCTGAAGCTTTGAGATGTGGTGAGTGAATTCAAGAGAACCTAATTTATCCTATTTAGAATATCAAATTATTGACACAGGTGGCTAGAACTGATACATAGAGGGGAAGATTACTTTGTGCTTGCTAATTTCACTGTTGAGAACATTGCAATTTTTTACCAACATAGTGTCAAGGGCCACACATCTGTTCCTGATGACATAATGGGACATAATCAGAGCACATGTATTTTGACAAACCACCAGGTCCTGCAAGACCTCAATCTTCTGCAGCTATGTTCAAGCATATATAGGTTTGAACCCTGGGCCCGTTAGTCTCCACTTTATACTGTTAGATGCAACATTATTGCTTTTTGCCATATGGTGAAAGCAAATGTGCTCTACTTTTTTGAGCATTGTCTGCTTGCCAGAAATGGGTTGCCCATTCAGCAGCTTTTTTAATGCAGACTGTGAAATAACCACACAAAACGGATGAAATTCAATTTGAAAGCAATGTTTGTTCTTGAATGCATCCAAATATAGAATATATGCAGAAGAAATGTGTCATTAATACTTTTAGTACTGTAGAAATTAATAAGATTGCCCTTCACAGAACAAAGAGATAATCAGACAGACACATTTCATGTGCATTTTATTTGACGGGTTTCAGAAACACATAACTTTGTGAAAATACGTTACACGCCAGACATTATGGCTCTTCACTGTAGTTCACACTGACAGACTGTGATGCCAGTGGCCCTTCATGGTGAGTGCCATCACTTCTTGCTGCTCTCTGTGTCGCTGTCACTATCACTGTCACTGCTCTCGCTGTCGCTGCTCTCGCTGCTTTCACTGGCCTCCAGTGTTGACACCGTTTTCCTGCAGGGAACACAACCACTTTCATACAGGCCCTTGTCCACATCAACATAGGAGAGAGACCCCCTACAGACAAATATGTCTTGCTCTAATGGTTGACACTACTGGGAAGAAGATGGTAAAATGTTGACACCATGTCCTAGCAACATTTAAGGAATTTTGTTGTTGGCTCTGCCTCTGCTTCTCAGTATTTGGGACTGGTCACTGAGCTCACATTCAATAAGCAGGAAACATTTCACAGAAAGCATGATGGGAGGTGTAGTCCAGTACTACATACCCTCTCATCAGCTCCCTAAGAGACATTCCATAATGCTTTGCCAATTTGATGAACCCATGAAGCTATCTGGACAGTTAATCTTTAAATTAGCTGGTAGCTGAGGGACAACATAGAAGTCTAATTCAGAACTACAAGTCCCTGGTTTACTGCTTCAGTCGCTGGAGGTGACATGTGGGACCTTACTTTTGGGCTTCGCTGAGCTGGAACTCCTGCGCCACCCTGTGGGCGAGTCGTGCAGTGACAGGCAGGCTGAAGCTGTGGGATAGCTGCACCAGCTGAACAGCCAGCTGGGGGCTGCTGGTGCTCTGAGCACTGCTCACAAAGTCCTCCAACAGCGCCTCCCTGTGGAGGAAAAGACAAGCTCACCCTGCTGGCCTATAGCTGTGCATTACCGTTATCAAGTGGAGTTAACAATTCTGTGGCATGCACAACACTGTCCAGTAATAGAAACATTAAAATCACATTTCAATATAATATAATCACATATACATACAAATACAAACACACTCTCTCACACACACACGTGTAGACTCAGAGACTTACGCAGGGACTCTGTTGTGCTTCTTGAAGAGCTGCAGCATGGTCCTGTGCGAAATTAGATTGTGTTTAAAGCACGCTAATGAGCTTCATCAACAAATATTCTGGCCTCTGTACAGAACTGGTGCCCCAAATGCACTCCCCACAAACATGTGCATTGACCTGAGAGCAGTGAACCACTGCTACAAATAAACCAACCCATCCCAAAGCTTTGCTTTTCCAGCATCTCCACCCTGTCTCTTCCATTCCATCTCTTCCAGTCTCCACCCCTTAATTCTGCATATGCCCCACCCCTTGTGTTCCAGAGTAGCTTATGCAGTTAATTTATACAGCAGAATATTCAACAAAGCAATGTAGGGGAAGTACCATAACCAATGGCAGTGTTCCCCTACTAGAGAATTGAACCTACAGCCTTTCAGTGTAGTACCCAGTTTGCTAACCATTACACCACACTGGCCCCCCCTACCCATTCTCACCAGGCCTGCTGTGTCCTGTTAGCGGCCAGCAGAATGGAGGTGATGTTTCCCAGAGCGCTGTTCGTCCAGTTCATGACCGTCCTGCCCCCGTCCCCCTGCTCATAAACCTGCTTCACCGCCAGAGCGCAGTCTGCGAAGGACTGCTGAACCTGCGGGCATCAGAGACCAGTCACACACACACATATACACATACACACACACACCACTGGAGACCAGTGTCACAACATGTATACACACATACACACACCACATGGGACCAGTGTCACACACACATATACACACATGCACACACTACCGGAGACCAGTGTCACAACATGTATACACACATAATCACACACTACCGGAGATCAGAGTAACAGCACGTATACACACATGCACACACAGCAGGAGACCAGAGTTACACAGATGTATACACACACAGACACACACACACACACACACACACACAGACAGACAGACAGACCGACAGACCCCTTACCTCTGGGCTGTGTTTGTCTCGGGCCATCAGCGCCAGCACCTCCTCCACAAGGCTCTCCTTATTGGCATGGCCCAGCTGCTTTATATCTGAGACACAGTGCAACATTAGCACCAGTAACAACAGCTACTGCAGTGTGTAATGCAATTCTATTTAATAAAGACTCAATTTCCCATAAGCAAACTAAAAAAAAAGGAAACACTTTTTACTCATGATTCTGCTCAAGCAGCACACCTGGGAATGCAATGCTTTGGACTGATGCAATTAGGTTTGACTGGACTATCAACAGAGAGCTCCAGAAACTGAATTTTCTTCTTCTTGTGTTGGTTGAGCGAATTTTATTATTAATGCAATGACTATCACTTAATTATTTATTTTGTATCTCATTTGTCTTTGGTAAATTTTAATTGATTAATAACAAATAATTCATGAATAATTAACCCAGAGACAAGTTAACGATGACTGACATTGCTGTCAAAACACAGACAAGATGATGGAGAGCTCAAATTCTGGTCACTTACCTTTCCATATCTCTGGAATGAGTTCCAGTCTGTTGTCGGTGTCCAGAGCCTGGAGCAGGTCCCTCAGACCATTTGAATTGGGGAAGTACAACTGCAGACAGTGGACAGTGAAAGGTGGTAAGGCATACTGAGCTAATAAAATGTCCTTCTGATTAGAAATGCTAAACTGTTTGTTTGAATTGGCTGTCAGCTGCTGGTTTTATTCACCCTGTAAAGTACAAACAAACCCCTGCCTCACATGCAGTGCAGCCCAGAAGTATTATGTCACATTTCCATTGGGGGTTCATGTGTGAATGACTTCCATAGGCTATATTACAGAACAATCCAACCCTTCCCAAAAGCTAGTGAAATTCCAGCAAATTGTTCTTTTTGAGAACAGAGCCAAAGCACTCATGAGTCACAGACTGAAAAACATTAGTGGAGTCTTGCATAAGTCCCGCTTGACATTGATGTGAGCGAACCAATCCCTGAATTTACTCCTTTACCATTCAGTCAGTGCTGAAAAGGTTTGATTTTGCCTAGCATTTTCATAACTGTCAGCATGACCGTGCAGGTGACAGCCCTACTGGTAGCATGTTTGTACTCACAGAGGGAATGAGTTCTCTGTACCACTTCAGCACAATGTCAACGTTCTCCATCATGCAGAGCAGGTTGAAGAATCTTCCACTGGCAGGGGGGGGCAGGGCAATGGAGGAGGAGAGAGGGAGGCAGAAAGTGAGAGGGAAGAAGAGACACAAAGAGAGAGAACCTGAATCCTCACAGACGGAAGAGTAACACCTGCTGTTGTGAAAAGGCTAATAACCCATGTCATGCTTTGGCCTGGGGCTCAGACTGTGGCGATTGTATCGCGCGGTGACCCCGGCACGGCCGGCCACACGCCAACCGGGCCGCGTACGGTCACCGACGCTCAGCCCCCATCATCGGCTGAGGTCCGTACCCCTGCGCCATTCATCACTGCCCCCCACCATGCTCCGCCAGGCTGAAAGCCACGCCACTTAACTCTTTTTTCCTTTACTCAACTACCACCAGACTGGCTAATTTTGTCCCATTTTCACAGAGAGAGCAAGGACCACACAAGTAAGAGCTAGCACCAGGCTGGCTTTTTATATCCTGTCTCAGCTGAGAGAAATAGTATAGAGCTAATACCAGCTACCACCAGGCTGGCTCATTATGTCCCTTTTCTACTGAAGTGAGGGAAGGGCAAGGACAGTGCTAGTACCAGCTAGCACCAGGCTAACTCATTATGTGCTGTTTCAACTGAGAGAGACTCTAGGGCAGAAACACTCACTAGTAGATGCTCTTCTGGTAGTGCTCCCCCAGCAGCTGGCAGTTGTCTCCCTCCTCCACACATGCATGGAGCCTGTATCCTAGCTCCATATCTTTAAGGTCCAGACACTGAAGATACAGCACAAGTGAGATGAGTTCCTATATGCAAACTTCTATATAAAGCATTATATCTCAAAAATCAGACCCATAGTGAAGTGTTTGTATCAGACCCACAATGCATTTAATCTAAAAATCAGACCCACGATGCACTGCATCAATAAACCAGATACACAATGCACTGAACTTCAAAATTAAGAGAACTTACGACTCTCATGGCATTGGAGAAGAACAGCACTGCAAAAGATCACGGATAGAAGAAATCAAATTTAGCATCCCAGGCTACAGACGACTACCCTAAAAACATATCATGCAACTCTTTTAGCCCTTTTCTATAATAACAACATGATTTTGGCATATTCATGTACAGATGTTGTACAAATATCTATACACCTATATTGTGGATCTGTATATGACCTGAATAATATAATGAATCTTCTCCTTTCCATGAGTTTTGCAATATTATTAACCACTACTAACTGTACCAATAGTAATAAAAATAATAATAATAATAATAATATGGAAGAATGTGGAATAGAGAAAAGCTGCTTTCATCATGTTTCTCAGGATAATAACAAATACTCAATCAGTGCAAAACATCTGTTTCTCTCTTTGAATTGTTTAACATGTATTGTATAAATACAGACACATACCGTCATCTGGGTCGCAGACGGTAAAGCTCTTGCCCGACAATTCGTCGATCACCTCTGACATGATTTTGTTGGGGTTCCGGTAAGTGGCAGCTGGAACAGCAGAGGTGAGGTATGGGGTTAAAATGGGAGCGGGGTGTAGCGGTTAGAGCATCAGGGTGCTTAAACAGCCGTACGTTTGGGGCACGAAATATTTACCTGCTCTGTAGAAAATACTCAGGATATGATGATAAGTGGCCAAACTGGGCTCTGGAAAAGGGAGAAATAAGAATGAGACAAACCTGACTGCACCAGTGACATAACACACTAGGCCTAGTGTACTGGGACAGATCACCAACACAGGGTACATTATAAACAGTTGACATACGACTGCTGGATGTTGGGAGTACTGACACAGCGGATTTTGCATGGGCCGCAGAATTTAGAAATTTGTGTTTCAACGCCAGATAAATGCTCTCCCAGAAGATAATTATATCAAATAACAAAAATATTTTCTCACAACTTTCTTTAAAATCAGAATTCCATAGAGTCAGACATTATTCAAATTAAGCATATTGGCCAACATTTCATGAGGTTGTGCTGTGTGCTCATTGCTACATTAGCGCTCTGTCTTTAATGATTCTGACTGGCATGCTGACAAGTTGTGAAGCTGGTGGGGTCATAATTCTGACACAATGAAGCTGGTGACGTCATAGTTCTGACACAGTAAAGTTCATGAGGTCATAGCTCTGACACAGTGAAGATGGTGAGGTCATAGCTTTGACACAGTGAAGCGATGATTATAGCTCTTAAATTAGTATAATATGTTTCAGCAAAAGTTTAACCAAATTCTCATTTTATCTAAAGCCTGTATTTTGAATCTATCATGCCAAATCATACCAAATGTGTACATGTAAAAGCGTGTTACATCTGCCAGTCTTAAAATACGTTGTCTCTGTAACAGGAGGCATACTGTGATGAAACATGCAGGCACATGGAGGAGGAGGTACTGACTGATGCCGAGGGCCTTCATCTCGCCCAGCGTGGTCAGGGCCTGCGACTTGCCCAGGCCACCGCAGAGACGCAGGCTCTTCAGCACGGCGTTGAAGGTTAGCAGGTTCGGCCGCACCTTCTGCTGCTCCATGTGTTTCAGGGTCTCCTGTGGGACAGACAGACAGACAGAGAGACAGTGAGAGATAGCTGCGTTTTTTGGTGTCTGTGGCATACAGACAGACAGACAGACAGACAGGGATCACTGTGTCTATCAGTGTCTGTGGAATACAGACAGCAGGGCAGGCATAACTGTATGGTTCAGTGTCTGTGGAGGTACAAACAGACAAACAGACATAGCTATGTGTTTCAGTGTCTCTGGGATACAGACAGACAGACAGACAGAGAGAGCGAGATCACACCTTATGTATGCCTGATTTATAAGCAGTTCTGAGACAGGCCCTTTCAATACTCACCAAGACCAGCTCCCACCTCTCGCTGTACAGCTCCCTGATCTCTGGGGCGGCCCTTATCAGGGCGTTGAAGGTGTGAACGTCAGCTGAGGGAGAAGAGAAAGCCAACAGTCAGCTCTGTGGCAGGTCATAGCCACAGGGAATGGTTACTGTGCCACCAGAGGCTTTCCATTACTCCATTATCTGGCGTTTTATACACCACACGTTTAATTGAGAAAATAATCGGCAGATTAATCAATAATGAAAACAGTTGTTAGTTGCAGCCCTATTTTGCAAGCAAGATTTACAAGGTCTTACATGTTGTGTATTCTGAATCTGCTCAAGCTCCCAGCACTGACACCTACATCATGTGACAACTGGAATTCCCTCATCAAACACGATCATCGTGGAGGCAGCTAACACCGCCCATTGAGCACTTACCAGACAGTCTGTTGTTCAGCATATCCGTGTAAGTCTCGAAGGCCTTTGCGAAAGCTCCGTACTGCAGAATTACAGAAAGCGCTACCGTTATTGGGACGATCCATAAACAAACCTAAGACGAACGGGGCATTTCTAAACAGACACTTCAGTAGCTGACCCCATTACAATTTTCCAATGCTAATAGCAACAAGAGCTCGACACCTCATTAAATGTTAGTTTTTCGAAAACTAAAGGATAGCCAGGTGTTTTGCTGGTCAGACCATAACTTGCAGTACATCTGCTCATATCCATTCCCAGGGCTTCTTTGGGTCAAAGTGGATGAAGCAGTACCTTGACCATGCCACGGATCAAGGCGCAGTAGGCCCTTGAGTTCTTCTCAGGCATCAGCTTAAAGATTCTCTCAGCATTGTTGTTCTGCCTGCAGGAACAGACAGGAAGAATATTACAGTACTTATTTGGCCAACTAAAAACGTGCTTTTCAAAATGATCAAGGAATCAGACTGCAGTGCAGTTGAATGTTAGGGAGCTGGTCTTGTGACTTGCAGGTTCAATTCCCAACCAAGTCACTATAATTGTACACTTACTTTACTGATTAGCTTCAGTAAAATATACAGCTGTATATATGTAGAATCTGCAACATGTAAACTGTAAACGCTCTGGAATAGAGCAAATTTTAAATTCCTTTGTATAAATGTAAATATGAATGCATAGAATGCGATTAAGACCTTCGGCATTAACACCCCTGAACCTTTGTAGGTGGCCGTTCATCACCACAGTGAGTAAGGCCATTGGTTTGACATTTAATCACTGCTGTATTTTTAAATGTTTCATGACGTTTCCCAACTGGAGAACCAGAATCACATCCAGGAACAACCTGGTTCTACTATCATGCCAACACCAAACACAGTATAGGTGCCCCAGTGCAGATTACTGTACGCTGATTTAATTTCAGGGTTTTTAGATTCAATGCCTCTTCTCTTACTACGAAGTCTATAAAAGACTATATCATAGAACTCATTGAAAGTGATTAGTTGGACGCAAGAAATCCAATCCAAATCCTCAAATTGAACTTGTAAATACCATTTTTTGCTGTGTGTTGGGTAGGCTAAACCAAGCTCTTTCCCCATACCCCTTACAAAACAATGCATCTTAGTATTACAAAGTTTGCAGCTGAGAAAAGCAATGTTTACGTGAATCAAATGAAAAGAGGTAAAAAAGAGAGATAAAACAAAACAAAAAAAAAAAAAACTTCTCACCTCCAGACTCTACCAATCAAGTCAGCTGCCTTGCGTGATCCCCTCCCTGGCTTCTTCGGGGTTTCATCCTGTTAAAATGCAGAGCAGATGTTTCGCTAAGAGCCATCACCATGAAACGCCCCCCAATCGTTGCCATGATTTCAGTGTCACTGGTCCCCAAAAAGTGAGCCTAAACACAATGGAGCACTGACCACTTCTTCTGCTTCTTTCTCAGGCTCTTCGCTTTGCTTGGGGTCCGCATCACCATAGAAACAGATCAGATCCAGCAGGTCGTTCGTCACTTCTATGGACACTGCAGTACCTAGGTGAGGAAGATATAGCAACTTTAACATTTATGCTCTCCCAATCATTAACTATCACTTGTTAGACATATAGAATTTGGTTACAAAGTGGATTTCTCATGAGCCCTGTAGCAAACAACCACAACATGAGGTGCAGTGTAGAACCACTGCTCAAGCTGATGGAAACAAGGTATAGCAACTTAAAATTTTTTTTTTTTTTAACGTGGTCTACTTTATTTAAACAGCGCAGAAACTCAGCGGACTTTGGATGGGAGAATCTGGACTGAAATATGGAACCTAAGGGGGATGGGCTGATCCACTCACCGGCCTGCAGCAGCTGGTCGTACAGATCGATGGCTGCGACCACCTTCCTCAGCTGGATCCTCTCCGCCAGGGCGGCCTCGCTCACGTCCTCTATCAGCGGCTCCACAGCCTGTGGCATCAGGCACTGCAGGGGGTTTCAGAGAAGAGTCACACATTATCAGCATTTGAGAGGGGTTGTTATGGGACATAGTTATGGGGTTATACAATGACATGAGCATTTCAGTCTTGAATGGACCATTTCAGTTATTTTGCAAAAATCACAGAGAAAATGTGTGCTCTTTTCAGTTTCATTGTTGTGAAAATGTTTAAAAGGTATTCTCCTAAGTGTGACAGCCACCATGGTAGTGGATTCTGTTTCCATTCTCCATATTTTGCAAAATTAGGTAATCCACTGCATAGCTGTACCAGTATACAATATACATTGTACCTATTAAACATGTGCCATCTAAATATATCTAGCCTGTATTTACAGTTGTACTATATTTAAAATTTCAGCTGTACAGTGGTTAAGAGGCTCTTTATTATTATGAATAATAGATATTCATTAGTATAAATTTGCTCAAGAAAACCCAAGAGAAGAACACTTTCTGCCATACTGGAAGTGCTTCATGTCTACCATGGTATTGTGCAGTGTGTAATATTTATAGTGCTTTATGAACCCATTTTCATAAAGATGTTGGACCTTCTTCCTTGCACAAACTCACAGGAATGTGGGGCTCGGCGTAGTCCTTCTGGAAGTATTTAGGGTAACTGTTGACAATATACTTTGCAGCACTTCTGCCTGACTCAAGGGAAAGGGAGTAGATTTTCTGTAGGGAGAGAAAAATTCATCAATCAAAATCAATCTAAATCAAAAATAACTTCTCATCTGTGTAACTTTTATCAAGGGATACAGGGTGAGTGCTCCTTTGGACTGGGTTTGCAAATACAATTCAGACTGTGACTTTGACATACGCTGTTCTCCCAAGCCTGTATTATGCTCTTCCATTGGATGAAAACAAATGGCAGTGGCAAATTTCTTAAAAGACACCTTGGGTCACTCACTGTAAATGCACAGGTTACACTGAAGTTGCTGAATCAATTATATCAAAGTGACATTGAAGATTACTTGTGTGCCTTTTGACAAAATGCACATAAAATTTTAAAACTGTGTACCCAAAAAATGTTCCTATTTGTTTTATTAAAAGAAAGTCTTAGCTCCTTGCTTAATGTCATTGGTTTGGCCAGTTTCAATGGATGTATACTGTGGGTAAAACAGGGGCAAGGGTCCAACCAAGCAGCCAGAGAGAAATTTCACTCACAAACTCTGTTGATGTCCTTGGGGTGAGATAGGGGTCATCTTGGAACATGTAATGTGCTGCAGTAGGATCCTGAAAAAAAAATGTGCCTTTATATTGAGTGCAAAAAACAACTGTAAAGAACACATCCACAACACAGACCAAGAAAGACAGATAACATACAAACCGTACCCTATTTACAGTGGACGAGAGAGCCTGCAGAACAGCAAGCTTATCCCTGTCAGAAGAGAGACAAAAGAATATGTTATTCATAAAATGGTACTTTGCAGACATGTCTTGAGCAAATCTGCCAGATGTTTTGATCCAAAGGAAAACACCTACCATGTCTTCTTTTTGGGAATGACAATCTCCTCTGCAGACCCTGTGAATAAACAAACAACTCATTCATTTAAATCTTGCAAGGCTTCATTTTATAACAACTGCCACCTACAGTCACCTGATATTATTGGCATCTTTAAGGAAGATGAACAAAAATGGCTGTGCAAATTAACTCAGATAAAACGCCATACCTTATACTTAAACAGATAAGTAAACTTTTCTATCCCAAATGACCAGTCAAAATTACTGGCAACCCTGCGTTTAGTACGTTGTGCAGCGGCCCATACCAAGGTCAGTGGTACTGAGCCTCTTACTGAAATGTTTGGAGGGCACATATGGAGGGGTTTCGGACCATTATGCCATGCAGGAGCTTTCAGGATCCTTGATATCCTTATGTCTGGTTCCACCGGCACATCTTTACTAACCATCGCGTTGACTCGGTTAAATCATTCTGATCTCTTGTCTTCCTACGTTGATTTTTGAACAATGAATGACTTCACGTGAAATATCCTAAACCTAATACCTACCTGGTTTTGAATCTGCAGCGTGTTGACTTAAGGCTGAGCTTACTGCAAAGCTCCTGTAAAACAAAGTGACAACGCTCGTTTAACATCAAGACATAAACAACACTCTTACATGTCAGCTCAATGAAAATTAAGCTTGTAACTAACCTTCTGTCAAATGCCTCTAGGAGGGCTTAACATGATCTCTACATCTCTAGCGAAAAGGCTACTCTCATAACCAACATCCCACCGGGTCAAACGATGTCACCATTAATTGACAACAAAAACACGAAACATGGCACCCATTTTATTAAAAACGAATACTTAATGATGTAAGTTCACCTACCTCTGAAGACATAACTGTTCCAATTTCTTAATAACTAATTTACTATTCCTGTGAACACATAACCCTGCTTGGGCTAAGGGGGCAGCCATTTTCCCACAACATCGAAAAGCATGCTGGGAGGGAAAATACGATTCAACTGTATTTTGTGGGGCGTTGTAGGATTTTTACATAGTACATTAGTTAAATTCAGATGTAGTTTACACTTTTAAGCAAAACTAATATATGAAATTCATGTTTTAATTCATCAAATGAAATAATATTATGAAACTCTGGGATGTTCTTCTTACGAGCATACATACGTTAGTCTGACACCCCTAATAAGACACTGGCTTGTAGTATCATCCTTCTTGGGTACCACGTGTGGTGGAATTGCCGTGTTTCCCATGTGTAAGCCGTGGCGAAGTTGACATTAAGCGAAATATTCATGTTATTCGCCTTATATTTATTTCAAAATGCTCATAGGCAAAGAAACACCATGGAGGCGACTCGAAGGAATGTCGTTTGGCATGTACTCCGCTGACGAAATCAGGTAAATAATGCGAAATTACCATACTTCATGGTAGGTTGGAATGTATCTAGCTAGCAACTTTTTTAGCAACTTGTAGCAAGCTTGAGATAAACAACTCGGCAATCAGACGTTTTTGAATTAGCACATGTTCAGAAATCGCATAAAATTGTTCATTCTCTTGTGTTGTCACTTGAAGAATAACCGAGTCCAGCTGTGTCAGCTAGTGTTTTTTTTTCGCTTGCTCATATTAGATGTGGATACCTAATACTGTAGCCACGTTTAACCTAAGTTACACGTTCATATGTACACCTTTTAGTTCTCTAGATGGCGTGTTTGCTTGTAAGTTAATTAATTTGGGAAGGTATCTTGTTTACCCATTACATACGGACTGAGATGCACACTACATTATTCTGCCTGCTAGAGGGGTACTCCATATTTGACACTTAACTTTACATGGATGGATAGTTATCCTCGGATTTGAATGTGGCACAAAAAGGAGCACCAGAAGCTCAGAATTCTGACGTGTGCTAGGTCTATCTCTGCATAAAATAGCAACAAGTGTTTTTATAAGAAACACGCGCAACATGCTATGTGCTAGTTGGAAACCCCTTTACTACGTTTGGATCAGAGTAGACATTTTTTTGTGAGATGTTACAGCATTCCCTCCGTTTTTTCAGGAAGCTAAGCGTGAAGACAATCACAAATGACAGATTTTTGGACAACGTCGGCAACCCTTCCATCAATGGCCTGTATGACCTGTCACTCGGACCTGCCGACTCCAAAGAAGTGTGTGCAACTTGCATGCAGGATTTCAATAACTGCCCCGGTCACCTGGGGCACATCGAGCTGCCTTTGCCAGTGTACAACCCCCTATTCTTTGACGTAAGTTAACCGCAATGCCTGGTGCTGTTCGTGTCTGCCTGTACGTAGTTTCCGTTCATTACGGTGGCAAGGATTTGATAAGATGAACTTCTTATGCTACCTCCTTGCATTAGAAATATCCTAGCAATGTAGTAGCAATGTAGGTTCCACCAGTGGTGATTTTTATCCCTCCACCCCTGTTCTGTGCTCTTATGTCTCTACCTCAGTTCAAGGTTATACTGATTCAGGGGGCCCCAGTAAGGCAAGGGCCCCAAAAATATCTATGGTAAGCTAGGAGGGCCCAGTTTTGTATGTTTTTGTGCAACACAGGTTTTTGGTCATTACCCCTGATAGTGCAAGAATGTATTTGTCTGCAGTGTGTGGGTTTTAAAAATTAAAAGTAGAATACATCCAAATCTGTCTAAAGGTAGACTGCATCATTCTATCACAATGTCAGGTCAATCATAATTAGACTCAGGGATTTCAGCAGCAGCAGCACAGATCGTGTCAGACTGTCCCATGTGTTTACTCTCACTGTGTAAAAGTGTGTTTTATAGTTCCTCATGTGTGTGTTGTGTGTTTTTTGTCCTGTTCAGAAACTGTACCTGCTGATCCGGGGGTCCTGCCTGAGCTGTCACATGCTGACTTGCCCCAGGGCGGCCCTCCACCTGCTCCTGAACCAGCTCAGAGTGCTGGAGGTGGGGGCCCTGCAGGCCGTGGCTGAGCTGGAGGTCCATCTCAACCAGGTGAGCCAGCGTGCACCGGCCAGGGCTTCTGTAGCCACGCAGAACTTTCCCTGGGGGAAACTTGTACGTGGCGCGTACGATTAAGGCCGTGGTGTAACAGTAGTGCTTGATCACAAGGCTGGTTCTGGCCAGTATGCTGCAGTTCCCCTCATGATATCAAACATAACATTGATATCATTAACGTGAATTCCTTTGGGAATAGAACTTTGATTGGCGTTTTTAAATTTCCTCACCAGGTAATTGTTAACTCATGAGGGTCCTGCCTTTAGTTTGAACTCACGGCCCTCTCGTCTCCTTTACATCAATGAATTACATCAATGTTCTACGTAAATAATGCTAGAGTGGCACTTTGCCATGATGTTCCCCTTTCCAACACAGGATGTGAAGTTGGCTATTTCAATAGTTATCTGGCATGACAAGGAAAGTGAAATGCACTTTTTATTGGAGCAGTCATATTAGTGATTGTATCATACAATTTACACAATTCAACAGACTTTGCTGTTGTAAGTACTGTGTGTGTTTTAATCTCACATCTTGATTTTGTAGACAAAACACATGTGGGGCAATCACTGCCCCTCTGGTGCTGCTTGATTCTGAAGTCCGCTTTGTTTCAGTTTCTGGAGGGCAACCTCAAAGCAAGCGGGACTGAGATCCAAGAGGTGCTGGAGGACTTTGCCGCGGACATCATCAAAGAACACAAAGGGCGGGGCTGCGGTTCACCTGTGAGTGACCCCACCATTGACCGTCACTCCCACCCCATTTCATTTTATGACTCACTAAGCCACGCCTCCACTCTGAGCTAGACTGCTAACTGGAACTGTCTGCCTTGTTCCCAGGTCAAACACATCTGCGAGAAGAAGAGCAGTCTAATAGCAAGCTTTTGGAGGGTACACATGGGCTCTAGAAGATGTCCCATTTGCAAGTGAGTGAGGGAGGGGCGGGGCTTTACACTTGCCAAGTTGGGAGGGGGCGGGCTTCTTAACATTTTGACAAGGTCAGTTAGGCATGTGGTTTAACATTGGCCAAGGTTAATGGGGACAGAGCATTCTGGGCTATCTGCAGAAAAGAATGTGATTGGTCGGCTCCTTCCCTACAGAACTGGTCGCTCACAAGTGCGCAAAGAGCACAACAGCAAGTTGATCGTGATGCTTCCCGCAGCCATGTGCAGAGAGCCCAGGAAAGAAGGAGAGACTGAAGGTAACTCCTACCCCAGGACCCTCTTGGTCAAAACCACACTGCACAGGTCACAGGTCATAGTTCACCAGTCAATATTTAATTTGCTTAACAGTAATATACAGTTTTTGTTCCTTTTGTCCTCCATACCTCAAGACTTTGGTAGAAGAGGTTCTAGTGCTGTCCATGGTGCTGTACATGTTTTATAATTGACAACACTCTTCATGAATATTCATACAGAACTTGCAAATAATTAATTTTCACTTTAATTCAGGCAGAAAATGGCTTTCAAATTTTAAGCAGACTGAGCTGTGTATCTGTCTTGTTAAAGGAATATCTGCAGTCACATTTTTCAACATTTGATACTGCAGCTGAAATTACAAAGGAGGCACTTGCAGAAATACTCCATGATTTTAAGAAAATTCCCATATATTTCACTGAACAAAATCAATGTTTCATGAAAAAAGGATGGGACATATCAAACTTGTCTCAGTAATGGGAAGAGTATGATAAGTCTACCCGATTTTCAGATGTTAAAAAATGCTGTCAGGTTAATTGTTCTAGCTGTAATTAAGCTTGCTCACCACTGTGAATGTGATGACTGTGTTTAACGGTGTTGAAGCATGGTCAGGAAGTGGAGACAGGAATTCCTCGGTCTTATCCTTTTGTCTTCTCTTGCAGTGGTGGAAGATTCACAGCTGGGGAAACGAGGCTACCTGACCCCCAGCATCGCAAAGGAGCACGTGATCAAACTATGGGAGAAGGAAGGTAGGACTGCGGCCAGTCAGAGATATACTGACCAGCCATTCTGTGGAGCAATGATGGCTGTAACGGCCCCGCTGTACATAGGGTGGTACATTGTAAATTGGCTTTGTACAGGAAGCCCAATATAATAACTAATAGCTTTGCCCACTCCTGCTGAGTTAAGACAAAGATATGACTGATCTCTGAGCAGTTTGTTTAAAACATCCCAGTATGATACTCCATTGTACAGCCTGTAAGAGCAATGCTACACCGTGTATGAAGAAATGAAAATTATTAACTCTAACTAATCACTCCAAGTCTGTGTGGCATTTTTTGATTGCTTTTGGACATGCTTGTGTTTTGATCCAGGTTTCTTCCTGAAGTACCTCTTCTCAGGGCTGGAGGCATGCCAGAAGTCTAAGACCGGCTTCAGCCCCGATTTATTCTTTCTAGAACTCCTTGTGGTCCCTCCGTCGAGGTAAGGCGACGCTCAGAGCGGAGCTTCAGCCCTTGCACATGGCTTATCCAGCTTTAAAGTTCTGCTTTCACGGTTAAGTACTAGCAGTGTAATGGTGCACGTTTTCTGACCAAACTGCTCATTATGGGCTGTTTAGCTTGGTCAGCGACGTGAACAAATTATTTTTCATTGGGCAAAAGCTGATCAGAATTGATTTTATATTCATCTTCTATGTAGTAAGAGTTAAGATGAAACTTGGGAGGTCACGTATGGGCAGAGGTTAACTGGATGCTCTGTTAGCCAGCCAATCAAAGGTTCTTCAGAGTTCTGATGTGAGAATTGGAAGCTCTCTGAAGCAAGTTTAATTTTAGCGATTGTCTGACTGGCTGAGAACGAGGACGTGGTGAGCTCCTGACCCCAGTGAGCCCCCATTACGGTCCCCTGCAGGTACCGGCCCATTAACCGCCTCGGGGACCAGATGTTCACCAACGGCCAGACGGTCAACATGCAGGCTGTGATGAAGGACAACGGCATCATCAGGAAGCTGCTCGTTCTCATGGCAGGCGAGAAGGCGCGGTTAGCACTCAGCAATGGTGAGGAGGAGCTAGAAGAGGTAAGAGAAAGACTCAAGACTGTGAAGTTTGTGTACACTTACTTAACATCCTGCTGTCACATTTATAGAGAGCTTTGTGTTTTTGCTGTGTGTAGTCATTAGCAGTTCTGTTGTAATAAGGAAGATCAGCTAGATCAGCTATCAGTGGCCTGTTGTCTGTCCAATACTCCTTTCCCATGATTAACAGGAAGCCGAACACAGCAAAAGCGATCAGGACTTTCTGAGGGACATCCCAGGCCAGACTCTCACAGACAAACTGTACAACATTTGGATTCGGCTGCAGAGCCATGTCAACATCGTGTTCGACAGTGACATGGACAAGTTGATGACCGAGAAGTTCCCTGGGATCCGGCAGGTGAGCGAGCATGTGCTGCCTACAGCTCCCCCTAGTGTTATTCAGTGGTAGTGTAATGGTTAAGGGACTGGTCTTCTAACTTCTAACTAAGGGACTGGTTTGATTGCAAGTTAAAGCACTACTGTTGTACCCTTGAGTACAATACTTAACCTTAATTGTATCAGTGCATCAAAATACCCAGCTGGATAGAAATATAAACTATGTGAGAGTCACTCTGGATAAGAGGACCTGCTGAATGTAATGTAGTGGTAGTGATGATGTAATGTAAATAGGCTAAGGCAGGCATGTAATGCTAGACAGTGTACAATGCAGATTATGACATTTTAACATTCTGTTAAAATTTACAGTATGTGGATCTGTTTTTCTTATGAACTGAAATTTTGAAACTATATTAACTGTTCCAATAAGAAAAAAAAATGTTAACAATCAGAGTTAAGTCAAACCCCACTGGTGTTTTCCAGGTCCTTGAGAAGAAGGACGGACTGTTCCGGAAGCACATGATGGGGAAGCGTGTAGACTACGCCGCTCGGTCAGTCATCTGTCCGGACATGTACATCGGAACCAACGAGATCGGAATACCGATGGTAGGATTCATTGCATATCCTAAAGTTTCATAACACATCGTGCCAGTTTATCATACAATATTTTCTGATATTTCATTAAATGTGGATTAAATAGAATTAATATATATATTGAACTCCTCTTTGAGCCTGCCATTCATTTAAGATGAATCGTTGCAATGCTTGGTAGATAAGATGTCTTTGAGTCTTAGACATGAAAGATTGTGACAGGATCCAGGCTGTGGGGCAAAACAAACACAGGCAAAACAAACGAACATTACTGAATGACCAAGAATGATATATTGTGAATGTGAATAGACAAACAAAAAGAGGTTATCAAAAAATCTGACAGCATTGTTAGTAGTTCTCACAACAGCAGTCAACTAGCTTTATGTTCTACACGTTCTATTTGTTTTGCAAGGAGGAGCTGGTGAAGTAGGACTTGTGCTGGTGTTATTTTGCTGTGTGTCTGCAGGCAGCCGAACAAACAGTCAGTGTAGTAGAGCTCATCTTTATAAGACTGAATGCGTAGGAGGCAAGTTTGAATGATGTCACAGGCTTTTGCGTTCCACAATGCAATGAGGGGTAATAAAGACATATAATAACAATCTCATGGAGTTAATGCCAAAATCATTTAACTTAACATGTCCATGTCCTAGCTGTGAAAAGCAGATTTATAAAGGTGGACCAACATCTAGTGACGTTGACATAACTGCTCTGAAATGGTTTTCATAGTCTATGAATGCAGCTAGCTGAACCCTGTCTGATAAAACTGGCACCTGTACTATGTTAAATGTGATGGGGCACTTGGATGCCGACTCCCTTTCCATCCACAAACGGCCTCCAGCACTTACCTGTTTTTGCAGTGAGGCTTGCATTATTTACCGTTGTATGTGTACGATCAAAGCCCACTGTATTTCATTGTGTGCCTTTCACGCCCTGTACCTCGCCGCAGGTGTTTGCGACGAAGCTGACGTACCCCCAGCCGGTGACGCCGTGGAACGTGAAGGAGCTCCGGCGTGCGGTGATGAACGGGCCCAACGTGCACCCGGGTGCGTCCCTGGTCATCAACGAAGACGGCTCGCGCACCGTGCTGAGCGCCACCAGCCACACCCAGCGGGAGGCCATCGCCAAGCAGCTGCTCACGCCCTCCCAAGGCCCGCAGAAGATGCCCATGAAGATCGTAAGAGTCGTTGCTTTTTCTACCTCAGCTCACGGCTATCCACGAACCTTTTGCTTCCTTCATGCTTTTCTCTTTTTGAAAATTAGTTAGTTAGACTTTACTGTCCCCAAAGGGAAATTCTTTTCCACAGCACTGTACGGCACCAAACGGACTACAGTCTGTACTGTTGCAACTGAGCATGCGCTAAGTAAAAAAAAATCCTCATTGCTTGATGCACGCACACTGATAATCCTCTCTGGCGAAATTATAGTAGGAAACTTTGGGCATTTTATTTTTGGTTGCATAACATATACTATAAATTATTTAAAATATTCTATTTTCTGCACATAGGTGCTGAACATGTAGTCATTCTAAGCGGAGGAGGGTACAAAAAACTCACATTTGAAAAACAGTGATATTTGTTGAATTTTATTCAAGTAATAAAACAGAAACAAAAACACTATGTATGGAAAAAAATGATATATGTGACTGAAATAATGCTGGAACTTCAAACATATTATTCGATGAACATATTTGTTCAATACAATATTGACAGTCATCAGATTTGACCGTCAGCGGGGGAACGACATCTGTTCTTAAACAGGATAGCTGAGCAACTAAGGTGGAAAAGCAGTGGAGAAGAGTCTGAATTAGGTGTTTGTACCTGGCTTAATTCAAACATGTATGGCACATCCGAACTGAGCATGAATGATGTTTCGGTGACCATATGGTACCTAAGGGCAGAAAGGATTAATCTGCTCTCAGGGTAAGTGTTGTCCTTGAGGGCCATAGTAAGTGCAGTCATTTATGGATGATAACTGAGACACAGCCTGAGGAACGGATGACTGACGCATCGGCCTTTGCCTCCCCAGGTGAACCGGCACATTAAGAACGGAGACGTGCTGCTGCTGAATCGGCAGCCCACGCTCCACCGGCCGTCCATCCAGGCACACTGCGCCCGCATCCTGCCCGGCGAGAAGGTGCTCCGCCTCCACTACGCCAACTGCAAGGCCTACAATGCTGACTTCGACGGGGACGAGATGAACGCACACTTCCCCCAGAGCGAGCTGGGCCGCGCCGAGGCCTACACGCTTGTCAGCACCGACCAGCAGTACTTGGTGCCCAAGGTAGGAACTGGAGTTGATTGATTGCTTCTAGAGCACACTCTCTTATCCCTTACCCCACTCACTGTCCTGTGATGTGGCCCCCTAGTGGCCGAGCATTGTCAGTGACACTGATCGCTTTGTCCTGTCCATCCCCAGGATGGGAAGCCCCTGGCTGGGCTGATCCAGGATCACATGGTGTCCGGCACCAGCATGACCCTGAAGGGCTGTTTCTTCACCCGTGACCAGTACATGGAGCTGGTGTACCGCGGGCTCACCGACAAACGGGGCAGGGTGAAGCTCCTCCCACCTGCCCTGCTCAAGCCCCGTGTGCTCTGGACAGGCAAACAGGTAATGACCATATAAGGTGTGGGGCAGGGGGGATGGAGTGTCATTAGGTCATAACTGAAAGGGGTGGAGTCAGGAATCTGCACTCTCTCAACTGTAGTGTGGTTACTGGTTCTTGATTTAACTGCCTGCACCTCTAATGCAGCAAAACACAAATTGATTGTTGGGTTTTTCTGCAATGGACAAATATAATACCTGCACTTACTGCTTCCTTCTTTACCAGTGCTAGTAGATTGCTGCAATATCTCACCCCTGGTTTTGTAGCAGAAGAAATTATTTATGCTACCACAAACAACTATTTTCCCTCCAAAATATAATACTCAGAAAGAGAAAACCCAATTGGAGGTATTGTAGTATTTCCATGTCCACAGCAATTGCATATTATTGCAGTTAAAAATTTGTCTTAACTTTAAATTTACTTTACTTGGGGGAATTGTATGGACGAATTATTTATCCACTATATTACTACTCACTAATGAGACCACTTAAAGGTGGTCAGACGCACAGGAGTTGCGCCCACAATCAGTCAGAGCACAGCACCCAGAGCGAACTTGAGTTGCTTTCAGTAAAAATGCAGTGTTAGTGTTTAGACTTTCCACTGGAAAAGGTTTGGACGTATAGCTACCTCCATTAGCCAGCGAGGCAAATGCTTAGATGCTGCTATCATGGCCTTGCACGTGACTACTGAATAAACACTGATGTGCCATGCTGTGCTTGACGATGCGCAAAGTGGCCGTCCTCTGGTTCAGTGAGATCCATTTTCTGTGCACTGATTACATGCAGGTGTAGTTTATTGCTTTTGATTTTCATGCTAACTGCTTTAATGGACACCGCGGCTGCTTGTTTTTTTCTGCGATGTGCAGGTGGTGTCCACTCTGCTGCTAAACGTGATCCCTGAAAACCACCTCCCCCTAAACCTGACGGGCAAAGCCAAGATCCCCAGCAAGGCGTGGGTGAAAGAGCAGCCCCGTCCGCCCCCGGGATACCACCCTGAGTCCATGTGTGAGTCACAGGTGAGTCCCCAAATCAAACGCACTCAATTTTGAAAAACTTGTTTTAGAAATGGGCAAGATCATGCCAGTACATAACGAGCAATGTCTTGTTTATCACAATAATCTCACCACTATTGGCATCCACGTACTGCTACCGATGTTAATTAAGATGCTAGCCTTCATTGCTCCCCCTTCTTTTTAGTTAATATTTTTTGATTCTTCTCATTTTTCCTTGTAATGAGCACTTAAAAACACATTGAGGAGCTATCAAAACAAACTTAATACTTAACTGTCTGTTAGTGTTCGTATTCTTTTGGGCGAGGTTTATCAAAGCCTTGACCACATGTGAACATTTTTGCACGTGCAGTTTCAATAACATGATTTGTGATTGGAGCAAACAAACTACGTCAACCAGTCACATGCTCTTTAATGGTCTTGCAACGACAGAGCCGTTTTACACAAACTAAATGCTTCAGTAAATCAGTCTCACTGTCTTGTATCCGTTTCCTGACAAAAAAATGTGATCATGTTTGTCCCATTCCCAGGTCATCGTGCGCCAGGGTGAGTTGCTGGTGGGGGTGCTGGATAAGGCCCACTACGGCAGCTCAGCCTACGGCCTGGTGCACTGCTGCTACGAGCTGTACGGTGGCGAAACCAGCGGGAACCTGCTCAGCTGCCTGGCGCGCCTCTTCACCGCCTACCTGCAGCTTTACCGCGGGTTCACCTTGGGTAGGTCCAAGGCACAAACGAAAACCCGCCCATTTAAAACCGCTAAATCATACTTTGTTTCGTATAGAGCCCTACCACAGTGTGTTCGTTCAGTCCTGGTGCTGGCCAGTTCTCAAAGACTTCATTTTAACATTTTGTCTCTTTGCAGGTGTGGAGGATATTTTAGTCAAACCCAAAGCTAATAAGAGGAGGAGCAAGATCATCGAAGAGTCAACCAAGTGTGGGGCGAAGGTACAGGACTCCATCTTTGTCTCTCGGTGACTCATTATCCAATGGCATTTGCATGTGATTAAGAGGGTCAGCTGTCATTCTGATCATGTAAGGCTCATATCTGTGCTGCAGCTGTTCTGTTCTGTAGTTGGGTGTTGAAGGCCAGTCCTCATTATTACACAATATATGAGCTCTGGTGAGGTCAGTAAGGTGTGGCCTCTCCAGACATTTCCTGTAACTGATCTCTACATCCTGTTCTGACCGCACCCACCCACCCACCCCCATAGGCTCTACGGTCAGCCTTCAACCTCCCCGCTACCGCCCCGGAAAGTGAAGCCCGCGACCGGTGGCAGGATGCCCACCTTAACCCCGACCAGCGTGACTTCAACACCGTTGACCTCAAATTTAAGGAGGAGGCCAACCTGGTCAACAATGACATCAACAAGGTCAGCTCATGTGAACTGAGTTATACGCCAAGACTAGTCACTGACTGCTGGAGCTCACAATATTCAGCGTTCAACGAGCATGCTTGAGCATGCAAAATTAATTCAAATATGTGTGGGCAATGTATGTAGCTGATATGACACTGCGCAATTTGTTGCTACATTGAGAGAGAAATCACTCTACAGAGTGTTAGAGGAGGCTGTTGAGAATGACTATATTGTTCGAAAGGTTAAGGGTGTCGAGTTGAGGGTGTTGAGAAGGAGTCTTCACTGTAATAGGAGTGTGTTGAGAATGATGCTGCACATTGTGAGTGGTTAGGAATGTTGAGAATGACTCTGTGCTGTGTGATAGGATGGTGTTGAGAATGATGCTACATTGTGTGAAGGGTGAAGGGTGCTGAGAATGACTATAAGACAATGGGGGGTCTGTTAGACTGTGCCGCACTCTATAAGAGGGGAAGAGTATTGAGAATGACACTACACTGTGTAAGAGGAGAAAGTTGTGAAGAATGATGCTACACTGTGTAAGAGGAGAGAGGTATTGAGAATAATACTCTTCTGTGTAAGAGAAGAAGGGTATTGAGAATGATGTTATGCTGCTGTTTGCCTGCAGGTGTGTATGCCGCTGGGACTGCACCGCCGATTCCCAGAGAACAACCTCCAACTGATGGTACAGTCAGGGGCCAAGGGCTCAACTGTCAACACCATGCAGGTAGGTCCTGCTGGGGGTCCAGCCCGCCTGTGTCTCTGAGCACGCTCTGAAAGACCGGCACAGGCCCGCTGTCAGTGTCACTCACATCACCCATGTTCCCGCAGATCTCCTGCCTCCTGGGACAGATCGAGCTGGAGGGCCGGCGCCCACCCCTGATGCCCTCTGGGAAATCCCTGCCTTGCTTCCAGCCCTATGACATGACACCTCGCTCGGGGGGGTTTGTCTCTGGAAGGTTCCTGACGGGTATCAAGCCTCCAGTGAGTTGCCTGTCATTTCTGTGTTGCTGGACCATTGCAGCCAGCTCTGAGAGCGCCTGTGGAATGTGGTCTTCCAGAAGCTGTAGCAGATGGGTCTGACCAGATTCACATTTTTATCTACAGGAGTTCTTCTTTCACTGCATGGCTGGTCGAGAGGGGCTGGTCGACACTGCTGTGAAAACGAGTCGATCGGGTTACCTGCAGAGGTGAGCTACATGTGATTGGACAATGGGGATGCAGAGATCAGTGTTGTTATATCTGATTGGGCAGTGGGGGCAGGGCTCCAGATGGCACCCAAAATGTGTTCCTGCTCTGTTACACTATAAAGTGCACTACTGGACTGTTCTGCTCTGTCCAAAATGATTGAAGCGTACATGGGTACAGAGAAGATTGACAAGAAAAAAAAATGGGCAAACGAAAAATGTCTGACTTTTCTCACTCCCTGCCTATCCAAACCCTGTGTGTGTGTGTGTGTGTGTGTGTGTGTGTGTGTGTGTGTGTGTGTGTGTGTGTGTGTGTGTGTGTGTGTGTGTGTAAATGCATTGCTGACATTCTGTGGGGTTCTCTGTGTAAGGTGTGTGTGTGTGTGTGTGTGTGTGTGTGTGTGTGTGTGTGTGTGTGTGTGTGTGTGTTGTGTGTGTGTGTGTTGTGTGACATTCTGAGGTGTGTGAGTGTGTGTGTGTAAATGCATTGTGACATTCTGTGGGTGTGTGTGTGTGTGTGTGTGTGTGTGTGTGTGTGTAAAATGCATTGCTGACATTCTGTGGGGTTCTCTGTGTAGGTGTGTGTGTGTGTGTGTGTGTGTGTGTAAATGCATTGCTGACATTCTGTGGGGTTCTCTGTGTAAGGTGTGTGTGTGTGTGTGTGTGTGTGTGTGTGTGTGTGTGTGTGTGTGTGTGTGTGTGTGTGTGTGTGTGTGTGTGTAAAATGCATTGCTGACATTCTGCGGGTCTCTCTGTGTAAGGTGTGTCATTAAGCATCTGGAGGGCTTGGTGGTGCAGTATGACCTGACCGTGCGGGACAGCGATGGCAGTGTGGTGCAGTTCCTATACGGAGAGGACGGCCTGGACATCCCCAAAACCCAGTTCCTGCAGCCCCGCCAGCTCCCCTTCATCCAGGACAACTACGAGGTGAAGAGACGCCCCGTCCCTTTTAGACGGCCAGTAATGAGCTGAGCTTTTGTCTGCCTGTTCATCTAAGTGCATTTGGTTGTTCAAGTGCGAGAACATAATACAAGGCCTCACAGTCTATTCCAGGGAGCGGCCCTCAGGGAAATGTACTGTAATGTGGAACTGTGATGTGCTCTTTGCATCATGCTTTTTCTGCTTTGGGTTCCAGCCCATTATGTAGCCAAATAATTACCAACCATAGGGCACATGTTTGTCTTATAATAAGCGCTTTTGAACCAGAGGAACTTTTTCATAGTTCTAAGAACTCTTAGAGGAACTACCCCCTTTTTATTCTGTCTGTGCTTCAGGAACTGGGAACAATCGTAGTTCTTAGAACGCCATTTTGAGGGCCTTTTTTTTTTAGCTCCTACCTCAGGGTTAGTACTCTTCCCAGCACAAGAGGAACTTTGAGTGACGTAAGCGTACAGTGATTGGTCCAGACGTAAGTGTACGTTGATTGGTCGAACACATGAGTCACCGCAACACTGGCAACCGCAACTTTTAAAAGCTAACAGCACAGAAATGACGTTGGTATACTAACTGCCAGCTTAAGTCACTTCAGTGTTCCTAGCGGTGCAAATGCAAACAGAAAAAAACTCTTAAACCTTCTCAGTGGGTGGTTCCTCTCAAAGTTCCCAGAAGTGTTTGGTCCGATGCACCTGATATAATTTAAATGTATTTTGGGTAGGGCTGTGTGGCACAGGTGGTCGGGCAGCTTAGTCTGAGCTCACACTTATTGAATCCCTGGTTGATGTCCCACCACTGAAGTTCCCCGTTAGCTTTCCTATTCTTTCTTAAGAAGAAAAAATAGAAGGTTGGGCTGCCCACTAAATAAATTATGATGTTTTTTTTTTTTTTTTTTTACTGGAATGTGTTTAAGCAAAGACAAGTTCAAGCAAAAAGAGTAATGAGGCTAACTGTGCAAACAAGAACAATATTTTTGAAGTGTTTTATGGGGTTATGAGTTCAGTGCTAAACACACCCACCATGATTGATAGTGTTTAATCTGTAAGGTTCAACCCCCTCCCCCATCCCCTGGGTCTGCAGGTTATAGGGAAGTCCAGAGGTCTGGAGGAGGTGCTGGGGAGGATGGATTCGGAGGCTGCGGCCCGACATTTTAGAGCCGTGAGGAAGTGGAAGGCCAGGCGGGAGTCGGGCTCTGCCCGGGTGGGGCCCTTCCTGCTGTTCTCACAGAAGAAGCTAGCCAAGCTGAAGAGCCACTGCGAACCAGGGGAGCTCATCAATGGGATGGCCTCCTGGACCATCACACTGTTCCACGGCATGCATATGTTGTTCTGTCATTGGTATACCTTATCAGTTGTGACATAAATGGCCATGGCCTTTCCTCCAAACAGTCATAAAAACTGCACATAAATGCATATTCTGTTCAAGTTATCTGTTAAAACTGGTCAGATCTGGGTGTTTTGGTGGCTCAAAGAGTAAAAGCTGTTTTTCCCTTAAATGGGTATTCCAAGTTCCAGTAGTGCGATGACCTGCGAAGTCTTGAGGTCAATGTTTCCAATATAACAATTGGCTAAGCCAATAGTAGTAGGGAGTAAGCCTTTTAAATCATCAGGCTCATTGCTCTCTAGCGCCCACTCCTGGCCAGGCTGAGTGTCTGCAGGCTTATGAAGAAAGCATGTATTGACTCCTTGTTCATGCAGTGCTGTAGTCAACATGTGACTGGCATTTGATAATGTTGGCATGTGATTTGGTGGAACCGGCTTCTTCATGAGTCAGTTGGAAGAGGGGAAGATGACTGGAGTGCACCTGAGAGCAGAGTAGGGAAGAATGGAGGCTGTCCAGCTGACTTCATCTTCTTCTTGCTGTCCTGCACACAGCTGGTGGAGCGCTGGCGTTCCCTGGAAGATTCAGACCGCAGTAAATATACAAAGAAGACCTCGCCATGCCCCGAGCCCTGTCTGGCCATGTTTCGCCCTGACATCTCCTTTGGGTCGGTGTCCGAGACGTTCGATGCCATACTGGAGTCCTACCTCTCCAAGGTGGAAGATGAGGAGAACAGCAGAGACCTGGACATCACCAGGTGAGATCCTGTGACCAAACCTCCACACCCACAAAACAGGCTACGCACATCAACCAGGATGGCAAAAGTGTCCACAGGATAAACCGACACTGTCTGAAGTTAAAAGCCGTGGACTAACAGCAACACAGAGAGACAATTAAAATGCTTTCTTTGTTGAATGATCTCCCAAGCTGTGTAGTATTTTCCTAATGTAGTGTTACCCTATTATGCTTTTTCTCATTTTGGTGTTTTTCTCAGAGTAGTATTTTTTTCCCTAGGGATGTATTATCCCAGTGCAGTATTTTCCCAGTGTAGTTTTATTTTCCACTGCAGTATCTTTCCCCAGTGTAGTATCTTTCCCAGGTGCAGTATTTTTCCAGTGTGGTTTTTTTCCCCAATGCAGTATTTTCCTTGTGTAGTATTTTCCCAGTGCAGTATTCTTCCCCCATGTAGTATTGTTCCCTGCTGCAGTATTTTTCTCAATATAGTGTGTCCACTATACTGAGAATCCATATATACTATATCCAGGTTGAGGCAGCTGCTGCAGCTGAAATGGCAGCGGGCGCTGTGCGACCCGGGCGAGGCGGTGGGGCTGCTGGCGCTCAGAGCATCGGGGAGCCCTCCACCCAGATGACCCTCAACACCTTCCACTTCGCTGGCAGGGGAGAAATGAACGTCACTCTGGGAATCCCCAGGTATGACCTTGCATATATATATACCTGTATACCTATGCATCTGTATACATATGTCACCATGTAATTTACTATGTTATATGATTAGCTATTTATGCAATAATCTGCAGAATTCGGGGACTGTGTGCGTGTGTGTGCGTGCGTGCGTGTGAGCTCTGTTTATGTGTTCAGTGGGAACTCCAGCTGTGTGTGCAGTGGGAGATCTGTATTTGTGTGTGATAGTGATGGGAGAGCTGCAGGTATGCGTGTGTGTGCGCATGTGTGTGTGAGATTGGTGCACGGTGTTTGTGATGTGCTGCCCCATGACCACACTCTGTTAACAGGCTGAGGGAGATCCTGATGATTGCCAGCGCAAACATAAAGACGCCAATGATGCGCGTTCCTGTGCTGAACTCTAAAAGAGCGCTGAAGAAGGTCCAGAACCTCCGCAAAAGGCTGACCCGTGTGTGTCTGGCACAGGTGGGTATGTCTGTGTGGCAGAGATAGGTGTGTCTGTGTAGCACAGGTGAGTAAAAACACAGTAAAGGGGTGCCATAGTTTAAAAAAAAGTTTGAGAACCAGTCCTCTATGGCGGCATAATTAGCAGGACAGAGATGTTCAATTGATGGGGCAATCCCCACTCTTAATGGATAGTGAGGTTGGTGATGTTAGCACTGGGGCTATGTGCTCTCTATGGAGAGATACCTACTCTTAATGGATAGTGAGTGCGGTGATGTTAGCACTGGGGCTATGTGCTCTATGGAGAGATACCTACTCTTAATGGATAGTGAGTGCGGTGATGTGATGTTACCACAATGGATAGTGAGTGCTGTGATTTCACTCTCTTTTCTTGTTATCATGATGTTAGCAACTGCATTCCTACTCTTAATGGATAGTGAGTGTGGTGATGTTAGCACTGGGGCTATGTGCTCTACAGAGAGATCCTTACTCTTAATGGATAGTGAGTGTGGTGATGTTAGCACTGGGGCTATGTGCTCTATGGAGAGATCCCTACTCTTAATAGATAACCACAATGTGCTCATTTCTCTCTTTTCTTGTTATCATATGAGCAACTGCATTCTGACCAACTTGCACTTCCTTTAATGATCCATATATCAATTTTGCTGCTCCCTTAATGATAGGATGTGTCTGGTTTTAGCAGTATTCCATGAGTGAAAGAAGGCCCTTCAGGTAATCCTTTTCAAATGGGTATCAAACGTCAGTGATCAGAGTTAGTGATAATACCAAAGTCTTTCACAGTCATATTTGCCGTGACCAAGCAAAACATCAGTATTTAAACTATGGTTAGATGGGTGTGTTGTGCTCAGGGTTGTGTGGCAAAGGTGACTGTGACAGCGGTGATTGTGTCTTGCAAAAGGGGGTTTTCTTGAGTGTATCTACAGAATTTGGTGTGTCTGGCTGGTTTGGCTGGCCCACATTTGTGTAGGTGTTGTCATTGTTTCTCACAGCTGTGTGTATAGCTTTGTTAGCCTTGAACAGCTTCCAGTTTCCTGCGCTCTATGAAATAAGCTTTGCTCTGCTCTGTGAGCAGGTGCTGCAGAAGTTGGAGGTGGAAGAGACCCTGCGGGTGGAAGGGAAGCAGCAGAAGAGCCGCGTCTTCAAGCTCAACTTCCACTTCCTGCCTCGTGAGCGCTACCAAGACGACACCCTGCTGTCCCCCAGCAGATTATGCGCTACATGGAGACCAGGTGACCCCCTTCTCCAGCACACAGCCAATCACAGCAGGACAGGGAGTGTCCAAAGTACACAGCCAATCACAGGTGGCAGAACTAGGATAATATAAAGTGCATGGCCATTTCCCATTCTCCATCAATCACAGAAGAGAAAAGACTGATGATGATGCAGTTTAAATAAAAAGTTAACACTACCACTGATTTAAAAAAGAATGTTTCATATTAGAGTTTAATATAACAATTTCTTGAAAAAATTATCCAAACTTTAACAAATTCAAATTCTCAGTGTTAATACGAATGGAGAAAAGGGAAGCCCATAGTTTGCCAGTTGGCCTTTGAACATGTGAGTTTCTGAAGGAGCATGACTGATATAGCACATTTTGAAAGAGGGCGGATATCATGGTGCCTGAATTGCAGACATGTGAGTCACAGAATCGGCAAAGTTATTTATAATTTAAAACTATTGAAAATCATATCAGTCTGAACATGATTTGTGCCCCTCGGCTTGAAGATGAAAACCAGATATGAGGCTAAACTGCTTCCTGTGCTGGAGTTTGAGCTGATGTCTGGATCTTTCTCCAGATTTTTCCGCATCCTGCTTGAGGCCGTGAAGAAGCGGAGCGCCAAGCTGGCGTCCATTAACGCGGTGGACACGCGGAAGGCCACTCGGAAGGACAACGACCGGGACATGGGCAACAGCCAGGGCAGTATGGTAAGCAGAGTGGACAGGATAATGTACTGCACCATACAATATGCATCAGATCCTCTATACCACCATGCTTAATACCCTGCAAAAATATCAGCAATACGGGAACATTAGAACCTCATTTCTGAGTTCAAATAAACAGGAAGTGAAAAAAATCACAACATCATAAAGGGTTAGTGAACCTAAAATCTGTATTTCATATTTTGTTAAACGTCCCATATGGGTGTCAAACAGTCACCAGATGCACCACAGATCTTCTCTAGATATCCTGTTATTGAGTTGCTATTTAGAAGAAGAAACAAACATTTCCAGCTGTAAAAAGAGGACATGGGCTTGGTTAGCACTGTAATGGAAGACCTCCTGGAAATTTGCTGCTGGAAGAGGTGTTCTTAGGCCTGTAGGGGGCACTCTTCCTGAGTCACAATGGTCAGTAAAGATCCCGTGGCACTTTTAACCACAAATAGGGATATTAACCCCAGTATACTGGTCAAATATCCATTATAATAGGCTGTCTATATCTTGCCACCTAAAACAGCCCCTATAAATGATTTGCTATATAACCCCTTGCAATTCCCGCCCACATTGATTCCCCAGGTCTTAACTATAAAAGAAAATTAAATTCTCTGTTCTCCTAACCTGGCAAACGAAAGGCTAAATAAAAAAGTTGGATTTGAATGGTTGTTTAAGTTTTACCTGCCCTGCTACAAATTTAGTGAGTACAATAGCTTCTAGAGCTGATTGAGTGCAACTGCATTAACTTTCCCCTTCTGTCCCAATGGCCAAGACTTCAGTTCCTCCACCAGAGCCTAAGCAATTCAAATGATTTGGAGTGAATGGCACTCAGGAATTTGCATTGCCACTCACTTTAGTTTTATTTTGTTCAGGTTGTTACCGTGTTTTTTTCCCCCAAGTGTGCCATTGGTTGTGTCAGGTTTAACATGTACTATTGCATTTGTAGTACAATCACAGTGAATGGGAACATAATTAAATATACATTAAAAGGGGTTCACTTCCTACTCAAAACTCCTGTATGGACAAAGCATGGACCTAAGATATTTACACATATGCTCATTTTAACGCTATCTCTCACCTTCAGTCTGATTCAAACAGAGTATCACAACAAAAATTGAACAATACAAAACATGCACTGTATGTCTTGGCTCATAATCTGTGTGATGGTGTTAGTGAATGCATCTACTTATTCTTTGTTCTTTACTACAGTGACCAATAAATGGAGCGCGGTACTTTGGGTGTCATCAGGCTCCATGTTAAATTTAAAGAGTTTTTAAAAACAAAAGGTTTACCTGTTTCCTGGATAATGATGTCGTTAACCCATTTACAGGTCTTGGTGTGGTTTACCATTTTGCAGGGTAACTTTAAGGTGTAGCTATTTATAACAGGGTCGCTCCACTATTTTCAGGATAATGCATTGGTTGACCTGTTTTCAGTTTAATGCCATGGTTCATTTGTTTGCAGGATAACGATGAGGGTGAAGGCGGTGAGGAGGAGGGTCAGATAGTGGATGGCGAAGCGGACGAGGGGGATGCGGACGCCACTGACGCCAAGCGCAGAGAAAAGCAGGAAGAGGAGGTACAAAAGCACACAGCCCGCAGCACATGTGTCGAGCTCCAGCTTCTCGTCAAATGCAAAAATACTCACTAAAAATAAAAAAATAATGGCTCTTGGATGTATGTAAAAAATACATACAAATATAGCTGCAAGCAGCGATCAACGGGGACCAAGCAGTTCAGTAGGTTAGGGTCACCATGGCAACTTCATCTGATCATTTTAAAAGTGTGGCTGTAACCACTGATTGGAAGTTTATGTCATAAGAATGACATTCATTAGGCGCACCCCAAACATTTCAAGACTTAAAGGCAAAAGCATGTTTTGGTTTGCTACAGCACCACCATCTAGCCAATCAGAAATTTTCATGTAGATTGCTCTTTGACACATCCTTAATAATCCTATAAAGTTTCATGGTGATAGGTGATAGCTACATGAGTATAATGGCTGCTGAACTGTGATTGGTTGATGTCATCCATTCTGTTTGACCAATCACAACTTACAGATATCCATGGAAGCCTTGACCAACATGCAGAATGCAACATTTCATGTTGATCGGACAGTTGGTTTAGGAGTTATGACCATTTGCTATAGCGCCACCTATGGATGGAGTTTACACCAAATTCAGTCTGCTTGACTGTAATGGCCTGTAGGTGAGGGATCTGAAGTTTGGTGATGATTGAACCTTGCATTCAGGAGATATCACCTCACTTCCTGTTTGGTGGCTTTGCCTCCAATATCAATTGGCTGTAACAGACAAACGGTTTGGAAAATCAAAGATAATCTGTACAAATTTTGGGGTAGATTGGACAAAATTTGTGGCCTGTGAAAAATTTTTAAACTTTTTCATAAAATTCAAAATGGTGGAACATCTATTAGGACAACAGTTTGGTCCAAGAGGCTTTTTGTTCAACTAGAGCCTGGGAATCAGAGGAAAAAATTATTTTGATTCTATCCCAAACAGTTCAAGAGTTATAGCCAAAATACGCTGTGGCTCTCTATAGAGCTGCCATGTCACCAATCGGGGCAATTTTCATAACCTGAGTAGTGGGTGAATGTATAAACCTATTAACTAAGTTTGGTAGCTCTAGCTTCTATAGTTTTTGCTGTGCAAACACTTTAAAAATAATAATCATAAAAATCTTGACAAAAACAGTAGGGTTCCAGCAGCTTCAGTGCTTGCACCCCTAATAATAAAACATTTATTATTTCTGCAGTCAAAGAGATGCCTTTGTCAAGACAGTCACAGAGCTTTTGCAGACTGGCACACATTGAAGGATAATAGATAACCAGGCATAACTGGTTATCTAACTGAGAGAGGAGAGGCACCAGGAGGGAGGGGCTTCTTAGAACACTAGCCAATCAGACAGAAATCTGGCCACTCCCGACTTTTTACGGGGAAAGAATTACAATTTTGAAATCAACAGGCAGTTTTACATAGCTATATTTGTTTGAGATGTGTACCCATGATATTTACATATTTAAATGTTTTTCAAGGAGTGGCAGTGTCTCCTGTTTTAATATGCAGATTCATATAACTGGCTGAATTGATTGGTCTGAATTTCAGGCTACATTGTCTGAGGCTTTTTGAATTTCCTCTCTCATGAATATTCAAATTTGAAACTGACACCCTTACCAGTGTGACTCATCAGGAATGTGTATTAAAGCAGCTAGCCACTGCCGCTCTTGTGACCGAGTGCTCTCTGGTGATTGTGTGAGATAATATGCACATCAAGAGAGGGTGTTCAGGGTTAACAGAATTGTTATGACAGTAGTCGTTTGTTGGCATGCGAGCAGGTTTGGTCTTATCGTCTGTTTTGGAAAAACCTGTCTCGACAGCCCTCTTCTCATAAAAGTTAGACACACACATAAAGGAGCTGATAAATAAAAACAGACATGCACAGGCATACATACCTGTGTGGCCATATGAAGAGCTACTGTGTTTCATGGCGCAGGTGGATTATGAAAGCGAAGAGGACGAGGATGAGGATGGGGGAGAGGAGCCCACGGAGGACACACCCCCCGAGGACACGGGAGAAAACGGGGACAACGAGGAGGAGGAGGATGCCTCACCACATCATGTGACCACCAGCCAATCAGCTGGCTGCTCTGGGCCAGATGACACAGAGTCCCAGGACATGATGAGGGTCAATGCTGTACTGGACATCAGCCCAGCCATCGAGGCTTACAGATACGACAGCAAGGACTGGCTGTGGTGTGAGGTGTGTTTGTGTGTGCGCGAGCGCACAATTCATCCATGTTCACATTCAACTTTACAACTAATATTTAGCATTTCTTTATTTAAAGTGTTATCTGTTGCTCCTTGTGTTTGAAGCTTGGTGTGTTTCAAAATACAAAATTTATGAGTTTAACTTGGGATTGTTTTTACACTACTAAGCTGTAGATATTCCTGTTATGCAGAAAAACTTGAATTCTTCCATGCTCTGTAAACGTTAAGCTGAACCTAACCAAACCAAACCAAGAAAGTACTTGTGGAAACATGTAGATTCTATCCTTCAATTAGGAGGGTAATCCCCTGATATCGTTATTCTGAAGTTTGACTCATTCATCGTTGGAGGGACATAATGGGGTTTGTGTCCCTGTTTGTTTAGGTGCAGCTGATGGGAGCAGTGCTGTTTTTGGGGCACACACACACACACACACAGGTTGTCATTACTTGGTAACATCCCCCTGGCCCTGTCCTCTTTCCTCAGGTAACGCTGGTTCTGCCGGTCAGCAAGGTGCACTTTGACCTGACGTCTCTGGTGGCGGTGCAGGCGCAGGGTGCGGTCGTGCACGAGACCAAGGGCATCACCCGCTGCCTGCTGAGCGAGGTCACCACGCCCCAGGGCACCAAGGAATGGGTGCTCAACACGGAGGGCATCAACCTGCAGGAGCTCTTCAAGTACAGCGAGGTGAGTTTCTAGCCTCATCTGCTACAGTCCTGCCCCCATCGCCATTACATTTTTACATTACATTACCTTCATTTAGCTGACGCTTTCATCCAAAGCAACTTACAGTTGATTAGACTAACCAAGGGCCAATCCCCACTGGGTTGCTCAGGGGCCCAACAGCAATGGTGTTCTTGCTGTGGCTGGACTGGGACTTGAACCGCCAACCGCAGGGGTCCCAGTCATTTACCTTAGCCACTAAGCTATAGGCTGCCCACCCTGCCCCACCGCTGCCTCGGCCCATCCCCCATCCCCATGACCCCATCTACACCCCAACCCCGCCCCCATAAGTATGACTCAACCCCAGCCCACGCCACGCCACTTCTACCTTATCCCCCTCCCTTATTCCCATGGCCATGCCCCTCACCCTCCCCATCTCTGCCTCAGCCCCTTATCATGACCACGCCCACCTGCAACCCAGCCTTGCCCCCATACGTATGACTCTGCCCCAGCCTGCGCCAGGCCAGGCCATCCCACTTCTGCCTCATCCCCATGGCCATGCCCTCACACTGTCCATGCCCACAGATCCTGGACCTGAACCGGGTGTACTCCAACGAGGTCCATGCCATGGCCCACACATACGGCATCGAGGTGGCGCTGAGGGTCATCGAGAAGGAGATCAAAGACGTCTTTGCTGTCTATGGTGAAAATACCTCTTCTCCTATCTATTATAAGTGATTAATGATTTGAACCAGTCAGAGTGTTTTGTTATGAAGGGTGCAGTTTTTTTTCCCCATTTGTTTATCCAGTCACATGACAGCACATGATGGTGTCACTCATTGTGTTCTTGCAGCTTCGCTCTGCCATCACTGTTGTTGTGGATTTCATATATAAGAAAAATCATTCATGATTGTATAATGATTTTAAAAATTTGATTAATTGTTTTAACTTGCTTGACAAATATACATTTTATTGTTCAGCCAATACAGTATACTGTATGAGAACTTTATGGAGAATTTTCAACCCCACACTGTGAAGCCTTGGTTATAAACCAGGCTGTCATTACCATTGTAAGGCTTTATGCAGCTCTATGTTTGTACATCATAAGCCATTGGAACTTTTCTTGTCATGCCGTTTAAATTCTCTACTGTTCTTTGAAAACGTATTTTTATTTTGTTTTTTTTTTTTTTTTTTGCTTACTGACCTTTGACTATGAACATTATATATCTTCAATGAAAACATTGGAAGTAGGTAAAAGGACACTAGTCTAAATCATTGTGTTTTACAGAATGTAGTACTTTTTGTCCAAAGTAGTGGGTGTGTCTTATACAGTGATGTATCTCCTGGTGGCTCATACAAAAACCCAGCCACACCATTACCGGCAATGGCCAGGAGTCCTCATTGATGAGGCAACGATTGATCCTCAAAGTCTCACTGGGGAAAGATAGGGATTAAGCTGGTTAAGTTCATTGGTCTCATTGCTCCAAGTGGCCACTCTTGGCCAGTTGGATGCTTGCGGATACACAAACTGAGTATATGCTGTCTTCCTCATCCTCTAATGATTTAAACTGTATGTAACTGGGAGTGCTTCAGCAGTGTTGTGTGAAGTGATGAGTCATAGTGATAAGTTGCCTCCTCCTGAGGTCAGAAGGATTGTGAGAGATCAACTGATTCGGCTGAGTTTGGATGGAGAAAAAAAAAAGTGAAAAAGACTGGTGTATTTTAACCATGTGTGTGAATAACCCAAAATGTGTGGTCTTGCTTCACCCCTTGTTACCCACAGGTATCGAGGTGGACCCAAGGCACCTTTCTCTGGTGGCTGACTACATGTGCTTCGAAGGCATGTACAAGCCCCTCAACCGCTTCGCCATCCAGTCCAACTCCTCCCCCCTGCAGCAGATGACGTTCGAGACCAGCTATAAGTTCCTGAAGCAGGCCACCATGCTCGGTGAGTGCTTGCTCGCTTCACTTCCTGTTCTCTGCCATCCTTCCATGGCGGTTCCTTTCTGCAGATTTAGCACTCGTGTCATGTTCACTTTTTTGAACTTTTCTGGAACAACGAATCTGTCATTTATTTTGCTTTGATAAAACAGTGATAATGGGTTCTTCTGCAGTCTCTTTACTGGAAATAAGCCAAAGCCATGGAGGTCCAGATCAAAAACACAACCCAACAACATGGATCCTTTTGTAACTTTCAGTATGATGTACTGAATTCCCCAGAATAGTTTGCAGCCACTTGGTTCCGCCTGAACACGTTGGTTAGAAATCACCAGGAGCTAATTTGGGTATATTGTTTCAAGCATGCCTCTACAGCATCCGGTGAATTCTGTGTTCATGTTGACCACAAATATGTTAATTTAGTTTCCGCTACTTTTTACTTGTCAATGTGTTCTTTCACCACCACAACTTTTGGTCTTTTTTGGTTACTTGTTGTGTGTGGAGTTTTTAAGTATTTTTTTTATATTTGTGTTTGCAAACAGTTATTTACTGTTGAGTAAAATAAAATGTAGACATCAGCTAAGGATGCCTATTAAAAGGCAGTAATACTCTAAGCTTGCTAGCTTGGTGGCTATTAAAAACAGTAGTTTCACATTAACATTGTCAGCTCCAGCAGGTCTGTACAAGCAAAGATGGCTTCAAGAAAGTATCCTGTTTTTTCCCTTTTTGCTTCAGCGCCTGCTGATCTTATAATTTTCTTAAATTTGGGGGTGGAGGAAGTGGGAGTTAAGAGTTCTGGTAAAGCTGCTACAAACTCTGAGCAGTTCATTGTATTAAACAGGAACAAAAATATACTTCTATTCATTGTGGCTGAACTGTCTCTTTAAGTGAAGGGTCTTCTGTTCAACTCATGGATGGCTGTGATGTATGCAGGCGTTTCCTGTCAATCATTACCTAATTCTGACTGTGGAGGCGAGGTGTGTGGACGGTTTAACAAACCAACACCGTAGATTAATCACTAACATGCCGAAACACAGCAAACACCAGGCGACACTGTGGCCCTCCAGGACTGGAGTCCGGTACCCAGTTTTTAAATGGACATTCTGTTTTTTTAGACTTGTTGTGACCCCAAATCTTTTTTGCTAATGGCTCACATACACATCGCTGAACTTCACAAAGTCAAAGTGCTGCATCGATTTTTTAAAGAAATGCTCTTACAGTTCCTCAATTTTTATTTATCTTAATTGACATTGCTGTTGTAACATACTCTTTTTTTTATGTAGTGGAAAATTGTTAATGGATTTTACATCCACTATTTTTGTATGCATTCTGCAGTTAGTGCTGTATACATACTAACATACTTACTGGAAGCAGTGAGATTGTCACATGACCCAAAGTGATCATATCGCTTCCTATGGTTGAGTACTATAGCTAGGACCTTCGTCAGTTTGCGGTCTGGACAGATTAGGAGTTAGAACCACAGTGCATAGGTAGTTTCCTGTGGTTGCTTGAACAGATCCGTCTGCCGTCAGGCAGTTGAACTCTTTGTACGAAAGCATCATGGATGAGGATGTTTGCCAAAATAAATACCATATACATGCAACTGGTCATTATAATCATCAATCATAGCCATAATGTCATAAAATATTAACATTGTGAACATTTCCCGTTGCCATTCCTGAAATCCCCACTCTTGACACAACGTTGTTCTTGTTGAGCACAGCTCAAATGTCAAGGGCTTCCTGTTTGCTGTTGTCATTTGCCATTTCTGAACGTGTCCCCAAAATACACTTTTTTTTTTTTTTTTTTTTTTCTTCTCCGGTCGTCACAGGTTCCCATGACAGCCTGTTATCTCCCTCCGCCCGCCTGGTGGTTGGGAAAGTGGTGAAGGGGGGAACGGGCCTTTTCGACTTGAAGCAGCCGCTCCAGTAGTATCAGTGTTGGACACCCGTTCGAAAAAGAGGCGGCAATGTTTGGAATGGATCAGCCCTCAGGAGCCAGACAGGAAACAGCTCTGCCATCAGGCCGGCCCTTGTTTGCTTGCCACCCAAAGGAAATGTGAAGATAAACAAGCCTTTTAGACTACAGTTCTGTTTCATGGACATTCTTGGGGGGGGAAATCATATTTGATTGTATTTTTGCATATCTGTACGCTTGTCTGTTATAGCATTCTTACAGCAACGTGGACAGGGTGCATGTATTTGTATGCATCAGTGCCTAAATAAGGGTATTATTTAGGCAAATAAAAATGTATGTTTATAAATTAGTGCATGTTCATAAGTGTGTATGCTTTTGCATATATTTTGTGACTGTATGCGGCTGCATGGTTAGACACAGGATATTTAAATTGCCCACAGTGGGGTCTGTCTTCTCCCAGCATTACAGTTGGGGGAAGAGTTGCTGTCTCTTGCACTACAACAGTAAACCCTATTCTCAGCACCATTTCATAATTTATGGTCTAATAGCGCATGATTATTAATGTCATGTTCTTTAGCATAAATATTTAATTTGTTTTGTGTTGCAGCCATTGCAACTAGATTGAAAAGGTCAAATGTTAAATATGCAGCTATTTCCCATCAAATGTTAGGAAATGACCGTTGTTAATCAGTAGCTAGCGGAGAAAGGGATTCGAACCTCATATTGTTTTTGTATCTGATAAACTAGCCGTTTAAAATTCTATGTTGAGCAGAGCTGTCAGCATCTCTGTAAACGAGGGCTGTGCCGACACGCCTGGTGCCACGGAGCTGGTTGGCACGGGCGTCCCAGGTGGCTATCACCTTGGTGACGCATGTTCCAGAAGCAACGCTGCCTGAGCCTAAGAATACATGATTTCCTGCATCAAGCTGAAGGAAGGAAAAATAGACAGGTCAACAGTCAACATTAGTGTCGATTTTCACAAGATGGCTGCCCCTCGTATTCTACGTATATTAATGCAATAACTCTTCCTCCCCAGCTTATGGACTGACCATGGCTTGCAGTGAACTGACCACATGAGCTAGCAATTGAGTTATGCAAAAGTCGGAAGGGCAATCAATAGCTATATACAATAATCAGTAAGGTAACAAAAACATAAAGCTAAACATTGACAAAAAATAGGCAGTCTGACATGTCAACCTGGTTGGTGAATGATTTATTTGATCTATGAATCACAAAGCAACCTATATACCTATTTTCTGAATACATGGTCGATCTACTGTCTCTAACTGGGACCTAAAGAAGATACAGGCTTATTGGGTGCTGAACTTGCAGTACTTGCTTTACCAAAACCAGTATCAGAAAGTGCCAAATTATGCAGCCATTCTCCTGTGTATCCGTCAGTTACTTCAGCTATAATTTGGTTTCCATTGGAATGTTGATACAATTAAAATCCCAAATGACCCTAGGCAGAGCACTTGCACACTGCACCTTTAAGAGAGTTGCAAAATAATGAATACATGAATTTAATGTCCTTAGTCACAGTGATGGTCATAACTGTGGTGTGCAAAGTCATGGTGTTAAACCTTGCAGGAAGAAACAACAACACACTTTAGATGAAGGCTCATTTCAGGGTATGGACGGGTACGCAAGTGCTCACAAACGACCTTGGAGCTGGCGCTCAGGCACTGGGTCCTCCGGGACACCTCCCATTCTACACATTTAATCTGTAGAGAAACCAGTAATGTAAAAATGAGGTGTTAAGTGATGTGGAAAGAGTCACAAGGTCAGAGACTTATTTTTTTGACTAACAAATAGCTTTATTTGAGCGGCGGTAGGAGAGTCATCAAGCAGCAAATCAAACTACATATAAAATGGAGGACAAACAACTGTTTCTAGCATGAACATTTTCTGCAGAGATTTTAAATGGGCATGACGTGACGTTCTTCCTCTAAAGTTATGGATGTTGTTTTCTCTGTTCTTGAACAGTCTGATCGAGAACAGCGCCTAGGGAGGAGACCAAGATGACCTTCAGCCCCTACAGCGATGTCCTGTGCAATCAGGCACCTCACAGAATGCTAGCCAGCTTGGGCCTGTTGCCATGGTCTATTGCTAAGCCCTGTAGCAGATAAAACAGAGTCATATACTGAAAAGACAAAAGTTTATTGTTGACGTCTACAGGGTGGTTAGAGTAATTCTCTCCTTTGGCCTTTTTCATGTACCCAGGACAATAGGCATACACAGTCTGATTATGTACATAATTCAGCATCACAAAATAGGAATAGCAGCTTGATCAATTAATCCAACGGAGCATGCAGAAAATTGTAATCCATAGAAAAATGTTCAATACTCTAATCTGGTAAAGCTGATTCTGGCCACACAAAAAATGACCTAATATCTAAGTAGTGAAGCATGACGTCACAACTTAAAGTAAATGTGTGTTCAAGCGAGAGCTGGGGTGAAAACTGTCCTATTGAGCTACGTGTTTAAAAATAGAATAAATATTTTAGAACGTTTTGGGGTTTTCTGCATTCTGTCATGAAAAGGTGATATACAACACCCCAATGCTCGGCGCCCCTGTTCATTGGGTTGTCTTCCTGTCAATCAAGAAGATCTTCGACGCCCATAATGCGACGCTCGCGATGCGCATACTCATTTTTCTAGAGTGCGGGCACGAAGGTCTTATGTGTTGTCGTTGTCTTGTATTTCGACTTCTTGTTTAAACGAAATTAGCAGTGTCTAATGGAATTGCGACATTTAATGAACGGAAGATAGTCAACTTTATGTTTTCCGTGGCCATGGCAGAACGTTTAACACAACACAAAGGTATGTTCCTCGGTAACGTAGCCGGTGATAGCTACCCAAGACACTTGAGCTGTTCGAGCGTATCAGGGGCTTGGTAGCCAACCGTGTCTTCGATGGCTGGCTAGCAAGCTAGCTAAATGTTACAGCTAGCTAGCTATCTATCTGAATTGTCGGTGCCAAAAAATGTAAACGAATTGAATGGTCGTTTCGAGAAAATGAATATGACTGTACAGTAGCTCCAAAGCAAGTGTTATTATTTGTATTTTCTTGCGGCCCATCCAAATTTGAAATATTGCCTGTCAACTCTTATCTGTGTAGATTTATTCTTCACCAGAGATGTGTTAGGATAACACTGTGTTAACTCGGATATTGTTAGCTAGATGGTCGGTGAGTCACAGTGACTTCTCACCACTATTGACCTTCGTCGATAGTGTTATATGTTCGATGTTCGACCTTAAATGGCTCTGCAACAAAATAAAATGTGCTGATAATGTGTTTAATCAGGGTACTCAGACTGCGGAACCAATTTATAATTGGAATATTATCACCAAGGTGAAGGAATGACTCGTCTATTACTTTGAGTTGCAGTGGTGACAAATAACAGAACAACTGTTTGCGTCGCCCTCTGGTATCTTGGATTTATCCTTTGATGTATTCGTCCAGCCAGCCCACGATTTTATTTTGAACGATATTTAATATGTTCTCAACAGTGTAATGGGTAGACAAAACAAAGGCAGCTGACAAATAACCTATTGTGAAGTACCTACTCGGCTAGTAAAAAAAAAAGAACCCACAGATACGTTTTATATTGATCCACTGATGTCAGTAAGTTTATGCCGTAAGTGATCTATGAAATGTATGTGATACTTTCAAAGAAGCGAATACTATTTTCAGTGTTTTGTATTTCAGTTCATGGGTTTGGAAATTCAGCCTCTTTTGTGCATCGCTAGAAACAAAATTCAATAACGTTACAAAAGAACATGAATTCGCTTGCCCGAGGTAATAATATATTTGCATGTTTTGAGCCCGATTATTATGGTCTGTCTGAATTGGGTAACAGAATGGTTTGTGTTGACACAACTGTATTGTATCCAAACTGATGATTTACAAGATGTTTGCCTGTCAGCCCCACCTCTGAATCCCAAACAATATACCAACTGTAAGGCTCTATCGACTGGTTGTGAATTTAAAGTACATGGACATAACTATAGAGAGCCAGGAGCTGTTTTACTGGCTCATACTGAAGATACATAAGATAAAGTGTGGAAAACACAGTGAGTCGCACCCACTTTCAAGACTATTCATACATCCTTTGTGTTGTAAGTCGCGCTGGATAAGAGCATCTGCCAGATGCCTGTAATGTAATGTAATCTATTTACATCAATGCATTACTTAATCACTCACAGACATGGAAAAGTTGCCTGGTTACATGTTTTCCTAACATGAGGGTTTCAAACAGTAGTCAGTGGTTTGGTCTGATGACGCAATCATCTATGCTGTATAGGTGGTCTATTGAAGTAAAGGCTGGGGACATGCATCAACAGAAATTCAACTGAGTGTAGGGAAAGTTTAGAAAAGCAGTTGACCAGCTGGTGAGAGATAAGGTTTTGGCCCTATCACTCTTGTTGCTGGTGACCTCTTGAAAGTTGTTGTTTGTTTTAAACTCAGATGGAAATCATGTCAGTTGTACGCAGCTGCGGAAGAGGACATCGTGGGTGGTGGCCTTTTTGTAGTTTGTGTTTTTGTGAGTGTAATTTGTCAGTGTGCTCTCTTGGGAATGTGTCTTGCATCTATTTTTTTGCTTCCCCCAGGCTGGCTTTTCACAGGTTTGCCTTTGTACTTTGTCAGGTGTAGGCTGAGATAATTGAAAAGTATCATACAGCCAACTGTCAGACAATTTGATTTCTGCACAGTATGTGAAAGTCTGGGAGGGGTGCTATTGCAGCTGTAGCTGTACTTCCTGAAACCATTACTGCCTTTTATCTCCACTGCTTCAGAACCTGTCTGAAATACTGTATATCTGACAAACACTTCAAATGGACTCATTTCAAATATATTATATTAAATATATATATATATATATATAGAATATAAAAAGATAAAGGTAAAGTTTGAATCATGTTTTTCAAAATGAGGTAGGAGTTTAGATATGCTGAGTTTTGCAGGGTTTACGGTCCTTAGTGAATTTGTATGGATGATCGGAAAAAGGAACTTTCGCAATTTCAGTTCTTGATTTGTTTGCAAGCAAAGTAAGGAATTGCAAATTTTGTCCTTTATTTTTATCAAAATGTAATAATTTTCATATTTATAGTTTAATTAGTATAATAGTATAATTAAAATGTGGCAGCAAGCAAAGAAAAAAGGCAACCAGGCTGACCAGACCGAAAAGATTATTACCATCCTAACTGTAGCACCACAGGTAACAGAAGTAAAATAAAGATTTTAGATTTCAACTTGATGGAAGCACCAAACATTTAGATAACCTCTGAAAGAGCAACACAGACTCAAAATATGGCCACATTAGCTGTCAGATTTTCTAATAATATTTATTATTATTTATTGGTATTATAGTTTTGATAGTGTGATTAAGAATCTTTAAACTGATTCGTGACTTTCACAGGAAACAACATTTTCGTATGTATGGGTGTGTGCTTATATCAAAGGATGATATACGCATGAAAAGTAGGTTTAAATCTGAAAGTAGTTTCTCTTGACTAAACCCAGCTAATTTATGAAAGTGCAAAAAAAGTAAAAACCATCCTGTCCATAACAAAAAAAAAAAAAAAAAAAAAACATGTTAGCTGTCCTTTTGAAGATATTCAAAGAAATTATTATTGACCTGACTATGAACTTTGATGTTTGCAGCTTTGCAATGTTGACTCTTTTATAAAACTCAAAATATGGTTTATTTTTATGGTATGAAAGATACATCAAGATATCATTATTCTTGCTGTACAGGTCCTGGTTTAATATGATATTGTTAAATTGTGTTCACGTATTTGAAGAACATCTTCAAAAAGGTTCTGTTTTCAGTTTCTTCTGATGACATTGATGAACTGCACAACGGATTTGAAGAATCAATGTATGATATTGATGAATTGTGTTGATGGATGTGGAAAGTATCCTGATTGATGTTCTTGTTGGTGTTTTCTCTAAGTACATTGTTAAATTAGATTGAAGCAGGATACCCATGCTTGTAATGTTTTCCACACAAAGAATTATTTGCTGTAGTTTTTTAGCAGTACTTTTCTCTAATGTTAACCTTCCGGTGCCATTTTAGAGATCGTATCCTGACAATATTTCCATGTGTAATGTGTAAGCTGAACAGTGTTTGAAACTGATTAAACAGTGTTTGGGTGGTGATGGATGGGTAATGGATGGAATATAGCCATCATGGCCTATATTATGCAAGTGACTTTTCACAGGGAATCTAGACTGTTCATTTTACAATTAATGTTGGTGTGACGCAGCCGTAGAAGAATTGTAGTCATTATTGTGTCGCACGACATGTGAAGTACATGACTTTTAACTGTTGCATATAGTTAAAAATGTGACTGTCTGCTCTGGCCAGTCACAGATTACGTAAGCGCCCTGAATCCAATAAACGTTGTTTGAAGTGCCAATAGTACAATAAATCTGTTTGCACCACCTTTTCATCAAATAGAAATCTAATGCTTCAGCATAGGTGTAAGGACGCTGTGTTGTTGAACCTTTCTGCTGGACCTTAAAGCAAGATCCTGACCAACTGTGGTCATTCAAGGCTCTATGGCATTAGAAAAGAACACGCCTGTTATCCCTGGTGTCCTGGTCAAAGTCCGTCAAAACTGACTTACTACAAATTGTTGTACTACAATCTAGTTGCTTCTTAACTCTGATTGGCTGCACAATCCCTAGCTCTCTCTAACCACAGGGATTCCCTTGGTTTACCCTGAAAATGAGAAACCCTAACTGGGTGAATAAGGTAAAATAAAAAATTTAAATGTAAAGATGCACAGTTGGCCCTTAGCCTAAGTAAAGTGTTCTCCTGTATTATTCCTTGTTTTGGACAGCTGAATCTGATTCTTTATTTTTTATAAATACCTGCCGAAGCTTGTTTGAATAGTGCTGAATCGAGTAGCTTGATGGCTAGAGATACATTTGTCTCAGAAATTGCCTGTGCTCTGGATTATATTGTTTGTGTGATTAGCATGATAATGTGGAGTAATGCTTTGTGATTGGGCGATGTTGTAATAGAGGTCTGCTCAATGGACAGTGCTGTAAGGTGTTGAAAGGTTGAATGAAAGGTGCTGTGTTGGACCCCAGGTACTGGCGGGAGGTGATTCGATGAGGAGCAGGTTAAGGAGCAGCAAGGCCAACGATGTGATACACAGCGCAGCGCTGGACACCATGAAGACACCCAGAATGCTGTACTGCGGGTCGCACAGGTGAGCTCCACCTGCACCACCAAAACACAACCACCTCATCCCAAACACAACCTCCACACCACCTCATCCCAAACGCAACCTCCTCACCACCTCATCCCAAACGCAACCTCCTCACCACCTCATCCCAAACACAACCTCCTCACCACCTCATCCCAAACACAACCTCCTCACCACCTCATCCCAAACACAACCTCCTCACCACCTCATCCCAAACGCAACCTCCTCACCACCTCATCCCAAACGCAACCCCCATTAATACCACTTAATATCAGTCTATTATCTGTGAAAGGAAATATCTGTTGCACATTGGGATGGACAGTATGGACCCGAAGCAAATTAAAATAAGATTTATTTCCCCCTAGATTCTTCCCTTATATGTGTGGTTGATATGATACCAATGACAACTTTTATTGGCATGTTATGACTTTAAACAGTGGTGTACCAATGGGGGCATGTGCATCTATGCAGTCATGTGACTGAGATACAAAATGAAAGGAACATGTTTTACTGAAGTAAATATTGACAATGTATGTAGATGGCTTTCCAAAAGTACAGATTTTTCAGTACATATCAATACTCTATTTTTCTGAAGGTTCTAATGTCCAGTTCATCATAGTTTTAATACCAGAGGTAAACTCCCGGAAACATTTGATGTGCCGAACACAGATATGCTAAAAGCATGGTTTCATTTTATGTGAGTCTGCTTCATCTATGGGTATGAGCCTGTTGCTCACAGCCGAAAATAACACTGCATCATGTGAAAACACGGGGAAGTAACATACACGTAAAATTAGAAAAATTAACCAGTTACTGGTTGATAGGAAATAGTAAGTGATGGCCTGTGTAGTTGAACTTCCTGTATTGATTGAAAACAAAACAGCAGAAGAGCTGTTCAGAAGTATTATGCATTTGAGGCAACTGAAAAGTGAAAACAAAACATGAAAACGTGTTTTATAATAGTGACAACGCAAGGCACTAATCCGACCAGTTTAGCAAGGCGTCTGAAGGAGAGATTCTCTGATATACACAGAGAATTCAGAGTTTATTTTTCAGGTATATTTCAAAGGTTATATAGTCTTGCTTTGCCAATAACAAGAGTTGTCACTGAAAAACATGGAACATGAAACATAAATTCACAAGCAAATGGCTTTGGCAAAGTACTCTTCAAACTGACTGACCGACTGGGTTAATCTTTTTTTTTTTTTTTTGTGTTTGTTAGCAAACACAATTTACATTCATTTTATTTCAATGTATTCATGTTAGTCATTATATGTTCACAATTTATTTATGATTATTTTATACACTTATATACATATATTAAAAAATAATAGATTTTTAATTAGTATGACCACAGTAGATATTTCACATATACAAGCCTTTTTACAACAATTGGTGGAAGAATTTTTGTCAGGGTCAAAGTGTCAGGGTCAAACTGAAGGGGCACTGTACCCAACCCCAAAACCTCAACAAGCCTAACTTCTCAGCAGATTTTAACAGTATAAGAAATATCACAGCAGTTCAGATGAAGCCATGGAACTGAAGAGGGTAGTAGGTTTAGTACATCAAGCACAAAGCAAGTCCCCATGTACAAAAACAATTAAAGATGAATGGCAACAATATATGGTTATTGCTTAATCAAGCACTTAAGGCAGTCTTCATACATTTGGCGCTCTAGTTGTTTTTTTTTTTTAACCTTTTTATAATTTATGGTATTAATAATTATGATATTATCGTTGTGTTCATTTTGAATTCATAATGAAATGCCAATGGTTGTGGTTGAATAAAAAAGTGTGTGTCCTATTTTGAATGCCTAGAATTTTTTTGCTGTGGTATTGAACATGAAATCAAGTATGCTTCAACCATTTATTTATTTTGAATTGGTATTCTATTGAAGTTTGTAATGTGTAGCATCGTGCCCTCATTGGTACACAAGTATTTAATACATGCAGCACAAAATAACCAAATAACTGCAGTGCTGAATAAAGGGAAGTATCACTGATGGAATCACTTCCTCCCTTGTGTGCATGATTGTAATCTCTTTCCTCACTGCTTGTTTCCGAGTAAAAATGCAATTTAAGAGGAATTTCACTGTCAAAAGAAGGTGAGTGAATTGTCTTCACTGTCAATTAGCCTCAGGTAAATTATTGGAGATTTTGATACTCCCCCCTCTTCTTGATTGCATTGTTCCACACTGCACTACTTTGCTTGCTTGTCTTTTAATATTGTGTGTGTCTGTCTGTCTGTTTGTCTGTCTTTGCAGGCATTTCCTGGTGCTGCTGATAGTTCTGGTGCTTGTCTCACTGGGGGTCTTAAATCTACCACAGTTTAAAACTGACCCTAAGCCATACTTATGGAGAGTTGACAACAGCCACAGAGAGGTAGTACCATGCTTTGATGCTCTTTTTGTCTCTTAAGACTGCCCTTGAAACCATTATACTAAGTGACTTTTCACATGAATTTCAGACTGAGTCTATCTGACGATGAATTGCGGTCTGACAGTCACAGAAGACTTGCAGTCATGATTCTTGCTTTTGCACTGCATGTAAAGGTCATTTCTGTGATGCTGCTGTTTTATTGGGACATTTGAAAATGTGGCCGTCTGCTGTATGTAAGAGCCATAGTCTTGTTATGAAAAGCCCCCTCCTATATTCATCAAGTTAACTGTATGCTTTCTCTCTCTTTGCCACCTCAGCTAGTTCACTCCTTTGTCAGAAGTGAATTGACGAAAGAATGCAGGCCAGCTTTCGCCAGGAAGGAGATGAAAGCCAGGTTCAGCAATTCCAGCCATGTGACAGAGCCTTACCTGTGGAAGGACATGCCCCTGCCCGCCTCCATATTCCAGTACCCACCTCCATTTGGGTTCCAGGACCTGCGTGGCAAACTGACGGAAGTTCTGGGCCTGCTTCCCAGCGCTGAACGACTAGCACTGAGCGGGACGGTGTGCCGGAGGTGTGTGGTCGTGGGCAACGGGGGCGTACTGCGCGGTTTGGCCCTGGGGCCCCTCATTGACGAGTTCGACATTGTCATCAGGTGAGCCTCTGCCCGCTCTGGCCTGTAGCCTCACCGCAGATAACTGCAGAGAACCAACACTAGAGCTGTGTCGTTCCAACTGGCCGTGTGAGACCCAGCTACGCCTGGGATACTCAATTATAACTTAAAAAGATAAAAATTGAAAGTTATGTCACTGACCATTGTTTTATGGTTTTTTTTCTTCGCAGCTCTTAGGATTTGTCTGTCATTAGCTATGGTTATCTTCCATGTCTGACAATATTCTATATTCATTTCTGAGTCGATCTGTGATTTCTTTTGTCCCAAGACTTTCCGAACTGCTTTGCTTGATACACCCAGTTTCTGTGCTGTCTGTCTTAATGAATTGTTCTGTTCTCTCAGCTTACAGGTTAGTTCTTTTTCCACCATGGTTTGTTATGTGGTTTTCATAATGGTGTGTACACCCTGAGTCCAAATCTGTCAGCTGTAATCTGTAATTAATGTAAACTGTAAACTTGTAAATTTTGCACATCAAAAATAATAAAAAAAAAAAATAATAATAATAAAACACCAATTTTTTTTTTAGATAAACTTTCACCCCTCAGTGAAATGAATTTGCTCACCCACCCAGCAGTGCAAATGTTAACTGTAGCCAGGCAGGTGAGGTTTCCGTCCTGTCAAGGTCAGGGCTGTGATGTCACACACTTTTTTTTTTTTTTTTGTCCAATCACAGGCTGAACAGTGGTCCTGTGAGAAACTTCAGCAAAGATGTGGGGAGCCGCACCACCCTAAGGATGAGCTACCCAGAGGGCACCCCCCGGGCCTGGGACGACCTGGACTCCAGCCTGCAGTTTGTGGCCGTGGTCTACAAATCTGTGGACTTCAACTGGCTGAAAGCCATGCTAAGGCGAGAACGTGTTGTGAGTGTCTGCACTTTTAATAGTGTCAGATAAACAGTACCTACACGAATACTTCCTCATGTTACATTGGTATGTTATGTTATGTATGGAACTTCTCCCTTTTCATCTACAGTATTTTCAGTATTTAGGGTACCTTGACTCTCAGCGCAGACTTCTGTGGTGTTTTGCGGCAATCCTGAAAGTAATAATTATTCTTTTGATGCCAATGGCCCTTTTCCGACCTGAGCCGAACTGGGCAGCTCCTCCTCAGCTACATTCTCGTGGGAGACTAGGAAAGCTGTTCCTTTACGATTTCCTCCAATTCATGTGTTGGAAAATGTGTTATTTTCCACACTGTAGACACGTCGCTAATTGCATATAGCCAGTTCCTTCAGAGGAACATGGAAATCACCTCCAGAATTCTTGGCTTGCTGGCAAAAGATGAGCAAATAGTGCAGGATCAACAAAAAACTAGTAGTGTGCTGTATTCTATTTTCAATGAAGTTTTTCATTAGTAAAAGATGGGGATACAAATTATTAGCATCCTTTGGTAATTAATTTATTATCTAGTAAAGCTGGTATAGGAATCACATATCTAAATCAATTTGCTGCCCCCCAAAAAGATACAGTAAGGTAGAAAATACTTGGAGTAGCATAGCATCTCTTAACACATAAACTATGAATGCAGTATAGGCTGAAGGGGATCAACTATCTGTATGCTTTAGTGGGGGTTTTAGTGTGTGCTTGTGTTCATGATGAGACAGACTACCAGAACAATCTAAGTTGTCATGATTACTCAACAAGTAATTTATACATGTACACCTAAAGGAGTGTAAGTTGTGCAGTGCCTACCACTCTGTATTTTGGGAGTTTGATGCAAAGAGACAAGGAAAACCAAGGCACAACATGTTTTCAATGAACTTACATTAATTATCAAAAATGTCAATGAATCCAACATATCAGCTGGTGCCTTGGAGTCCAGAAATTATAAATAAAAACTAAAATGGGGAAGGCATTAAGCTTTGCTGGTTGTTTTCAGTTAAGCCTCAAAATGTAAAAATCACTTTGGTCAGTCTTACAAAACACTGATTACATGATTCTGTGTTTTTTTGGGGGGATTTTTGTTGTACATTTTTATCATTTTCAGGTTAATACATCAGGAGAAGTGAAGTTTGATGTGCATTTTATTTTCAGATCAAAAGTTGCATTCAGTTAAACACTTTGTGCTCTTAGTGATGTAATGCCGTTCCCTCCCAGTCTCTTTGGGATTGGCTGTTTTTCTGGCAGAAGGTTCCGGATGAAATCCCAGTCGAGCTGTCCCAGTTTCGCATCCTGAACCCTGAGATCATCAGGGAAACTGCGCTGGATCTGCTCAGACTCCCAGAACCACAGCCCCGTCTGTGGGGGTGGGACCAGGTTAGAATAACCACACATTTAATACCACTGATTGGGCAGAAATATGATTTCTGTTCAGTCCCATCATGTATGTTAGCTACATCAGAACAGCATCCATTGTCAGCTGTGGCACTAAATCCAGTGAGATTATTTTATCTAGGCTCTGCTAGCTTCCATTCCTCTCCCATTGTCTTAGCTGGGAATTGAACCAGCAACATCTTACTTACAAGACCAATTCCCTAAACATTGTACTATACTGCCATCCTGTCTATATCTGTAATGTTATATAATGAGTGTTCCTCGTGCAACATTTATTCTAGCATTTAGTATGTCAGTCAGAAAATTCTCCTACATTCAAAGTAAATTAATTGTGCTGTTGCTTCAAAAAAAATACTTACCAGGGTTCAAAATTAATACTCTGGTTAACAGTTAACTTAAGTGAACTTAACTATATGAAGTCTACCTGTCCTGGTCAGGTTTTGTTTGAACTATAACATAACACTCATGGAAAACACATTGTACTTCTGTAACATTAAACTGCAGCTTGCAGAGTGTGTGAATGGGTTGAATAGTGAAAAAAATTGTCTGCTGAGCAGTCAGCAAACATGAATTTTTGAACACAGTACATACTATTCACAGAAAATAGGTCCAAGTAAACGAATTTGAAATTATTTGCAATTTAACTATCCAATTTCATTTTCAATAAGGACTTTCTATATCATAAATATTTGAAGAGAAATGCCAGCATGTTAATTATATTGCATAATAGGTTTGAAAGAAATAAAACAAGTACTAAAAAAACACATCATTGTAGGCAGGTGTTGATTGTTGAATAAGAGGATTAAGGATTGAATTTTAAACTTTGGAGAGAAACTGGTGACGGGGCAATAAAAAATAAATAAATAAAAAAGACCAGGACAGTATAGCAGGTGTTTACCATTTGAATAGCTGGAAGAGGGTTATTTACTGATTATGGTGAAAATATGCAGGTGTGTTTCACATAGCTGTGCACAGAGGGTTACTGAAACCCTGCAGGCATGAGAACATTTTTTTCCCAATAGCAATACTGAGAATGTGTTTGGTGAGGCAGTGGAGCTGTCTCTTCAAATTCGGCAAAGTTCCGTTGTAACTGTAAGTGGAAGCAGTTAGGCCTGCTACAAGCTTTTGTGAGGCTTTCCTGTGTTGGTATGTGAGACTTGAAACCTGGAAGTGTATTTGCATATCAAGTAAATTTGAACTTCCGCTTTCACTTGGCAGAATGTTCCGACGATTGGAGTCTCTGCTCTCAACCTGGCCACGTATATCTGTGATGAAGTGAGCTTCGCGGGGTTTGGGTACAACCTGAGCCAGGAGGGGGCGCCGCTGCACTATTACGACAGCCTGCCCATGACCAGCATGCTGCAGCAGCCCATGCACAACGTGGACCGCGAGGGTGCGCTCCTGAGGGGGCTGGCCAAGGCCGGGGTCATCTCCGACCTCACGGGTGGGGTCCACTGCAGCTTCTGTCCCAATGGAGTGGATGGGAAGACCTAGCACAGAGTGGACGTAGGGACTTTATTCGGAGTGGACAGTGGAATCTGATACGGTGTGGACAGTGGAATCTGACAGGCTGCTCACTGTGGAACCTGACTCTGAACCACATTAATACAGCTCCCTGAAAGAGCTTTGAGAACTACATGTTGTTCTTCCTGTGTACTGTGATTTAAAAAAAAAAAGACTCATTAAATGGTGTTAGGTCACACCACTGTATTGACTACAGTATTGATAACTGGATAACTAGGGTTATAGAGCCGTAGTCTACTGTACTGGGTACAGTACTGGCTCTGTAAGGTTTTCCCTGCCCTTACAGAGGAGATGCTGAGAGCTGTGGGGCCAACTCACTGATGAAACTGTGCTGAATCCCAAATGATCAAAAACCATTGACATTTTAACAGTTTTAAACTTCTAGTCTTAAAAATATTTTTTGCAGTCTTAAACATTAATTTTGGCTGTCTCAAAATGAATTTTGGCCATGAATTTTCTCTGCTTATTAGCGAGTGCATGTGAAAAGGTGAATACAATGTTTCTAACTACATTAGTCAGTACTAGATTATGGGGGAATGGCTCAAGATACTGAAAGGAGGAAGCATTTTAAGAATTTCAGCTATAAGGGTTTTGGCGAAGATCAGCTTGTTCACAATGGAGTAATTTTAGTTTCTATTCTCATCCCCATGAAATGTTCTTGAAAGCCTTGAAGATGTTTGATTTTGTTGAAAATGCTTGAGTTGTTTATGCATTTTTTATATTCTGTGACTATTCCTCTTTGGCTATAGCTACATGTCCCACACTAAAAAAGGTTAATATGTTAACAAAAGCGTTTTTGTTCCAATGGATACTGGCTCCTGCAAGTGAATTAGTTCCTGGGCAGGACTTGATGCAGCTAAATTGGTTATGTGAGGGTAGGACTCAAAATAAAAAAGCCATTGTTGTAAAAGTGTGTGTTACATTCATTAATTTATTAAAATCATATAATACTCAGTAGGGGTGCAATTGTTCTGAAACCAAAACCATGATTTTCAAGCTCACAGTCTTGTTTTGTGAGCTTGAAAATCATGGTTATTTTTGTATGTGTGCTTCGACAATCCCTAAAACATTGTCATTCTCTATTGGTTCTTGCAGTGGTCAGACCATTGGATGTTGAGTTCTGTAAGTGTAGCATTCAGGACAGGTGGGAGTTGGTGAGCTGAAAATACAGAAGGTGGAAAACTCACCTTTAAAATAACCATTTTCTAAACTGGTTTCTATTCATTTTTTTTTAATTAATGAGCCTGTCAATGATCTGAACAATCCACTGGCAAAGTGAACCCACCACTTCACTCTCCACATCATGTTAGAGATGACAATAAACAATCATTTTAATTTGCAGAAAGCCATTTTAATCACCAAGTGACTCAACTATACACAAAAACATAGGAACTGGGGTGCAGAAATGGCAGCAGATGCTCTGGACTGATGAGTCAAAATTTGAAATATTTGGCTGTAGCAGAAGAAAGTTTGTTCGCTGAAGGGCTGAAGAGCAGTACAATGAGTGTCTGCAGGCAATCGTGAAGCATGGTGGAGGTTCCTTGCAAGTTTGGGGCTGCATTTCTGCAAATGGTGTTACAGATTTGGTCAGCATTAATGGTGCCCTCAATGCTGAGATATACAGGCAGATACTTATCCATCATGCAATACTATCAGGGAGGTGTATGATTGGGCCCAAATTTATTCTGCAGTAGGACATGACTCCAAACATACAGCCAAAGTCATTAAGAACTAGCTTCAGCGTAAAGACCAAGAAGTCCTGGAAGTGATGGTACGGCCCCCACAGAGCCCTGTTCTCAACATCATTGAGTCTGTCTGGGATTACATGAAGAGACGGAAGGATATGAGGAAGCCAACATCCATAGAAGATCTGTGGTTAGTTCTCCAAGATGTTTGGAACAACCTACCAGCCGAGTTCCTTCAAAAACTGTGCACGGGGAACCTAGAATTGATGATGTTTTGAAGGCAAAGGGTGGTCACACCAAATATTTAGTTCTAGTTTAAACTGAATAACTGAACATATGTTAGTACTGTTGCTTGCACACCAATGCAATAGTTTTTCTGTTTGGTGTTCAGTGAATTATTATTCTTACATTACTACAAAATGCTTATTTTATAACCATTTCTTAGCGTGGAATGTTTGTTCCTGGAGTTACAATAATATGAGTCCTTTAACGTTAATCGCGCTTCATAATGTAAGTAAATGCTCTTTAACGTTCTCTTTGTTCTAGCAGTAGATGAAGTAATGGAAATGCAAAGTGTGAAAGGATGTGGCGGCATGCTAAAGTCTAAAACTGCAGTACTGCTGGGGTTTTTATGCAGTTGCACAAGGGTGCTGAGAGTGGACTACCACAGCATCGTGCTAATGTTTGGAGTCCTGTGGTCCTGTGGTCCTGTGGTCGGAAACCTTCGTTAATAAAAGAAGCTGAAATGACTAGTACAGAGTAACAGATTACTATTGTCTGTCACCTCGCATTTGAGTACAGCAGTGGTACCAAAAGATGCATATCAGAATGAAAAACACAGGTTGTCACATGTCTTTTAGCAGTCGCTGATCTACATGAGTTCAGCTTGTGCCAGACAGAAAACAGGAAGCTGTGTTATCACAAACAAAACACAACTAAAGGAAGAAATGGGCCAAAGATCACAAACACTGGACAATGGAGAATTGGAGAAACTTTTTCCGTTGTGTTGAATCCTGGTTAACACCGTTTCACACTGATGGTAGGGCCGGGGTATGGTGAAAACTCCTCTGCCGTACATCATGCTAGCTGTCAACTTTGCAGGGTGGTGGCAGTTGTGTAATGATGGTACACCCCGGCTGTTATTCAGAATGACAGACCGGTCTCCCTTCTCCCCTTTCTAAGACCCTGGAAGGAGCCATATCTAACCAGCTCTCACTTTCGCTCCCAGACCAACCTTGTTGACCCTTTCCAGTCTAGTTTTAGGGCTGCTCACTCCACTGACTCCTCTCCATCACTTATGTGCTTCAGACCATGATAGCATCCTCCCTCTCTTTAGTCGTCATCTTACTGGATCTCTCTTTATGCCTTCAACACTGTTGACCATACTCTCCTCCTCTCCACTTTGGCCACACTTGGGATCTTTGGCACAGCCCTTCAGTGGATGAAGTCCTACATCTCTGGATGATACTTCAGGGTTTCCTAGAGTTGTGGGTTGTCTTGCACCTAGGACCGTCACATGGATGTCCCCCAAGGTTCTGTACTTGGTCCCCTTCTCTTCTGTCTCAATGCAGTAGAGCATCTGTGGGGTGAGACAGAATAGGCCACTCAGAGTGGAACTGGTGGTAATTGAAACTGACCCGTGCCAGTATTCCTGTGCTACACTTTTGAGTCCGGGCCTCAAAGAATTCAAGCTGGTGGGTAGATAGATCTACTAAAGTGCCCACTCAGTGTATATATACAGTACAACTTTATTAATCTGGAAACGCCAGTAATATGAATAAGGTATAAACTTCGAAGTACCATTCTAAAAATGCCTTGTTAATTTCTAACACAGATGCAAAAGGATGTGCATTAATGAAACCAAAATGCTGTTATGATTTATATAGATAAAGAATCATAGAATACAATCATAACTGGACAAAGGTACACGGCTTGCGACTATTGCTATTTGGGGAAAATATAAACTGGATAGTAAAAGAGTGCTCACCTAATGATTTGCTGTAGAAGTATGTTTTATTAATTTGCCAGCTGGACTACAAAGTAGTTATACTCAATTTAAATAAATGACTTTTTCCACCAGTGTTTGAAATTAATGTGGCATAATTATAATGGCATCACAGAAGAACATGGAAGGACTCTATCCTGCCTACTGCTCTGGCTGCTCTCCAGTGTTTGTCCTCTCTTGGAAAGTTTCTCCACTACATCTTCAAACAGATCTTTTATTTCTGACCAAAATCAAAGCCACAACAAAAAACCAGATGTCAGGATGTTTTTATGCCTTGTTACATATTGTTCATATTTTCTTGGAATTGGCACTTAGCACACATTGCTTTAACATGCGCACTAGGGCAGTCCTCCGTCATGAGAAAGTTTAAAGGACCGTCAGACAGGAAGAAATGGAGACAGCAGGTGGCGGTGTTATTTAGAGGAGGAGACGGTGGATGGAAAGATTTCTCGATGTTGTGTTCATTTTGTGTATTGCGCATACTGTTAAAAGAATGAGTCGCTCAGTGTCACTCGAGGAGCCCCATAGATGGTTTTGTGTCCCTGATTCCGTTTTGGAGGGTTATCTCCCTGTGGATTTTTGTGAAATACAAATATTTTGATTAGGATTCTGTCTGTTAAGATTGAGGACTCTTCCAACTTCCTCCACCACCGGCCATTCCAAGTTTGCAACCCCACCATTGCTTGCATCCTGTTTTTGCTTGAAGATTAAGTTCTTTTCCCACCTAAAACAAAAACTAAACATTGAACAGAGGAAGAAACAATAAGGAGGTGAAGACGTCTGGAGGCAGTACTGGCTGACCCTTTATGCTGGTCATCTTCCTCTCAGCAAGTAACAGAAGACCGCCTTGGAAGAGATGCTGTTTTTCTTGTCTGTTTTCCTTTTCGTCAACACAATATACACAAAGTTAGGATTAAACATCTTTAATATTGGATTCTAGATTTATTATAGATCTAGCTTTTATGTTTTAGCTATATAGTTGGGTGGGAGGCCAGGATTATATGGCGTCTGTAGGTTTGGTGTGAATTAAAACAGTACATTTATCTGCTGCTTTCTCTGCACTACTGGTCCCTGCACTTCCACCACCCTCACAGCTAACATCTTTATTTCCTAACATAAATCCAGGTTTATGAGCATGTTAAAATGTTGTTTCCTCAGGTACAGAATGGTAAACTTGGCTGGTCGGTACCAGGGACAGCTCCAAGGAAAAAACCATCACCTCACAAAGAACACATCACCTTCCAGGTTACAGGAGCTGTCCAGTACTGAACCACGGAAACATCAGGAATTAATCTCGTCCTCCTAAGGTTCAAGGACAATTGCCTTCCTGTTCATTCCAATCTTCTCTTTCACTCTTTCCTGCTCCTTTATAGACAATAAGATGGCAAGCAGAAATAGGGAAGCATTATAACGTGATCATTCACTTGACTCCAGCTGTGCCGAACCTTCAAAACATCTATGGCTAACGATTCTCAACTGGGATGAAACTGGGAAAGTCAATTATCTTCTGACAAAGACCCAGGCATGGAAAGGAATCACATAGGACTTTAGATATGTTTTTGTCTAAATGATCACATGTTTGTAAGTAAACTCACTTGCTACAGAATCTTGCCCTGGGGTGTTTTTGCTCTGTGCTTGGCTTCATTGTCACATGTCCTTCCCCAGACAGCTGCAGGAGTAATCTGAATCAAACAAGACAAGTCACAAGGGTGCAGCCATTTTGCATGTCACACTAACGCCCCCATGTGGTGGCAAATGTTATCATCTCCCTGTTGGTCGCTCCTATGAACTTTCAAACATGGAAAACGCACTGTAAATCTGATGTATCTTTGAAATGGTGATTCAGGTTGGCTGTCTGGTGTGTTTTCAAAAGCTTAGTTGTGGAAGAGGGGTTAACACATAAGGATTCTGGGATGAAATTTGGAAAGTTTTGTCTACAGCCTATATAAAATTTGTTATCTTTGAAGTAGAACACAGTTGGAGTGTCTCACTACAAATGTAACATTAGATACAGGCTGTAGCTGTAACCCTACTTATAGAGGTAATGTAGACACATAATTAAAACCAGTGGTTGCATAGAATATATGCACTGACCTGGAAATGCCAATCAGGTGCATGCAGGCATAGTCTCCCAGTTTGTAAGAAGCAGCTGCCAAATGAACGTCAAGTAATGTGAAGTAATCGATATATCCAAAAAACAAAAGTTTGTACTTAAAGTTAACGCTTCTAATCTTCATTAAAATGTCTGAATGCAGCAGCGTTGTTCACATAGTAAGATGCACATTTCAGAAGCAGGTGTGATGTGTGTGACTGGATGTTCAACTTCCAGCCATGCCATTACTGGCTATGGCCAGAGATCCACATCGGAGAGACTTTAATGAGCTCAGTGGGGCGGGGAATGATAGAGGTTAAGCCAGTTAAGTTTGTTCATTTGCTTTCCTGGTGGAAATTCCTGGTCAGTCAGGTGTCTGAAAGTTTACAATCTGAGTGTATGCTGACTTCAGCATCTTCCAATGACATACACAGGATGTAATTGCGGGTGCATCTGCAGTACGGTAAAGAAGCGAAGGCTGCTCATCATATGAAATGATCACCCTCCAGAGGTACCCGTTCACTGCTTCCACCTCCTGGGTCGACAGGAGATGGTTGCAGTGGGAGGCTAAAAAATTTTGGCTGAGTTCTGAGTGGAAAAAATATAAATAAATGTCCTGCCATGCTTTGGTCTTCCTCTGTTAATCTACCTTTGATCTCAGCAAGGAAATGTCCTTTTCCTGTTTTTCATATTTAATTTGAAATGGGAATTCCAGACTCCTTATATAGAATGTTAGGGGCATCAATTCATATTAATTACTCAGTTTCTGAAAATGCTTCTCATTTACAATTGATTTGAGTTTAGTAACAAATACACTTCAATACAAGCAAACCCTGTGCTATAGGCTATGGATTTTTGATACATACAGCAGAATTATTTCAGATCCTTTTATGGGTAAATTTACATAGATTTTTACAAAAACATTGATAAATCAGGCCCAACGGGAGAATCGTTCTCTGATAGGGGCATGAGTATGATCATTAAACATTTCTATTTCTGTGAAATGAAGAGCCAGAATCCCACAATGCAACAAACTTTTTGTATTAGTACTGTATTTTAGGTTTAGATTTTTATTTGGATAGTTGGATAGATATAAAATAGTATGTTCGCATTTATCACAAAACAGCCGCAAGAGAATTTTCTAGCTCTTAATCACCATTACCAGTTTGAGTAATGCATTGTAGTCTGGGGGTTAATTTGACTGCTGTGGTAACAAAAGGTAGAAATGGTTTTCGTTATTTTCCTTTTGTCGCTGTATTTTCTAACATTTTGAGGCTAAAAGTGACAGTTTTTAATTTAATGGAGTTCCATGCATTAAAAAGTTCTGACCATCCAGGCTGTCCTTGTGATAAGCCTGAATTGCTCTAGTTAGTCTATCTAAGGATCTATGAAACCTCTATCATAGATGGAAGGCAGGTATTGATACAGGTGGATGTGGAGTGGGTTTAGCATTTGTCCCCTGTATAAAGTTCATATCATCCTCTCTCAAACCGAACTACACTGCTAAGCATGTTTGTAGTTTGTAAGCACTTTTAAACCCTACTCTAAATGGCTTGTGTTTCAATGTATTCATGACTTTACAGTGTGAAAGTTTGACATAAATGTTTTTTGTCACTTTTTTTGATCCCCATAGCTACATAGAACAAAGGCATTTTGTGGCATATGTACTGTGTTCATCACCTGCCAAAACACCATTTCCAGTTTGCACCACATGGTGACAGTATTAACTGTGTGCTATACATGGTGGTTTGTATTCCAGCCAAAAAATATCTCATAGCTTGATGTTTGAGAAAAGATTTGTAGTCATATGACTATGAACAAGTTTTGTTTTGCAGTGAGGGGGAAAGGAATTATGAATGCTGCAAATTAGACATAAGCACCTATGTGGCTCTGGGGATCCTCCTCTTCTGTAAGGAATGAAAGATTCACTGGAGTTATAGAATATAGCATTGAGCAAAATAATGATATTAGGCAGTTATTTGTTTTCATTGAACTGGGACTGAACTTCACCAGTTGGACAATGATCCCAAGTAAAGTTGGAGTGACTCAAAAATGAAATGATATCGTAAAATAAACAGGTCAAAATCTTGAGCTCAACAGAATATCAAGAATTTGTGACATAACGAACATAACTGCAGTATATAGTACCTTTACAGAGCTAGAAAAGTGGTCGTACATTACATTGTTCCATTGTTTGCAGTCAGAATACATAGGCAGGCAGTATATTTCTTTTTTTATTGTTCTTAAACATATTAACTAGTATCAACTAAAAGTCATTCATTTCTGAGAGTCAATATTTTCAATTGCAAAATTGAAATTTGAGATTAAGTCAAAGGTCGGAATACTTCTGCAGGGCAGTGTGTGTATATTGTGTATGTATCTGACTTAACTTGTATTTTATATGGTTTCATATGGTTCACAAGGAAATATGCTACACATTGCTTACATAGAATGTAAGTATAATAAATAATTTTGAGAACAGATTAACCATGCTTATTCCTAAATTGAGGCCTTATTCACATAGCTTAGCCTTGACTTGATCTTACTTGTGACTTGATATGACTTGGCTTGATATCGTAAGCCCTTGATCTCCAAGAGTTCCACAGTCACACTGAACGTTCAGTCCACACAGTTCACTCTTCAGACAGTTCACCCTTCTGAAAGCTTATCTGCAGTTTCTGCGGTGTGTGGACAGGGCAACCAGCTAGCAACTGGCTGATATCTCGCTATTTTCATCTGCAAGTAGGAGAGAAAACAGTGATCTTGTCTTGGTGCTGTGGACAAGACCCAGGCCAAGACTACAATTGCATGGTCTACAGTGATCGTGACACAATAACCACAAAACTGAGACTTGATATCTGTTACATACCTATCATTCTTTGTCCATTCTGGCTGAATACATGACGTTTGGGAATGAATTTATCATCTCATACAAAACCAGTTGTACTGAAGAGCTCTTTCTGTACCTTACCACAGTGGTTTTCAGACTCTGCCCTGGGGATCCATGTGTGTGCCGGTTTTATTCCAACCAAACTTGCGGCCAGTGAATTGTAACCATCTGTTATTTCTTTTTAATTAGATACTTTTAATATGTGAGGAATTATTTCCCCTTTGTTTAGAACTTTAGAATGTTTTTTCACATTATAGTATTAGATCCAAACCCAGTGAAAATCTGAAAAACATTTTTTGGCCAGTGATCTGGGAACATTTTGTGATAGCTGGGCTACGTTTCTTAATATACACACAACTTGTGCCCCAAGAATTGCTGCGATTTAGTGGAGAAATGTTTCCCTGTGTTTGGACTGACAGTTTTGCACGTGTTTCTCCAGTTTTCAAAACAGAAATTACATCAAAACCTTAGGCTCACAGTTTCCTCTAGGGCTTGTTTGGGAGTCAAACCACAGGATGGTTCAAATTACCTTCTGTTCTTTTAAAAGTCTGAGACTGGCGCCACCTGCTGGGCAGACTGTTACTCCAAGGCTGTCTATAGCTATTTTCCTGGTATTACCGTCAACGCTATAACTGAAGGGGCTTTAAAACAGACAGGAGAGCAGTGAAGTGCATGGGGAGCACTCATTTTCAGTGAGGTTTAACTCTCATATGAACCAGAACCTAAAACTGCAGCCAACCAGTACAGAACAGCTCTGTGTCATAAATCACTCCCCGGCTGGAGACTGAGATTTCCGCCAGAAATCTCTTTAAATGAGAGGAGCAGTCTACCAAGAAAGCAAGCAGAAAGAATGCGGGTAGAGACCTTTTATTTATGATAAATTATCAGTCACCGTAAATATTCAGATGGTCATATCATTGTAATAAAAACAGGTTGAAGGAAAATGTGAATGTGTTTTGGACATGCAAGCTTCCCAGCTAACAGATAACATACTGATTTCACTGGGAAAAATTTAGGTCATATTTTCACTGGGGCATGACATGATTCTACAATGTGAACATTCTTCAACGTTCAAAGAACGTCACATTGTTCTGAACAAGTTCTGTTAAGGTCATAATAACACATTCCAGGTAAATAATGTTCAAAGAACATAGAGAGAACTGAACAAAATGTACATTCCTTTGAGCCTTAATATTCTTAAAATGGTCTGGCATCCAAAAATTGTTAGCTGGCATATTTACTAGCCTTTCAGCTGTGCGAAAAGAACCGATAAGTATTTATGCTGTGATTTTATCATAAAGGATTTCCTATATCTTTGCTCTTCCAGCTACATTAGGTCCAACAACCTGTTGCTTTTTTCCAGTCATTGTCAGAATGAGGCTTGGGTGTTGTCATGGTGATCACATGTTCCTTCATCACTGTGCTATTCCAGCTGTTAGGAACATAGTGGTCGCCATGGCACCCTTGTGTGTGAGGTCATAATATACAGCCTCACTATGAGTGTGGGCAATGAAAGAAATATGCACCAACACCCAGCGATAAAGAAGCCTGTCCCTTAAATATAAATAAGGATGTAAAAGAACAAATGGCCTGTCATAACATTTTCCTGTGAGGAAATACTTAAGATGCGAATGAAATCCAAAACATTATACAAATCGATTTTGTTTTGACAGTACATTGAATGTTGAAATCCAGAGAAACAGGTTATCCCACATACCACACGGAACTGTACAACCTGTTTGAAGTTTGAAGTTGTAACAGTCCTTGGATTTAACACATTTTATTTTCTTCTGGGTTTACATATTTACCTTCATTTCAGTACTGCATGGTTAATGGAAAATCCAAACTGCTGTGAATTTTCTGCCATCAGTGTTCTGATTATTAATGCACAGAAACTCCAAGAACAAAAGTTGGGGTGTTGAATTTTAATGAGGAAAAGTATTGACAAGTTTCCTAAAGTCTGTTGTAAGTCAGCTTTTGGTTCTTAAAAGCATTTAAAATAATGCCACTGTAGGTCCTTGAAAAACCATGACTTTCATTTTTTGCACTATGCTCACCGCTGTTGTCACAAGTGGTGAATTTAAAGTCGACCACAGTCAAAGTAAGAAGGGTAAGCAAGTCAAAGAAAAGCAAAGCAAAGCCAGATTCAAAAGGCAAAGTACAAAAAAGCAAAGTGAATTTTTACAAGTAATTATACAACATATGAACTCCACTGACTATATGATTTCTTTCATACAAAAGTCATCAAAACCAAACTGTATTTCTGAGGACTGGAAAAATAATATAGGCAACATTAAAACACTGATACAGTGAGCAACAGTGGCTTTGCCTGTAATTATGTAATTTAACCCATAGGTGGTGCAGTTAGATTACAAAGGTAACAATTACAGAATGTGCAAAGAAATATATTTTCAGAGAGTTTATAAGGACAATAAATGTCTTCAGTGATCACCTTCAACACTTCTCATTGAAAAATTTCCAAAGCAGCTGGTGCAAACAGTGTTTGTTTTACACTAAAATGTACAGAAACAGGGTTTGTTTTACACAATTGTAAATAAAGATCAGAAAATGGGATTGGTGTATATTTTCATAACAGTTTATTTATTTATTATTCATATTTCAGAATTTAAATGCAATAAATTTCATATAGTATTATATTTTAAATGTTTGTACTCTTCCACAGCCAAATTTCTCCATTGATATTGGACATGAGTGAGTCATGTTGGGTCATGTTGTTTGCCATTCCAAAGGTAAGGACACTTTGAAATGCCATGGCAGGTTTCAATTGAGAGAAAAAACACAATCATTTAGCCTGTGAAATGTCATCGCCCTGGATACAGTGATCCACAAAAGTGCAAGTGCTTGCCTCAGAAAACATTTGCTATATGAGTAATTAAAAAATACAATGGAGGTATGTTACTCACTCAATGTCAGCCGCATATGTGATACAATTATGCATCAGTATGTTGAAGATGTTTCGTTTCTAATTAACATTAACAATAATAACAGTAAAACTGCCAACCATGACTGCACTAATTAGCATTTCTAATGGTTTAAGCCACTAATGACAGTCTTCTCCTTTATCAGATTCAGAGGAATTAACGAGCAAAACATTAACCAAATTAAACAAACAAAAGAATGTGTTAAAATTGAAACACATTCAAAACAAAGCTTAAACTGTGCTGTGTTTCTGTGAGAAAGACTCAATCCATTTATTTCCCCCCATTCTGCTCTATTTATTGGACTAGAAAAGATCCGTCTTTATTTTGCGCTGTGGTGTGTGTTTACTCTCTTTGTCTCTCAGCCCTACAGTGAAGTTAAACTTGTCTGACTGAAAATGGGATCGATTCCCAGCCAGGACTGCGTGCTTTCCATTTGTGCGGCCTTTTTTTCCGACAGACAGAAGTTGTATATACAGGATACTAGTATTTCCTCTCCGGCTCCAGACCCAATTTGAAGGATTGTAGAAGGGCTGAATGCTTTCCAGCTTCACGGGCTTATAGCATTGGTAGACCAAAACAGCCCACAGACACTGACAGAGAGCAGCAAGACTCGCTGGCGAGGCCGCTTTTCAATCGGCTTTCGTTTCCAAGGCGACTTACCAGAGACACCTCACGCAGCCTCACTGGTTCCCATAATTCCAGAGTCCATTTGAGTTAAAACAAAAGCCGAAACAACATCCAAACAACATCCAAGTATTTGAAACAAATAAAGATCAGCTGTATATTACAAACATTTACGCTAAGATAAAACTATACGAAAAATTGAATCTGCCTACGGTATGCTTTGAAAACATTTTGCAATACCATGGTATTTGTAACAAAGAACACAATGTATACCACATATACTTGAATTAGAACTTGTGTTGTATTTTTAAAACTCATATTGAAAAAATAGTTCCTTGCCTTTCTTTCATGTCTGCAGTGCTTCTGTTGATGAACATACCCAGAAGACAGTTCCCCAGTGGTTATGCAGTTTGGAACAAGATGATTGGGTGAGACGGTGGGGGTGGTCTTAACTCAAGCTTGAGCTGATCTGAACTTATGATCAACAGATGAAGCTAATTCTCACCTTCTGGAATATGTAAAAACAAAATACTCCACACATGGTGAGGCTTAGCCAAAGTAATGGGACATATTCAATAGTTCAGTGGAATTTATTCTAGGTTAAAATCATTTTTTGTTCATGATATTAAGATATCTAGGCAGTTCTAACATACATTATTACATCTATACCATAACTAAATATTAATCTCAGTGTTTACAATATTTGTGCTGCAACCAAAACATGAATTTTATTTTGATGCACCCAGGCCATTTGAAGCTGGGAGTTTGCTTTCAAAAATACTAATGAGACTATAAGCTGTAAGGTTTCAACATTAAATCCCAAGATTTTTAGTGCTATGAAAAACAGTTTATGGCTAACCCACCTCAATGCTAAAGCCAAGACTAATCAAAATTTCCCCAAGTGCTGACCAACAGCTGCATATCTGTTTTATAGGGTTCTTATTGGATATGGCAGGGACCAAAAAGGTCCAGACTGTATCAAAATTAAGCAATAAACCAGTCCATGCTTTTTATGTTTCATGAAACACATATTTACTGAGTTGGGCGTGGCTTGAGATTTTGTGTTGTTTGTAGATTGACTCATAAGACCCCTCCTCTCTCATTGAATGTCCCACTAAAGATTCAGCCACTGTGGCCTGTCGTATTTCCATTAGAGGAGACAATTAACTACAATCACAGCAGAAAAACATTCAAAGCCAATTAGTTTGAGCACCATTCAGTTATTATCTGTGTATTTAGTGGATGTTTCTGTCCAAAGAGACTTAAAAAGCTGTTACAGAAAAATACTTCAGTGCATTTCGTGAGCGCTAAACGAAAGGGCATGTTGCAGGTGCGGATACTTTTGTTTTATGTACAGCCAAAAGCGTTATCTATTAGACTTTCACCTCTCAGCTCAAAGTTTAAAGTCTTTAAAGTTTAAACTTCAAGACTATTAGATCCTGCCATTCTGTGTTATTAGCAGTTCTGAATTAGCATGTTATTAGCAGTTGTTATTCCCTTGTTCTTTCTCAGATCGTTCGGACTTTCCTCTGGCCAGCATGGTGTGGCTCCAGCATGGGGTAAACAGCTGGCTGGGGGCTAATGTTTGCCAAACTGGGTAATGCAAAGTCCCCCAATGCTAAACTCCACCACGATAGATAAATCAAGTCTGTTAGCAGCATACAGCAATGTACAAACCATGTTTTATAAGTTACTTAAATGCATACTGTATATTTACTCCCTGTAAATCTGGCTGTGCAGGGGTACCTGCAGTCTGTGTGGTCTACCCTAGTGTGTAACTGAAGGATACTAATTGCTGATCTTTTGTTGAGAATTTTTTTTTTTTACTTTTTGTTTCGTTGCTTGGTATGCCTCCTTATCCTTAAGCAATAAAAAAACTCAACAAAATCTTCAACATTTCCAGGGAGATTGCAGGGGTACAACTTAACTGTATAGTGTTGATGTATGAGACCTGACTGGTTAAAATGGAGAAAGATATTACCAATTGGTCAATGCACCCACTATACAAATAATACAACCAGTATCATCAGGGTGATAGTACAGTGTAATGACATTAAGACCCAATAAAACCCAACAGGGCTCAAACATCATTTGTCCCCTCAAGCACAGCACTATTGAACAAACTGTGATAAGATATGAGTCCTGCGTCCTGGCTGACAAATTGGTGGCATGTCATATGACGGATAGGAATCTTGGCTTGTAACACTCAAGTTGCTGGTTTGTTTCCCCCAAGTTCACTGGCTAAAGAAAGTACCTGCCACACTTTGCTTTATTAGGCTCAGCTGTAAGAATGAATAGTGCGTAGTAATATAAAACTGTTGACAGGTTTAGGATGAGAGTGTCTGGTAAATGCCTCACTATAATGTATGGATTAGGTATAGGTTATATATTCCTTTGAACTAAATGGGATGGTATTGTTTTTGATGAGTTCTTTAATGGCTATATAATGCAGAAAACTATTTCCTAATGTAATAATAACAGAATCTATCTAAGGGAAACCACATGCATGGGAGTACTGCATCTGTAGGTCACCCACTTCTGCTTTGTTGCAGTGGCCATTCTGCAGACGGGCCACACAGTACTGCAGCAGAGCTAGTGCTGATCACAGGAGACATATTTCTCTCACTGTCCACAGCTGGTAACCTGTGAGAGCTGGACGCAGTGTCGGGATAAACTACCAAACCATAGCTGAGGAACCCTTGCTGCCCTATCCCAGCTTACCCTACATTGAGACGAGGCCAGTGGTGTTCAGGTGGTGTTGACTCCTGGTCATAGTCTGGTTATGACATTGCTTGCAGAAAAATTCTCTGAATTGCTTCTTTTATTGATCGTAGCTGATTACCTAAACTGTCAGGGACCCTATTGTTGCTGCGAGCCAATAGGATTCAAGGGCTGTCCTGATTGGAGTACAGACATGCCTTATTGATCTGTACCAAGACATTTTATACTTTCTTTTTGTTCCAAAGTTTTGTATTTTTTGTACATTCACAAATATGTTTGAAATTTATGTCAGCAAGAGGAATACCATATATTTCTGGCGAAACACTACAAATGAAGATGATCATTGATCGTACGGCAGAGCTGTCATCCAAACCTGTGTCTCCCAGTGGTCCCTAAGGCAGGAGACAGACCCTCGATTGTTCGCCTGGCGGAGGTTATTGTGGGACTTCGGTATTCAGTCACATTGTTCAAATTCCAACGCCTAGCAGTCATCATTTTTTCCCTGCCAAAAGAGAACAATAGGGCCGATAACTACCCCCTAATGTGGAACGAAAACAAGGCGTTAAGTGCCACCTCGAGAACGGTAGGCTAACAAGTTAAAGGCCCAACAGGATGGAAAGAATGAGCAGGAGCGAATCAGGAATGTCGGAAACCGCAAACAGCTGCAAACAAGTACAGTAGAACCGCAGAAATGCGAACCTCAGGCCGTCCATGTTCTAAACGGTCAGTACAATGCCCTTTTTTAAAACCAGGAATACACAATAATGTTTTAGCAACACCAAATGTTACTAACACTCATCTAAAAAGGGCCAGATTTAAAAGTAAAACACATATAAATTGATTTAAATGTAACACATCACATGTTCAACTAATGACAAAAATTTTCAAAATATTGTCAAAAGTTGACAAAGAGGCACATCTCAGCATCATATCTGAATGTCTAGATATCTTAGATATATACCTGAAAAAAAGAGTTGAAAATAACTGTTTACTGATATAAAAAGAGCAAAATAAAGTTGTTCGCAGAAATGAGCCAAAGACAGTTAATTGTAAAGTGGAGATAATCATTCACACCCAGGTCTAATGAAATCCTGTTTACCCTGGGCTTAATTTATTGAAACTATGTAGCTTATATCAAAACGATGCAATAGTTATGCATGGAACTATACTAATCAATAAATGACATGTGACCGCTACTGCCTTTGGAACAGTCTTCTTTTTCAACACACTTGTTAAGTGCAGAATCATTCAAATTTGTCAGGTTAATAGACTATCCCTTCCTTATTGAACAGCTAATGCATTCTGTTCATGGTTAAGTGGGTACATTTATTTTAGGTAACACAAACAGTTAAGGTTCCCAGGACACAAATAGTTTCTTCTGGAACTTTCCCATACTGTATTTGCATTTTCTATACACCGCCCCCACCCCCAAGCAAGAAAATTTTAGTGAACACAGTAAGGAATTTTTGTTTGACAATTTTCAAAAAAAAAAAAAAAAAAATATGAACGCATTTATGGGTAAAATATTCGAAACATAATTCAAAGACATAACCAGCTAAAGGAAGCATTCCTGCCGTCACTGGTTCTCACAGAGTGATGTCACTTTGCAGGCATGAGCATTCTGACCTCTCCATTTAAACAGCTGGATATTTTACTGAAGCAATTCAAGTGAAGAAGTTCAGTTCAGGTTTACTTGCTCAAAGGTACAACAGCAGTGCCCTACCTTGGAATCAAACCCGCAACCTCTGAGGAGGAAGTGCTGCTCCCTAACCATAATGCAAATGTACAGGTGAGAGCCCAATTTAGGTTATAGGTTATGTCCGCTATGTCCCGTTCTCCGATTGGGATTTCTGAACTGTATTATAACCTTATTGTTTGAATTTGAAAGTGTTTTAACTTTTAATATGTGTAGCATTAATGCCAATTGTTCCTGAGGTCAGGTTGCACCCCACAGCAGAACAACCTGAGCCCAACTTCAATCTGCTCATCAGCTTAACTTTCACTCCCTTTGTCGTCAGTGCCATATTAGCCAGTAAACACAAACCCAATAATAAACAAACAGACCTGAAGTTAACTTCAGGCCAGGCACATGACCTTGGCAACACATATGTGTCCGAAGAAAGCGTCTAGAAGAAATTAATATTCAAAAAATGCTGCTAGCCTGATGATCCCCCTTCATGCCCTACGGTTCAACCAGCAACATCATCTGGTTGAAGTGTGGAATGCAAAGAGCATCTTCAGACAATGCAAAAGAAATATATCATGGAATCTAGATTCAGCTGATGGCACACAAAGAATTTACCGTGTAAGCCTCTCTTGGAACCATGTCATAAGTAATTACGTCAGAGCTCAGAACTGTCATCTTAATACACCAATATTTACACATGGAACAGAAATGTGTAATTTACAATGAAGACATAAAGGTTCATTTGTATGGTCTATACACCACGAGAGAGCATCCAAGTTTTATTTCCAGCTTTGAATAAAAGATAATACGCAGATAAAAGAGGAATTTACAGAAAATGGTCAAAAAAGTTGTACAAAATTAACAACACAGGTAATGGGCTATATTTTTATGCTCATATTTGGGGAAATACTACTTTATTGTTATACAATGCATGAAAGTTCATTTGAAAAACATTCAAATGTTCAAATTATTCAGTTTTTGATAGTGTGTCAAAATCACACTTTAAATCAAATGGTTGCTGTCCTCCGCAAATCAAGCAATGATTATAAAAGGTATATAAAAAATAATAAAAAAGTTAAATATGCCATGTGTCACTATTAAAGAAATCGTCAAAAAGTTGAAAGCCATTTGAACAATACATGCCAGGAAGAGCATACAAGTGCATCTTGTTCCCATCCTTAAGGAGAGAAATTGTAAGGATAGCTAAAAAAGACCTGAGTTTGGTTGAATATAGGGGTCACCAAGTTTCCAAATCAACAACTGGATGCCACGTACACACAAACAAGCTATTTGGAAGGGTTTCTAGAAGTAAACACTTATTGAGTGCAACAAACAAATGTAAGCACCTGGAGTTTGCCAGATGCTGATTGTACTTTGATTGGAACCAGGTCCTCTGGTTGGATGAGACAGAAACTGAACTCTGCCCATTCATTCAATTGGTGGATTTGGTGTCAGAGGTGGGATGCCTGCAAAGAGGGAAGTGCATACCTACTGTGAAATATGGAACAGGATCTTTGATGTTATGGGACTGTTTTGTTGCTAGTGGTCCTGTGTTATGGGGCCCTTGTTGAGATTAATGGCGTCACAATCTCTACTATGTACCAAGACATTTTGGCTGAAAACCTGGCTGCTTTTGCCATCAGGCTGAGACTTGGCCACAGGTGGGTGTTCCACCGTGACGATGACCCAAAACACACCTCAAAATCAACAAAGACATGGTGGAATGAAAACAAAATCAGTATTTCGCAATGGCCATCTCAGTTACCAGACAAAAACCCTGTTGGAAAGGTACGAACTGCAATGAAGAGGGCAGTCCAAATCTTAGACTAACAGACAGTAAGGACATTGAAAGGTTCAGCTGGAAGGATTGGTCAAGATCTTCCCAGTGTGATCTCAACCTTATTAAAATAGTATGGGAAAGGCCTTAGTGCCATCACCCTTGCAAGGGGTGGCTGTGCCAAGTCCTAAAACTGGGTGCCCATAATTTTGTCACCTATGATTTTGGGATCAATAATTTTGGAACATTTGTATTTGAGTAAAACAATACAGTTTTCCCATATGATTGAATATGAATTATAGATGTTCTGCTATGTTGTTAATTTTACGCGGCCTCATCAAGGGTTCCATCAATTCAGTAGTTGACTGTCCAAATTAAGTGTAGCGTAGGCTTGGAATTAATATATATTAACATATGTAAATAATATATACGCTTATAAAGGGCAAAATTCAAATAAATCACTTCAGTAGAATGAATTTTCAGACAACATGAATGCGCTTAACAGTTTATTGTGATGTGGCAAGTTGTAAAAAGGTACAGACATTTGATCTTGGGCTTGGTGTCCAAGGGGACAGCGTCATACCTCACAATTTCTGAGTGAGGTGAACCTCCCACTGGACCACTAGAAGAGAAAGAGAAAAAACAGAGGAAAGGAAATGGACATAAAGGTTGAGATGAAGATGAGGAGGAATGCCGGGAGCAAGCAGGGTGTGTGATGGGAGATAAGGTAGGTGGCAATTTAATACCTGCGGAGAAAACTGGATTGGATGGACAGAGGTTTTTGAATGAGGGGTTGTCTGAAAATACTACTCCCGAACCTTTGTTTCAACAAACTCAATTTAAGTCTGTTCAACCCATTTTCTCCTGAGGTGACCATATGGTTAACAAAATCTCTTCCATGTTTAAATTGGTTGTGTCACATAAGTTTGAATTATTGCAACAAGCCATACACTCCTCTTCTCAGCTGTGTATCCAACTTAGTTGCACAGGTATCCTCTTTGAGAATAGACATTCTTCAGCTGCTGCCTTTTACATCTCATAACTGTCAATATTTTGTTTAATATATATCATTATATAGCATGTCAGTGTTATGTACTTTACATTAACATTTAAGTATCAGTATTTTTCATCCTAATCACAAATATATTTGTTTTCTAGTGATGGGAATCTATTTTTATTTATGTGGAATGAATTAAGTAAAAAAAAAAAAAAATGAAATTCTTAATGTGTTTTTTTTTGTTCTCTTACCCTCCTAGAATGACAGTACAGTCAGCATCTATTTGCAGGAAGTAGATTTCCAATCATTTTTAAGCTTAAAGATATTATCCAACTCAAAATAAAGCTGTTTAGGTTTTCAGTATAATCTGAGGAATGATTTCAGGACATAAGGGGTTAAGGCCATAGGCTATCCCATCAAAACAACCCTTGTACTCAAAAGGACCTGCCCTGTGCTCCTGAAGACCGAAATGCCACGAAACAGGAAAAGGTGTGGCTAGCATACGGGAAGTGTTATTTTCACTTAAAAAGAATAGAATGTGTTCCAAAGAACATGTTTGCTTGCCTCCAAATATAAAATACCCCTAAAATTCACGACTATTGACACAATTCTCAAAGACAAATAATTAAGTTGATTAACTGGGGAAATAAATCATACTTGAGATAAGCAATGTTTGAGAGATATACCAATTTAAGTGCCATATTTGTTTCCTACATTTAATATCTGGTCCTAAAATGAAAACATTTTCTGTAATAATGAATAGAGGCAAGAAACATGGCCAAAGATGGTATCTTCAGTAAAAGCTACTGCGACTTCTAAAAATAGTTGAATGCATATGTTATGTGAAGAGTGGTCCACATGAGAAATTGATATTTAGCAATTATATATTAGTTAATATTAGTATTTGTGTCAATGACTTAAATAAGGATACAGATGGATAATGATAGAATGTGCATGCGATATAGATTGTGCCTGATTAAAACTATTAAAATTACTTTAACTGCTGCTAGAGAGGAGGAAATCTGAAGTTAACGTATATTGTTTCTTGTCCCCAGGAATTTTTGGAGCCCCCATACTATAACTTCAGCCCGATTAAGGCAATGACCATGGACATGCAAATCTATGTTAAACCAATGCGAAATTATCTTTATCCCATTATGGTAGTAACATAATCTAGGAGGATAAAGACTGCTTTGATTGAATGAAATAGGCCTTTACAGAGACTAAGTGCATTTAATTGAATCCTAGCCCTATGAATTGATAAAATAGCTTTTCATGTTTGCCTTAATGTGAATTACGCATTAATCAATAACAATAGATGAAAACAATTACTGTTATTGATACAATCTCATAGGTCATGTACTTACTGTATGCACATATTTGTAATCAATTGGTGAGTTCACTATAAATGCCTCCACACTACATTTAGCAGCAGTGTAAAGAGAGAGGAGTCTGCTGCTCTTGACTGGGCAGGTTTTGTGGTGCTGCTTGAAGCTATAACAGCTCTGCCAGCATTTTTGTAGAGGGTACTGAGGCATCGTTAGCACCACCTCCTCTAGGTATTGTTCTGTAACCTGGTACCTATGTCATTCGAGCCAACTTGCTAGATGTTGTAGGCTGTTGAATATAAATGTCCACTCTTTATTGAAGATCTTACTCTGGGTTTTAGCATCGGTTGATTGGTTCAGTCTAAATCAGCAATGGCCAGCAAGGATAACAGGATGACCAATCAACCTCAGATAAAATGGTTTGTTTGCTCATATTTCCCTCTGGCCAAATCCAGTTTCAGTGGAAGATGAATCATACTTACACTACAGTGTAAAGATAGTCTGAAATAGCACAGCATATTTTTTCAGATGTGGGATATGAACTTTTTGCCGTGACTTTTAATGTTCATTATCATTAATAGATAGAGGTGGTTGCAAATTGCAGAGCTACGTGTGAGGTGGTGTTATCCCTTCCAATCCAGGGAAAACTTAAACATGGCACCACATGACTTAAATAGTCATTTTTTACTTAGAGCTAATGAAATTCTGCAAGTCATCTTGCACTTGTAAAGTTCCTGGGGTCAGTCCTTCTCAGGACCACATTAGCTTCTCTAGCTCAAATATTAAAACATAAACCTGGAGCAATTCAGCCTTTTTGGGGCCAGATTCATTAAAGCCTTTAGCACATGTTAAAATTTTGCACATAGAATTTCAGTAACATGATTTATGATTGGAGCAAATTAACCACCTCCACCAATCACATGCACTTTTAATCTTTTTGCACCAGCAAAACAGTTTGCAAACACTTGATGCTTAGCAACTCAGGTACTTATATTTTTTTAGCTAACCATCATGGCATGTGGTGAGATTGGGATCGATAATGTAAGGTTGTGAGGCTCAAGACCCAGTCTATCGCTGTAAAAATTCCTTTGAAAACAGCTGCGGGTCTCATGTGAGGCTTCTCTCTTCCAACAGATGGTCTCAGTTCTGTTAGAGTGACCTGTTTACATTCCAACATAGGCAATGTCCATGAGACTTTTATTGTGTTCATATTAATATCTATAACCAAGATTTTGTTTAGTTTTAGCCAGACCCAATGGCGCTTAACAAAGATCAACCAAAGGCATTTTTTATGGTGTCAAGATGTGCCTGAGTTTGACCTTTATGCAGACTAAATATAATATCTCCCTTCAGCAAACTTGGAGTTGACTTTATCCTCAAGGATCCCATTGATTCCTAGTTTGGCCATGTATCTGGGTATACGATACAAGGTTACCTTGTTTTTTGTGCTAAAGTCCCTTTGTTGTAAGCCCATCCACACTGTCACATGCCAATCTCCCATCCTCGGCAACCTGTGTAATCCAGCGAGCGTAAAGTCTGCATGTCAGAGCGCTTATCAAACAGAGAAATAACAGAGCATTCAGTGAGCCAAGACACTGTTTCATGCAAACTGGTGACATGTCTGCTGATATCATATGTTACCACCTCAGGAAACGCTTGGAGCTGTGGTACTTTAATGTACTGTATATGGGCCTTTCAGAGCCTTCTCCTTATCAAACGTAGACATGTTCTCTGACTTCACTAATCTGACTGTGACCTTTTTTTAGCCAGGGTGCATAGAAGACAGGTTACACATCCAAAGGGGGGTTGGGGAGGGGGAGGAGTTCATTGCCGTAGCATCGCCATTCGGGTCATTCTTCAAACACTTGCTGTTACCTTGACAACTTACAGAGTGACAGCTCTTATCTCCATGAAAAACCCCCTTCCGGCCACAGCTTCTTCTTTGTGCATTATGTACCATGAGGCACTAGAAAATTAGCATGTCATGTAGAGGCTAGTTTATGTATAATTATCTAAACAGCCAACAATTCTGCAATTACTTGTTTTATCATGTATTGACTGGGGTATCACAAAAGCATGTTACCCTGTGTTCTACAAAGCTTCAGGAATCATCCAATAATCTGCAGGGAGTGTGTGACAGTGCTGACAGTCTGAACATGAAATTTTCATGGCTCTTATTTGTGATGTGACTCTAATATATAATGTCATATGTGTATTGTATTATGTATTACCTAGATCATAAACTCACATTTGAAGCTACTAACTAGCGAGCCAGTTCAGGAAAATTCTTGTATGGGAATTTTACTCATTGAATGAAATATCATTTATATAATAAAACCAAAATTCAAAAATCAATTCCTTATGCCTATAGACCACCGTATTATGACATTACTGACATGGCCCCAGGACAATGAAACTCTAGGCTGTTTTTAGCAGTGTCATAAACCAAAAGATTTGTTGTGTAAATGAGTTTTTATCTGTCAGCAGTCTGGCCACCAATGCTAAAATTTGAACTTGAAACCAAAAAATTCCATTTATTATAACCAATGTGGCGCCGGGAGAGGTGGAGGGAGGAGCGAGTGCCTCAGCTCCTCCCACAGTACTGCTGTCAGTCTCCTGGTTCCCTCCCTCAGCCTGAAGAGGAACTGGAGCTGAGACAGCAGAGGCCTCACAAACAGGCAGGCTCACCTGAGAGTGATTCCTAATCAACTCAGCTGTGAGCACTTGCCTCCAATTAGGCCCTCTATTTAAGCACAGCCTGAGAGGCTGCAAGGGTCTGAACCTTTGGACTTTTTTTTTTTTGTGTTTGGGATGGCTGTGCTATGTTTTGTGTTTTGACCTTATTTTGTGTGAAGACCTGTTTTTGTAAAGTTTTCCTTTTCCCCTATGAGGGGTAAATAAATGGCCTTGGCCCTTTTGTTTCAACTCTCGTTGTGCTTACCTTCCACTCACCACCCGGCACAGTGGCCACACCTGCCACTGTGTCACATTGGTGGAGAATGCGGGCACCAGGCCCCAGTGCGTGAGTGGAAGGCAGGTTTTGTTCGGTTTTTTTTCCCTTCCCCAGTTTTGGTTTTGGGGTTTTTCCCTTTTCCTTCCAAAAAAAAAAAAAAAAAATAAATAAATAAATAAATAAAAATAATAAATAAATAAAAAGCACAATGCCATCCCGGGAAGGAAGAAGGCCAAGCGGAAGAGCCAGGTGGAGCACCAGAGACTGCTGGGCCCCAGCTCCTGGCCCTGCTGGGAGAGGCGAGTGACCTGGGAGGATGTGGAGGCCTGCCCAACAGACTTGCTGGCAGAGCTGCTTTGTCTGGCAGCTGGGGAGGCCTTACCCACGGCCCCATTGATGGACAGGAGGGACCCTTTTGAAGCTATGGACTGGTCTGCCCCAGGAGGGGAGCCTGGACCTTCGGCGGGGCCAAGGTGGATCCTGGGGGGCTGGAGTGGTCCTTCCGTGGTGCGACTGGTGCGGGGATCCCCACCATTGGTCGGTGTCCAGAGCCGGGTCGGCTTTTGTGGGGAGCTGTGGCCGGGCCGAAGACCATCACTGGCGTGAGTGCCTGGACCCTGAGAACGTGGCCATACACAACTTCCTTCTCCGTAGGACGGAGGAGGAGAGAAGGGCACTCACGCCTTCCAGGTGTACCCACTGACCCCAGCCGTCCAGCCATCACCAGTCCCTGCCCAGTCACCACAGGGGCCAGAGAGCTTGGTCTGCTCTCCACCGCCTGCCAACCCCGTGGGCCTGCCTGAGACCCAGACCTACTCTCTGCTGCCTGCTGACCCAGAGGGGCCTGCTTGAGAGCCGGGCCTACTCTCCGCCTGCTGATCCCACAGGCCTTCCAGGGAGCCTGGCTGGCTCTCCTCTCTGTCCGTCGACCCAATGGGCCTGGTAGAGGCCCTGTCTGCTCTCTGTTGCCCGCCACCCCAGCGGGCCTGCCCTGCTCTTCGCCGCCTGCCAACCCCGCAGGCCTTCCAGAGGTCCTGGCTTGCTCTCCATCGGCCGGCAACCCAGCGAGCCTGCTTGAGAGAGGGGCCTGCTCTTCACCTGCTGACCCAGCAGGCCTTCCCGAGCACGTGGCCTGCTCGATGCCGCCTGCCGACCCAGCAGGCCTTCCCGAGCACGTGGCCTGCTCGACGCCGCCTGCTGACCCGGCAGGCCTTCCCGAGCCCGCGGCCTGCTCGACGCTGCCTGCTGACCCGGCAGGCCTTTCCGAGCCCGCGGCCTGCTCGACGCCGCCTGCTGACCCGGCAGGCCTTCCCGAGCCCGCGGCCTGCTCGACGCCGCCTGCTGACCCGGCAGGCCTTCCCGAGCCCGCGGCCTGCTCGACGCCGCCTGCTGACCCGGCAGGCCTTCCCGAGCCCGCGCCTGCCTCGACGCCGCCTGCTGACCCGGCAGGCCTTCCCGAGCCCGCGGCCTGCTCTCCGCCGCCTGCTGACCTAGTGGGCCTGCCTCAAGAGCCGGGCCTACTCTCCGCCTGCTGATCCCACAGGCCTTCCAGGGAGCCTGGTAGGCTCTCCATCGGCCGGTAACCCAGCGAGCCTGTATAAGAGTCCGGCCTGTCCTCCGCCTGCTGACCCAGCAGGCCTTCCCGAGCACGTGGCCTGCTCGATGCCGCCTGCCGACCCAGCAGGCCTTCCCGAGCACGTGGCCTGCTCGACGCCGCCTGCCGACCCGGCAGGCCTTCCCGAGCCTCGCGCCTGCTCGACGCCGTCTGCCGACCCGGCAGGCCTTCCCGAGCCCGCGGCCTGCTCGACGCCGCCTGCCGACCCGGCAGGCCTTCCCGAGCCCGCGGCCTGCTCGACGCCGCCTGCCGACCCGGCAGGCCTTCCCGAGCCCGCGGCCTGCTCGACGCCGCCTGCCGACCCGGCAGGCCTTCCCGAGCCCGCGGCCTGCTGACGCCGCCTGCCGACCCGGCAGGCCTTCCCGAGCCCGCGGCCTGCCTCGACGCCGCCTGCCGACCCGGCAGGCCTTCCCAGCCCGCGCCAGCCTCGACGCCGCCTGCCGACCCGGCAGGCCTTCCCGAGCCCGCGGCCTGCCTCGACGCCGCCTGCTGACCCAGCAGGCCTTCCCGAGCCCGCAGCGCCTGCTCGACGCCGCCTGCTGACCCGGCAGGCCTTCCCGAGCCCGCGGCCTGCTCTCCGCCGCCTGCTGACCCAGTGGGCCTGCTCAAGAGCCGGGCCTACTCTCCGCCTGCCCGACCCAGCAGGCCTTCCAGAGCGGCTGGCCTGCTCTCCGCCTGCCGACCCAGCAGGCCTTCCAGAGCGCCTGGCCTGCTCGATGCCGCCTGCTGACCCGGGTGGCCTGCTCGAGTGCGGGGCCTGCTCCTTGCCGCCTGCTGACCCGGTGGGCCTGCTCGAGTGCGGGGGCCTGCTCCTTGCCGCCTGCTGACCCGCTGGGCCTGCTTGAGGGCGGGGCCTGCTCACCACTGCCTGCTGACCCAGGTGGCCTGCTCGAGAGCCTGGCCTGCGCTCCGCCTGCTGACCCAGCAGACCTTCTAGAGGGGCTGGCCTGCTCTCCGCTGGCTGCCTACCCAGCAGGTCCACTCAAGAGCGGGGCCTGCTCGATGCCGCCTGCTGATCCAGCAGGCCTTCCTGAGAGCCTGACCTGCTCTCCGCTGCCCTCCAGCCCAGCGGGCCTGCTCGAGAGCTGGGCCTGCTCTCCGCCTGCTGATCCGGCAGGTCGTCCAGAGAAGCTGGCCTGCTCTTCGCCGCCCGCTGATCCAGTGGGCCTGCCCTGCTCATCGCTGCCCGCTGACCCTGCGGGCCCGCTCCAGAGCGGCGCCTGCTCTTCGCCGCCTGCTGACCCTGTGGGACTGCTCCAGAGCCTGGCCTGCGCTCTGCCTGCTGACCCAGCAGGCCTTCCAGAAAGCCTGGCCTGCTCTCCGCCGCCCTCCAGCCCAGCGGGCCTGCTCCAGAGCGGGGCCAGCTCTTCCCCACCCGCTGACCCTGTGGGCCTGATCGAGAGCTGGACCTGCTCTCCACCGCCCACCAACCCAGCCGGCCTGCCAGAGAGCTCAGACGGCTCTCCGCTGCCTGCTGGCCCAGCGAGCCTCCCTGCAAGCCGGGCTTGCTCTCCGCCTGCCGACCCAGCAGGCCTTCAAGGGAGCCTGGCCGGCTCTCCTCTGCCCATCGACCCAAGGGGCCTGCTAGAGGGCCCTGCCTGCTCTCTGTTGCCCGCTACCCCAGTGGGCCTGCCCTGCTCTCTGCCCGCTGACCCAGCAGGTCTACCAGAGAGCCTGGCCTGCTCTCCACTGCCCTCCAACATAGAGGGCCTGCTCCAGAGCCGGGCCTACCCTCTGCCTGCTGATCCGGTGGCTCTGCATTGAGCGCAGCCTGCTCTCCACCGCCTACCGACCCAGCCAGCCTGCCCGAGAGCTTGGACTGCTTCCCACTGCCCACTGTCCTCGCAAGCCGTCCAGAGGCCTCAGCCAGACTTCTGCCTGCTGTCCCGGAGGTTCCAGCTGGCCTCCGTTGCCCGGAAAATGTACCAGGCTGGGGTTCTGGGCCTCCCTGGGGGCCTGCCAGGCTGGATGGCCTGCCTGGTCTTTGACCCTGGGGTGGGGCCTGATGGGCCGAAATGCTCTCTCGGCGCTAATGTATTTTCGCCTCCTCTACGGTCTGAAGCTAGGGGGAATGTGGCGCCCGGGAGAGGTGGAGGGAGGAGCGAGTGCCTCAGCTCCTCCCACAGTACTGCTGTCAGTCTCCTGGTTCCCTCCCTCAGCCTGAAGAGGAACTGGAGCTGAGACAGCAGAGGCCTCACAAACAGGCAGGCTCACCTGAGAGTGATTCCTAATCAACTCAGCTGTGAGCACTTGCCTCCAATTAGGCCCTCTATTTAAGCACAGCCTGAGAGGCTGCAAGGGTCTGAACCTTTGGACTTTTTTTTGTGTTTGGGATGGCTGTGCTATGTTTTGTGTTTTGACCTTATTTTGTGTGAAGACCTGTTTTTTGTAAAGTTTTCCTTTTCCCCTATGAGGGGTAAATAAATGGCCTTTGGCCCTTTTTGTTTCAACTCTCGTTGTGCTTACCTTCCACTCACCACCCGGCACAGTGGCCACACCTGCCACTGTGTCACACCTTCAAATGTAGACTAAAGACTCACCTCTTCTGGCTGCACCTCTCCCAATCTCTCCCTTGCTCTTCTGTGTAGCCATACTTGTGTATTACTAGTGGCAATCTTCTATTTTTTGTGGCCTTGTTGTTGTGGTTGTTGTTGTTGTTTTACCTTTCTTCAACATATCCTTCACAGGTTATAGTCCATGCTTATGTTAACCTGTTATACTTTTAGGTTTTTAGCACTATCACCCTTGACTTATGCCCTAACTTACTATGCCCTTTGAGTTGTAATTGGCTCTGGGTAATAGCATCTGCAAAATTCCTGTTATGTAATGTTATGTTATGTAATGTATAATGGTGTGAAATGAAACTTGTCCTACCATAATTTATTTGTGTAGGGGAAAAGCATGTTTTTGTAGCACGATGAGAAAATTTATGGCACCACCCTCTGGGCTACAGTGAACCTTTTGTTTGCAATGCATTGTTTGATGCATCTAATTCTGCTGGGTTCTCAGCTGTTTTAAAAGAATCCATATCTTTAAAAAAGTCTTGCACTCTTCTGTCAAACACCCATCCTGGTTAATAGTTTTAAGTTTCTCTCAAGTATACACTGTATTATCTTTTCTCATTTCAAACTTGAGTTTTTAAGAGCAAAAGATGAATAGCATGTATCAGTAGTCTATTTTTCCCAACCCAGCCTGAACTGATCAGCAGCCTGCTGTCTTCCATGGCAACCCTATCCATGGCAACACTGACTCCAGAAGCAGGAGGCCATAAACACACACCTCCTCTGATTCACTGTTCTATTGGCCCATGCTTCTTTACACACTGCAGATGAGTCACCAGTCACATTCTCCCGGTGCCACAGGAGGAACGTGAAATCCGCACATGCTCAGTTCACACGTTTGCAGACACTCAGCAGGGCAGGGGTGGCCACTGGAGTGGGGAGCAATGAGACCGATGACTCAGTCAGTAGGTGGTGACGTAAACCAGCTTAACCCCATCATTCCCTGGTGAGGCTCGACCAGTTATTTCCTGTTAATTGTAGAACTTTGACCATGGCCAGTCATGGTATCACTGGACCTGAAACAGCCAGTTGCAAGACTCACAGCTAGGGTTTCCAACCTTCCTGGAATGGCCAGGAGACAACTGGAATACGTATTTGTCTCCCTTGCCACAACAAATCCTTTTTGGGAGATTGTACACCCTGCTGAAACTTGTAATAATTTAAAATTTGAAATATTTATTGGTCTCATGATTGTCATCATGACTGTTTAGTTGTCTGAAGCCTAAGATGGAAAGCTAAAACATTCACATGCAAGCGGAGTCAGTATTAACGCATTCTGTGGTATTGCCTTGAATGGAAAAAATACATTCTGAATGCAAAGGCAGACAGCTGCTAATTGACCTGTCTTCTCCCTCTTAATGTCATATAACTAAATGAGAATCTAGCTAGCACTAGTGTGCTAGCTGATTTCCACTGCATTATTAGCTAATAACATGTGTACAATAACATATAATATAATTCTCTCAGAATTTGGTTGTATCAAGTTTTAAACCCTTCTCAATGCTGTGCTATAAACACAGGTGTCTACGACTTGAACCACCTGGAGCTATAACCAGGACTACCTTCACTGGGACATGTGAGTTTAAGATGTGTGCCTATGTTAGTACACTGGAACTCAATGGCTGTGGAATATGTGGTTAATTTATGCTGGTTGTTCTCCACTGGCGGAAACCAGCAAGTTGGTACAATCTCTTTTGAGATGTTTTCATAGCTCAATTATATTCAGTCATAAATCAGTTCACAGAATCCTGATTATACAAAGCAAACAGAGCAGACCACTTCAGGTGACATATAAGACCACCTGATGAGAATTGCTGTTTTTTCCATGCTGCACTGTTGTAGCTGTCTGTGGGCACTGGAGTTAGCCTGTCCCAATTTTCCAGTGGTGTAGTTATGCAGGAAGAGCCTAATTGCCTCCCTGTGTTATTGCAATGGGTCTCTGAGCCGACTGAAAACACAGGCAAGCGCCCATTAAAATGGCGTCAAACGGCAGGCCTGAGACGAACGCAGCCAGCTGGAGGACCATAAATGCTGTGTGTGTGTGTGTGTGTGATCCCATTTTAATGAGCGGAAGGAAGAACGCTAAACCAACATTTAGGATAACTCTCCAGTTTGAGCTCTCATTGAGATGCACCTGTCAGAAACACAGCACCGTACAGATCTGTTTAGCTTTTAGTCTTGCCCTCCTTTAAACAGATACAGAGCCAACAACATCTGACTAATCCATATCCCAAGGACAAATTTGTCTGAAGTGACAGGAACATCTTAAAAGAATCATTTTATATAATAATTATATTCCATATCTCACATGGCCCCTACAATGTATCAGTATTGAACCCTATTGAATATTTGACTAAACAGATGTTATGTAAATCAAACACCGTTTTGGTGACCCCCATTAAAGTCTAGGTGGTATGCTCTGAGGTGGTATGATCCAATCACATGCTTTCCCAGGGTAGCATTTCCATATTCTAGTAAGATTGCTTGCAAATTGCAGTTCTGAACATTATGCAGAATTGATGTCTGTTATACGACGGATGAGTTTTTTGCTGTAGCCCTGGTTCCTCTTTGCGATCACACATCAATGGTGTTTCTATGGCATTTAATGCACAGAGCTTGTAAAGCCATGTTCATAAAAGCAATAAAATCAAATATAGTTTGTTAATTTATCCATCATGTCTGAATGCTATGACCATCTTTTAAAACTGAAGTTTTAAAATAACTACTAATTTACTAATAATTACCATGTTTATACTCTCTCTCAATACCCTACTGTGATTTAATACAGGAATAATATAAAAGTTGATTGAGTTTGTTATACTTGGAGAACTTCCAAGAAAATTTATTATTTTAGTTGTATAGGTTCATCTGTATAGCTTGGTCATGATTGGTAACCCGACTAATTCATACAATGTCAGGTATTTCTCCAACAAATGGGCCAAACACACGATGAGAGACATGGAACACATTTTCTTCTTGTAATTTATATGAACGACAGAATTGGATGGTACGTTGCAGAAAGTGGAAATATGGATCTGGAAATTATTTCACATTTGCCACAAAGCATAGATTAACTTTTGCCATTGTCATGTATGCGGTTTTGAATCGCACAGAATCGTACATTTTACTATGTGCTGTTTCCATTGTATGTTTTACATGTAAACCTATGCATTTGGCTGGGATGCATGATTGATTTTGTCACAGAGAAAACACAAGGCCAAGCATTCTATGCTTTTATTTTGAAGCTTTACATAGTATACAGTTGTACTTAAAAACAAAATGGCCGATCATGTCAGCCAGAGCTAATAAATACATCTACAGATGTTAAAAGGGAGTCAATACCCTCTGATATTACAAGATTGTCCCAACAATTCCTTCAAAACAGAACCAAATCTTGAAATAAATCTACAGAATAGGTCTGGAGATACATACAGTACAAAATATATGGGTATATTCTGGGCTCACTTGGAAACGTATGCATGAACATTTTGAATCTGCTTGAATTATAAAGAAATTAAGGTGTCATGTGACCGCATGATGCAATCATCACAACTGCTATGGAGCAACAAGCACTGAAATGAAAAATGAAAATGAAGATAGAAGACATTTAAACAAAAAAAGAGTCAAGTGCTAAAAATGTGTATACTTCAGATTTCAGAAATCTCCAGATTTTCGATGTGGCATCACTGCCAGATTGTATTCACTTTCACACGCCTCTATGACTCTTGCATATAACAGAGCAGTCTGTTAGAGCTGAAAGCCCTTGGCAGAGAAAGGATTTGGCAACTGTGGCCGAAACAAGAAACTTGCCCTCCATCACACCCCGTGGGAGTCTTTCACTGGTTTGGAGCTGGGAGGTGAAGGTATTTCACTAGTATGGATCTTGGGACGTGGAAGACTGTCGCTGGGAGGGAGCTGTAAGAAAGTTGGAGAACCTTCCGTGGAGAAGCCTCTACTCCTGCAAAAGACAAAAAGGCCAAAAATAATCAGTCATAGTCACAATATTTGGATTATGTTGGGTTTCTTGTTTCCATGGGTTACATTGCACAACATTGAGAATCAGCGTTCTAACTAAATTCAAAGTCTTGTTGGTGGACATGTTGCCGCAGATTAAATTAATGAGAGTTCAAAGCTTCTCTGCAAAGCAGTAGCACAAAACAGAAGGGAGAGGTGCCAGGTGGATGACCCTATGTCACAAGCAAAAAGGTTCTGGCATAGGAGAGGGATAAGTAATGTCCGCAAAAATTATGTAACCGTGAAGAATTAAAACAGCCTAGGTAGGCCAGCACTGCCAAACAGTTGCTAAGCATGGAGTTGTCTGTGTGGTAATCACCCTTGGACCTAACCAGGGCTGTACTTCAGAAATAGGATACTGGAACACATGAGCCGAGGCCTACAGGAGGCTGGTGCTTCACCTGGATATATTTAGAAGACCCCCCCCTCCCCACGATACCCCCACCCCCTCTGGCTTGCGGTGTACCCATTCGGGGCGGGGTTTGGGAGCACGGCCAGGTTACGCCAGCCCCTGCTTTCACACCTGTCACCAGCTCTTCACAACTCACAGTGTCCCGGCCAGGCCCGAGGCGCAGCCCTGACTGACCCTGGAACAGTCTGAGGGCTCGATGACACTGCACTTGATTCCAAACAGCTGATCCAGGAACAACCAGCAGGCAGCCACAGCTGTCTGTGTCTGTCTGTGTCTTATCCTCAAAAAGCAACATATTTGATGAATGAGACTAAGTGAATCAAAGCCACACACATAATCAAAATTACTGTACTGCAATAACCAATCAAAATCTTTTGCTCTTAATTGCACAAAGCTATCATGTCCTTGGAAGCATGTGATAGCTTGACTCATTTTGGGGTCAATGCAACTTCAGTCTCCCAGCTACAATTACATATTTCCACAGAAACTCTCAATACAGTGAAAAGTCTATGAACAGGAAATAAACTAGCATAATATTGAAAAACATTCATAATTTCCTCATGCATATATTGTAAAATACACTGTAATATGTGTTAAATGCATAAAATAGATGAGTTACATGTATAAAATCACACAAATAATAAAGTCAACAATATGCACAAACAAGTAACCTAAGTAAAAGTGACAAGAACAGAACTGTTTTGCAATATATTGCATGAGCAGCTGGAACCTCATTAGTTACTATTGCAGTTGCTTAAGAAAGCACTGAGTTTGTAGCAGTTATCGATAATGACAGCTGAATTACTCAGAATCTCAATGGCAGGCTGTCTCTGCAGCCAAAAGTGTCCCAAATGGAACATTCAAATTAATGACATACGATACAACAACGCAACGCAGACGCAGAACGTGAACTGCAGCTTTACATTTCGATCAAGAGCACAAAAGGTGGCGTATCACAGCAGGTCTTGAACCAACAGACTGAATGACTGAAGCTGACTGACTCATTGACAGGATTATTAGTGTTTAAATAAAGTTATGGAGCCTGCTTTAAATGTCTTTAGTCTGCCTGGATACTGCAACAAGTTTTTTTTTCCCTCAGTAAGCTTTCCCTCAGACTTGCAGACTCTTTCGAACAAAGGCATTTCTTCATTTCCACACCCCCATTCGCCTGCTCACCCCCACCCCCCACCACCCCTCACCCCCCCCCATTCCCCCTCCACAGCTCAGGAACAGCTGCTCTCAGTGTCGTGGCCCTACTGACGACGAGTGTTTTTTATTTCAAAGTGTTTTTTTGGAACAGATGGCCGAGGGAGAGTAGGGGAATGTGCCAGGAGGGGCCTGGGGGGATGTGCCAATTCCTGCGGAGACAGAGAGCTGTGGGCTCCGCTCGCGTGCCTTCCCCCTGCCCTCTGCCCTCAGTGGCGCCAGCAGGACTTCCCAACTAGCGCTAAGAACATCTGGTGTCTGGGACTGCCAGGAAAAAAAAAAAAAAAAAAAGCAGCTCAGCTAGTTTCCTACTGAATGGGCCTGTGCTAGGGAAACACATTAGCTCATGTAGGCAACCACACTGCGAGGGGCTACAAAAATGTGTACACATGCAGTACAGGGCTGAATACGAAGGTGTAGCCTTTAAAAAACAAATTATACGAGCATGCTTATTTACACAGATTGTATTTTAACAAACAAAGTGTGTGTGTCTCTTGGTGCTGGATGTGACAGTTGCTTACACAGTGAATCATGAACTAAAGTGTATGTGTGTGTGCGTGTGTGTGTGTGTGTGGGTGTTTGTGTGTTTTAGACAGCGGTTTGTCCAGTTACTGTGTACACCAAAGGGGAGGATATCTGCAGGGAAGTTTGTGTATGCAAACATTTGACTTTCACTAGCTGATAATATCAGGAAACATTTCGTTTGATTAGGGGGAAAATTTAAGTTCAAAGCACTTTTCACAGGACAAAATCTGTTACTAAAGTTCCAGTGTTATTCCATGTGTCTGCCCAAATCATATCTCTATCACAACTGCAGAACAAAGAGCGATACATGACTGTTTGACCAGCTGTGATATACGACAGGTGCCCATAAACTGAGATTAATTCACCAAGTCTGAGATTCTGAAACTGGTCTTCTATAACACCATGTACACTATCTAGAACATTAGAATCCCTACTCAAGAAAACTTCATAAATTGATTCATACAGTGACATCCTGTGAAATATTGTTGCGTTATCTTTTCATTGCATTGTGATACCCTTGTGTCATTTTATATATTATATATATATTCCTGTGCAGTCTCTGGTTCTCTGAAGTGTCCTGCAATAACAAGGTCGCAATTTACATTTACATTCAAGGAAAAAGCCCTCCAATGACGAAATAGTTAAATGATACTTTCTCATGGCCAATGGGTGAAACTTAACGTTCACGCAACATGGAATATCTTATTTTGTGAACCTTCTTTGGATTTTCAGTGCTCTTTCAGAGTCACAGCCCTGAGTGTTTCACACTGTGCCCTTTCTCATTTCGTGATTTTTGTCATCCTTTTTTGGAGAGGTCAGCGTTCGGAAAGTTCAACGCTCGTCCTCCCGAAATTCCTCCAGTCATGCGCTTTGGGCTGATGACCGGACGCGGGAGAACGAACGTGACGTGGAGCGCGCCGCGGCGGCGGCGGACGCCGGCCGGAGCGCTAATGTGGAATTGAACAGCCCCCTCCCCTGGATCTTATTCATGCATTCGAAAGCCCAGCTGATTTACGGCTGGCTTTGACATCTGGGTCCAGGAGAGTGCTGGGGGAAGTTCAGCCCCAGTTTACATGACTCCCATTGTCATAAAAGTGCACACGGAGGCATCAATCAGTCCTTTTATTCACCCGGACCACTGTTTCTCCCTTTAGGAGGAAAGCTGGCAGAGCATCCCGTTTCCTCTCAGATGCCTCTTGATGCTGATTCCTCCTAATGGGGTCCTTATTAATGATGTAAAGGAATGCTCTGACTAATTGGAGTGAGCGAGTTCCTCACCCCTCACTGGCCTTTCGCAGGGGAAGGCTGCAGCCCCCGTCGGACGGGACCACGACCGGCCATGACTGTCCGACCCTTCCTTTCACACCACTGAGAGCACGCATGCACGCACACACACACACACGCTCACATTCTCACACACACACACACACACACACACACACAAACACACTCACATTCTCACACACACACACAAACACACTCACATTCTCACACACACACACACACAAAACACTCACGCTCTCACACACACTCACACACACACACACACAAACACACTCACGCTCTCACACACACTCACACGCACGCACACACACAAACACACTCACGCTCTCACACGCACGCACACACACACTCACATTCTCACACACACTCACACAAACACACTCACGCTCTCACACGCACGCACACACACACACACACACACACACACACGTATGCAAACACAGACACACACACACTGTGGAGACATTTACACCACAGCCCACACAAACATACACACACAAACACGAACTCACACTGCGGAAATCACACCAGTATGAGCATACGCACAACTGCACTGTGGGGACATTTTAGTTCATACCACAGTATGAACATACAAGACATTCAGACATAAAAATACACACACACACACACACACACTGTAGAGACATTATACAGCACAGTAAGCATTCAAGCATACACACAAAACACTCAAGAAACATGAACACACATATGCACATACTCACGTACAAATACAATGTAGGGATATTGCCATTTAAACCACAAGCACCAAGAAAGTGCTTTTAGTGCATTGATATTTGTACATTTTGCACAGACCATGCTGTCAGGTAGATGTCACTTATATGAAGGCTTTTGCTCCCACCTAATGATAAATATAAACAATAACAATGATTAATCTGAAGAAAATGATCAGACCACGTAGAGCTCCACATTGCTGAAGAACAGCTGTGTATGAGTAGATGAATACGGGTCCCATCACTTGGCTTGAGTAGGTTTCCAGGTTTCCAGGTATATATCAGGTCTACTGTATTCAGATCTATATCAGGTCTAATGTATCCAGGTCTATATCAGGTCAACTGTATTCAGATCTATATCAGGTCTACTGTATCCAGGTCTATATCAGGTCTACTGTATTTGGGTCTGTCTCAGGTCTACTGTATTTGGGTCTATATCAGGTCTACTGTATCCAGGTCTATATCAGGTCTACTGTATTTGGGTCTATCTCAGGTCTACTGTATCCAGGTCTATATCAGGTCTACTGTATTTGGGTCTATCTCAGGTCTATTGTATCCAGGTCTATATCAGGTCTACTGTATTTGGGTCTATATCAGGTCTACTGTATTCAGGCCAGCCGCAGGTCCTCTGCCTCAATAACCCCAGTATCCCCAAATATCCATGGGCCCAGCTAAAGCCTCAATATAAAATATATGTTACACCAATGTTCTCACATATCCTTCACACAGACATCAGACTGACTATAACCTGCAAAAGACCCCAAAAGATTGGATGCAACCTGCACACCAGTGTGTTCCATTCTGGACCTAGAGGGCCACAGTGTATATTTTTTTGTCTTTACCCTGTACTCGGTATCCAATTAAAATAGTCATTTTCCCAGTTAACTCAGCTCACCTTGTTTCTTCAGTCTGAACTGGTTTTGGAATTTTAGATGGACACAAAGACCAGAATTCACTGCAAGCCTCCAGGACTGGAACTAAAGACCACTGCCATCCACAGTGACCCACAAACCAGATACATCTTACACAGTCACCCACAGACTGGATAAATCACACAGAGACACTCACAAACTGGATATGATGTATTTTCCTTCTACCCAGGTGGTGCGGTAGCCGCTCCTTACCTTCCTCTTCTTGGACCGGCCCTCGGCCTGCAGGGTTCGGGTGCACTGCTCCACGCACTCGGCGAAGCTCACGTTGCTGTGGTCCGGAGTGTAGTCCAGCTCGGCCAGCTGAGCCAGGGACAGGATGTAATTGCAGGCGATTCTGAGGATAGCCAGCTTGGACAGCTTCTGCCCGTATGAGTAGCAGGGCACCTACGGAGGACACAGGGGTTATCAGGACTGTGCGCGACAGCGAGGATCACCAGCGAGGATCCCTCATTCAGCAAGGCATTTACAAACAACATGATAAACGGCAGGCCTGACACCCTCCTACCCGCTTCTATCTACTGATTCCTCTTATAAAAAAAGAAGCAGAAGACGTTTTCGCGCAGTGGAAAATGGCTTCAGTCATACGACTGTATTTGTGTATGGCTCAGGTTGAGGGTTGATTTCTGAAAGACCGCTTTGTGACTTGTTGTTTTGCATCATCGCCAGACTTCATCTTCAGAGGAATGGAAACTCCATAAGCATAAATGAGGAGAACTGGACGCAAACTAATGTGAGTATTACAGCGAGGCAGGATGCTGTCTGCTCTATGAATTCAGTCCATTCACTTTGACAACACTACAGAGATAACTCATTCAGCTGCACTGTAAACTATCACAACAGTTACAATGTTGTAATAACTGCAGTTATATAGCAATTCAAGTTTCTTCCTATGGATTGGAGACAAAAAAATGCCATGGAGGAGAATGAAAAAAACATGAAAACAAATGAACAAGTGACTTACATATCGTTAACACCAAGGATTTTATCATTATCTTTCTATGGACAAACACGCTTTTTATGAAATACCATTACATTTATCATTTGTCATATACTTTTTCTGACTTATGCTGTATTTATGATTGATGGTAATTGCTGTGCTCAACTTAGATGCAAAGCAAATTCTCGTTAAGGGAAATAAAGGTTTCATGCATTCATTCATTCATGCATTCATTCATTCATTACGGTACAATGTGCACAGGAATGATTTTACTCGGGCTGCTGCAGTTTTTTCCAACAGTTTTTTTTTTCATTCAATCACAAATGGTTCCTATTTCCAATGGAACAAATGAAAGGTAAGAACAGATTTGAATGCTATTATTATTTATTATAAATTCCTTCTTGTCAGTAGTTTTTCATGCCTCAGGAACAGCAGTAAGATGTTAGACAGGATGGTTAGAATGGAGGTCTTTACCCTGTCAGGGCAAACTTTTCTCTTTTTCCAAGTAGGTGTGTCCCTTAGAACACTGTCAGTTTGACTGCTGTCAGCAAGGTCAGGTAACCGTCTCTACTTCTCGATTTTACAACGTGGTGTTAAACGGAATTAGGAGCATATCCGACACCACACGTTTGAGACGGCATATTTCCACTCTAGAGTTTTGTCTCCATCTTCCATGATACACTTATTAGCGAGGCCTGCAAATTCATTCAACAAAAGTCATCCATGACAGTCTTTCATGATAGCCTCAGGTATGACATGTGTGTTCATACTAGAGCCATATGGCTTACGCTTCGCTGGGGGAGGCAGCGGGATTGGTATGTTTGAATCTCTGAGTTTCATTTTCATCCTTATACTTTAAAGACTGAGAAAAATAACTGAGCAAAGGCTGAGTGACTGCACATAAAACAGCAGGACCTATGTGGATAATATCAATGACTGGACATACAGTAACCTGGGGCTCCCGGTGTTGAGATAAGTAGCTAGCTAATCATAAGAATAAACTGCAAATACCTAGCTTTTATCATTATTGTTATATTTGTATCACCCTTGAGTGATTAAAAAGGCAAGTATTAAAGTTGAAACTGATATGAATCATAGTTTCCAAGGATAATAAAAATAAACTTCACATACCATAATCAATACAGATGTGTTTTTTAGAGGTCCAAATATTTAATATCATTAGTCTGACACAAGACATAACAGCTCCTCTGTTTTAGTTAATTCTAGCCGTAAATATTTATGGTTTTGTGGCCCTCTTTCATTATATGGAGTAGCTGAATTCTTGGAAATTCTTAAAGTCTTCACCATTGAGTACTGTGCACATGAAGAGCACAACCCTGGAGGATCTAGGCCACAGGCCTTACAGAACACTGTGTTAATATGACTTTGCCACAATGGCTACAATAGAATGTGTCTACTATACCCAGCAAAAGTGACACCTGGTGCAGATGGCAGGTTTTTTACAATCACAATTTGACCAATGAGTTTGAAGCATGATTGTGTTTGAAAATGAGCATATCTGAAGAAGACCCACAGGCTTTGAGTCTATTCATAGTCTGATCTTGTGATTTATTTTTATTAACAAAAAAACAAACTTGCTGAGCCAGTCCTAATCTAATGTGATTCACTGCTATAAAAAAAAATATAATGTAAACACAAAAATCTGTCCTCAAAATCTACCAGTACGTGTGGATTCTGGTGTATCTCCACCAGTCTGCTGTGCTATATACATTATCACTACAGTAATAACTTGACTTTTCCATCCAGCTGAAACTAAAAGCTAACTTCACACACCATTTTCTTGGAAACCGTTTGACTCATGAACACCGAAGGACTAAGTAAAACTTTGTGCCATGTCTTAGAGCCATAATGGCCGTGATTGTTTTCAGTCTATCTGCTCCTAATTATTTAGGTTTGTTTGAGCTTTTGATGGAACATGGGATATACGTTTAACACCACTGCACAGGAACTTGAAGGACTATGTTGACAGAGGTATTCATGGGATAACAGAAAGATATAAAATCTTGTTTCTACAATACAATGGCTCGATAGAACTAAACATCTTTTTGAAAAACAGTATGTGTCCAGTGGACCATGGTTTGAAAACACTGGTGTGAGCAAATAAGATACTTATTCATAACAAATGAGTCAAAAGCATTTTAAATATTTGATATTTGAAGATCATCGCCAGCTGCAATTGCCTTGCATTTGCCCTGATTATTGTTCATGCCAGCCCAAATATATTTATATATGCAGTTCTGCTGGCTTGCTCACTCTGAATTGTTAAATATTTGCATTTGGCAATTTGTACGATGTCTGCATTCATGTTCATATTTATCTCCTACTGTGCTGACAGAAGTGGGTGGGGGTGACCGGGGTTTGGGGTTGGACAAGGTCTATTACAACATCTGGGGTTTTTTTTTTTTTGGGGGTGGGGGTGGGTAACCATAAGCTACCATGGACGAACCATGGTTTTCATGATATTTTTGCTTTAAAGTATGCGATTTCTTGTGAAATTACATCAGAGACAACCTCATTTTGTGTATGCCCAAATGAGTCTTTTCCCCAGAATGAAAAAACATGCCATTCATTTTATGAGTTTTTAGCCAGCAATCTTACTCTTCACTACATTTTATTTGTGATTTTAAGCACAGGGCCGAGGCTTCTGCCTCTTAAGATTGTGCTTTGTAAGATTAAATAGCTTATTTACATGGATACTGCCTCACTATAATTATGCTATTACCTCCTGAGATAATATCAAATGGACATTCTGTGCTGTCAGCAAACGAAGAAGAAGGCTGATCCTTAAAAAAATAAAAGTGTAGCAGGAATTCCTCATTCCGTAATTTGTTGACTTTATGCCAGATTTGGGAATAAAAATATTTTAGGGGTCCTGAGAGAGCCCCTTCTGGACACATGTCGAACCAGAGCATTTTATAATGTGTTTTGAGCAATTTTCCAGATTTTCTGAAAGGTTCAGGAATGCAGGCAGTATCGCTCAAAAGTATTGCTGTGCTGAATATAATACACCCATCTACTGTTATCACGCACCAAGGTAATATTTTTAGCGCAAGTTTTCCAGACGCAAAAATGTAATGTCATACACTCACTGTCAAAACACAATGTTTCAGTTGTAATGGTATCGTGATTTTGAAATTAGTAATAAAAAAATATCAGAGAGAGACATAGGCTACATCTTTCAAAATACGCATTATCAGAAGCAGGTAGAGCTCAATTTTTCAGCTGAGCTGAATAGTGTACTGTAAAGTAGTTGTGTACTTTATAAGGAAAAAAACTGTGCATGTTTTTAATCTGGCATGAGAATTAGCTGTATGTGGTGTAGGATTAACATTGGGTCACAGGGTAACATGGCTCGTCTCTTCAGTGGAAATACCTGCTTTCTTAGCGCCTCAAAGGCGGCACTGATGGTATGCACGCGGGTCCTCTCTCGCGCGTTTGCCAGCAGCCGCCGCGTCTGCTGAATGGCTTTGATCTCAGTGACGACGCCAGACGTTTCTCCCAGCCGTTTCCTAGGCGATGCCGCCTGGTCGCTGTTATTTATGTAAGACGCCTGTGGGATCGACGAGAAAGATCTCTCGGATGAACGCTGACACAATACAATCCGCGACTGGTAAGGGCGATCGGGCGCAAACGGTTGCTGATGGTCAAAGCTGGTGACCTGTGGCGACGCGTTTCTGAAGGTGTCTTTGGCCGGGGCAGGGGAGGAAGGCTGTGACAGGGAAGCGGCGAGGTGCCCGGTCACCGTAGATAATGAATTAATCCTCATATCGATAGCCGTGTTAGAATTTCTTCTCGGGTGCGCGATGCGGTCCAAATCAGATGTCCGGTCATGCAGTCTTTCCAAACTCTTGCTTCGGTTAGTCTCTTCGAAAACGTCCCTGGTCGAATCCTCATCCATGTCAGGGTCATGTGTAAAGATTTTAGGTCCACTGACGTGTTTGACTGGATCTCTACTTTTTCGTTTAAACTTTTTGATTCCTGTCATCTCCTTACCATAAAGCGTCTTCCAGTTTCCCTCACTGGCAAGTTGTGTGTTCTTCATTTTAATAACTAACTCTGCTGCAAACGATATGAATGACAACTGGTTATTTAAAAGCGAGGTAAGATTATTATGATAGCCTACCTACGCTGTTACAGCACTGGAAATAAAAAGAATACCTAAACATCCGAAAAGGAAAAAGTTATTAGCTTTACAAAGCTTACACAACAAGAATAATTTATTCGCGTCTTGCTCCTTGACCTGTCTTGCTATGTATAATCCTTGAAGATTTTTTTTCTAAGAAAATACGAGTTGTCCGCAGCGTGTATCAGCGCGTGCTGCTCCCGGGGATTCGTGCTGTCATCTGCAGTCTTTGCAGCGCTGGCAGCATTTTTGTGAATGTGCTCGGAGATTCATCTGTATTTGTTTAGCCTCAGTTTACATAGAAGCCCCTGTTGGTGGGATCAGTCAATAGCCTACGCCGCCTGTAGTCAGAGAGACCGCCTCACAGTCATTTAGCTCCGCAGCGCCTCACAAACACGTTCTGTTCCGAATCGCCAGGGTTTTACACCGAAGGTTTTAACCACCTCTCCAATTAGCATACTGCTTGTAATCCTTGCCTGTTGGGCTCAAAAGAAAGTTTCACATACAAACGACAGACGGGACAGTTGCCGTATGTTAAAGGAAAAGTTTTTAAGGAAGAGTATTGATTTTCGAATACTTTTTGACCTTTTCAGGAAAATATTTTTCTGAGTTCCAGGTAAATATAGTCTATTTTTTAAATCAAAGTAACACACTACAGCTGAATTCGAGGACTGGTTGAAGTTGCCTTAAAATAAAGGATAAATCAATCGATATTAAAATGGTGAGTTTTGTCACTGTCCAGAAACCTGAAGCTCTCGGTAGTTTCTCGGTAATTGCAGGAATCAAAACATTCTTAGTAAAGCTTAAATAAATGATAATAATAAAACAGTGTTATATTGGAATTAATTCAATAAAATATAGATTGATGAATAAACCACAGTTGTGTATAATATATTTAATTTAATTATAATTAATTGATAATACCACAGAAAATCTGTCGGAGTCAAGAAATCCAAAGGTAATATATGACCTTATAAGGAACATTTAAAGGAAAAAAGTAGGTAGTTTGATGTCTGTGAATATGTCTTTCAAGATTAAAGACACAATTCTCCAAATGCCCGAAAGCAAAATAAAACTCAGAAACCTAATTGAACATTGACCTTATAACTTGATAATGAATTGGGAAAGAGGAACAGGTATGCTCATTTTAGTCTATTTTAATGTAAACCCATGAATAATTGGAGACTGAGCTTGCATGGAAACAGAATATAAGTCATGATGACACTCGTGCATTTAATGTCAATTTATCTTAACCCTAATATTTTTTTGTAGATTAAATAAAACACTTACAGACGTTTAAAGGCAGCATATATTTACCTCTTTTTTCCACACCTGAATTATACGACATTATCAATCTCACTGTCTATAGACTCAGGAAGAAGCAGTTAAACATGTGACTTCTTTGAGTCATGTGGCGACCAGATTACGCAATTTCTCTCATTGCAAATACAGGATCAAACACACACTGCGTGTGCTGTTGGAGGAACGCAGAGTCACCATACGTTAAGTTTAATAGCCTGCAGGTACCTGCCTGTCCAGGGGAGGCCGCTAGAGAGTCGCGATGAGACTCTAACAGGCTTACACACTACGTTTCCCAAGCAAAGGTTAGAAAGCTTTCTTCACCAATGTGGACATGAACTTCCAGACACAGGACCCACAGCTGTTCCACTTGTACTGATGAAAATTCCCAAAGAGAAGGCAAAATGTGCTCCTGTAGCCGAAACAGGTGGGCTTGCTGTTCTTCAACCAATAGGCTCCAAACAGACACAGCTGAGCATGGTGGGTATTTTATTGGCGGTGGACAGCCATTGGATAGTTCTTGTTGCTGAAATAGACTGCTGCTTCCATGTACTCCATGCTCAATGTAGTCTAGTTCAGTGGTCTAACTCCCTAGGACACTTTGTGCATGTTGGTTTTTGTTAACCTCTCAATCAATTCAAGTTAGTGACGTAATGTTTGCTACATGTTATGTCTACCATTATGTTGTCATTAAACCTGTTCCAGTACAATGTTACCATTTGCCATGTCAAACTTATTTGTCATTTTAGGCTTAGTTTCAGTGACCAGGTTTCCACACTCACCAATCTGATTGTAGTTCTATAATTTACTCATCTGGAAATGTAGAATCTTTTGTATTTAATTACTGTCATTATACCCTGTAACACACATTAAACAAATGCATTAGTTCATCTGACAGCTAAAAGTCCTTTGACATGAATATGGGCCATTTATTTTAATGGAAAAAGATAGATATTTGTATGGTACCCATAAGAAAGTAAATTATACTTCAATGTAAATTATACCTCCATTTACATTAAAGAACATTAACAGCTTGTTATAAGTCAGGGGTTGTTATTAAGCATTTGCATAAATAAAAATACATAATATTACAATAAATACCACAAATATGCACACAATCTATGTCACAATTTTTGGTATGGACACACATAAAGACACCATAAGGTTGTTACCATGTAAGCAATAACGGTGGCTAATTACATTAGCCAGTGACAACCAGTATTAGCCTATCCTCTTGTCATCATAGCTATCTGAGCCACAAAATAAAATTATGCATGGTTAACATGTGAAATTATTGGAAATACATTCTCAAAAATATTTTTTGTTGGTATCTTAAGCTTTGTTGGTAGCTAAGTTATGTACCTTGAAAAGAAATAGTATCAGTTTTTGTGGTTCAATGATTTTTAGGCCACAGCAGGCAAAAGTGGAGGTTCAAATGTCACACTGGAGCAATATTTACTTCAGCAGAGGTTTCATGGCTGGTTGGACTAAACTATTATTATTTAATCTACAGAGCTATATTGCTGAAAGTGAAAGTGAAGCCAAGATCTCGCTCATGTGATGCTGAATACAGCCATATGCTTTGGACCTAAGAATGGGCGTAATTCTTAAGACATAACCAGAGCTTAGTCTTTTTCAGTCTTTACCTAAAATATATTACTTACCACATCACAACAAACTCCTCCCAAATGCATTCAATGATGTCTAAAAATGAAATCTACTGAATGCCTCCTTTTTTAATTAATAATAAAAGTGATTGAACATTGGTGAGGGTATGATCTGTAATTTTTTTCATTGCCATATTTCGCTTTTACATTACATTACAGCCATTTAGCTGACGCTTTTATCCAAAGCAACTTACAGTTGATAACGATCCCAGGGCCAGTCCCACCTCGGAGCAATGTGGGATTAAGTGCCTTGCTCAAGGGCCCAACCGCTATGGTGTTCTTGCTATGGCTAGAACACCTCAGGGGTCCCAGTCATGTACCTTAGCCACTAGGCTACAGGCTACTTTACATCCTACGGCTTTTACATCTTAAAGGTTACAGGATACGGAGCTTAATGTTCATAAGCACTGAAAGTCTATGGACATTATGGTCTTTTGTGTAGGAAACCCTGAAAAGTTCAAAACTCTGGAAAGGTATTGGGTATGCTTCACCAGCTTGTACTTTGAGAAGCGAAATACCTGCTATCCCAATAAGCCTTTCTTTACACAATGGGATTTGATCTTTTGTGGCTTGGCAGCATTAGAGTTGTAAAATTTCTCCTCTGACTCATGTATCAGTGCAGTAATAAACAATCTCGATGTCTGACAGAAACAAAGATTTTTATCATGTTGTCATCGTATTTTTACACATGCTGTAAATAGCTTTTGCTATCACTATCATCTGTTATAGTATTAAAGCAGCAGAAAGATAAACAAATTCTGATGTCTGTTAATATGTTTTATATGGCTGAGTTCAGGGACATAAATTAGCATGTGAACCTCTGCTGAATATTTGTAATTGCTTCTGTTAAATGTTTCTAGTGGTTATGTCAAACGATGACCAAATAACATGACAATGAATTTGAACTGGTCATGGCTTTTTACTAGTGTGTGTATGATTTCCAAACCATTTGGTGTAAGGGGCCGAATGTAGACCTGTGCTTAAGTGCATTTTCTGTGTAAGGCTCTAACTCTTGTGATGAAGAGTTACATGGAATTTGCACCTCAGGTCTGGGCTTGGCCAAAAGTGAGGAAACGTACTGTTTCCATTGTTAATCAAACCCAAGAGCCGAGCCCAAAGCACCAGGCCAATCAAAACACACAGGAGCACTACCAAGATTTTTCAATAATTCTTGGCTGATTCTTTGGCATATTGCTGGAGGTTGCCCTCCAACATACTAATACTAAATTTGGCACTGATTTGCCACTTGGTGGCACTACAGCAGTCGGTTGAAACTGCAGGTTTTAAACAATAATAAGTCCGGCATAGTTTGAACCAGAAAACTAAAACTATTCATTAAAATCTTAGTATGCTACTTCCGAACAAACTGAGCAATTTAAATGAAATTCAATGTACTGCAGCTTTGACCAAAACTCTGTACAGAAATTTTCAAGTGGTGATATAAATCTGCCTAATGACTGTCCCCACAGTCACCAGTGTGTCACCCAATCAGCAGAGGCTACATCACCCCACCAGGTGGCGGTAGAGTTCAGAGAGCACATGCTGTTGAAAACCACTAAAACTCCATGCCCAATCATTGCTAATTGTTTGTGGATCCCTGGGAGTAGCCTCTCCGGTTTTGAATGCCAAGTCCTTATTACAGACCCAACTCCCAGGCTTGCAATATTCCTGTCTATTTGGAGGGATCTGATCATGTCCTCTGAAACATGCCACTTCTTTTCATCCTGTTGGAACTAATTCAGCAGGCATAGGTAGACCACAATCTGTCTGATCGACTCTTAAGATGGACAGACAAACAGCGTGGGGGGAGCAGTTGGTTCAGTGCTCGTACCTACCTGCAGGGGCTGAGTTGTCCCGGGGTGTGGCTGAGCTGTATTGCTCATTTGCCAGAATCAGTTTTTGCAAGTGGGGTATTGGATGCAATTGGCAGTGAGCAGTGAGATGTGAGGAAAAGGGTGGCCAAAGAACAGTTGGGAGTCTAAGAAGTTCAGGCATCCCCTGAGCTGTAGAGGAGCTGGAACAGTAAGATGGTGTTGACAGGCAGTAAATCCAGGAAGAAGCAGGATATGGAGCAGTTTCAGTGAAGAAAGTGGTGAGAAATGGACACGTTACTCTCGGGTTTCACAGGAAGAGTTAGAGTTGTGTTGAGCTCAGGGAATGGAATCATATTGCTGAAAGAACGTCCAAAGCCCTTGGTGGGTGGGAATCATGGAGGCCATTTGGTCCAATTTTGGTAATGGAAAAAAAAAAAACTACATTAAGATTCAGCCCAGGGGTTCAACAAGCAACTGGCAACCATGGTGCAAAAGGTCAGCATTAACAGTGTCTGGCTGAAGCCATCTCACTTCTTGGGTTTACCTCTGTAGCTCCCCTGTAAGATACTCAAAATGGCCACTGAAATAGCTGTGTTGCTTGGAGGTCACGATTATCTGCCTAGCTTAACTTAACTGCTAACTTATAGTTAACATAGTTACACAGCAAATAGTCTTTCACTGTATTTAACATCCAGCTATACTTTAGCAAATTGCATAGGAAGGTAGCTATCTAAAAATAAATTGTGAGCTGCTTGTTTAATATCTACCTGCCCATGCAGTTATATCTAGTTAATACTAGCAATATTAAAGCTAGTTAGAAGTCAAAGCTATTTTAGTATTCACCCAATGATGTATAATTTATTCTTTTAGTTATGTTTCTTTACCTCTCCATACATGGCAACACTCGATAGTGAAAGGTATATTTTGAAGTGGAGAGATATTTACTGTGCAATATCCTACAATATTTAACTTTTTTACTGTCTTGTTGTCTCCCACTTCTGATAGCTAGTTATCAACAATCGCAGGAGTTATACATAAGAATCCACCACTGACACTAAAGGTTGAGTATTAAGCCCAAACACCATTACACTTTACACAAATACTAAATATAGTATTTGTGGGCAAAGGAACCCATCTTGGAAAAAATGCCAAAGAATAGAATTAGGGGAAATGAACAGGGTGGATAGCAAAATTTGGATCACCTAAAGATTGGCTGTGTAAGTCCTGATATGAGGACAATGAATGGCTAACCAGCAAGGGAGCAAAATAGCTACACACAATTGAAAAGCAAACGATGGTAATGTAGTATTAAACTTTTCTTGTCTTTATTACCACAATGCTAAACGTTGAACATTAAACCTAAATGAATCATACTTTTCATTGATAGTAAAGTGAGAAATACATTTCTCCTGCTGTAATTTGCTCATGTGTGGGAAAACAGCTTTGCACAACATGATAAATGAAAAAATTGTACTGATTTATTGAAAGCTGCGGTTTAAGCATAGGAAATGTGGCATGGTCTGTCTACTTGTGGACTGCTGTTTCCTATTTCAATCACCCTGTTTTGCATTGCCAATCCCTCTGACTAGCACTTTACTTGATTGATACATTTCAGTTTTTCTGAAACATACATGCTTGAGTTATTATATTTTTGCCATTTTAGTGTACAGTCTGTCGTTGTCTTGTTTTTAAGAGTGAAAATAATAATTGCATATTTTTTCAGCTATCAGCTACCTTAGCTATGTAGCGAGCATGTGTTAAAAGCATGTGACTAATTCATTCTCAGGGACTGGTTTGATTGTTGGTAGGTACAAAAGAAAAGAAGATAATAACATAAGGCAACAATTGTGCAAATAGGGGTTTCAATAAAAGGAAAAAAATTCTTCAGTATGAGTTTTGGAATCATTTTTAGTTATCTGAACCACCCTGGTCTGCAGGGATTAGGGTTACCAAGGTTCAACTGCAACAACAACAACAACAACAACAACAACAATGTTATTTATTTTTCATTTCTGTATGTGGAAAGTGTGATAATGTTTTGGTTAAATCCTGCTTTTTGTTGGTGCTTAATACTGAAAAGGCATAACTGTGGACACTGCTCTCTATGGATCATGGTGGTTCATATCTCTGAGGTTTCACCGAACACAATATGTAAACACTGTGGTGGTTTCATAGACAACCTACAAAGAATTACGGTTGAAATCCAAAACAAGACTGCAAACTTGGACAAATAAGATTCTTTTCGTGCAGAGAAAAGAGATATCCCTGGTCATTGGTGCTATTTTAACGTCTTCATATGTTATGTAATTGTTATAGATTATGGTGTTCTTATCTACAATACCACAATATTATTGGTCTTATTTGGCACAAATATTTGACAAATCGCTGTATGAATAAATGGAGGAAAAAGACAAACCTTTCTGGCTTCGCCACATGGTAGAGCATTCAGCGTGCTGCCATGACAACACTGTGAATGGGACTTTAGGTACAGGGGCTAAGCAAACACAGCTTAATTGGAACTTTTTTGTTTTACCTCAGACTGTAACAAAAATGCTGGCCAAAATAGTAAACATCCTGAGCGGGGCTGTTCATAAAAAGAAACTTTAAATTTAAATTTTATAAAAATGAACCTGCCTCCCCCCCCAAGACGTGAAGTGACAAAACTCATCATGTCCGCACCTTCTATAGCCACCTGGTGGTGGCACGTAGGTGGTGGCGCGTTCCAAAAAACCTGACACCCCACAGTCCCTTTCATGTATCTGCATTGGAGAGGCTAACCAGTGAGGACCCTTTAGCCAATCTATTTTTTGTCCTCCTCCTGTGCTTTGGTGTAACGTTACAACTTTAACGTGGACGCCAAAGAAGTTCTATTTAAGTAACTATGGTGGGGTAAGTTCTGAATTTTTTTTTTGGGGGGGGTTGAAGACAGTGTGGAGGTCTTGCGATCAGAGCCCCCCTGTCCTCTCTCCTCTCCTCTCCTCTCCTCTCGTCTTCTCTCTCCCTCTCTCCATCTGATGTCAGGGCATTTATTCCCCAGCAAGAAGGATCCATGGAGGCTTACATCAGGGTTTTTTTTTAAACACAAAAGGCCTCCAGTTGTTCCCGGGCAGAGTGCCAGCCCCCCTGCGACCTGCTGCTTCCGCCTGATATTGCATTCCTCTGGCATGTCCTCTGCCCCGGCTGACGCCAGCCCTCCGCGAGACCCCCAGAGTAAATACTTCCAGCTGGCACCACCGCTGTGTTTCTCTGAAGGGACAATTCATAACACCCTTAAAAGGGCTCACTATTTAATTTCAGCAGTCAGCACTCTCTCTATCTGTGTGGTATTTTACTCTGTGTGTTAGAATGTTTTTTGCGGGTGTGTGTGTGTGTGTGTGTGTGTGTGTGTGTGTGTGTGTGTGTGTGTGTGTGTGTGTGTGAGTTTGTGTGTGTGTACATGGCTGCAATAAAGAGCACATCCATTTGGTAACTTCCCCACTTACATGGACAGAATGACATTTTATATTTAATTTAATATGCTAAATCAATTAGTGTTGCAAAGTGGCTTGGCTCCCAGGTCTTTAATGGATGCTTCTCTCCCACAGACATCCCAGTTCCAACCCAAACCCTGAAAGCAGTTGTGTGTGTGGACCAGTAGGAGGCGCTATATCTTTTGAATAAAGACAAAAACTTAACATTCCTGTGTGGTGATATGAAACCTGGTGTACAATGACTGTCCAGCAGATGGGAGATATTGGCTGGGATCCTGTCTGACTCATGAATAACCACAAGGTGTTCTGATGCCAAAGCATAAAGCTGGCTCTTTGGGTTTTGCCACTTATTCACACTTTAGACTAATCTGGGTTGCAGACACCACAGATGCTTTTCTAATGATTATTCTTCTTCTGTCACTTTTTCTTAAATTACCACTCTAATTGCCATATGCCTTAAAATATCACCAAACAAAGGCAAATACCAATGGCCCACCCCAGTGTAATAACAGGAATACACTAGTGCAGTACAAATACAAAAATGTCCAAAATGAACAAGCACTTACAGTATACCATAGAGGGAAACACTCAAAGATCTTCTGCCAATTTTTTCATTTTGTATCTGTCACAATACCATCAAAATCTTACTATTCTGTGGAATATGATACAGAAGTCAATTGTGTATGTGTGTTTGCGTGTGTGAGTGTGTACCAGTAAATATGGTTAGAATGTACAAGTACTACTACTACAAAAACAACAACAATAAGGGTACAATAATCCAGGGTGTCTTCCTGTCTTTCAACCAATGCATGCTGGGAAAGGTCCCAACAAAATTTTTAATGCAATTTTATTTGTCATCTGAATAGTTATCAACACACAGCAAGTGACGAAGGTAATAAAAATCAGTGCAATATTTTGCATATGGATGTGTTCAGAATTTTTTAATTTATTCATCAAAAATTATTATTTTTTGTGGATTAGTAAATTAATGGAACAATTCTCTGAACAATCCTCCATGCTTTCAAATATTTATATGCTGTCTGCTCTTTGGGTTGGTCTTTTAAACTGTATATGAGCATGAAGATGTCACCCATAAATGTGAATATACTTGGAGTACCTGTTCAGGATACTGCCGAGAACCCACCACTCAAACAGTTGTCTGTAGCAGTTTTAAGCACCTTCTGACATTGCCAGCACTATTGACACACTAGTGTATATGACAGCACAGAGACTGGTTTCGGTGTGACAGTGGAGGGGGGAGCTTGCAAAGAAATACACTTTTTGGTGCACCCCTTGCTGTCAGATTTTCTGTCATGCAGGAGGTCACCTTGAGGTGATTTTATTTCAAAATAAAGTGGAACTGGGTGAATAAAGCAAGGAAAGAAAAAGCAGACAAAATAGAAAAAATAGTATCACCTGCAAGTTGTTTACAGTGAGATGTGATATTAAACAGCATATCCACAGTTTACTGTGCATTAAGACTTAATTGAGGTAAACTCTATATGTGTTGACTATGAGGGCCTGACCAAAAGGCAATAAAACTGGACAACTATTGTAAAAGGGATGGCTATTGAAGGTGCGCAGCACAATTTTGCTTGTCACAGTTATTAAGCGCCACCTTGTGGCTGTTAAAGGTATAACATAGCGGGTTATTCTTGCGTTAGAAATGGCCTTCGTCAGTCTGCATGATCACAACACAAAGCCAAGACTGTGAAATCTTTACATTTCTACACCTTATAGAGATGGCAGAATAGGCTTTTCAACAATAGCCCTCATATCATACTACTAACTGCCATAATAGTTACAGAAATGTCTTCTCATTTCTTCTGTTTCTCCAGTTTACAATGAATAAATTCTCATTGTATTTATATTGTTATATTATCTGTTTTCTTTCAGAATACCTCACCTCACCAACATATTCCCTTAAAATAAAAAAAATTAGATAATTGAAAAAAAAATAAAAACTTGATCTGGTTGGTGCCTGTGTAGATGGATGAATATTCAAGTGGATTAAAACTTAAGCAAATAACAGATCTTCTGATGTTAAAATAAACTAAATATTGATGTGCTGTGAACAGATTCCTGTACTGTATTACACAATTCAACAAATTAGTTATTGAGTAATTATAAATTCCAGAAAAAAAGTTATTCAATTTGACAATAGGAGCTGGTGATGCCAAAAATGACTAAAATTTAGATTATTACAGACTATTTCGGCATTCTTGTTTTATGTATGTTATGACATTGATGTTGAACGCACACTGCTCAGCCTAATCTCAGCCAACATACACTCCTTAACCAACATGTCAGAGGAATGGTTTTCTATTGTTTTTCAAATGCTCATTCAAGCAGCCTAAGATATGTAGGGAGCTGCAGGTTCTTACTATGTATTGGCAAATATAAATATTTCATTGTAACTTGGCAGAATTTTGATATTGATTGTATGATTTTGATATTTTGTACACAGTGCATTTCAAGGAATTTTACTGATGTGGGGAACAGGTGCTTCATACATGTGAGAAGAGTCTTTAGCCTAAGGATTTATGGTCTACCCTGGAGTCATACAAGCTATCTGACCCACGAAACATCTCATATTCATATTCCCTACCTTATGCAAAAGGATGTATGCTGCAATAAGTACTTTTACCTTTTCTGTTTTTTTTTCTTTTACTGCTATATAAATATTGAAAAGGTAACAGTTCATTAAGTGCTTCTACCGCCACTGTTTACTTTGACGTACAGCAAAACACACTCGGTTCACTCAGCTTTGCATTTCACGCCTAAATGTTGCTACATACAATCATCATGCCCAACGTTTAACTAGCAATTTTTATGAACTACATATCCCATCATGACCGTTCTGTTACTAAGGAAGTGCGTGGCATGAATGTTTCTGAAAGTGTCATGGTACGCATGTCTAAGATGTGTATACACACGGATGGGCTAATCTGGTTGAGGCACTGTTGACGTGAATGTATCCAGGTTTAGTGCAGATCTTAGTTTCTGCGCAGAAATTTGAGCAGCATTGACAATCACAAATATATCAAGTCTGTGACTCGTCATGTAGCTAACACTAGCTAGAAGGCTAACATGGAGCGTCCTGAAGTTACATTTACTTTGGCATATATCGTGTTTGTGTTTTGCTTCGTCTTCACGCCCAATGAATTTAGATCAGCGGGAGTTACAGTGCAGAATCTGTTTTCAGGATGGCTTGGAAGTGAGGATCTTGGATTTATTCAATATCATATCAGGAGAACAAGCATAACTCTTCTTGTTCATTCCATATTGCCACTGGGTAAGTAAAAGTAGTGTACCTACCATCTTATGAAAATGTATTGCAACCTACCCATATTACCTACCTGTCAACTTAAAAACTTACTTTACTTATGAAGTCGAAATGCAGGGTAATTGCTAGATAGTTGCTAAGTCTGTAGTTGCCAGCTAGCTGTCTTGTAAGGCAACGTAAACTAGGTACTGAAATTACCTAATGTAAGGAGCTATCAGCTTAGCTTTGTGCCTGTCAACTTAACCGCAACTGGTTAAATAAGGCGTTCCCTTAACTGTACTTATGTATTAAGGAATAATGCATTTTCAACAAAACGTTTAAGGCAGGATTTTTTTTTACTTAACCTTCTTTACGTTGCTAACTCGTGCAATACGTTTTCAATGGATTGCAATAGGATATTAGCTTTTCAAACATGTTATATCCCGCTTAAGACGGCAAACGTTGCTAACTAGCCAGCATGTGTTTCTGCCTGGCACATGAACATGCTAAACAGTCTGCTCTGGTTTCCACAGGTTATTATTTTGGTATGTGTATTGCTGCTCCAGACAAAAACCTATGGTACGTCAACTCAGCGAGCGAGGGCTGGCAGCTGTATTTCACTTTTTCAGTCGCCCTTCCCGTTTTGAGCTTGATGCTCGTCCTGCTCTGGTCGCGGAACAAATGGGGAAACCATCCAATCTCCAAGAACATGGGCGCCCACGCCCTTCCCCATTCCAGCTGGAGGGCAGTGGCATCTGCCATCAACACGGAGTTTCGACGCATTGACAAGTTTGCCACTGGTGCCCCGGGCGCAAGGGTGATCGTCACAGACACCTGGGTCATGAAAGTTACCACCTACTACTTACACGTGGCGCAGCAGCAGGATATCCATCTGACGGTCATAGACTCCAAGCAACACGAGCTATCGCCAGACTCCAACACTCCCGTGCAGATTCTGACCATCTCCGTGGCCAGCATCAACCCCAGTGTCAAGCCTTTTGATATAAGGTACAGTGACAACGTATAGACCTGCACACAGTGTGAGGGTCCTGAAGTATTGATTCGCAGGGTGTTGTCAAGTCACAGTGATTATTAAATGTTTATTTGGTTGTGTTTTGCAGCAGTGAGGGATTTTTTAAAACCAATATTTAGGTGGTTTTTTCTCCTAATTTGTCCACCAAGTGAATGACAAACAGCAAAAGCATACGTGTGGGCCTTTTCCACAGGTGTAAGCTTGGTCATGTCAGAAAAAAATGTTACTCAATGCTTATTCTGCAAATTTAACAGGGGAAAGACTGCCCAGGGTTGACTTGTTGCCCTCACCAAAAGATCCAGTTAGGCTGCTCAAATAATGGTATCTGTTGAGTGTAAGTGACAAATGAGCCAATGACCATGCTAAAGTAAGTGGCACTCTTAGTACCCCTTCAGGGTTGACATTGTTTAGCAGTGAGTGTTCACTTGCTAACTGTCATCTCGGAACTCTGCTACATTCCCATCCTCTAAACTTAACTACTGCAGTGGGGGGCAGGTGGTTTTCAGCCACAGCCCTAGCTAAAAACGTCAACCAAAGCTCAGCTAATGACGTATCTGATTGCTTATCATTTACTTGTACTCAGTGAACAATGTTTCTGTGGTAACTGAAGTCTCTGACCACAGATTTGGCTGCAAGCTCAATAGTACAGACACACTGCGTTCGCCTGAATACCCAGAAGCATAACCCTTGCACAGTGAGGCAAGGTAGTACCTAGCAGGACTGGGCCATATTGCCATAAACAGTACATCAAACAATTTCATGGAGCGGATTTACAACTATCCCCAACATGTTGCGTTAGGTGTATTTCTGTCTTTATGATTTCTGTAATTATGCTTGGGAATAATTACAGTAGCAAACTCCCAGTCTTCAGAGGCAATGGTAAATGCTTCTGGAGAAAAAAAAAACATCACCTGTATTTTTCAATGTTGATATGCCGGGCGGTCTGTAATCCGTCCGTCATACATATGTTAAGTGAAAACACATTACTATGAGTTTTAAGAGTTAAACGTAAACAGTGTGTTTTCAAAACTAATAGGCAATATAACCAACATTGAATGGATACAAGTGATGGTTTGCTCCCCTGAAAACATGTCACATGGATTATGGCGTTTAGAGGTGTGCTATTGTATCAAGTGTGACAAAAGAAAAGAAATCTAATCCTGCGTGCTGGAGGTTACTGTTACTGTGCTCAAAAATACTGGCTGTATTCCCTACCCTTTGTGCCCAACTGTCTAAACTCTTCAGTTCTTTTGTGATGTCATAGCCATTATGAATCATCTTGCAGGTCACCCAGTTACCATGGCACTAGCACTGGTAGGATTTCATACACAGATTATGGGGTGCAGGGCCACTGCTTTAGAGTGTAGCTGTTCTCAAATTATACAAACTTCTGTTAAAAGAATATTTGAAATATACAGAACAGGGAAGCAGCTGTATGTTGTGGGAGTTTAAAACATCAAAAGCAAGTTTCAAACACCATGCTAGTTTTTTCCTAGTTGCTTGAGGCAATTTCACACTGGCTGAAGTATGCCAGCATAAACCACAACAGTATAATCCATATCAAATTGATACTACAAGCACTAACCAAAGTAAAAGAAGCTAGGTTGCTATATTTATCAAACTTTGATATCTTCTTGATGTCTTTCTTGCCACTATTGCAAAATGGCAAACATTAAATGAATATTTTGACTTTCATTTGATAATAAAAGTTGAAAATAATATATATTATTTTTATATAAAAATAATTTTACTTTCCGTACCTACTTCTGATACAATAGCATGCATGCTTTTAATGTGTTATGTAATACATCACAAGCTGCTTTTCCTTGAAGGAATCTCAGTTTCCTTGCAGCGTTATCTTTCTGTGTAGTACTTTTCACGGTTAATGAGTACCCTTCTCTGAAATATAAATGTTCTGTCCTCTTGCTTTTTTAAGCTGCAGTCTGTAATGTTTTGTTTTTATGAGATTGTAACTAAGCAATTGTTCATTTTGGCTCTGTCTATAGGTATTCCCTTTACTGAGTTTGCGTGAGTTTCCATATTGGGATTTTTAAAAAATCAGGAGTTCATAATGATTAAAAATATGTGTCTCCAAGACAACCCCCTTTCTTAGCTGTATATTAATAATGAGTTACTTTGATGTTCATAATTTGAAGCTTGTCCCATTAGTTTCCACCTTCTTTCATTTACATACATTCATTTTGCTGATGCTTTTATCCAAAGCAACGTACAAGGACTGCATACAGTCAGCATAAAGTCCATCATTTAAACATTGCTACAGCAAAGTTAAAATTGTCCTTATTTAAAGTTTTTGGACACCCTAGGTATGTGCCTTTTTTCTGAATGTGTGCTGTGACTGAGAGTATGACCTCATTTGTTGGCTAGGTTGAATTCCACAGAGTACGGGGAGCTGCGGGAGAAACTGCACGCTCCAATCAGAAACGCGGCCAACGTTGTCATCCACCAGACCCTGAGCGACATGTTCCTGGATACGTTCAAATCCCATGTGGAGGCTAACCAGATCTACTCGCTCCCGAGCGGACAGGTGAGGAAATGGCTTTTCAGTCCCCCTCCTTCCGCAGCTCACTTACTGTGTGTACTTACCTTATGGTTTCCCGTTGTGTGATTCCTATGAAATATTTTTCGTAGTAAGCCATAACGAGGCCTGAACTTGAGTTATTTTCAGTGAAGCTTTGCGATGCAGTCCATAATAACTGAACTTTCATTTAGTTCCTCCAAAGCCATTGTTGACATTTTCAGCCATCAGTGAAGTGCCATTAGATCTAGTTCAGACCTGCCAACATGTACACATTTTGCATACAATGCCCTCTTTGTAAGGATAAAGTTGGCTGTCGTATCAGTATAGAATATCTCCACTCATACAGATTGAGCAGTCTTTATAGTTAACCCCGAAGACCACAGATACGGAATACGTTTTGACACTTAGCATATGTTGAATAGTGAAAGGTTTGTCAACTTTGTATTTGGCAATAGCCAGCATCTGTAATTTGTGAGTGTATTTTTAATAAAAGGGATGTCAGTGTAAATATGTTAATACATGCAATTAATTTAAACCAGATAATAAATTAAAACATAATTATTTTAAGTAATGTAAGGTGCTTAATTGCCTTTCTTTATTTTGAGCCTTTCATGACTTCCGTGTTGCTTAAAAACAGTCAATAAACTACTGACATAATCAAGATGGAGAGGAAAGGTAGATTCATGAATGGCTGTTTCCTTTTTTAAACACTTCTAGACAGCTCAACGGATAGAAACCAAGTGATACATAATCTCACAGGAGTTTTCAGTCACAGAGTTACGTAAGGTTTGAGCTGTCACCTAAAAGCTTATGCTAAAGTTCAAACCGCTGTTGCAATTACGCGGCTGCACCTTCCTCAGCAGCACCTTGCCCAACAGTACAGACGGTTCTCACTTATTAGTCAGGTTGATGACAGCAGCATTATGTTCTTAAAATATTTACAGACTATTTTGTCTGAGCAGCAGTACAGTTCGCTTGACAATTCTCTTTTCATGTATGTATTTATTATTGGACTTTCCATTTTATTAGAATGCATTACATAATATGTAATAATACAATTTTATTATTGTAATATAAATCCAATATTAGTTGAATCCCAGCCAGCAAAGCTTCGAAGCAGTGGATCAGACCTAATGATAAGAGACTGACTTTTGTTAATTTAGCTTATTCTCATGAAAAGTCTTAAACCTCAAGTCTTTTGATAATACTTAAGTTTAAACCAAAGTTAAGACTTGACTATCATGATGTTATAACAATCACGCTGTCTGTGTTCCAAATAACCATGTTCAAAGTTATTTATTTAAGTTTAGGATCATAAAATTGTGAGTAATTTGGTCTAAACATGGTATGTATCAGACCTGTAGGTGGAAGTGTTGGTCCTGTAGGACCAGCACTGAATCTCCAGCAACATTTCTGCCCTGTAGGTGGCAGTATTTCCTATACTGTTTCCTTCTTCAGCCTAATGCTCTCTCTTGATTTTTTTTTTTTTCCCAGGAGCTGGAGCCATGCATTGGCTGCATGCAGGTGAGCGCCAACACCAAACTGCTGCACCTGTGCCAGGACGACAGTGAGGGGGAGGGGGACTGCCAGCAGTGCTACTGCCGCCCCATGTGGTGCCTCACCTGCCTGGGCAAGTGGTTTGCCAGCCGGCAGGACCAGCAGCACCCTGAGACCTGGCTGGCCAGCAGGGTGCCCTGCCCTACCTGCAGGGCCAAGTTCTGCATCCTGGATGTGTGTATGGTGCAGTGAGCCCACAGTGTGCCCCCACAGCTGAATGGTGCAATAAGTCCATAGCGTGGCCCCCCTTGAGACTCAATCAGACATGAACAATAGGCCCAGACTGCAGCCTTACACTTGCTCTCTCTCTCTCCCTCACAGGGCACCTGTAAGATCAGTAGCCATTGTTTAACATGCAGTTTATCTTAGGTGCAACATGAACTGACGGATTCCGGGAAAGCCAGCAAACATTTGAAAGTGAACCTCTTGGAAAGTGGAGGGTTGGACAAACCAAATGCATACCGGAAAATTGGGTGTATAAAGTGAATTTTTGAAGCAGTGTACAAAATTTGTGATTTGCATGTTGAACTATAAACTTTTCTTGGGTTTTATTCTCTCAAAGGAGCACCATCTGGCACCCGCAAATGTGTTTTACCCAAACATGAGGGGTTTTTCTGATAAGGGACAGCTGGTTTCACACTAAAGTAATACTGTTTACTCCAGAACTTCAAGCACGGGTTCTGTTGTTGGGTTATTGGTTACCCTCGTTGGCTATCTGTCTGTTTGTAACAGGCTGTCTTACTCAGCAATGATTTCATTATGGCTGCCATTTTGTTTCTTTTCGCTCTAGACATTTGTTATTTCTCCATCACTTTTGTATAGTGCTCCATTGCTGTATCATTAGTAAGGGAACTAATATAATTTTGGGAGACTGAATGAACTTTGAAGTTGTTTGATATGTGTCAAGTTTGATTCAATGTCCTGTTTTTGTACAGTCAGCAAAAATGATGGTGTTTGCTGTGTAAAAGACAGCAAGACTTCAAAACACAAGAAAATCTGTTCTGGTTCTCAAACACTAGTCAACCCTAGAAGAATAAGGTGATGAAGATACATGTAATTATCACTAAGCATTCAAATAAAAAACAGTCATTTTTCTGTCTAAAATGCTTCAGTTGTTTGTAAAACCATTGACTGATCAGGGGAGTAAAGACACAGTGCTGACTCCTCATTGTACTCTGGAAAAAGGAAACTGGAAAGTGTAATTTATGGTACTACTCAGAATAAAGGTATAGCCTTTTTTTGCTATTTAAATGGGGCCAAAAATCAAGACACATGCACCAGTTTATCATTAAATATGAAATGGAAAAACCTGACTGAATAAATTTTGAATCTGAAACCTGAACCTGGTAGCCATATCATGCATTGCCTTTGAGCTTAAAAGAAGAGCTGGAAATGAATCAGATTGTTTATGCAACTATAACTTGGTAAATTTAGCATTTGTACTAACTTTACTTTGCCTTCGCTGGATAAAATGCATGCAGGGTTCTTTTCTGGTTAAAAAAAAAAAAAAAAAACATTGTAAGACAGTGATTGGGTGGTCAGGCCTAGCTCCCTGGTAAACATCCAGCTGAATGCATTTGATTTTTTTTTCACAGTTAATTCCATTGAATTTAAGAAGTGATTGCATGATAGTACCTATATACAGTTACCTCAAGCAATTTACCTGGTGGTGGATCTCTACTCTGAACAACAATGTCCTAGCCTAGTGCCCATTCATTTGGGTCACATTGATTGAATATGTCCCAAATTGGTCATTATTACCTATGATAAATCTTGTGATTCTGGCAGACAATCTATAACAGTTATACTGCTAAAACCTCACGCATTTGGATGATGGCTGCTGAATAGATAATTTACATTATGAATAAAATTTAATAACTGTATATCAGAGATGGAGAAATGAAGGTTTGAAAATGGGGTATAAATGACAAAAAAATGACACAATTTACAAAAAAAAAAAACCGTTGCATTGGCTTTGCTTTGCTCTCACCCTGTCATGTCTTGCAGAGCGGCTGCGTTTGCGCACGGACGGCCTGGCGCCCAGGTGGCGTTAATAGCAGAGGGTTATGTGGGTCAGCGATTGAGCCATGACCACATCCCCCCACTGCTGCAGGCCCCTCGGCAGCACGCTGCTGCTTCTCGGAAGCCGCCATGCAGCTGGATAGCGGTTACGTGTCAGACATCAAACTCTCGTGTTTGATTTTTTTTTTTTGTCTTTGAAAAAAGTACATGAAGAAATACCTCTTCTTACTTGAAGACATCATCAGAAAAAAGATACTGTACCTATCTAAGAACCTTGATCTGTGGAAATCTTTCCTGTACATTTGCAAATCATATTACCCATAACGTTAATTTCTCAGACAGTACATACAACAACCAAATACATAAATAAACAGAATGAACAGAACAAAGAATCTATGAACACAAAGGTCATCATGTTCATTAAGTTCAGTGATACAGTTATGGCTCGTGTACAACCAAGTCAACTGTAACGGATGTAGGAAAATTCTCTCATCACATTCAGTGGGTTCAGAAGGTCAACAGACCCCCTCATTTTTTCCACACGTAGCTGTCTTAAAGGCTTAACACAAAATGTGTTTTTGTAATCAGTCTACACATAATATCAATGAAGGCAAAGTGAAAACATGCTAAGTTTAAATGCTACATTTATTAAATATAAAAAAAATATTGATGTTGATTTCTTGACACACAATAGTCAGCACATTTAAATCAAGAGCGCTGACGCTTCACCTATGCAGGAGACCGAGTTGGCCGTCGGACCCCACAGTAATGTGCTGTGCGATCACGCACGTCTCACATTGCTCACAGTCTGGCCAGCTTGGGCCCATTTGCTAAGCCTCTTTGCAGATATGCAGAAGAGAAGCATAAACTTTTCTGTGGTGCCCCAATGTCTCTCTCTATTCCAACTGTTGTAAAAAATCTTCCAAATGGTACATTCAGGATTGGTAGTCCTACTTAAATGTTGTAACAAACTGGGTCTGTCTGTGTAGTTGTAACAAGTACTAAAGTACTTTTTTGATGTTTTTTTTTTTACTCTTGTACTCAAGATGTTTTTTTCAACTTATACTGAAAGTAAATTTTTGAATGAGTAATTGTACTGTTGCAATTTTTCTGTGCCCACCTCTAGTTGTTACTGATACATTCATACCTGGTTTGTGTGGGCACACCTTCACACCCAGTTGAAAGGCATGCACATTCACACCTGGCTGAATACATATTCACACTTGGTTAACCGGCACAGTCGCAGATGGCCATTATGATTGGATCCCCGGTTGTTCTGAGGCAGTGTATTAACCTGAACCTTGTCTCGCTGGTTTCACAGGGTTAGGTGCACTCTTCAAAACCTTTAGTGCAGCAGACGGGGAGCTTTGTGTTGCAAACGCCCACGCTCTTGTGTAACATTTTCAACCTCAAATGTTCTCTCTCACCCACCGAGTGGGACCCACATCACATGTCCATACAGCAAAGCAGACCTAAACTCTGGGGGGAGGGTGTATGAGAGTGCAGAGTGCTAACAGTAATCCCCCGCAGTAGGAACACAGAGTGAAGGGATGCCCAGTCTGTAATATTGAATGCCAACAGGCATGATATCCAACAAATTCAGGCTTGTTCATGAGGATTTGTAATGTAGAAATACAAAGATCTTAACTTTTACCTGATGATTTTTTATGTGAGAATTATGAGAGACCATAGTTGGATCTACGGAAATGACAGCACACCAATTTTAAATAAGGATATGACAACACATAAAAAATCTTTGTATATTATCTGCCTAAAAACCCTGTTTACCCTGTCTACAGACATAGCATACCTGCTACCTTAGATTTTTTAAAACGTATTTGTGGGTGTTCAAGTTCTCTGCCTACAGCTCTTTTTCACATATATATCACAACATGGTCAACTCCTCACAAAAACAATACTTTTAAATGACAAAGGTACCAGAATCAACAAGAGAGTGACTGTTTTCCATGCAACTAGCAAGGCTGGGGTTAGAACTTGTCAAACCAGTTTGAATTAGTTAAAAGTGACCTGTTTGGTCATATCTGATTGGTCAAAATGAGTTTGAGAATCAGGCCAATCCTTGGCAGAATAGTTTCTGAAGTATTTTTAGAGGTCCAAGATGGCACCTTCCACGACTGGTTGTTTGTGCTAGATGTTTCCCTGCTATTTTCCTTTAAAACATTGGCATGCTTTTCTCACATTGTGACCCTGACAGGGGAGTTACCATGATAACCTGCAGATGGAACAAAAACCACGATGGCCTCACTGTTAGACGCTCATATAGAGATCAAAACCATGCATCAAAACCATGTCAAATTCATGAAAATCAAGGTTTGTATCACAGTTATACAGTGTAACAATTTAATCATTGGATATGCAAATTCCATGTTTTCCTGTTACACGGTTTAAGAGGGCAGCAAGTTACATTTAAGGCTGTAAATGTGGATTTTTTTGACCTTTAAGGCCCTGCGGACAACGTGAGAGGCCTGTTCTGGGAGATGACACTTTTCTCAGCTCGGTCATGATTGATTCACAGAGCATCACAGCCTCAGGTTATGGTTAACTTGTGGTTAGGAGGCTGGGTTTGAGTAGGATGGTCTCACAGGAAGGAAGCAGAGCTGCTTCAGACAAAGACAAGACTGATTGGGGAAATGCTCAATGATGAGTTTATTCACATTTTGTGCATGAGTGGAAATCTTTTTCATCATGAGCACCCAGATTTTTGTTGTTTTTATGCCATTTTGGATCATCACCAGTGTGGTTACGGTGACTGTAGTTGGCGGGGGTAAGTCTTTGGGTTCTGTTTTGTAAACTCATGGTGCAATGATCAAAATGAGACATTTTACCAATAAAATTACTTTGCCCTGACTCAGATGTCACACCATGTCTGGATTTTCAAATAAAATATCAAGTAAATTAAGAACCAAAATAGAAGCCTTGCAGTGTTTGTTCCAACATTTCAGTGAAGGACCTGTCCGCAGAATTTGGCTGTCTCCATAAGTTACATGAGGAAAAAGCTCTCATGATGCTAATTTGTTTATGCTTTATGCTTAGGAAACAGTGAATGCGTTATTGTTGTCGTGATTCACCATCCTTGTGCTTCAGAATATAGTAAAACATTACCACTGTATCGCAATAATCTCCTTAACTGTCGTTCAAACTTGTTAAAAGCATTTGTCAGTTCCTTTTCACCTAAGTCACTTAAGAATAATGTTATAAACTTCTGAGGAGAAACAGAAATATGTCTTTTTTTCTACCCAACTGCCCTCAGCACACACAATACATACCCAGAATCGGCTGCAGCAGAGAATAGCAGTTTAGAAGTGAAGTGCCTCACTCAAAGGTCAAACAGTTGGAGTTGACATCTAGGATCATGATTTGGGCAGCTGCATAGTTGCCAGTCTCCTCCACACCAGATTTTCCTGTCAGACCTGAGATTTGAACTGGCAGTCCTCTGGGTTGTACACACATACATATATATAGAGGAATGGACCAAAAACCAGGCACATTTTACTCTGTTTTAAACTATTGTTGTTATGTTGTCATGTCATCTTTTGTTGTGCCAATGTGAGTAGCCGTATTAGCAATGGCAGTTTTACATTTGTTGTCAGTGAATCAGATTTACAGTAGAAATTTCATTGTGTGATGTTACTGTTATTGTTATTGTGTTTAAAAAGAAAAAACTTCTTTCTTCAGATACATGCAATATATCACAGTCCCCTGCGGAATTGACTGTTGAGGTTGGAGCCAACATCCAGCTGCTCTGTACATGGATCTCTGACTATAGAGTAGGCACCATCAGGATATTGTGGTCAAAAGATGGAGAGCGAAAGCTTTCAACACGGGAAAATGCCAGTAAGCCAGTAATGAATGGCACCTTTTCATTTAACATCACCAGCCTTAAAGCAAATGACTCCGGGTTGTACGGATGTGAAGTAACAGTGGAAATTCCAACGCTGGCAAGTTGTTATGGAACTGGAACCAACCTGACTGTTAAAGGCAAGTTCTCCATTTAAGTATTTTCACTGCATTGCACCTGGCATTTGAGTCACAGCATGAGAACAGCGGCCTCAGACTGTGACAGTAGCTGAGTCTATGGAATATATGTACACCTGTTGTTTGTGTGTTTGGTTATGCACTCACGTTGTGGGGGTATGATTACTGCAGTCATTAATATGGATATTGCTGTTAGTTTTATTTAAGTTGCCTCACCCGCAGATTCACCGAAGGAGACCAAGCCGTTTCCTCAGTATCTCCTGATAGTAGCGATTTGTGGAGGCTCTCTGATACTTCTCACCATCACTCTGAGCGCAAGTCTGTGCAAGTTTTTCAGACGCAGACAATGGGAAGATCATACCTACTCAAACACGTCAGGAGGTAAAGTCATAGTTACCTGATAAAAGTGGCAACTCTCAAAATGTAAAATTACTCAAGAAAAAATAAAAAGTGTTTTGTTGTAAAAGAGTTCTCAGATAATACTGCCTGATCTAACCGCTACAATTTGTGTGCAACAAGGTTGTGCACTCTTTCCTCTTTTTCTCATTCACTGGATCTCAACAGTATTTGCTAATGTTGTCATTATTCGGAGACAATGAATGTAACAAAGTATTATCAAAAATGTTAGAGTTCGGAATGAAATACCGTTGTCATCGTGTCATGAAAACATTTTATTATTTCAAATTTCAAACCTGCTGAAAATTATGTTTTTCTTCCAGTTGGTCGCAAGCAAAATTTGAGAGGGTAAGTTGGTTTGACTTTATGTGCATTTTGTACTTCACATCCCAGAGACATATAAATAGTGAAACTGTCAACATAAAAAACTGTAATATATCACAACAGTTCACATATACACCCTCTTCAATATTTAATTTAATTTAATTATACATATATGAAATTGTCATTCATGTATAAATTGAAATGACATGAAATCACAATGTACTGCAATATTCCATTTGTGCACAGTTTTTCATTCATTGCAATTTTATTCTTAATCAGAGATGTTTTTGGGTTAGAATGTTTGACATTTTGACTTCTCTCCCAACATTGTTTTCAAAATGTCTGTCCTCTAACAGGGCAGATGGTCAAAGTGAGGAAAAAGAGGACCAAAACAAGAACATAAATGATGAGAAGAACGAAACTGAGGTCAAAGCAAATGACAAAAGCCTTGCTGATGATGGGTAGGTTTAAGGTTTTCTGTCATTAAGAAGGCTGGAGCTGAATTAATTTTGTTCTGGCAAAGGTTAATGATGCAGTTACATTCTATACATTCTGCAGCCGAGTTGCCAGTGTTGCCAGGCAGATTGCAAAATCACGAATGAACGTAATATAATCTCTTTGCTAAATTAGACAAAACAATATTGGACTGAATAGACATAAATGACAGTGTCCAAAGCAGCCAAAACATGCAGTTAAATAAGATTCACTGCAATTCAGTTAATTTGCCTGGACAGGACAAAAAGGACATTGCGGTCTTATCTTTATGTGATCATGTTTTGGGCGCTGGGCCTATATGTGCGAAGCCACAGGGAAGCCTGTGAAATGTGTGGGTGGGACAAAGCCAGCATGTCACAGTGGAAATCCACTGACACCCTCTGACAGCACTGTTATGGAAAAAAAGCACCACGCTTACTGCTTATCTCATAAAAATGGAGACAATGCATTGTACCTGTTGCAGTTTTGACACAGCATTTCCTCATATGTTTTCCTATGAAAATATTGTCAAATAATTTTTTTTTTAAATACAGACTGTCCAGTGATTTACATTTAGCCATTTATTTTATTCCATCAATACTATTTTTTGTGTTTTTATATATTTATAAGCAATATTAAATAACACTTTTTATTAATTGATTTTGGATGTTGTGGATGTTAAGTGATGGAATTTTGTACTTCCCTTAATATGTAAACCATGAACATTTACCTGTGATTCTTGTTACAGGGAATGCGTAACAAAACTGAATGATAGGGCTTCTTTCTGAAGCTTTGAATGTTGTCAATCAGTGCAGATTACTGATAGTTAATGACAGATTAGATTAAAAAATCCTCCTCTGAACCACCAGAATCTCTTTGTGAAAATATCTGTCAGATGAATTGACTGTATCACAGTAGTGTGAAATGTTTCAAATCTTAAAACACACATTTGTTTTGTACAGGAGGCCTTTTCAAGTCAACAGGGAGGACATTGTTGAAGCACGGAAGAATCTTAAAACAAAACGAGGTAACGTCTCTCACATTTGTTTCCACAAAAAATATGAAACAGACAGACCACAGATAACCAAACTGATAAATGCTTTCAGACATTGGTTTCCTGAATAGGGCAGTGTTAGCTTTGGGGGTGGAGGGGGGATGGGGGGTCACTACAGACATCTCCTTGCACTGCTTGAGATCAGTTTTGTAATAGTAACCTTTATTAAGTAGTTTATTTACCAGTTTGGTTATGTTATATTTATTTCACACAAAAATTGATTGTGTAAAGCTGCTTGCAGTATATTTTAGTTCAGAGTACCCGCATATGTGAGATATTATCAACGGCTTTCACATAATCATCATATGTTGGACGCACAAAGCAAAACCAATATACAATTCACACTCCTTATGTCCTTTGCATTGGTTTTAGAGTGTGCATTGATGCAGACAATCCACTGCAAGGATACTATACTATACGATAACATACTATAAAAGTTATTATAAATAATGACTGAAGTCTCATTTCAGTTTGTACGTTTTATGTTATTTTAAAGAGAATCTCAAGACCAAGGGAAAAATAGATATATACACCAATTATTACAAGTGACATGTGTAAAAAGGAATAACATAAACAAATATAACATTTCAAGATGAAAAAGAGTAAAATGTTTTCTGGATAACAGTATTATGTCATATCTCATGTCATACAGACCATTGATCTGTGAAACATCATGTTACATAGGTATGTTTGATACATTCAGGCTCTTTACATGTTAGTTTTGTTTGTACTCTTCTCACTTTAAAGTTATCTTCAAACTTACATTCTTTGACCTGATTGGAAAGACTTTGCTCCCAGATTCCTAAAATTGTTTTTTGTATTGTGTGTTTTATTTTAAGAAATCTTGTCTTAGGTCATGTCTTATAATATTTAGGTAATAGACAAGTTTCTGTGATCTAATTGAAGGTTCAGTAGTAAGAAGAGTGAACTTGACTCAGAACAGAGGTTTTTTAAATTAGTTTTAAAACTCCAGTAAAATGATACACTTGAAAGCGGTTTCTGCTCTGACGCACAGTTCATATTTGCTCTAATGAAACTAATGAAAATAGTTTGTTTAGATAATTATTAGTGTTTAGACATTTTCATACTTTGATATACAAGCAAACCTTACTGTTTTTAATTGCTCACTTAAAGTCATTCCACACAGCTTACTTTTTTAGGAGGGGTGAAAAATCCAACGCAAACACAGATGGACATTTCAAAAGAAAGAGAAGGTTTGTATCTTCTGGTTTTATAAAATATCTCTCAAAAATTGCAGTGATCTCTGAGAAGTGAATTCATTGTCTTTTACCTGGCATCTGTTTCACTGTCTATCATACTTGTGATTGAAGCTACTTAAGATTTTAATGTTGCATTACTACAGAATGAAAGGTTGTGTTGGATAAACATTACTCAACTCCTTTTGTAAAAGTAAATAACAGAAATAAAACTACAAGAGTTATCTTTTTAACATGTCTTCTCTTTACATAGAAGTCTGTGGTCAGGATAAACTCTTTGACACTGAATATACCCTTTAAATCCCTTGAGATAAAAAAGAGTAATCCATGGAAACAGAGCTGTATATACAGTGAATTTGTGATTAAAACAGCTCTACATTAACATACATGAAGTCTACATTAGTAACCTGCCTGATTTTGGGTCGTAATGATTCCAATCATGGGTGTGTGCATGTGTCCCAACTACTGGTCCGAACAGTTTCACAGCTAGGTTGAAAATGCTAGTTGAAAGTTTTTATATTTGGCCATGTTCATAGCCTTGAGGCAGCTTACATATAGTGGAATTGCAAAGAAAAGGGCCAAATAACTTGAGAGAGTTGTTCAGACTATTTTTGGCCCATTTCCTATCGATAAGTCGCTGCTTTCTGTGTCCTTGAATGGAAGCTGAATATTTATTTCTGTATATGCAAACATTACTTAAAATACTTATTGCTATACTAACACATAATCTGTACAAATGTTAATATTATGCATGTAAGCAATTGATGTCCTTTTGAGAGTGTTTATAAGTATGTTTGTGTTTATGCTGCAGCTTGCATTTGTACATAAACAGCCGAGACCTGAAGAAACAGGCTCAAATTAAGAAAGCTCCAGGAGGTAAGTGCCGTGCCTCGTCTTCCTCATTATCTGGTCAATCAGGCCAGGTTTACGCTAAATATAAACTGGGTACAAAAACTTTATTCAGTATAACATTTATTGAAAACAATCAATAAAATAATTTGTTGGCTTTTAACTTTGGATTTAACTGTTTTACTGTAGTCAGTGAAAAACCAGAAAGTCCATTTCAACACCCTACCTAACTAGCCCACTTACAGCTCCATGAAGCTGCCTCAACAATGTCTGTATGCGGTAAAGAATGATACCCAAATAAGGACATAATGCTGAACTGATTCTGAATTTAAGTTAAATATAGTTTGGTCATTAGTATGCATATATACAGCGGTAGCTTAACATGTGAATTCATCATTATTATTGTGACATCATTAATACTAAATTCATGTAATGTTTTTTTATCATGAGAGAGAATGCTTATTCTATTTTAGTAAGGGTCACATGACTGGAACTGCAATTTACAGCATTCATATATATACTTTCCTTGTCCCAGTTAACTGTCAGAGTTTTATTTTTATGTCATTCTGCCCATGTTTTCATTATGCCCTATTAGTTTTAGTTGGGAACGTTTGGTTAGAAGTCAGGTTTTGGCAGCATACTTCTCAACTGGCAGAATTTACATTACAAAGGGGGACACTTGCCCATTTCTGGCACAGATGATTTTAATTAAAAGCTTGACTGTCCTATGACTTAAATGTGAACATATGTCCGTGACATAAATGTGAACAAGTATGCCTCTTAATGTAAGAGAAATTATACAGCCTTCAAGCGCAGAGTTTGAGCTGACTTCAGCAATTCAGTCATTTCACATGCTCTTATGCCTAGAAATTAGAATTGGCTAGCACTGTATTGTTCAAACACACTAAAACTGATCTAAATCTGTGTGCCTTTTCTAAATTTGTGTGCAAAACAGATATATGATGCCTGTTTAGCATTACTCTGTACCTCTGTAGAATCTTAGTTCAGTTCAGTTGAATTTCTGCACTTTCTGTTTCATGGTTTCAGCCACAAGAGGGACCCCCTCTGTAGAACTCTTAATAAAACGACATGCTTTTACATGTCTCTGAGCAACAGATGGCAGCAATATACAGTTTTCAAATGAGGAATATTGTAGATCAGGAATTTTCAGAATTGGTCCGGGGTGACCCCTGTGTATGTGAGTTTTGTTACAGTCAATCTCTTGATAAATTAAGGTTGTTGAACTCTTGTGATTAAGTCTAGAATCATTTGTTTTACATTTATTTTAACACGATACTGGTCTGGCTCATTGCCATTTTCTTTTCTCATAGATTCTTAATTGTCCAACACAATGTTTGGTTTTGTGACCACATGTCCAAATTTTCACTCATTAGGACTGTGAAGCACAGTCCTGTTTCTGACAGAATTTGGCATAAATCATCCCATAAGTATTAAACGCGTCTAATTAAGAGCAATTGAACAATTACACAATTCAGGGGCTGCAAGTGCAGTTGAAACAAAAACCAGCATACACAGGGGTACCCCAGTACCAGGCTTGAAAAACCATGCTGGAGATAGCAGACAGAAATTCCTCACAAATGCAAATGCACCTCAGATTGCCTCTGTTTCGTTACTAATATCTACAAAATGTAGAGAAATGGTTTTATTGTGGAATGCCCATGCTTACAGCGACTTTGATAAACATTTGTGTCACCAATCTAGTCATTTGACTTGGGATTTCACAACTGTTGGCACTCCATTCTGTAATGAAAACAGTTGAATTACCTGACTAGCAAAAATGAACAAAAAAAAAAGAAAAATTTACAACGATATGGCTAATAGTCACATATATTAGTATCATTAACGAGTTTAGTAGTTACCGAAAATCTAACTTTTTAGTGTACAACATGAAAGCACTTGAAAGCTTCAGTAAATCCATGCACATTGTTTTTACTGAAGACATGCATTTGTATGTTTCATCCTTTTGTTGCAAAGTTGTGACAGGAGGTAACTTAACAAAAGAGTGGTCGTGGTACGGTTTTACAATCTATCAAATTTTTTAAGTCATTGTAAATTGACACTGAGTAAGTATAACTAGATATTTTTTAATCAATTTTAATACTATGTGCATGCCTTAGATTTGAAAACATATGGACTAGCCTAGTTAGTGCTACTATAAATGACCTATTAGCCCATCTATACTTCAAAATCAAATATCTAGAACACACACACACACACACACACACATACAAACATGTTTATATGTAAAGATTATTGCATTGTTTATTATTTAGTGTTTCAATCAGTATAATTAATTATGTTACTTAACCTAACATAAAAATAATATTTTAAAGGCCTGTATTTTCAATGGTCTCTGCACATTAAAGTGTCAAATAATTCAGTTGAAGTTTGATGTTGGAAACCAGTGCTGTTTTGCTGGGGTGAACTTTAGAAAGCTATTTTGCAACTGGTTTGAAGTTGACTCCAGTTTTGACATCACAACTATGCATTATGCAAAGTTTGCCCAGTTGTGATGTCAAAACTGGAGTCAGCTTTGCATAATGCATGGTCACTCATTAATGGCTCGCTCATCTCCTCCTTACCTCCACTCGTTTCCTTTCTTCCTGTCCTACCCTGGAAGCATGTGGATGAAAGGGGGAAGGAAACAAGTGGAGGAAAAGAGGAAAGGAGGAGATGAAACAAAAACTGGAACAGCTAATCTGGGCTGTGCAACTGCGTGTGATTCAGACGATACCCAAGACAATCAAAAAATTTTTGTGGGATGGTCTTTTAATCTGATTGGTCGTGAGCACAATGATGTCACCCAATAAGGTGAAAAGATGTCAGTGGTAGGATACATCAATGTATCCTTTGTTTGGAGGAAAGGAGGAAGTAGGTGGAGGAGGCGAGTTTTCATTTCCTACCTTTTCGGAACAGTGGAGGGAAGGAGGACACATAGATCAGTTTCTGGGGCCAAGAAAAGAAAGGAGGAGAGGAAAGGAGGAGACAAATTTGAGTAATGGAACGCACCCAAGATGATAGTGGAGGAAAGGAGGATACACTTTTCGAATATGGGCCCATCATGTCACCATAATGTCTGCAGGCACCTTCCAGGTTATGGCATTAATAACTGGACCCAAGGTTTTACTGTAGGGTAGAAGGACCAAGAGGTTTACTGCCTCCTGAGGTTGACAACAAACTGGTATTCTCCCAAAAGGATCCACTATAATTTGGGGAATTTTTGAATAAAAATTAACATACTTTTGGTCACATTTTGGACTCATCTTCTAAACATAACAGGGAAAACCTACTGGTTTTTCAGTTTTTGAAGCACTGAAATATATTACCTATTTAGACTGTTGTTTTTTCAAATCCCATTGATTTGGTAAATGGGCTAATGCTATTCAGTCTGGTGCATTGGTTCCACTGATATTTACATACCGCTCAAATCTAAATTGCAATTTTACAGGGGGTTCAATTTTTTAGTGACTAACAGAAAGGCTTAATTACTAGAACATGTAATCCCTGTTGGCAGATATAATGACTGATGAATAAAATGATTCATCATGTGTAAAATGATTAATTACACAAAAATTACAAATGCAACACCAGTTCTTTAATTCACTAGTGATTCTGATTGGAAAACTGGGGTGTGTGAATAGTAAACCATTTTTACCTGATTTTATAAGCGATTTTTTTCTCTCCACTAAATGTTTGCATTTCCTTCAGTAAAACCTCAGTAATTACTTTAGAATTTGTGTCCAATGGCCAAATATCAATGAACAGATACAAGTGTGTAGGTGTGTGCTTCAGGAAAACTAGGACTTGTTCAGGTTAGTCTAATTGTTGTTACATTTGACAGCTCTGCTAATTTGCGGTTCATGAAGCGGTACTCGAACAACTCCACGAACAATCAGCCTCACCAATGACAATACTGATGAGCTCACTTCCTATACACACTCCAGTCAAATACATCTGTACCTGTCCCAATTCCAATAAACCACAAGTAAACATAAACAAAGGTATATGTAAATAATGTAATTGTAATGTGAGTTAATTCAACACCCAAGTAACTACTAGCACTTGTTAACTGTCAAATAAACAAATCACTGTTTGTTTATTTACAAGTCATTGTTATTGTATTACATAAATTATCTCTGTATCTTCCCTAGGTGATCCAGCACAAGGAAAAACAAAACATACCTGTGTACACCAGAAGAGGCAGCAAAGAGCAAGGGTGGGACAGCCAAGGGCTAAGGACCTCTATGAAAATATATAGTCAGTGTATAATTAATGTGTACATATTTCTGATATTGTATTTTCCATGTGCCTTATAGGGGTAAGTGTACCCATTAAGCCCACCAAAATCTGTTTTCAGGTATTTTTCATCGATATTGACCTGATTTATATGGGAGATGCAAGATTAATCTCTCATTTGAAAATGTATTCATTAGTTCATGTACAGTTTAGAATGTAAAATAAAGATAATTTGTAATGTAATAATGTAAATAAAGATAAGAAATAAGTCAAAAGTCTGGCATGGGCTTAATTGGTACTGTTGCACTTTTAAGCCCATGTGTGTTCTAAATAAGCCCACATCATGATTTATAGACAAAATATTTTCAAATATTGTTTTAAAAGAATTAAAAACAGCAATGTATTTATTCAGTAACAGGTTAAGTATTAAAAAATGAAAAAAAAAAAAAAAACCCCCTTTCCCTTTACTTGTGTTTGTTGGCTCTCTTTCTTCCACCATCTGAACCAATAACCCTCAACATCAAAAACATATTTAATGCAGAACAACTCATGAACAAGGGATAGATTGTAATTCTATTTCATGCAATAATTTTAGTGGTTAGCTTTTAGTTTGTTTTGTGGAGGGTCTCTATTTCCTTATGATTGGTGAGATAAAAAGGGCCAGCTCCCTCCAGGTTAGCCTGGCAAAGGATGAACCTGCGTTCAACACCTTTTACATCACATTACATTATAGGCATTTACCAGGCATCTAGAGTGACGCAAAGTGCATTTTTCAGGACAAGGGTGCTAGAGGGGGTAAAAGGCTCAAGTGCCAGGAGGGTTAGCATGGACTAAACCTTGTGGAGGCATTGAGCACATTTTCCTTCTTCAACCTTCTCCTGCAAAGGCAGAATGAATTGTGCCCTTGTGGTAAAGGCGAAATGCCTTATACGATTTTTAGACAGGTGCTGCAGTTTTTATTTTTGTTGTCATTTTTCTCACTGAAAACAAATGATGATACACATTAGCTGATGTCTATATTCAATATAATAGTTCTAAACAGTGTGTAGTCTGTAAAGTATGTAGGCCTATCTAAATATAGAATTTAGAATACAAAGAATTGTTATTATCAAACACTTTCAGACAAGAGTACAGTGAAAATTGATTTAAGTTCACAATTAGAGGGATTCCTCATTGAAATACATTGAGGTGGGCTTAAATGGAGCGTATTGACCTTAAACGGTTCCACAGTGACTAATGGTGAAAAAAGACAACGTGTTGCTTTCTAAATGGAAGATACATTTATAAGACAGCCTAAATACAATGTGGACTAAGCATCATATTAATTATTTTTTGCCCACAAACAGAAATATTAAGTTATTCTCATTCAAAGTTAGCTTGTGTTTTAATTTGTATGCCTTTTGTAGTGCTGTACCATTTAAGCCCACCAAACAAAAGCAAATTTTTGAAAATATTCAGCTCTCCAAAAAAAAAATTATTATGTATTTATTTGTAGACTGTAAAATGAACCAGACAACATTCAGTGTACATATTTTACATGCTTAATTCTTTGGCAGTGTATCTCTCAGTGAAGCTAATGGTTTGACCTTGAGAGTAGCTCTGTGCGCCAGCTCATAAAACCCATATTTCTATATGAAGGAAAATAGTGAAAGTTGACAAAGTACAATTTCTTAATACACAAAAATCAAAACATTAATCTCTCATTTTACATAATGTAAATGTACTTATCGAAGACGTGGCTGAAAATAGCAGAAAAGTGATGATATCTGAGGGGTCCCAAAACACCAAAGTTTTTGGTGACTTTGTGTGAGGTCCCCTGAGACTGCATGCACAGGTTCAAGGCTAACTCAACATTGGAGAATGTGATTGGCGTGTATTTAAAAAATGACATGAAAGTAACAAATTACTGGATTGTTTAAAATAATGAGTGGTGCAAAATATTGTTCTCTCTTTTTTTATTTGACTACAAGTAACCCTACCAGGAGCAATACACTCCTTTTTATTAAATGTTTACTGCTATATAATATGTTTTGGTGATTCTTCTCAATAAAATTCCTGCAGCAGGGTGAGTTCTGTACAACAATTCACAGTGAAACAACCATGCTCACTCTTTGCGGTGCCACCTTGACAGGGACCCACCATTCATTCACAGTGCTGACAGTACGTTTTAACCCTGTGTTTGGTTGTTATCCTTTTTGGAATAAACAGGGAGGTCTCGAGAAACACTAGTTAGATAACTCACTCCGATTTTGGGTAAAAATACACATGCTATTGCCGCGATAAATAGCCCATACCAAAATAAAACAAAATGCTAGTGATACGGTCCTTTTCTGACACCTATAAACTGTGTATGCAATGGCAAAGTAAAAATCCTAATTTTGTTTAATCCAAGAAGAAAAACTCATTTTATAATTCTCTCCGCTTCTCATAGAAGCCTACTGATTCCAGATGTAATAGATATATGGATTTTATTTGTATGTGTGTGATAAATATTTATAAACACACACATTCAATAAAAAAATGCCAGTGTGACAATTTGTGACAGTTGTGATTTTTTAACAAACAACACGACGTATCAATACCCTGCATTACCGAATACAGTGTGCCAATGGGAAAAACCACAATGATAATGATGATCAGGTTCGTCTTTCCGCTTCCTGTTTTCTTGGGGTGATCACGTTCCATATTAACCTTATTTGATTTTGTTGCCAACATCTCCTGTACACGAAAAATGTTTTTCGGAAAAAGAGAAACACTCCAATAAGTTGTCTTCACCATGAATGAACTAATCATTTTAAACCACCTTTCATAAGTAAAAAAAAAAAAAAAAAAAAAACTCCAGATTGACATAACAAATGCTACTGTATAGTCCCCTCCCTAACCAATCAGATGATGAAACGGGAGAGATACAACTTACATTTACACTGGTAAAGTCATTTTTGCGTCGTTCATTAATTTCCTCATTTCAGATCAGGGAAGTTTTACACAGAGCGTAAGTCTTGAGTTGATGTGTTTAAGTGTACCCTGATTTTGTGCATTTAGAGAGGATTGTCACAAGGGTTTTAAAATCAACGCGAGATATTCGGGTCCCCCCTAATTGTATATTCCGTATTGGTACTGTCCAAACGCCATCGCCTCCTTGGCGCGTTGTATTAAAATTGTTTCCTTGCGCAGGTTATTTGGTCGCTACCTATTCCATATTCCCACCACAATCCTTCCGGGTGCTACACTTCTCGGCTGAACCACAATACATTACAGAAAATATGTCTTTTAGACACAACTCCAGACACTACGATGACCGGAAGACAGATGATAACAGGTGGGATGACTTGGTTTAATCTGTAAATTGGTGGATTGTGGATTAGTTAGCTAGCTAGATGGCGGGTTTCTTTGTTCCAGTTTCGCCTCAGCAAATGTGAGCAAGTTATTTCGACTCTAGCAAGGTGGCAAATGTTATCTTGGCGCGCAACTGAGATATCCACATTCTTCATTATAGGCAACAGTTAAGCTAATTTGGTTTACTAATATCTTGCAACCGGTGTTTATGCAGAATGGGACACATTTTTGCGGTATTTTGTTAATATAGTCGATTTAGAATAACCAATAACGTTTGCTGCATAAGTAATAGCGGTCTTTCACTTTGTAGCTACCAGCTAACAAATGCTGTTTTTCGCTATTACACAATCCGTTGTTAGAGGTGAAATCTGTGTTTACCCTGCATGCAGGAGATGTTAAGTGGGATAGTTATATTGTTATTTTAAAAAGTGCAAGAATGCTAATGCCCGGTCAGTAAGTGAGATCACTGATGTTAGCGAATAAATGTGTTCACGTCATCTGAATTGGACTCTTGGCTGCGGTATTAGTCTTAATTCCTTAACCAGCTCAATTGCCTCGCTAACGATAGCTAGTGAAACACATTAAGCCTCATTAAAGCTAGTGTTAGCCTACTGTACAACTACCTAGTGTAGAGTTACGAGCTGACGTTAATGTTGCTACTGATTGCTATGTTATGATATGTGTAATCTAAAATGGCGGTGTGGCGCGAACTTTAAATGGATAGCTTGCTAGCTAGCGTGCTGTCTGGTTAGTTAAATCTATCGAATTAACTATTCCGACGTTATCATTGTAGCTGATGATACTGTATGTCAGCGTTAAATATGGTTAAGTTAACCAGGGCTACCAGGTTAAACGGTAGTGTTATTGAATTTTTAGGTAGTTATGCTGTCAGTAGATGTTTACAATGCCGAGGGAACTTCAGAATGTCTTTGGGTGGTTAATTAGGGTTAGCTAATTCGTGCTACTTGACTAACAATAGCTAAGTATCGATAGCTAACCAAGTCAGCTAACGATATTGGTGTGTCATGCTCTATCTGGTTCGTTAACCGTACGTTGCAATATAGTTACATATATCTTTATAGTTCATTATGTCTGTCGCTATAGATGTTAACAACTATTACCAGGTTGTAGCGACTTTATTATATTTAATATTAATGTATATTAACGTTGGTCACAGTATTGTTGTCGATTATAGTGACATATAGTTAGCTATCCTAGCTAACTATCCCTACAGTTCTAATAACTACTTGCATTACTTCCGTTCATAGTCATGCCAGTGTTTAGATGTATGTCTCTATCGGTATGTATTTTCACAATTATCTTTATCACTATTCTTGCCCCGCAGGAGTAGGGGACCTTCACGCTGGTCCCATTGCCGAAAACGAGGAGCAGACGGCAGTTTGAGACCACAAGGGGACCCTGACTCCACAGTGTTCGACGATGCGGAGAAAGAAGGGAAAAGTCACAGAAATACTGACAACAGGCCAGCAAGGTAAACGAGAAGCTAATTATTAGCTTGCTATGTAATAGTCATTCAATGATAAGTAGATGTAGAAGGTGGTTTGCGAGCTTGCTGTACATGTTTTATTGTGTTTTCCGGGGAAAACTCACCTTCTTGTAACTTGTTAAGCTGTGAAAACGTCTAACGTCTGCTACTTCCTTTAGCTTTACCACTCCTGAAAGCCGGGGCCCGGTGTCCAGATGCGCAGATTGGGGCAGCGAGGTGGAGGAGGAGGAGATGCGTTCAGGCGTTCGTCGCGACATGCAACGGTTAGCTACTGTGACATTTTGAACATTACCTCGGAGGCTGACCGTTAATTTTAAGACTCTAACCTTGTATGTATGTTTGAAGAGACATTTGGATAATGCAATGGCTATTTTATCTTATTTGCACCACGAGAAGTGCGTAACGGAACATAAATGGTTAGTAAATTTAATTTCTCCGAAAACATTTTGATGGTGTAACAGTGTCATTCCACTGGGCCCGTTTAGCAGTTGTAATTTCAGTTCGTCACTGCACTGTTTCTTTTAAAAAATCCATGAAAACTTCCGACAAAAATTTAAACCGAAAATTCCAATACGAAGGTCTCAAAACAAAGTTTTAAGTAATTTTAATGTAAAGTCTAGTTAATCTCTGCACTTCTTTTCGTCACAAATATTTTATCCCCGAAAAATACATGCTAAATATAAGATACGAAAATTAAGGCAGCTAATATGTTGGCAAGTTGACAGGCAACATGTCACCAAAACATGCAAATTGGCGGGATAAGATACCAGTAAAATGGCTTGTTATCTAGTAGATTCATGTTTCTCAGGAAGACCATATCCTGCAAGGTACTTCTGTAAACACTAACCCAATATACTTCCACAGCTAGTTGCGAAAAAATAATCTAATACGTTGTAAAACAATTTTAGATCCCGTCTGCAAACTGCTAGCGCTCCAGATGTTGTACTACCTCTAATATTGTACTCTTACATCATTTTGCTTACTTTTATGTGCAGTACACAACGGCTAGCTTCCTTTAGCTCGTGCTAGAGATTTGTAGTCCCCTCTTTTGACATCACGGACAATTTTATTTTTCCAAAAAGTTCATTTAAACTATCACCGGTTGTTAATCATAATTGACGTGTTTGTATATAAAAAAATAAGTGCATTTTGGAGACTGGCACAAAATTGGACCGTTGAGGGGGTCATATATCCATATCAGTGAACTTCAGTATAGCTTAAACATGCTGTGTACTACTTTCATGTTAAAGGTGGCATAATGAACTTGTTCAATTTGCTGTAAAAATGTTTTATTTGAACAACAAGGAAGTAACCACAAACAGTGTTTATTTTACCCAACAGTCTGTATATCTTGTCTTGTGGCCTCATGTTTACATGTTTTCAGGGAAAGCCTGATGCTTTAGGAGGGGAAGGCGTTTAGCAATGTGTGTCTTTTTCCTTTCTTTGCAGATACAGGAGGAGAATCCTTGCCAGTGACTTCAACGAACGGGAAAGAAAAACTTCATCAGGAAGGTGCGTTTCAGTGTGTGGGGTGTGTGCTGCACATACTGTGCAGATTCAAGATAAATGCAGTACAGCATCATTCATATGGATAGACTTTAGTTTGAAGGTCAGTCTCCATCAGTGTGATACTCCTCTCTGTGTAGTAGTTCTTTCCTCCCTCAGCCCATAAATAACTAATGTCATCACATTATGGAAATATTAAGAAGTCCTAATAAAGTAGTACATGTGAGTTGTGTGTCTTGTTCATCCATACATTTAAAATATGACAAGTGTAAAGAGTTTTTTTTTTTTGTTTTTATATAAATACAGTACCTATTGGACTTTAAAAATCACATGGAGACAGAATATGAAAATGTACAGATGACAGCCATACATCATACCTTCAGACTGCTTGGGCTAGGGCCTCCTTTGACTGGCTAAACTTGTAAAAATTTGGAAACATTACCTTTATTGATTGAAACAGTTTTACATGAATGTCTATTTTTAAATTGACTCAGCAAGTCATTTTGGAACTACTAACAACCAAACTAACCACTGAAGTACCTTTAAATACTTTAAATGTAGTATTTGCTAGATAATAACAGTATGACTGTTATTGGATAATTGTGGTTTGTTAGCTGGTTATCTTTATTGAGGTCCTACTGCATTTCATCTGCAAGAGCTGCTATTCACAAATGTAATTTAACACGTTTTTGTTTTTTTTTTTGTGGATTTTTCTGCCATAAACGTAGTTATTAGGGATGGGACAGTATAGTTATCTCACAATTCGATTCGGTATACGGTATGAGGATCGCATTTCAGTGACAAAGTTTGAATAATCAGAATTGACTGTTAATTTTTAGTCATGCAAAATACAAATTATTCTAATTTGAATAAAGTTCTGTACTAGACAACACATAAAGAGATCAAAGTAACAATTGAAATTCTCATAGATGTTTGATGACCAACTGTAGCCATTTTCAAGTTCTAGCAATCTAGGGGTGTGTTCCAATACTTTTTCGCCTCTCCTTCACTCATCTGCTTTCTCGGGAAGTATGTTGAGGAAAGGAGGGGAGGAAACAAGTGGAGGAGATGAGGAAATGAAAATTTTAACCTCTAATCCGATTAGCCCTTCATGAAAGTCGATCTTGGCTATTGATGGAGTTATGTAACTTTGACTGATTCTGAGGATACCTAAGTAAATTGTGAATGTTAGTTACTCGTGCTCTGCTCATAATTTAATATGAACATATGTACAAAGAAATAAACCTGCTGCTACAGTCACTTGCTCAATTTTACATTGGTAAAATAACCATTCGCACCTCAAAAACATGAGTACATCGCGTCAATGTTTGAAAATGCAAACAGTAATGTTTCCCTATTCATGTAAATTATTTAATTATTGTTGACTGTTCTTATACTTAAACTAAAGTGTTGCTAAAGCCCTTGTCATGTTTTAGATCTTTTCGATGGGGAAATATTCTGTGGGAAGGTCTTTTTATATGACTGGTCGTGAGCAAATGATGTCACCTAGTAATAGTAGTTAGTCGTCTTTTAAAAAAGACTTCCACGGTAGGAAACACTGATGTATCCTTTGTTTGGAGGAGAGACAGAGAGATTTTGGTGGTTGGATGATTGTCCCAGATCATCATTTGTGGTTAAATACCAGGGTGAAGTACAAAGTAGCAAATATCACAATATCATTTTATGACTTGGACCGATGATAATATATTTAGATCATAATATACTGAATTTCAATTTATTGTCCCATCTCTAATAGTCATGCAAATTTCACTGCAGAAATGTGTCTTGCTGTCCTTTTGGTGTGTGGTTTGTCTTTTTGATTTTCAAGGAATTTGAGTTTTTGTATAAATATTCTTTGGTGCTTTTTGTATATCTCCAGCTCAGACTCCAGGGACTCTCCCATCCCTGCTGAAATGGAGACTGACGAGGTGGTTCTGATGAGGAGACAGAAGCAGATTAACTACGGGAAGAACACCCTCGCCTATGACCGCTATATCCAAGAAGTGCCCAAGTGAGTACAGCGAAAGGGCAGTGTCCAGTGAGAGCCTGTATTTACACACTCTGAGATAGCACAGACCTCCTGCACAAATCCCATATCTGTACACCCTGTACTTCAGTTGCCCTCATCCCTCCTGACAAATGTTTGGTTAGTCTGTTGAGTGCAGACCAGATGATCAGTTCAAAGGCCAAGCCTAAGAGTTTAAGTTACCAGCAATTTTTCATCAGATTTGGTCTTCAATGTTTGGATGTTAGTGTGATCATTCCTTCAGAAATCTTGTGTGTAGGGTTTTGAAATGTAAAGTCAATTGAAAGCTTAGGAAAACAAACACAGAAAATGTCATGCAAATACCATAAAAAATAAAGAAAATGTGATTTTGATCAGAGTGCGCCTTTGACTCGCATGTAGTGTCCTTTTTTGCTAGCTTAACAATGCGGTCAGTCAATGTTATTTACAAGTAATATTGAGTAGAATTCTTTGGTCATGTGACATTTGGAGATTGACAATTGTTAATCCTTTTATCAGTCTTGCTTTATCTTATGCTTCATCACCTGCAATTCATTTTAAGCTGTACATAATGTGCGTGTGTTCATTCTTCGTTTATTGGAGTGTTCAGCTGCGCTTTAATTTGAGGGTTCTGCACAACTGTATGTTGTCATATCCATGGAATTTGCTATGGTTGATGTTTGCTGGGGAGAACGTTGAACAGTTTTGTTTGGCCTCTCCAGACACCTGCGTCAACCAGGGGTGCATCCGAGGACGCCCAACAAGTTTAAGAAGTACAGCCGGCGGTCCTGGGACCAGCAAATTAAACTGTGGAGGGTGAAGCTCCATGCATGGGACCCCCCAGCCCAGGAGGGCAGTGACCTGCAGGCCATGTATGAACCCCAAATTAGTCTGTAACTGAATTATTAGATACACACAATCCAATGTACAATGCATGCGACTACTAAAGGGGGAAACTCCTGCGTATTTGTCCGGTAATTTTTTATAAACATTGTATTCACCGGGACTGATTGAGTGGCCAATACTCAAAGCTGTGGTGTCATACTACTTTACAGACACTGAGAACCTCAAAATGTTTCAGAATAATTGGAGATGGTTGAGGTTGATATCCGCATTTTTTTTAATACTTTGGCAGGAATTATCTTCAAGGTTCCCTGTGTGCGTGTGTAGCTCTGTGCATTTAATGAAAGCAGGGGTGTCAAGGTGCTTTCCATAGGTTTATGAGGCGTGGTGGTTACAAACCTGTAAAAGTGTAGTGTCAAACTGTAGTGATATAACCTGTTTTTGTATTTTAACCACTCAGAGAGGAAATAGACCTGGATGACATCATGGAGATTGAATCTGGGGCAGGGAACTCAGCAGAGTCTGGGGCAAGCACCCAGAGCACCAAAGCAAGCAAGACTCTGGCATCTGTCCCAGAGGTAAGTCCTCCAGCCCAGCAGCTGAGATGGTGGGTCATTCTAGTGCACTGTAGGATGGTGCCCATAGGAGAACACTTCCTTCTACTGTTGCAGCCTTGGACTTTCCCGCTTGTACTTACTTCCTGTTTTGTGTACCATACATGCATTTTGGCGAAAGTATGCAGACAAGGTATAAGTACCTGAAATCATAGTTTTGATTTGACATGTAGCTTCATTTGTTGGCGAGGACGAATCCGGTGCCATTCGGGTTAGTTTTGTAAATTAAAATTGGGTTCCAAATAGTTACAATTATGCCGTAAATGTATGCAAGTGGGTCATAACTCAAGCCTGGTCGGTTTAGAGATTATGGATAACATGTATTTTGGGTTTGGCCCTCACAATTAAATTCAGATTCACTTCACATTTGTTCCATTCTGTACAGTGACTGGATGCATCGCTGATGTACAAAATCACTGTGCCAATGTTTCCTATAAATTTGCTTGACTTGATCCGTTTCAATGTTTTTCTTGTGGATTGGCTTATTTGTATAATCCTGCATGAAAGGTTCTGTGTAAACAAAGTTCACTTAAAAAGTAATGTCTTTGAATTTTTGAAAATTGCATTAAATATTGTCGGTGATCTGGCTAGTTTGTGCTTTAGTAACTGCGTAATTACAGTTCTCAACCTAAAAGACCTTTCATAAAACAAAATGTATTCATTGTGTTGTAGGACTCCTGCTCTGGGACTCCCAGCAAGGTGATGAAAACTGAGTCCTGCCTGGACCTGGAGATGTGCCTAAATGAAGTGGAAGACAGCAGCAAATGGCTGAGCTTGTGATGATGTTTCGCGCCCAAAGGCTGTGGACCGCAGCGGAAGCCTGTCATCGAATAGACAGTCTACACAACCAAGCGCATTGCCGCGGACTCGGAGCGGAATCCTGACGCACAAGCCTAGCGTCTGCTTTGTGCTTCAGTAGGATTTTTTTGGTGACAAGGAGTTCCTTGTCCAGCTTGTCATGGAAAGTTTAACGCATTTCGATTCATACCTCGATGCGTACGTTGCAGCTCGTATGTTTGAATCGCGTGTACATTTTACCGAAGTTTTTTTAAAAAAATTGAAACTTTTTACTTTTCATAAATGTGATATAAAAATGTTCTGTGTGAATGTTCCTTGATTTTGACCCTTAGGGGCATGTGGTGATTGAAACAGGTATTTTGTCAACTGTGTTTGAAGAAAAAAAGAATAATAAAGAATGTTTAAAAAAAAAATAAAGCCACAAAAAATGGCTTTATGCGCATCACGTCATTGTTAAAATGTTTAATGTTTAGATTGGATTTAATGCAGCGCCTCAAGGCAAGGTGAAATGGGTAGCGGCTCTGTTGAATGGTCACTTTGATACAGGTGAAGTATGTTTTAATTCCAAGAACTTCGTGAGCTTGTTTTCAAACTATAGGTAGTAACAGACAAGTGGGCCAGCCTTTACCTGACAGCCATATTCTGAAAATGAAGGAAAGTTAGTTGTGTACAGTGTCACCTCATTTTTGAATATGGTTGTTAGACAATGAGTTATGAATGGAACCGTAATGAATTGTATCTGCTTCCCTCTCGCTGCAATTTTAACACCCTCTCCAGCCAACCTGATTCATACGGTCAAAAAATGGTTCCGGAAGAGGAAGCCGTGATCAGGAACAGGAGTTCACAGAAGTACTTTAAAAGGCATCACCTGTAAACTGTGGATACCCCTGGTCAGTTAAACCGTCAACAGATCGGAATTCAGATTAGACCATGGTCAAATGCTACATGGATATGAGAATTTTTAGCTGTGACCAGCAGCTCTATAGGTCAGTTGGTCGGGTTTTGTCCACAAAAATTTGTCATGTTGAATGTGTGTGTGCTTCTGTTCATGCCAATTGGCTAAAAGGGCGTGGCAGTGTCGCACCTATTGCAAATTCGTTCTCTGATTTATTTGTGACCTGACTGTGAATCTTCCAAAAATGTCCTATCAAAAAAAGTTTGCATGAATTCAACAACGGATGAGAATCCCTGCCCAACCATGTACTGTATGGAGGGAGATAGTGGGGTTGTGTAATTTCAGTAGGAATGTGACTGATGATAAAACTTGTCATCACTGTGGCAAAGAGTGACCTGCTCATTCGAGAAGGGTCTGTCTGCAGGCTCAACTATGGTCTGACAGCTGAGGTGGAAGTGACATTTTTTCCAGGGTTTTCATTGCTCAGTTGTGTCCCGAGGCTGGAGACTCCGTTTCCATTTTAGTGGCAGACATTTTCAATATTTTTAATCAGAGATGAATGATTGTAATGGCTTTCTATCGATAGCCTCACTAGATATGTTATGTCTCATATTTGCTGGGGAGACAAGGAGGATAGTTTCCAAGGTCACATGGGAAGCAGGGTCCAAACACACCATATGTGACAAAAAACAGCCTTTAAATACTATTACTATATATTCTGTAAGACTGGGTCACTTTATTGAAGATGTTAACAAAATGCATCATCACATTTAAGTTAACAACACAAAAGTGCATTTAAGACATTATACAGAGCCATGAAAAAGTTTTTGCAATAAGATATCCTCTTATTGCATATTCCCCTCACTGAATGGTTACAGATAATAAAATAAAATATAATATTAAACCAGGGAAACCCAAGCAAACAAAACAGAATTTTTTTAACATCATTATTTCATTCATTTAATAGAGATAGTCAACAAGTACCATTCTTGCCCCTGTTAAAAAGTAATTGCCCCCATAGTTGTGAAGCAAAGAAATTGACAATTAGACTCAGGTGCTTGAACACAGTCAGACTTGATTGTAGCCAACCCTGAGTTGAAAACACCAATATATTGAACCTCACCATCAGAAAAATTAGTTCAGGGCACTGTAAATTAATCAGTCTGGCTTTTGTTTTTCATCATCTCTTTAAGTTTTTTTTTCTTTACTGTTGGATATTTAAAGTACAAAAAGCACAGACAGTGAATCCAGAATTATTCACCCTCAACCTTTATTAAAGCAGATTCCCTTAAAAAATCTGTCCTTTATTTTTAGTCTTGCCACCTGGTGTGTGTATTTGTGTGTGTGTTTGTGTGTGCCCATAAACTATGCGATGACAGCAAACACTTGGAATTAGGAATATATTAATAGATGTAGGTATGTTGACAATGCATGCATATGTAATATCATGGTATATTGTTAATATGATGTGTAATTATTTCTATGACAATGTGAATCCTATGAACATTGTGAAGAGTGGAACATCATGATATTGCCTGCACTAAATATCACATAGTTGGAGTTTGCACACATATTAGAGGATTAGAGTGATGTAGAGTAAAGAGTAAGAGATCAGCTGAGAAAATCAGGGGTGCACAGTTACACCTCCGGCTTCTTACATCCCTCGTTCTTCTCCTCATCCTCCTTCTTCTGGTAGAAGATCTCTCCATTTGGCTGCCGTCTCCACCTCAGTTTAAATTCAGGCATCCCCTGCTCCTTCAGTTTCATTTCAATCTGATAAAACACTGTAGTCCTCAGAATATAATTCATTTTATTCTTCTAACAACAATGCTAAGTTAGATTTTTATGGAAGTCACAAATAAATAAGCTGCCAGAACTGAACTCATGAATTAACATTTAAACTACAAATATCACAGAAAGTGTCCTAACTCTGCCTTTTTCACAAAGTCGATAATTTCAGTTTCAACTCATTCAATACCTTTGTCATCATTCTCTTTCATTTTATTTTTCTGTAATTCTTGTTTTCTTTCTCTGTCATCCATGTTCCCTCATTTTATGGTTTTAAATCGGTTTTTAAAAAAACTCTCTTTCTCACCTTCTGAAAGACGGCTCTTCTCACTGCAGGATCTCTCATGTTCAGAAGTGCTGTGTCAGTTAACTCCATTCGTACCAAGAGTTTCTTTCCATATCCAGAGTCACAAATATCTTTAACTAAAACACACACACACACACACACACACACACACACACACACACACACACACACACACACACACACACACACACACACACACACACACACACACACACAGATGATCAATAGAATATCATGTTGAATTGGTACCTGCAGCTGAAGCTCCATACCACTGTTATAAACACTCAAATATTACTAATGCTAGTATTAATATAAAACACAGTTAAATATGTCTAGATAACAGTTAAAAAGAGAGAGGCCAGACTCACTCCCATGTTTGCTGCATATGAAGTTGAGCTTCTCGGTCTCAGGCAGACTGACCCACTGTTGCCCCGCTCCAGATTCTACTGCCCCTGTGTGCCCACACTCCCCAGTCTCTCTCCCCGGGGCCCAGTTCTGGTACCAGCCTTGTTCCCCACTAACCCAGAACCAGAAGTGCAGGTCACAGGAGTAACGCAGGCCCAGCCACACGTGAGCTGTGGAGGCGCTCTGAGCCCTCCTCTTCACCCAGTTCTGGACCTGCTCTGTGGGCACAGAGACGAGGTCTACATAGTGCTGTCTGCAGTAGCTCAGGGCCTCACCCCAGCTCTTATTCTCTTGTACCAGGATCAGGTTATCTGTCGTAAAGTGAAGACAAAATGATTCAAGACACTTTTATTCTGAATACATTTACTTCAGCTTGTTTATTCCTCAGCTCTTGAGTATAAAAACATTCCAAGGCTTAAGTTTCTTGATAGTGAGCTTCATCTTTTCTAGCTCAGTGTGCCCTCTCCATCCAAGTTCAGATAAACAGGCGACAGGTTCAGCACAACAACGGATCCACACAGAAGGAAACAGGTGGGCTCACCTTCATAGCAGAAAAAAGGGTTAATGTCATCACATTCTCGATCGTACCACTTCGCTTGGTATTTAATCCGCATGAGAACACAGTTCTGTTCTATTCCTGACCAGTTATTTGGTTCAGAACCGTCATCATCCCAGTAGCGGTATGAGGAGGTTCCCTGGTCCGACCACTTCCAGGGCACTCTGAACAGGCCGATCCACACCCACTGCCATGCTGCTACTACTGATGCTGCACTCTGCAGTATCTCCTGGTTCTCAGTCTGGTTCCTCACACTGGCCAGGTCTATGTGATTCTCTCTGCAGTAGCGCTGAGCCTCTGTCCAAGACTTCTGCTCTGTAATCAAGATGTATTTCTGAGCAGCGTCTCCTGTAAAGATACTGCAGTGAATAAAGACATACAAGTCGTCACATTCTCATAAGGGGTCTTTCTGAGTCAGTCCCCACTGCTGTGTGTGTAATGAGATTAAAACAGAAAAGAGTTCTCACCTCTGTAGCAAATGAAAGGTCTTGATGTATCACAGTTCACATCATTCCATTTGCCATCAGTTATCATTTCTACACAGTGTTCTCTGCTATTGTAGTTGTCTGGTGTCCCACTGGCCCAGTTCCTATACTCAGTCTGTCCGTCACTGTAGAAATCTCTGTCTGCCAGAGACCACTGCCAGCTATTGACATCATCATACAGTCCTATCCAGACCTCATCAATGTAACCGATGTCTACAAGTCCCTGCAGTGCCACTACGTCCTCATAGCTGTGTATGGTGACCAGGTCATGGTAGTTCTCTCTGCAGTAACTCTGTGCTTCAGTCCAGGTCTTCTTTATGTTCACAAAGTAGTACTGACGAGAGAGGCAGGAAAGGGGTATGCAGAGCCCTGTGGAACATACATACACACACACACACACACACACACACACACACACACACACACACACACACACACACACACAGATGATCAATAGAATATCATGTTGAATTGGTACCTGCAGCTGAAGCTCCATAGCACTGTTATAAACACTCAAATATTACTAATACTAGTATTAATATAAAACACAGTTAAATATGTCTAGATAACAGTTAAAAAGAGAGAGGCCAGACTCACTCCCATGTTTGCTGCAGATGAAGTTGAGCTTCTCGGTCTCAGGCAGACTGACCCACTGTTGCCCTGCTCCAGATTCTACTGCCCCTGTGTGGCCACACTCCCCAGTCTCTCTCCCTGGGGCCCAGCTCTGGTACCGGCCTTCTTCCCCACTAACCCAGAACCAGAAGTGCATGTCACAGGAGTAACGCAGGCCCAGCCACACGTGAGCTGTGGAGGCGCTCTGAGCCCTCCTCTTCACCCAGTTCTGGACCTGCTCTGTGGGCACAGAGACCAGGTCTACATAGTGATGTCTGCAGTAGCTCAGGGCCTCACCCCAGCTCTTATTCTCTTGTACCAGGATCAGGTTATCTGCCGTAAAGTGAAGACAAAATGATTCAATAAGACACTTTTATTCTGAATACATTTACTTCAGCTTGTTTATTCCTCAGCTCTTGAGTATAAAAACATTCCAAGGCTTAAGTTTCTTGATAGTGAGCTTCATCTTTTCTAGCTCAGTGTGCCCTCTTCATCCAAGTTCAGATAAACAGGCGACAGGTTCAGCACAACAACGGATCCACACAGAAGGAAACAGGTGGGCTCACCTTCATAGCAGAAAAAAGGGTTAATGTCATCACATTCTCGATCGTACCACTTCGCTTGGTATTTAATCCGCATGAGAACACAGTTCTGTTCTATTCCTGACCAGTTATTTGGTTCAGAACCGTCATCATCCCAGTAGCGGTATGAGGAGGTTCCCTGGTCCGACCACTTCCAGGACTCTCTGAACAGGCCGATCCACACCCACTTCCCTGCTGCACTCTGCAGTATCTCCTGGTTCTCAGTCTGGTTCCTCACACTAGCCAGGTCTGTGTGATTCTCTCTGCAGTAGCGCTGAGCCTCTGTCCAAGACTTCTGCTCTGTAATCAAGATGTATTTCTGAGCAGCGTCTCCTGTAAAGATACTGCAGTGAATAAAGACATACAAGTCGTCACATTCTCATAAGGGGTCTTTCTGAGTCATTCCCCACTGCTGTGTGTGTAATGAGATTAAAACAGAAAAGAGTTCTCACCTCTGTAGCAAATGAAAGGTCTTGATGTATCACAGTTCACATCATTCCATTTGCCATCAGTTATCATTTCTACACAGTGTTCTCTGCTATTGTAGTTGTCTGGTGTCCCACTGGCCCAGTTCCTATACTCAGGCTGCGTTCCAATCCGAAAAAATGCTTGCTTCTTCGTGCTCACTTCCCTTCAATCAAGGGGGGAATCCCCAAAAAGTCCCGTATGCAAGATGGCTGCCACCGTGAGGGCGATTCCAATCCAGATTTGTTGAGGGAAGGGCGAATTTTCATTTGCTCAAGCCCTCGGTTTCACTCCCTCCAACGGAGCCAACAAAAATCATCCCTCCAAGCGTTGATATTGCCCAGAATGCACGGCGATGCTTGCTCGCTTGCCCACGTGTTAAACTTTATTTGAATATTATGCTCTTGCTACCAAAGAACAAGCAAATTTAAAAACGTTTACCAAGTTCAAAGACCTCTGTTGCCGATCGATTATACAATCCATTCGCTAAAATGCTATGTTGTTGGTGGTGGTCGTTATTTAAATCTTACAGATTCAAAGGAAATGCCCAACACTCAATAGCCGCTTATCAAGTTCATTGGTAGTCCAAAAAAAATATACGTTTTGACCATGAAGTTTTAATCATAAGCTCTCATAACCTGGTGGAGGCATAGCTGCCGTAGCCATGCATTTTGTTAAGAATAACCTAAATTTTCAGAATCTTTAAATGTAACAGTTATGCTACCTTTAGCTTCAATCATTCGCACAGCATGAAATAGAATCTTCTGTTGAGCACGAATTGTTTTTAAATCGCCATTTAAACATACCGGTATAATTGCCTATGTATATTGTAGCATAATTCCGGGTTTATTCCTCTGATATTGATATTGATTTTTATTTTTTGTTCATCATTTTACCTGTCTCTACACATATGTACTTTTAAACCCTGTTACACCTTACACTTATTTATCATTACTTGGTTACTGTTGCAGTTAGTTACTGATCTGTTTTACCATATTTTATCGTTACCGATTTTATTAATTATCTGTACTTGTCAATGGGAATCACTTCGGGATTCACCCTGCTCAAAAGGTGATACACAAATAATTATAGTAACTATTGTTATGATTGTGATAATTATTCAATATGATTATTAAATTGTGCATACAAATAAGTGGTTTCACATTGGAAAAGCTTGGCAACTTTATTGAAAATAACATCACATCTATTAATAGTAAATAAAAACATCGATTTAAAATGATTTTATGCTCATGGAAAATATAAGGATGTTGGCATGGGGAATATGCTAGATATGTAGGCATATCTAGCTAACATGCATCTTCACTGTCTAACTATATTAATGGTTAAGTTGCATAACGTAGCCTAGAGAGAACTCTCTCCGTCTTTAGATTGGTTTTGCGGTGGAGAATTTAACTGGAACAGGTACTGCAGCCTGCAAGGGACACATCGCGGCAATCCAGTTCTTGCAAAAGAACACAAAGTGAGCTCAGTCTGTCCCTCACTGTAGAAATCTCTGTCTGCCAGAGACCACTGCCAGCTATTGACATCATCATACAGTCCTATCCAGACCTCATCAATGTAACCGATGTCTACAAGTCCCTGCAGTGCCACTACGTCCTCATAGCTGTGTATGGTGACCAGGTCATGGTAGTTCTCTCTGCAGTAACTCTGTGCTTCAGTCCAGTTCTTCTTTATGTTCACAAAGTAGTACTGACGAGAGAGGCAGGAAAGGGGTATGCAGAGCCCTGTGGAAAATACATACACTCATATACATTTCAACACATATATTATCACAGTCTATATATCAATACACCAGTACACAGGGGATTTATTAATGTATTTCAAATGTAGTATGTTACAATGGATGTCCATTCAGGTTTGACCAAGAACAGAACTGATCTGAGATCAGTATGATTATGCTGTCATTGATGAAACACTGAGATGTGAGCGAGATCAATGCTGATCTGGGATCAGTATGATTATGATGCCTTTTATGTACATTCAGGTCTGACGCAGAGCAGGACTGACCTGTGAGCAGCAGGAGAACAAACGCACCCTGCTTCATAACTGCGATCATCAACCTAAACACAGACGCACCCATGTAATACAAACACAGACGGAGAAACAGCAGATATACTGAAATTTTCATTTTGAAAAAATCTATTAGCAGACTCTGGAAATGGTTACCTTTGTGACTGCTGTATAGTTTGAGCCATTTCTCACTCAGTCATCTCAATAAATACTGTAACTCATTGTGTCATACATCTGAACTGAATTGGCATTTACATTAATAGATCAAATAGTTTTAACATCCTTAACACAGTAAATTAGTCCGCAATAATTCTATTCAGAGCAGTGTTCACCCACATTGTTTCAAAGTCTGGTTATAGGAAGAAAGAAACCTTCCAAAGGCTCAAAGATCATTGATGTTAGAGTGCATTTTTCAACAGCTATGAACATTCCCAACTCATTTTGACACAGTTGTTCATTGGGTAAACCATTACATGCATGATACTATGTGCAATGAACATTGTGTTTGTACAAAGAGAAGGTCAGCATGATGTGTGATTGGAGTGAGTCGCTTACAACAATTTAAGAATAACAGAGTGTGTGAGTAACACACTACTGCACATTACAGTACTGTAAACGTGGTCATAGTATGCTTTCTTAACATCTCAGAACTGACCATGACTGTCCCATCAATTCATATATTTTTCCACTTTTAATGTAGAAATGTACCACTGCCCCACTCTAGTAGAAGAAGCCAGTATTCATACCTGAACAGGAGATTGCAATAGTCAACATGGTAAGAGCAAACAAAACCATTAGACTTGGACAGATTCAGGGTGCTGTTATAGAAGATAATAGCATCTCTCAGAACATCACCTCTGTGAGCCGCTCCACTATAGACAGGGTGCTAAAGAGGCATGCAATGTCAATGAAACAACTGTACAGAGTTCCATTTTGAAAGGAATGATGAGAGGGTGAAGGAACTACAATACCTATACGTACAGGTAAGGCCAGACAATACATTTTGTCTTTTCAATACACATCCATGAAGCTTCTGCTACATGGACTCCCTAAATAACTACAATCTTAACAGGAAGAAGACAGCCAAGTGGTCTATGAAGAGGTGGGATGAAAGATGGACCATTCAGGACTCAACATCTTTGGTCACATCATCTATGAGGAAGGCAAAGAGAGATCTGGGGAAATGCTCCAGAGGAGGATTATCTCCAAACAGAGCGGGAGGCAGGAGAGGGAAATCCAGTTGATAAAGGAGCAACACCTTCTTTGGAGATCATGGAGGAAAGCCAAGGATCAGGAAAAGGAGGGGATGAACCAGATCAAAGCAAGACTTGCACAATTGAGGCGAGCTGAAAGGATCAGAAAACGCAGAAGCTGCAAGGAGAAAGTAAGGGCGAGCTTCTTTCAGGACCCTTTCAAGTACGCCCGAGACCTGCTGGAGGAGAAGAAGACCGGGATACTACAGACCTCTGAACAGGAGCTGGAGGACTACATCAAAAACCAGCTCTGTGACAGCCAAAAGGAGAACCCTCTCGGTTCACCAGGGCATGTGCCTTGCCCCCCGAGCCTTCCTCGCGGTTTGACACCACACCCCCAAAATGGTCCAAAATCAAACAGGTGGTAGAGAAAGTGAGAGCCTCATCAGTACCTACACCAAATAGTGTAACCCTATAGGGCATACAAGAACTGCCCCAGGCTCCTGAAGCTTTTGTGGATGGACGTTGCCTGGAAAACGCAAGCTATCCCATCAGCTTGGTGCAGAGCACTCACCGTCTTCATCCCAAAGGAGAAGGACTCCCATAACATCAACCAGTTCAGAGGAATCGCCCTGCTGAACATGGAAGGGAAGATTTTGTTCTCAGTGGTGGCAAAATGCATGACCAGCTGCCTCATGGCAAACAACTACATCACACCAGTTGTCAGAAGGCAGGCAACCCACGGTTTTCTGGCTGTGCAGAACACTCAGCCATGTTCTGGGAGCAAATCCAGACAGCCAAATACATTAAATCAGATCTCCATGTAGTTTGGTTGGATCTAACAAATGCTTATAGGTCTGTTCAACACCAGCTCATCACTTTCACTCTCAAATTCTTCCACATACAATCTTGCATCCAGAACCTAGTAGCAAACGACTTCAACAACTTTCATGTCCACTATTCAATCCTGGAGATCTTAACTGGCTGGAATCAGCTGGAGAAAGGCATAAAGATGGGTTGCTCCATCTCCCCGATCCTTTTCACACTAGCATTCAAGATCATTCTAATTGGTGGAAGACAAATGGTCAGAGGAGTCAGATCCCCATCAGGTCATTGACTCCCAGTCCTATGGAGCTACATGGATGACATCTCCACCCTTCTCCCAACAGCAGCATGCACAACCAGACTCCTGAAAAGACTTGAGGACATTGTAGCATGGGCAAGGATGAAAATAAAACCAGCCAAGTCCAGCAGTCTCTCAATCTGGAAAGAGATCAGGCATCTCCTTCTCATTTGATGGTGAAAAAATTCTGCTGCTGGTGGAGCAACCAGTGTGAAGCCTTGGAAGGCTATACATGGCCGAGCTGTCAGATAAGCACATGGCTGCCTCCATCACAACTCTCCGACAGTCTGAGCAAGATTGACCAAAGGTTCCTCCCAGGGAATTTCAAGGTTTGGTGTTATCAATTCACCTCATACTAATGTCTACTGTGGCCTCTCAAATTGTGTGACATCACTGTAACAACAGCTTTGAAGATGGACTCAAAAGCCAACAACTACATCTGCAAACAGCTCGGCCTTCCTCGATGGCACTGTTTGGGAGAAACACCCTCAAGCTTCCACTAAAATCCAATCAACTTAGGCTACAAACAGGAGGGAGTGAGGCTTGTTTTCAGCTGAGAGACTCACCTGACGCAAGTGGAATGCGTTGCAAGCAGTTGACCAGGCCATCAACCAACTAAAACACCAGGAGATTGTTGGATTGCTGCAGCCAGGCAGGGCTGGATTCAGATGGAAAACAGCACCAAAGATGAGGTCCAAAGCCACTAAGAAGAAAAGGAAAGACCTTCTAATCTCATAAGTGGTGGAAATGGAAGAGGAGAGCTACAAAATCAGAGCAGTGTGCTAACAGCAACAAGGGAACTGGAAAACCTAGGAGGCTGTGATCAACAGGGCTGTGACATGGGCAGACATGTGGAGGATTCCCCAAGCAAGATTAAGCTTTCTCATCAGGTCCACATATGATATCAGGGCTGGTACGGGTGGCATCACAAGGTCCTGTGTAAGCTAGCTAAGGTCATGGAGGCGCACCAATAATTCAATAATTGAATGATTGCCACTTTGTCAGTCAGTCCCTTTCACTCAGCTGTCCTAAGAGCTGACTGTGTGCATCGATATAGTCCTATCTGGTTGAGCTAACAGTTTTCATTGGCCTGTCCTGATTCCCAAAGAGATCACTCTGGAACCTGGATGGTTATCATGGTTGAGCTAACAGTTCCATGGAGAGCTACTGGGGCTATTTTGGCTGGCAGGTAGAAGCAGCACGCCAGTAGAGACACCGAGAGAATAGGGAGTCTATTAAACAGTTTGAATTCCTTTATTTTTGGTTTTGGTTTTATGGTCAGATTTTGGGTTTCATTTTGTTATTTTTTCCTTTCTTTATATTTTGCTTTACAAGTTTTGCAACCTGAATCGTGACCCAAAGCCTATGTGTACTACCCTGTAGTTATGTTCTTTGTGTTTGTTTAATTTGGTTTCTTTTATTTTCCTTTTTGTGTGTGGCGAATGTTGTCTCTGAGTGTGTTTTTAGATGGTGTCCTGATAGTGGCAGCAGAAAATAATCTCAGTAAGGATCCCTGGGGAAGAAGACGTGGAACATCAGAGCAGCAGCCGGTCTTTGGAATCCCAAGAGTAGCGAGTGCTGGGGAGAAGGACTCCCGGAATGAAAGGAGGTGGCCGCAGACAAACAGTGTGCATTAGTCCCCAGCTTGGGGTGGAAATACGATTGACCGGCTGTCGTTTCTTGCCTCCCAAGTTTGGTCTCACAGAGCTAGATAAACCAATATGAGACAACCAAACCAATAGGTGCATAAATGACAAACAAATACAAATGAAAATAATAAACCAATACATAAGGACATAAAACCAATAATAGACAATAAAAGAAAATAGATGCGTAAATAGCAAACCAAAACATGAGACAATTGTGATGATATGCATTGTTAAAAACTACAATTTGATGTGTTGGACTACAGTGATGTCATGCGGTGAAGCAGTATGAAAAAAAAATTTGTAACTGATATGTCCAGTCGCCAGTTGTATGCAATCTCAGTGTAATCTAATAAAGAAAACACTTCATTGGAAACGTCTGCTGTGGTGTCCGTTCAGAAAGTGCATGACAACAATCAAACCAATAGATATGTTGTCATGATATGACACTCAAACCAATAAAAGGTGTGAAAAGGCCAAGCCAATGCAAATGTAAAAACCAATAATAAGCACATCAAACCAATACATGAGTGAATAGACCCAATATAAGAAACAACGAAACCGATGCATCAATGACAAATGAATACAATCATAAATGGCCAATTACATAAGTAAATGACAAATCAATACATGTGCCAATGAACCAATAAATATCCATATTAAACCAATATACAAGTAAATGTAAAAGACAAACCTATACATGAGCACATAAAATCGATTTAAATGCCAACCAAACCAATATATACAGTATATATATTTTTTCCTAAACAGCACCCCATGTTGGTGACAGATAGCAATAGGAACAGGAATAGGAACAGGAAGCAATAGAGCTACGAGCTCTTCTCTTTAAAAGGATATTATGCCTGACCATGCTGATGCCGCAGCGGCAGCAGGTCAGTCCTCAGAATCGGAAGTGTGAGATCACCCAAAATTCTAACATAACACTGGATGTCACTGCAGGTTTGTGAGGGCAGGACAAACAAACACTGTTAGCCAACAAAGTGAGAGACAAATGGTGACAATATTGTGATGAACAGATGTTAGGAGAACTTAGGTAACCAGTTTAGATTCAAATGCTTGTAAAATGGAAACAACTGGTCAAACTGATAGCAAATGTTAGCGAGCTAGCTGGTGACAAATAATGTTAGCACAAATAGCCAGCTGTTATCTAGTTACCTAATGTGCAGTCTAAGGGCTAAGATCCTAGCAACACCCCTGTGGCAGCCTCATCATTTTTCCACAGCTAGTTCCTTTTATTTCAGCTATTCAACAGGAAACACATCTTCAAATTACATACTGAGACACAGTGGCAGGGTGGCTACTGAACCGGGTGGTGAGTGGAAGCAACACACATCAAAAGCTACTGGCCAAAGGCCTTTTATTTGTCCTTTTTCTTGGGGAAACTCACAAAACAAAGGATATACAAGAAACCTAGATTAACTGAAAAATGGCACAACCACAGGGAAACAACCCCAAAGTCCAAAAGCCCAAAAATTCCTTCCAGCCTCCAAGACTAGGCTGAAAGCCTAATTGAAGGCAAGTGCTCACAGCTGAATTGATTAGAAATCACTTGCAGGTGAGCCCGCCTGTTAGCGAGGCCACTGCTTTTGCAGCTCCGGCTAGTTCTCCAGGCTGAGTGAGGGAACCAGGAGACTGACAGCAGTTCAAGGGGGAGGGGCAGATGAGTTTGCCCCTCCCTCCATCTCTCCCATCGTCACAATACAAATTGCGTTAAACATGACGAATTTTTAAAACATGGGAGTTTTTAATTAAAAAAACATGCAAATAAAATGTTTTCCTTTCATTCATTACAAGTTTTGTTTTAACATACGTTTGCCAATATTTTGGTTGCAAATGCTGCCAGCTCTCCTAAAACATGAAAAATATCCAACAACAGCAAATACTTCGATCCAACAGCACAACTTGTGATTTAATGAAAATATTATTTTAATCAATCAGTACACAACAGCCAAATAATAACAACTAATATCAATGCCAGTGAATAATTTCCCTCTGCCACCAGTGCATGATAGACTACATACGTCATAATGTAAATACAATAAGCATTTAAAGACTGATATATTGGCTGAAATATAATATATATATATAGAACAGTGCAATGCAGTAAAGCTGAAAAACACTGTGATGTGGCATTGAGACTTAACTCAGACTGGGCTGGACACATCACACAGCATCTTTCATGGACAAGCCACGACTGACAATACAATCGATAATTTTTACTCTGTTAACTGTTTTGAAAAATCGTGTGTGTATATAAATGTACAAAGCTATGAGAAATATGTGGTAAGAAGGTGACAATGACGATCAAATTTAGTTTAAGACAAGATGCCAGACCCCCTCCAAATGTAAATACGACTGACCTGTCAATGTTCCTGTGAGTGGATCAAATGTCCCCTTGAGTCCACCTGCCTCAGTCTCTCTATTAGTGTCTTCTAAGTTACTACACCACTCGGTATTTCTTTTTAGAGCATGTTAATGTTTGATTCACACCATGTAAATGTACATCTGTATTTGAATATTAAGCCCCCATTCTTCTGTCGACAGTAGACACTGTTTACTTTTGGGTTCAGCAGGACAGTACATTTACTTTCCACACAGAAACAAAGAGCTTGTTCAATGTGCCAGTCCATCATTGTCACCATGGCATCGCATCACAACCTTTAAAGGTCATCTGCTTTTCAGGAGATTACGTTACTTCTGTTCTGTTTATCCATATGTATATTCGCACCACTGGAGAAACATGAGTCAAATTCTCCATCAGCTGTGGCGATACCACAGCTCTTCAAAACAGCTACAGTTTTATGACTTACAAGTTCATTGTTCCATCATACAATGAACAAATGTTCAGAAATAGAAAACACATGTATCAGGTTTTGTTCATGTTCAGGTTTCGTGTGATGCAAAACAAATGAGCACAAATGTTGTTGCAAAGTACCACGGCTCACGCCACGGCAGCTTTATTTTCAGGAATGTGCAGGCAGTGAGAGGGTGGAACAAGTGGAATGGATTAGTCATGCTGCATAACCTTATTCCAATCGGTGGTCATGTTCTTCTGGTAGTTAGACCACCTGTGTTTTTTGCCCTTATTATGCTATAGAAAAGCTTTTTGTATTCCACCAAACATCATGCCATATTTTCTTCACTTCCTACTCAGTTGGTTTTCGTAGCCCGATACATTACATTACATTACATTACCGTCACTTAGCTGACGCTTTTTTATTTAATCGACTTACAGTTGATTAGACTAACCAAGGGCCAATCCCCCCTTGGGAGCAATGTGGGGTTAAGGGCCTTGCTCAAGGGCCCAACAGCAATGGTGTTCTTGGACTGGGACTTGAACCGCCAACCTCAGGGGTCCCAGTCACGTACCTTAGCCACTAGGCTATAGGCTGCCCCGATACTTAATTCATTCTAATTTTGTGGCGTTTGTGGCTGGAGTCATTTCCATGACAGAGTTTAGTTGAACCCCATCAAAGAAGGAAATTATAAAATGCCTTGGTCACGTATGCAAAAGATGTTTATTTTGGGTTTTGGTAAAACAAACTTTTAATGATCACACACATAAAAGAAAAATTTCTGAATACAAATGAAAAACAAAGGCACATAATAAATTTAAAAATTTAATCCTGTATACACCATAGGGTCAACATAAAAATCCCATCTAAGTTTCTCTTTGTAATAACTTATGCAACCTGTCGTCACTTCTATTAGATTGATCAATGTATTCAGTTCCTATCAACCGTTGCTGTCATGTTTTTCTGAACTTTGAATCCTTTGGATTCAAAAATCCAATCCTTGAAGGCAGGGGTCAGGCATATCTTCTCCAAACTGTCCTTGCAGCAGAAATTAAAGGAATAATGGTAAAGTGGTTAAACCCCACTGTTCTGACCTTCCTATGTCTGACCTTACTCATAACCTGAGGCTGTGGGAGTAGAAATTTGCGAGAAGATGGAGTTCAGCAATGTCAATAATGTTATGGGAAGAATATGAATGTATGTCTCTCCCCCCTTCCCCATCCCCACCATTTATTTATCTACATAAAGTGGCACTGGGAGAGGTGGTGGGATGGGCAAAATCTTTGGCTCCTCCCACTGGACTACTGTCACTTCCTGTTCCCTACTGCCACCTGGAGAGCAAAGAAATTCAAAGACAATGAATCCAGAAATATTTACCCTAAGCCTTTATTAAAGAGGTTCTCTTTTAAAACACATGCATTAAAATTAATTAGCAAGAAAAATCTGTCTTTTATTTAAAGTCTTGCCACCAGGTGTGTTTGAGTGTGTGTGTGTGTGTGTGTGTGTGTGTGTGTGTGTGTGTGTGTGTGCGTGCGTGTGTGTGTCTGTGTGCAAACTGGTGCGTGAAAGCAAACACTTTGAAAATATGATCAGATGAAGGTTTGTAAACATATGCATGTATATGTACTGTAATGGTACATTGTTAATATGGCATGATGAGTAATTATTTCTATGACATTATGAATCCTATGATCATTGATTTTGAAGAGTAGAAAATCATGATATATTGCTCTGCATTAATTTGCATTACTTGCACTAAATATCACATAGTTGGAGTTTGCACACATATTAGAGGATTAGAGAGATGTAGAGTAAATGTTTTCAGGGATCAGCTGAGAGAATCAGGGGTGCACAGTTACACCTCCGGCTTCTTACGTCCCTCCCTCTTCTCCTCATCCTCCTTCTTCTGGTAGAAGATCTCTCCATTTGGCTGCCTTCTCCACCTCAGTTTAAATTCAGGCATCCCCTGCTCCTTCAGTTTCACTTCAATCTGATAAAACACTGTAATCCTCAGAATATAATTCATTTTATTCTTCAAACAACAATGCTACGTAGATTTTTTTATGGGAGTCACAAATAAATAAGCTGCCAGAACTGAACTCATGAATTAACATTTAAACTACAAATATCACAGAAAGTGTCCTAACTCTGCCTTTTTCGTCAAGTCAATAATTTCAATTTCAGCTCATTCAATGCCTTTGTCATTCTCTTTCATTTTATTTTTCTGTCATTCTTGCTTTCTTTTTCTGTCATCCTTGTTCACTCATTTTATGGTTTTAAATCGGTTTTTTTTTAAAAAAATATCTTTCTCACCTTCTGAAAGACGGCTCTTCTCACTGCAGGATCTCTCATGTTCAGAACTGCCATGTCAGTTAACTCCATTCGTACCAAGAGTTTCCTTCCATATCCAGAGTCACAAACATCTTTAACTAAAACACACACAGGTAGTCAATAGAATATCATGTTTAATTGGTACCTGCAGCTGAAGCTCAGTACCAGTGTTATAAACACTCAGTTAAATATGTCTAGATAGCAGTTAAAAAGAGAGAGGCCAGACTCACTCCCATGTTTGCTGCAGATGAAGTTGAGCTTCTCGGTCTCAGGCAGACTGACCCACTGTTGCCCTGCTCCAGATTCTACTGCCCCTGTGTGCCCACACTCCCCAGCCTCTCTCCCCGGGGCCCAGCTCTGGTACCGGCCTTCTTCCCCACTAACCCAGAACCAGAAGTGCAGGTCACAGGAGTAACGCAGGCCCAGCCACACGTGAGCTGTGGAGGCGCTCTGAGCCCTCCTCTTCACCCAGTTCTGGACCTGCTCTGTGGGCACAGAGACCAGGTCTACATAGTGCTGTCTGCAGTAGCTCAGGGCCTCACCCCAGCTCTTATTCTCTTGTACCAAGATCAGGTTATCTGTAGTAAAGTGAAGACAAAATGATACAATAAGACACTTTTATTCTGAATACATTTACTTCAGCTTGTTTATTCCTCAGCTCTTGAGTATAAAAACATTCCAAGGCTTAAGTTTATTGATAGTGAGCTTCATCTTCTCCAGCTCAGTGTGCCTTCTTCATCGAAGTTCAGATAACAAGTACCAGGTTCAAGTAAACGGGTCCACACAGAAGGAAACAGATGGACTCACCTTCATAGCAGAAAAAAGGGTAAAGGAAACCACAAAGACGATCATTCCACGTCCATGGGTCTACAGTCCACATTGTAACACAGGCTTCATCTCCATCCCGATTGTCTGGTTGCTTTCGTTCCTTTTTGGTATTCCAGTTGCGGTATGAGGAGGTCCCCTGGTCCGACCACTTCCAGGACTCTCTGAACAGGCCGATCCACACCCACTGCCCTGCTGCTACTGCTGCTGCTGCACTCTGCAGTATCTCCTGGTTCTCAGTCTGGTTCCTCACACTAGCCAGGTCTGTGTGATTCTCTCTGCAGTAGCGCTGAGCCTCTGTCCAAGACTTCTGCTCTGTAATCAGGATGTATTTCTGAGCAGCGTCTCCTGTAAAGATACTGTAGTGAATAAAGACATACAAGTCGTCACATTCTCATAAGGGGTCTTTCTGAATCAGTCCCCACTGCTGTGTGTGTAATGAGATTAAAACAGAAAAGAGTTCTCACCTCTGTAGCAAATGAAAGGTCCTGATTTATCACAGTTCACATCATTCCATTTCCATCAGTTATCATTTCTACACAGTGTTCTCTGCTATTGTAGTTGTCTGGTGTCCCACTGGCCCAGTTCCTATACTCAGTCTGTCCCTCACTGTAGAAATCTCTGTCTGCCAGAGACCACTGCCAGCTATTGACATCATCATACAGTCCTATCCAAGCTGCTTTCTTGTAACCACTGACTACAACTCCCACATCCCCCACCATTTCCTCACGGCTGTGTATGGTGACCAGGTCATGGTAGTTCTCTCTGCAATAACTCTGTGCTTCAGTCCAGTTCTTCATTATGTTCACAAAGTAGTACTGACGAGAGAGGCAGGAAAAGGGTATGCAGAGCCCTGTGGAAAATACATACACTCATATACATTTCAACACATATATTATCACAGTCTATATATCAATACACCAGTACACAGGGGATTTATTAATGTATTTCAAATGTAGTATGTTGCTGTTTCTGTCCATTCAGGTATAACTGAGTACAGAACTGATCTGAGATCAGTATGAATATGTTGTCATTGATGGACATTGAGATATGAGACAGATCAATGCTGATCTGGGACCAGTATGATTATGATGCCTTTGATATACATTCAGGTCTGACACAGAGCAGGACTGACCTGTGAGCAGCAGGAGAACAAATGCATTCTTCTTCATAACTGTGATCATCAACCTAAACACAGACAGAGATACAGATTTATATTTAATTAATGTGCGATTTTGAAAATAACACAGTCCATATCAACCCAAAAGGAATGCTTGCGTTCCATGTATGTTTTAACCTTTTTTGCTTGAATTAATTTTGGCTGAATAACATTTAATCGTCCCATTGAGGTAACACACCTACTCAAATGTAACAAAATATTTGAATAGGTTGACAAGCTCAAAAAGGACCCTGAACTCTTTAACAAATTCTGATAAAAATCCCTGAAGATCCCTCCACTGCTACCTTACTAGGGGGGTCACCAAGTTTACAGAACTCTGTCCAATTCTATGAAGTTTTGAGGGGAGATGGTGTGGGGTTCCCAGTCACAGCCCCCATACCTGCTGCACCCACATGTACAAATGATGTGCGTGAATATTTTCTATGACTGCTGTGATGCCAGAAGAGGTAGTGGGAGGAGCAAACTGAACTGCCCCTCCCATTGGACTGTAGTCACTTCCTGTTCCCTCCCTCAGTCTGGAGAGTCAGCAGGAGCTGCAACAGTGGGGGGGGGTCTTACTGGGCTATAATGTCTTTTTTGTTTGGTTTTGGATTTTTGGTTTGCCTGTTTAATCAATTATCCCCCTTAAAATGAGTAAAATAAAGAAGCTGCTGGATTTTGCCTTATACTTGTTTCTTTGGGTTTATCTTTTCTCCCCACTCACCACCTGACTCACTGGTCACACTTGCCACTGTGCCACACATCTTCGAAATAATAAGCATCATGTAACATCTTGGAATCTGGACTTGTAATGCAGAGGTTGCAGGTTTGATTCCCAGTGCCATGAGCATTGTATGTCAGCTGAACTATGTCAGTAAAATATTCAGCTGCTCCTGCTACATGCCAAAAATATTTTGAGAGTTAATAAGAATCTCTTGCTGAACACATGGGCTTTTAATGCTATAAATGTGTTTCAAGATAACATGCATTACAACAAGCAGTACCAGAATATTTGTTTAGATGCTATATTATACTGTATATTTGCTGGTCAAAATTACAGGTGAGTATTGAGTTCATCAAAGCTTGTTAAAACTGTCAAATGACAGGGAATTCTCTGATTACAGGTTGAAACACCTTTGCCATTTTTGATCAAAAACTAGCAGAGCCTCTGAGACTTTTATTTTGAAAAAAAAAATGATTTGCATGTTGGCTGACTTTGCAAAGGTTTGGCTTTGAGACTTCTGTATAGTTCTGTATTTATTCAGTTGTTACATAATAGAATCCAAATGCTGTCACCAGTCATTTCACTAAATACTTTGAAGCACTGTGTTATATAGCTAAATTGAGTCAGATTTTTACTGTACTTGATCAAATACTTCTCTTTTTGACATCCTACCAACAACTTAAATCAGTCTGCAATGAATCTATTCTAAGCAGTATCCATCTTCATTCTTTAAAAAAACCCATTGAAAGGCTTGGAGATCGTTGATATTAGCTAAAGTTAATGAAGTTTGTGGCAGCCTGCTGGTACGCTGGCCGCACGCTCCTACTTTTGTGTTTCCTCTGCCTGTCCGTGTGCTGCCAATGCTTTTGTGCACAGATTACTTGTGTTCTTGTGTCTCCATCCCCCAGCTAAAGGACACAGTCAAAAGATGGGTGTGGACTATGAGGAGACATTTTCTCCTACTGCTAACTTGATCAGTATCAGAGTGTTGATGCAAAAAGCAGCACAGGAAAACCCGATTTTACATTAGATGTCAAAACTGCCTACATACACGCACCAATAGACTGTGAGATTTTCATGGAGCAACCAGAGGATTATGAGGTTAGCACAAATGAAAGTTGATGTATAAGCTGAAAAAGTCACTGTACGGGTTAAAATTTAGGCAGAAATTGGAATAAAATGTTGCATGAGTAAGTGAGTGAAAACGAGCTTTGCGCAAAACCCAGCTGATCGTTGTGTTTACACAAAGAAACAGAAAATGAGAAAGTGATCATGATGACATAGGTTGATGACTTGATTATTGCTGCCAGTGATGAAAATGCATTGTAGGTTGCGAAAGAGATGCTCACAGCAAAATTCAAGATGAAAGACTTGGGTAAATAGAATCACTTTCTTAGCATTGATTTTGACCTGTGTGAGAAATACGTGAAAATGTCACAGAAGAGGTATGTGAAAAAAATGCTAGATTGTAAACCTAGAAATGCCTTGTGAACAAAAATTGAACAATACTGATGGTGCAGAAATGGTGAGCAATTCCAGAAAATACAGAGAGGTAGCAGGTAGCCTAATTTATCTGAATACATGTACAAGACCTGATCTAAATTTTGTAGTAAGTAATATATCACAGTACTTTACTGAGCCAGCGGGAGAGCAATGGATTACAGTAAAACATGTACTGAGATATCTGAAAGGCACAACTGTCAAAGAGTTGCGTTACAGGAAATGTGACAATGAGGAACTACGGCTACAGGTGTACAGTGATGCAGACTGAACAGCTAATGTAACTGACAGATGCAGTACAACCGGTTATTGTATAAGCCTAAATGAAAGTGGCCCTTTGATTTCATGGAAAATCAACAAGCAGCCCACTGTTGCGCTGTCCACCTGTGAAGCAGCGTATATGGCATTAGCCGCAACTACACAAGAGTGTATGTACCTAGTACAACTACTAGAAGGTATTGACGGACGTCAGTGCACACCGCCTAAAGTCTGTTAGGATAAACAAGGTGCAATTGCGTTAGCAAAGAATCCTGTAAACAGACAGCTCTGAATGATTGAAAAATAAGTCTGGAGGATTGCCCAACAGATCAGATAGTGATGCAGATGTGATGATGAAACCTGCAACAAAAGTTTAAGTTTAAGTTGATTGAGTTCAGAAAGTTTATGTTTGGAGACTAATCATGTAAGTGATTAGATGATACAAGGTAGAAAACCTAATGATGTTTTGAGTTAATAAGATAATAATGTGAGAACAAGTGACATATATAAAATAAGTGAGCGCTCTATCGTAAAAGTAAATCTTTTTTTGTTGTATTATCACAGAAGCAAACTTAATGAGTAAATTCAGGTACTATATGATGGACAATGATAGCAGCCAATGAGACGTGCTGAGATTCACATGTGATCTGTGTGCATGAGTCAATAAAGTTTATGTTGATTCCAGTGAGAGAGGAACTGATGCCCCACCGTATGTGTTTATTCCTCCATGATGCGAGAATTAATTTCTGTCTAGCACTGGGTGTGCATGCTATAATTTCTGACCAATTCAACTCTGATAACAGAACACAATAAGAAATGTTATATAACGTAATATAATTCTGTGAAAACCATGGAACCGAAGTGGATATGTCACACAACGTTCTGAAAACATTGATTATCAATTGAGGACTGTGCCAAAGCAATTGAGAAAAACTGTGACAAACTCAATTTGAAAGGAGCATTTGCAAAACGTTTCATTTGTGTTACAAAATTAAGTAAGTCCGCTAATTAATTCATCAGAGCCACCAAAACGACATGCCACTTTATTATTGCGTAATCCAAGACCCTCAAAATGCTAAAGTACAGTGTCAATATGAGTGTTTTCAATGAAAGTTTGTTCATCTTCTTTACCATTGAGAACACTCTACTATGAAAATTAATTTCTCTGTAGATATGTGATTACAATATAATAGTACAACTGTCAAATAAAACCATGCAACTTATTTAAACAAACATATATTTCTTCTGTTTCAATTAAAATGCACTGTCAGTATTTTTCTTTTGCATTCTCAGTTGTCTTTACAGCATACTGCAGAACTGTAATGTAAAAAAATCATTGCACACATTATACATATGATGTTCGATAACAAAAATATAGTAGTAATGCATGTAACAATAATTAGCTAATGAAAGAATTGGAAATTACAGTAAAATACAGACAATTACATTTCATCGTTCACTTCATCCTGTCGTTCATGCTAGTCTGGTCAAAGCATTTAGCTAAGGAATTGCGCTTGTAATAAAACACCTCAAAGCATGTTTGATTGGTTTCTCTAAAGTGTGAGAAAATTGAATCTCAAGACTCAAAAAAAATCAATTTGTTTCACATAGCAAAACCAGATCACTAATGTTTTATATGTACATTTGCAATATAATTTTTTAGACAATGACCATGGGGATCAGTGTGAGTGAAAGTAATCAAAATCAATAGAAAAGGATTGGTGTCAGTTTTGAGCACCAAGGCTTGCAGAATGTGTATTTGCTGTAAAGCACTGAAACATCTAGAATCTGTGTGAACGCAAAAAGAAATGTGTATAATTCTGTGGAAACCTTACAACCAAAGTGCATATGTCACGCAATGTTTTGAGAACACTGATTTTCATTGGAGGACTGTGCCAAAGCAATTGAGAAAATCTGTGACTGTTTTGAAAAATTGCATGCAAATAAATGTATAAAAGCAGTGAGAAATATCAATGCATTTGCCTGAGAAAATTTTTGCTGTGGTGAGAAGGTAATGATGAAGAGGCAAACGTCATTTTCATTAAGCATGTCTTTGCAAACGAGAAAAAATGGTGAAATTCTTTTACAGATGATGACAAGACCTCCCCCTGTAAATACGACTGACCTTTCAGTGTTTCTGTCTGACTGGATCAAATGCTGCCAATTTGTCCCCTTGAGTCCATCTGTCACAGTCTCTCTATTGGTGTCTCCTCAGTTTCTGATAGTGTTCTTCTCAGGTTTACATGTGTAAGAATAGTGATGCTGTTTTCAGATCATGTAAATATGTACCAGTATTTGAATATAACATCCTTGTTCTTGTGCCTAGATGTAAACCGTGTTTATTTGTGGGTCTTGCAGGATACTTTCCTTTTTACACAAACATGAAGAACTTGTTCAGTCAGCGCCAGTCTGTCACTTTCACCACAGCAACCCCTCACAATCAATCACTCTAGAGGTCATCACTCTCCTTATCGCCACCTCAGCTGGGCTTCTGCCCAACCCACACTCGCCTAGAGAGCAGCTCACACCCACCTGCAGACACACAGACAGGTGCAGAGATGTAAACACTCGTTCCTTACACGTTCCAAGGGCACGCAGCTTTGTCCACAGAGCCACCAAAGTACCAAACTCCCCAAAAAATGAACACCCAACATTAAACGTCAACTTGGAGTAATTTTTATTTTACTAATTCATTACTAAAAATAATATTGGTTGTCTGATCTGAAGGTTCTGAAAAATGGGTTGATCATTGTTCAGGACTATTGCTTAGCATCAGACAACACAATCTGGGTATGAACAGGTAGTTGGGGGTGTGCAGCCCGATTCACTAGCCAGTGGAATGAGTTGGTGGGTGGGGATTGGTTACTGGGGGGTGGAATGGGGCTGATTTGGTGGGTGTGGATTGGTCACTTGGTGGGTGGAATGGGGCTGGTTTGGTGGGTGGGGATTGTTCACTTGGTGGGTGGAATGGGACTGAATTGGTAGATGTGGATTGTTAATTGGGTGGGTGGAATGGGGCTGAATTGGTAGATGTGGATTGTTAATTGGGTGGGTGGAATGGGGCTGAATTGGTGGATGTGGATTGTTAATTGGGTGGGTGGAATGGGGCTGGTTTGGTGGATGTGGATTGTTAATTGGGTGGGTGGAATGGGACTGAATTGGTAGATGTGGATTGTTAATTGGGTGGGTGGAATTGGGTGGGTGGAATGGGGCTGGTTTGGTGGATGTGGATTGTTAATTGTGGATGTGGATTGTTAATTGGGTGGGTGGAATGGGACTGAATTGGTGGATGTGGATTGTTAATTGGGTGGGTGGAATGGGGCTGGTTTGGTGGGTGTGGATTGTTAATTGGGTGGGTGGAATGGGGCTGAATTGGTGGATTGTTAATTGGGTGGGTGGAATGGGGCTGGTTTGGTGGATGTGGATTGTTAATTGGGTGGGTGGAATGGGGCTGGTTTGGTGGATGTGGATTGTTAATTGGGTGGGTGGAATGGGGCTGGTTTGGTGGATGTGGATTGTTAATTGAGTGGGTGGAATGGGACTGAATTGGTAGATGTGGATTGTTAATTGGGTGGTGGAATGGGACTGAATTGGTGGATGTGGATTGTTAATTGGATGGGTGGAATGGGACTGAATTGGTGGATGTGGATTGTTAATTGATGGGTGGGTGGAATGGGACTGAATTGGGTGGGTGGAATGGGACTGAATTGGTGGATGTGGATTGTTAATTGGGTGGGTGGAATGGGACTGAATTGGTGGATGTGGATTGTTAATTGGATGGGTGGAATGGGACTGAATTGGTGGATGTGGATTGTTAATTGGGTGGGTGGAATGGGACTGAATTGGTGGATGTGGATTGTTAATTGGGTGGGTGGAATGGGGACTGGTTTGGTGGATGTGGATTGTTAATTGGGTGAGTGGAATGGGACTGAATTGGTGGGTGTGGATTGTTAATTTGGTGGGTGGAATGGGGCTGAATTGGTGGATGTGGACAGGCACAGGTCTGAACCTGTTGGGCCGAGGCTGGATCGAGGAATTGAGGCTGGACAGGGGGCCTTTGAACCAAGTGACAGAGGGCCTAGGGCGCGCTTAGGTCTGCTGATTTACTACAACAGATACTTGCCAAAATGTCCCACTATTTTAACACTAGTCCACACACTGCTTTGAAAGAGGTCACAGTAGAACTGGGGTCAAGAAGACAAGAGGCAATCAAAAAATCAAAACATTTGATGCTCATATCAGGTACCTTAGCCCATTATGACTGGAAGAAGTGCTCATTCTTTCATTGAGGCCTCTGCCAATAGTGTGGGTACAGTTTAGTCACACAGAATGTCAAATGGACAAGAGAAATCTCTTAGATTCATGTAAAGCATGCTGACACCAGGGGAACGCAATTACTAAATCAAGTGGTGATGTTCTATGTGTGGGATTTCATGACTTCCTGCATGGATGTAAATACATCATATGCAGGGATCATAAACCCCTCCTTCTCTGTTAGGTGAGAGGAGAGCTGTTCTTCAGATGGTCTAACCCCAAATACACTCAACCACCAGAATCCAGATCTCAGAAAAAGCTAGATTTATTAATACAGTATATAGATAACATGCAGTATATATGTATCACCCATTCTTGAGACATGGGACAGAACCTTGTTTTTTGAGTTTCTGGTTTTTTCCATTTTCTAATAGCCTGGAAAATGAATTTTTGATAGATCCCAGCCTTGGCTGTTAAACCATGTAAAGGGGCCACCAACAAGTGATTTATTTTTTCTTAAATAGCACTTAAATAGCTGTGGAATTTTGTCAACTCTGTCAGGCACACAAACATCATAGTTTCATAATGTAAAATATGTAGAGCACATTCAGTCCTTTTTTGAGGTATTGAATATATTATGATAATATTTTTTCATTACCTGTACAATAAAATAATGAGTGATATCTTTTTATTAAATATGGAAATACAATTACTATATTGCCCACTGTGTCTTGCCTGTGGCTCATACCAGTGGGAACCACCAGAGGGCGTCCTGACTCTATCTAATCAATCCTCACTTATTACCGGCCTGAATTTCTACTCTCCTGTGTCACATCTTCAAAATGCAAACTATATTTCCCCATGCTGGCTGTCCTTAGGTGCTTTGTCATGCCTTTGGTCCTGTCTAGACCTTGCACCTCATTTTAATACTTTGACTCCCTGTTCACTATTTTTTGTTTGTGGATGTGCCTGTTTTTATTCACAGACACCTACTTGGACTGCTTTGAGACTTTTTTAAATTTTTGTGTTCTTCTTTCGGATTTCTTTTTTTTTCTTGAGTCTTCTGTGTGTTATTCTGCCAGATTTGTTGCCTATTGCCTTTTGAACTTCTGCTTCCTTGCATGATTTGGACTACCATAACAAGTATCCTTGAACAGGAATCCTCATCTCTGCTCTTGTGCTCACTACCTGTGTGTCACACCGTCAGTTACTGCTGAGAGCGTGTTTTGCCTTTGTGGTTAAGAGAATATAATATAATTTATAGCACACATTAGGTGTACCATGGCAATGTGTACACCTCTTTTAAACTTATGGAGTTGTCCGCAAACTGAGTTGACAACAGTACTTGTAAAAACATTTGATTCCCTATAAGAAACTTTTGGTGGAAATCAAAAAGACTTTCAACTGACAACTGAATAATTTAAATTGTGAATTCCCAAATTATGATTCAATTATTAGAGAACACAGACAGTAAAGTCACCTCCATCAGTCAATTGTGTCAAATTGAATATCTGATGGAGTTGAAGTTCATTATACAGCATGCTTATAATGAGTAGCCATTTGATATTTGTCAGTTGCTAGGGGGTCTCAACGCAAATGAAAATAAAATTATTTCAAACATAACTTATTTTGTTTTGATTTAGAAAATAGAATTAATTGCAAAATAGAAGGACCTGTCATGTTTGAGACAATTCCAGTGGCAATATTATTTCTTTAATTTTTTTAAAATGGAAAACTCACCAAAGTTTGATACATTTTGCTGCCTTCTGTTGAACCTTGGAATAAACTGGAGGTGTTTATAATATAGCTAATCCTTTCTATGCCGAATAAATTCACGTTTCTGTTAAAATCTAACGGTTTTGACAAAAAACTAGGACACAACTTTCAAACAAAGAGTATAATAAAAGTATATTCTCAATAGTGAAACACAAGCCAGTGTAGTATCTGGTGCTTGTAGTTATAATATTATAAGGTGATATTTTACATTATTCTTAAGAATACATCAATAATAATAAAAAAATTTTACCACACATATTTGCTAGGTTGGCTTAGGTCAGTCATCATTCCCAAAGCCTTGTTTTTCGGGTAAAAGCCCAGTATTATATATCGCATTCTTTATCGCAATAATACTATAGATATAATGCATTTGAACTAATATTAGGTTAAACATATTTTTATTGGAAAAAAAAAACAAAAACTATTTATTACGAGATTTTAACCTATACTAGTAGACACACGTGCGCATTTTTCCAAAATTTCCTGGGATATATGAAGGTTATATTTCGCCTCTAGCAGTTTTACTTCCGCTAACTTCCTGATTGCGTCAGATCCTGAGAGTGAAAGCGAAAGTTGAACTCTATTTTTATACAAACGCTATATGGACAAGCGGAAGCTGAAAGAATTGTGGCAACATCGTAAGTAAAAAGGGGCTATTAGATCTCTCTTCTGTCATCTAAAACATGCTGTGGTTACGTAGAATTGTTCATCGGATGTACATTTGTTGTAAGTTAGTCATACGTATTGCATCCGACTTCGCAGAATGATTAACAACATCAACACTAGGTCAGGGCCTATCCGTTTTTACATGAAGCATCTTGTGTCCGACCATCTACAGCAAAACCACTTATAAACCGGTCGGAAATTTGTCACTGATTTGTGGAGAAGCTAAAGGCGGATGGTATAACTTAGCTAAATTATTTTACAAGATTAAATTAAATTACAAGAGGCCGAACTTTACTGCGCATCTGCTCACCAATCCAGTCGCTCGGTCCTGTGGACCCACTGTGCATTCTGGTATTCGTTTTCACCACAATTGTAATCAATAAGGTGTTAATTTTTCTTGGCTTGTCACATGTAGAGGGATTATTTAACATCCTTCATAAGTCACATTATGTCAGCAATAGGTCTGTATGCCTGGAAGAAACATACATATTTACAGTGTGTAAGTGGGGTAGCTATAGCTACAGCAAATGTACTCATTACAAATTTTGATCATTGCGATTTGTCTGCTGAATTTTAACATGCATTGTAAGAAAGAAATTAATTATCTCTGTTTGTACATGTGTGTGCGTGTGTGAATGCATCTTTACTGGTAAATAATATTTGTACCTCATCACTGAATGTAAGTGGAATGTGATTGTGAGATAAATTTTGTTTGGTGAGACTGTTTATCTAACGGCTGGTGTTGGATTGCACAGTGAACCAGACTCCCTGTGTTATGCTGCTCACAGACCTTAACACACTTCCACACAGTCTACACACTCCTTCCCACTCACACAATACATCTACAAACTCACACAGTACTTCAACCTACTCTCTCTCATCTTCCTCTGGTGTGTGTTTCTGCATGTGTGAGTGTATATGCTTGTTCAGTGAGTTGTGAGTTCTTTTGTGTGTTTACAGATCTTTTGATATGGATCAGAACCATCTCATGAATCTGTCAGACATACGCTAGACTTTTGGCACAGGGGGTGCTGTTTCAAAAATGAGTCTCTCTGGGAAGCCAGAGGCCAGCTCTGAAACCCCCAGCTGTGTCAGCAACAGGTATGTGTTGTGTATTTAGTATTTAATTGGGTTTATCACTGCTGCTTGTTACTGTGTGTATTCTGCTGTTTAGCTTAGGTCAACAAATCATCTGTGAAACTTACTTTCAGTATTAAATATTAATATGATATAAAGTCATTATGTGTGTATAACTGAAAGCTCTGTCTCCATGTGCTGTGAGTTAGAGCTGCAGTAAGAGGATGAGGTTAACTGGAAGCTCTGTCTCCATGTGCTGTGAGTTAGAGCTGCAGTAAGAGGATGAGGTTAACTGGAAGCTCTGTCTCCATGTGCTGTGAGTTAGAGCTGCAGTAAGAGGATGAGGTTAACTGGAAGCTCTGTCTCCATGTGCTGTGAGTTAGAGCTGCAGTAAGAGGATGAGGTTAACTGGAAGCTCTGTCTCCATGTGCTGTGAGTTAGAGCTGCAGTAAGAGGATGAGGTTAACTGGAAGCTCTGTCTCCATGTGCTGTGAGTTAGAGCTGTAGTAAAAGGATGAGGTTAACTGGAAGCTCTGTCTTCATGTGCTGTGAGTTATAAGTTGCAGTGACAGGATGAGGTTAACTGGAAGCTCTGTCTCCTTGTGCTGTGAGTTAGAGCTGCAGTAAGAGGATGAGGTTAACTGGAAGCTCTGTCTCCATGTGCTGTGAGTTAGAGCTGTAGTAAAAGGATGAGGTTAACTGGAAGCTCTGTCTTCATGTTTTGTTCACAGGGTCCAGGTGAAGAGAGCAGGTTCACCTGTACCCAGCTGTCTGTCTATGAAGAGTGACAGGTCAATGGATCCACCAGAAAACTTCAGAGGAGACTCCACAGCTGATCCAAGGTAATTAAACCGGTTCATATTTACAGTTTTATCATACCTCACTCTCAGTAGCCACAGTCAGGTGTAGGTGAGGCGGGCACAGAGCCAGGAGTTTGAAAGCTGCACTGGGCCTGGCAGGGGGCCCAAGTTACAGGCCTTCCAAAAAGGTTAATTTCATTGTTATTCTATTGTCTAGGTACAAACAGTCACTTCAGTGTATTCATCTCTGGTTCCGTAACCAGCTATCATTGTAATTCACTCACCTTTCTCTACATAAACTTTGCTTTTGAACTCAGGTTTTCTTTTTAGCTAAATTAAGCTACCCAGCCAACCTAAAACAGAGACCAACATTAACATTCTTGTGATATTATTCTCTACATTCAATGTTTCACAAACTTTTGCATATGAACATCTTTTTATGTTCATGCCACTAACGGTAACTAAGGCTTTTCCGCCTCCCCCCACACCCCATCCTTCTCCACAACTACCTCAATTTTGAAACCCTGTTAAAAAAGCATGTATCCCGTTGTGATGTGTGGAATGTATGACAGTGTGAAAAAACCAATACATTGTCATGTTATGAATTGTTACACAACAAACATGAAAACATTTGTTAAAATGTTCATTGTGTGCAGCAGAGACAGCAATAATAACAAAATGGAGGCTAACTTTTATATGTATTATATGTCTATTACATTGAGTGATTTTACTCATAGCCAAACCTTCCGAATTAGAAGAAAAGGATGAGGTTAACTGGAAGCTCTGTCTCCATGTGCTGTGAGTTAGAGCTGCAGTAAGAGGATGAGGTTAACTGGAAGCTCTGTCTCCATGTGCTGTGAGTTACAGCTGCAGTAAGAGGATGAGGTTAACTGGAAGCTCTGTCTCCATGTGCTGTGAGTTAGAGCTGCAGTAAGAGGATGAGGTTCACTGGAAGCTCTGTCTCCATGTGCTGTGAGTTAGAGCTGCAGTAAGAGGATGAGGTTAACTGGAAGCTCTGTCTCCATGTGCTGTGAGTTAGAGCTGCAGTAAGAGAATGGGGTTAACTGGAAGCTCTGTCTCAATGTGCTATGAGTTAGAGCTGCAGTAAGAGGATGAGGTTACCTGGAAGCTCTGTCTCCATGTGCTGTGAGTTAGAGCTGCAGTAAGAGGATGAGGTGAACTGGAAGCTCTGTCTCCATGTGCTGTGAGTTAGAGCTGCAGTAAGAGGATGAGGTTAACTGGAAGCTCTGTCTCCATGTTTGATTCACAGGGTCCAGGTGAAGAGAGCAGGTTCACCTGTATCCAGCTGTCTGTCTATGAAGAGTGACAGGTCAATGGATCCACCAGAAAACTTCAGAGGAGACTCCACAGCTGATCCAAGGTAATTAAACAAGTTCATATTTACAGTTTTATCATACCTCACTCTCAGTTGCCACAGTCAGGTGTAGGTGAGGCGGACACACAGCCGGGAGTTTGAGAACTGCACTGGGCCTGGCAGGGGGCCCAAGTTACAGTCCTTCCAAAAAGGTTAATTTCATTGTCTTAGAAATGAATTTTAATGAATATGTTATCTGGCTTGGGTGGTATTATCGAGGTATGGTGTATCACAATATTTTTGAAATCTTTGTGGTGTGGTTTTTGATACCGTCCTAAAAAGCAGTTCTGTTTGCCATGAAAGTGGCGAGCTAAAGTAGCCGTTTGAGATGTTTTGTAGTTTACAATTTGCACCACTAAAGCTGTGTTTATGAAATGGAAAAAAATTTCCATTGAACTATCGTAGCCTGAGGTTACATTAACCTGACAATACATGTAACTGCTGTTTTTATTAAAGACAGGCTTTTTGCAGGTCATTACTTCTATGGCTATGTAAAAAACAGTCACTTCAATGTATTCATGTATGGCTACGTAACCAGCTATCATTGTAATTCATTCACCTACCACCACATAAACTTTGCTTTTGAACACAGGTTTTCTTTTTAGCTAAATTAAGCTACCCAGCCAACTTAAAACAGAGACCAACATTAACATTCTTGTGATATTATTCTCTACATTTGACTTTTCACAAACTTTTGCATATGAACATCTTTTTATGTTCATGCCACTAACGGTAACTGAGGCTTCTCCGCCTCCCCCCACACCCCATCCTTCTCCACAACTGCCTCGATTTTGAAACCCTGTTAAAAAAGCATGTATCACGTTGTAATGTGTGGAATGTATGACAGGGTGAAAAAACCAATACATTATCATGTTATGAATTGTTACACAACAAACATGAAAACATTTGTTAAAATGTTCATTGTGTGCAGCAGAGACAGCAATAATAACAAAATGGAGGCTAACTTTTACATGTATTATATGTCTATTACATTGAGTGATTTTACTCATAGCCAAACCTTCCGAATTAGAAGAAAAGGATGAGGTTCACTGGAAGTTCTGTCTCCATGTGCTGTGAGTTAGAGCTGCAGTAAGAGGATGAGCTTAACTGGAATCTCTGTCTCCATGTTTGATTCACAGGGTCCAGGTGAAGAGAGCAGGTTCACCTGTATCCAGCTGTCTGTCTATGAAGAGTGACAGGTCAATGGATCCACCAGAAAACTTCAGAAGAGACTCCCCAGCTGATCCAAGGTAATTAAACAGGTTCATATTTACAGTTTTATCATACCTCACTCTCAGTAGCCACAGTCAGGTGTAGGTGAGGCGGGCACACAGCCAGGAGTTTGAAAGCTGCACTGGGCCTGGCAGGGGGCCGAAGTTACAGGCCTTCCAAAAGGGTTAATTTCATTGTCTTACAAATGAATTTTAATGAATGTGTTATCTGGGCTTGGGTGGTATTATCGAGGTATGGTGTATCACAATATTTTTGAAATCTTTATGGTGTGGTTTTTGATACCGTCCTAAAAAGCAGTTCTTTTTGAACTGTCTTAGTCTGAGCTTACTTTAACCTGACAATACAGGTAACTGCTGTTTTTATTAAAGACAGACTTTATGCATGTAATTCACTCACCTTCCTCTACATAAACTTTGCTTTTGAACACAGGTTTTCTTATAAGCTAAATTAAGCTACCCAGCCAACTTAAAACAGAGACCAACATTAACATTCTTGTGATATTATTCTCTACATTCGACGTTTCACAAACATTTGCATATGAAAATCTTTTTATTCTTATGCTAATAAGAGTAACATAGGCTTCTTCGTCTCCCCCCCATCCTTTGCCAAAACAGCCCTTATTATGAAACCTCGTCAAAAAACCATGTATCCTTTTGTAATATCTGGAAGGTATGACAGTATGAAAAAATCGATATCGCCCAACCCTAGCATTATCATGTTATGAATTGTTATAAAACAAACATGAAAACATTTGTTAAAATGTTCATTGTGTGCAGCAGAGACGGTGATAATAACAAAATGGAGACTAACTTTTACATGTATTGTATGTCAATGTATGTAACTGGAAGTTCTGTCTCCATGTGCTGTGAGTTAGAGCTGCAGTAAGAGGATGAGGTTAACTGGAAGCTCTGTCTCCATGTGCTGTGAGTTAGAGCTGCAGTAAGAGGATGAGGTTAACTGGAAGCTCTGTCTCCATGTGCTGAGAGTTAGAGCTGCAGTAAGAGGATGAGGTTAACTGGAAGCTCTGTCTCCATGTTTGATCCACAGGGTCCAGGTGAAGAGAGCAGGTTCACCTGTACCCAGCTGTCTGTCTATGAAGAGTGACAGGTCCATGGATCCACCAGAAAACTTCAGAGGAGACTCCACAGCTGATCCAAGGTAATTAAACAGGTTCATATTTAAAACCAATATCTGCCTGGCTTCTTATGATTATGGCATTATTTTAGGTTTGTCAGCTAGCGAGGTAATAGGCAGAGTAAGATACCATTCCCATTATCCATACACAATCAAGCTTGTCAGCTAATAACTAACAAAACATGGTAATTCAGAAAATAATGCAACAAAATGACTGTAAAAAAGAACAGGTACATTTCACTGTGTAGTTCGATTAATGGTATATCGAGGTAAACACTTGTAAACTGGGTTTCCTGCTATGGCCAATACCAATGAATTTCTATTATTTTTTTGGGGGGAAGGGGTATTAGAGAGTGTTGCTTTCTGGTGCTTTTGTATTGTTGTACTGTTTATACATCATATGTAAATTGCTTTTTGGAATATCGGTATCCATGTTTTGTTCACAGGGTCCAGGTGAAGAGAGCAGGTTCAGTGAAGAGTTACAGGTCAATGGATCCACCAGAAAACCTCAGAGGAGAGTCCCCAGCTAATCGAAGGTAGGTAAACTGGTTCATATTTACAGTTTCATTATACCTTTCTTTATATCTTATTCTCTCCGGTTACTCTTACAGTCTGGTGTAGATGGAGCAGGGGCACAGCTAGGGGGGGTTTGAAAGCTGGAGGTCCAAACCTCAGGCCTCAGCTCAAATATGAATAAAAATAATTGAATAAATTACTCATTTTAAGTGTATGCGGGGACGAAATGAGCTAGTAGCTACTAAGGAAAAAAATCAATAAGCTAACACAGAGATGTTGCCATGATTTCACCCCCTGCATTTAGAAATTTCCCCAGCTGAGATAACTATGAATATGTACATATTTGTAACTTGATGGCTCCTTGCTTCTGACTACATACAGATTAAAAACAAAGGAAGGAGAAAGGCACCAGTCTTATTTGTCAATTCTCACTATGAGGCAAATGTGTACCTGTTTGATTTCATTCTGTTAAAGTTTGCTGTCAGATTAAGCGACCGTTGTCATAAACGGCAGTACCCAAGCTGAGTATGTCTGAATGCATGAAACTGCTAGCATGTTTATGCGTCATGTTTTATTTTTTGACTTCAATAAAGTATGATAACTGGAAGATGGGAGTTAACTGGAAGCTCTGACTGCATTTTTTGTTCCCAGGGTGAAAAGAGCGGGGTCACCTATACCCAGCTATCGGCCAGTGAAGAGCTACAGGCCTGTGGATCTACCACTGCCGTTCAGAGAAGAGTCCAGAGCTGATCCAATGTAAGTAAACAGGTTCATATTGATACTGTTTCATTATACCTTACTCTTACTGGACACAGTCTGGTGTAGGTGGGGGAGGGACACAGCCAGGGGTTTGGGGGTGGGAGAGTTTAGGCTACACAAAGCCTGGCCTCTGGCTTGAAAAAAGCTTAGTTTTATCACATTACAGAGGAAGTAAATTCACTTCTTCATCATAATCTAAATTTTGTATGCAACAAAAGAATAACATTTTATTTAAAACTCCTCTCAGAAAATGGTTTGATTCAAAACAACTTGTGCCTGTATTTGGTGTTAACTAAAATTAAGGTAATGTTCTCAGTTTTGAAGGTGCGTTTGTGTGAGTGAACATAAAGCTGCGTCCTCTTACTGCAGCTACTACTCACAGAACATGGAAGCTCTGTCCATGTTCTGTGAGTAGTAGCTGCAGTAAGAGGATGAATATGTACATATTTGTAACTTGATGGCTCCTTGCTCCTTTACAGATTAAAAACAAAGGAAGGAGAAATTCAACTTCTCTGTGAGGTAGAACTGCAGTAACAGGATGAAGCTAACTAGAATCTCTGTTTTTGTCCTCACAGGGTCCAAGTGTTCTATGAACTAGAAGACAAGAGTCCAAGCCAGCTTGAGTTCAAAAAACAGGTGTGATATCTTGTTATATTACAAGCGTTTTAATAGTTTATTCTGAGTTTGTCCTGTTGCATCCTGTCAAAGGATCCTCACTTGCCCTACATTTATCCCTGTACCCGGCATGTTTCAGTTCTCAGAAATACACACTCATTATATACTTTGACCATTACAAGTCATAGTTTAAACATTTTCATTTTAGAGAGTGAGTGAAAAATAGTATTATTTATTGTCAGCAGTTATCAGCTACTGGCACTCATGCATTTTTAAATAGTGTACATACAGCATGTTAGTTGTCATGTCCGTTGTGTTGGTAGTGTAATGGAATGATCCATTCTCAGTTTAGGAAGGCAAAGATCACTTATTCATGCAGCATGGAGAGAAATACGCATTCTAAGGATATCTGCGGCTTTCTGAGAGAGCGTTCCTCAACAGAGGAACAAGGAAAGGGAACTTGTGGTTAGAGAGTAAATTCCACAAAGATACTGTGACCTCATCTGAACTTAGTTTGACCCTAATCAGAATAGTACTGTGGTGAAAAACAGACAATTAAAAATTCTTTATTGTCCACAATGAGAAACTCTGCTCATGGCAAGGAGTTACGACAAAGGAAAAAACGGCAAGGAAAAAATTCACACTGAGATCGATCAAAAATAAGCACAGCTGGATACGATAAGCCATACCAAACCGTTCAACCAAAAATGGCACCCTTGGGCAACAGTCATAGATGAAAACCTGATTAGTTTAAAATCCAGCAGATGCATCCTTCCAGTTCAAAAGAACATAAGAACATGGCATGACGAGAACAGGCCATTCCACCCAACTAAGGTCACCATTTCAACTGAATAATGTCCAAGACTTTGTCAAGTCTGGCCTTGAACACAGCAAGGGTCTTTGCTTCAATGACATGAACTCGCAAACTATTTCATGTAATTGTAACTATTTATGTAAAATAATGTCGGCATTTGCTCACTTTTGGATTCTGTTTAGGTCTTCCTGTATGAACATAGTTGACTCTATGCTGTTGGCTTGACCCCCTAGTTTTGTATCATCTGATGATTTTTCTATTTCACTACAAACCTCTGCACCAATATCATTTATGTATATAAGGAAAAGCAAAGTCCCCAACACCGATCCCTGAGGCACTCCACTTAGTACAGAACCTTGCTGTGATACAATTCTTCCCACAGTTACACTCCGTTTTCTACCAGATAACTAACTATAAACCCACTGAGTGATAGTTCCTGTATCTCCTACAGATTTCATTTTCACAGATTTTAGAGTCGCCTTATAAGAATTTTAGTATATCACTTCCAGCTTTTCTGTAGGGTATAGGAAGTTTCTAGGTTTGAATCTGTAGTGGACACAGCAAGTACAGTTTATTTGTACAAGAATATGGCTATCTATTTGTCCATATTTAAAAAAAGCTGTTACTCTAAGAGAAGTTATGATCATAAGAATTACTGTCTGTACACAATCACTAATCAAAAGCATGACTTCAAAGGACTTAAGTTTTCATGTCAGTCACTCTGGTACAAAATACCTCTTAATGTATTTATTTCACTCACTCTGATGTAGTGCACTTCTTCATGTAATCATTTCATTTGCTGATACAACGCACCTTTTCATGTGTTCATCTCTCCAGTCTCTCCAGCGCACCCTGATGAAGTTGAAGAAGGAGGATTTGAAACAGTTTCACAGCTGCTTAAGTCAGTATTACCCAGAATGCACTGAGAGCCAACCGGACAATCTTGAGGCCCAGCACATGGTTGAGAAGATGCTGGAGACCTGTGGCAGTGAGAGGTCTGAGGAGATCACTCTCCATATCCTGAGGAACATGCAGCAGAAGGACCCCACTAACTCACTGGAGAGAGATGAGCAACACAGTAAGACCTTTCTCTCATTACCACTGTGTTTGGATCAGAATGCTAAACTACTATTCTCTAATTACTTTGTAAACATGCTAAAATTAGCAAGGTTGCTCTGATATGCCCTCAAAAAAAGAATTACTCATATCACAAATGTAAATACAACAGTATTTAGAAACAAAAATATGTACTATAAAGTTCCATTTTGATTGGTTCATATTTTGGCCAGGACAACCTATTCCAGGTTGTTTCTTGAAATAAAGTGAAGTGAACTGCAGGTTCGGCTGAGGCCTATGAGAGCGCAAGGCAAACAGAAAATGACTCTACCTTGTTCAAGACACAACACAGGAAACTACAGAGCTGAAGGTTTTACCAAAGTGAAATGCCACTTTAAAATCATAAATCACTTGCTAGAACATGATGAATGCACCTTCCAAACCCACTGTGAGAATTATATTTTTAAAACATGTCACAAATATAATTTTTTTAACTGTGAGAGAGGTGTGAAACACATTATGGAAAATAACCCCTTTTAATGGCCAATTCCTCAAGGGCAACAGTGAAAATAATATTTTTCCATATTTTACATTATTATTAAATAGTGTTTTAAATTGTTTTAATATTTTCTCTCCTCAGATGAACATTTAATAAGAGCCAAAGAAACACTGAAAGCTGACCTGAAGAAGAAGTTTGAATGCATATGTGAAGGTTTGGCGCAGCAGGGTCACCCAACCCTCCTCAATGAGATCTATACAGAGCTCTACATCACAGAGGGGGGACATGGGGAAGTCAATAATGAACATGAGATCAGGCAGATTGAGACAGCATCCAGGAGACAGACCACACAGGAGACTGCAATCCTCTGCAATGACATCTTTAAACCTTTACCTGGACAAGAGAAACACATCAGAACCGTGCTAACAAAGGGCATCGCTGGCATTGGGAAAACGGTGTCCGTGCAGAAGTTCATTCTGGACTGGGCAGAAGGGAAAGCCAATCAGGACATTCACTTCATCTTTAGCCTTCATTTCCGAGATCTGAATTTTAAGAAGGAGAAAGAATTCAGTCTGATGCAACTTCTTCAGCTCTACTTTCCACAACTGAAAGAGATTAAAAGTGTTGAACATGAGGCCAAAATTGTGTTCATCTTCGATGGTTTGGATGAATGTCGACTTCCCTAGATTTCCAGAACAATGAGATCTGCTGTGATGTAACAGAGTCAGCATCAGTGGACGTGCTGCTGACCAACCTCATTAAGGGGAATCTGCTTCCCTCTGCTCTCCTCTGGATCACCTCCCGACCAGCAGCAGCCAATCAGATCACTCCCGAATGTGTCCACCGAGTAACAGAGATACGAGGCTTCAGTGACCCACAGAAGGAGGTGTACTTCAGAAAGAGAATCAGGGATGAGAACCTGGCCAGCAGAATTATCTCACACATAAAGTCATCCAGGAGTCTCTACATCATGTGTCACATTCCTGTCTTCTGCTGGATTTCTGCCAAAGTTCTTGAGACGTTGTTGGACACAACAGACAGTGGAGAACTTCCCAGAACACTGACTGAAATGTACACACACTTCCTGTTCATTCAGACCAACGTGAAGAATCAGAAGTATGGCGTCAGTAATGAGACAAACACAAAGAAAATCTCGGCATCAGACACAGATTTCATCCTGAAATTAGGGAAGCTGGCTTTTCAACAGCTGGAAAAGGGCAATCTGATATTCTATGAAGAGGACCTGAGAGAGAGTGGCATTGATGTCAGTGAAGCTTCAGTGTACTCTGGGGTGTGCACAGAAATCTTTAAAGAGGAGTCTGGGTTGCATCTGGAGAAAGTCTACTGCTTTGTGCATCTGAGCATTCAGGAGTATCTGGCTGCCTTGTTTGTGTTGCTTTCATGTGTAAACGAGAACAGAAATGTGCTAACACCTGTCGAAGAAGATGATGATGAAGGTGATGATGATGATGATGAAATAAATGGTGAGAGAACACAGCTGTCTGAGTTACACAGATGTGCAGTGAATCAGGCCTTACAGAGTAAGAATGGACACCTGGACCTTTTCCTCCGATTCCTTCTGGGCCTCTCACTGGACTCCACCCAGACTCTCTTTGGAGAACAACTGCGACGGTCAGGAAGCAGGTCAGAGAGCATAAGAGAAACAATCCGGTACATTAAACAGAAGATCAGGAAAATGTCTTCAGCAGAGAGGACGATCAATCTGTTCCACTGTCTGAATGAACTGGATGACACCTCACTTGTGGAAGAAATCCAGGCTGCCCTGAGATCAGGAAGACTTTCTGATAAAGAGCTGGAACCGCACCAATGCTCAGCTCTGGCCTTTGTGCTACTGATGTCAGAGGAGGTCCTGGATGAGTTTGAGTCAAAGACTTACAACACATCAGCAGCAGGTCATCTGAGACTGGTACCGGTAGTCAGGAACTGCAGGAAGGCCATGTGAGTACTGTTATGTCATTCAAAATGCTGATGATTAAAGGTGAACTCAGAGATGTCAGTGGGGTCTCTAGCTCGGAAGAGCAAGAAAAGGAAGACAGAAAGAGCTCAGTTCTGGTTAAATCCACCCACACTGTTCCATCTACCCACACTAGGGGGCAGTGTGGGGGCATAAGATGTAGAGGCTATAAAGAGAAACCTAAGCGATTTGTGGATATTGCATATCTGCACATGAGTCATTTACAAATCAAAATCAGTAATTAGATGCAAAACCAACATTATAAGGTTATTGCATCTTTTACCACTTTACATCCTGCATATTGTGTGACATTGAGGATAAGGGACTAATGTCTGTAGATGCTGAGACATTGAATCTGGTAAATCCCACACTGTTATACTAGCATGGGAGCAGGAGATGCCAGTGATATTCATAACCTAGTTTAGGATTTTCAGAATCAAATTGAAAATATTTGTATCTTCTTATGAGAAGGATGTTGAACCAGATATTTTCTACTATTGCTGATATGAGTGTAGCTCAATTTCACTCTTCATCAATGTGGACTATCGGTATTTAACTTCAGATATTAAATATTGAATAATCAACTCTTTTTCAGACTAAACAGCTGTGATCTTTCAAAGCAATCCTGTGAAATTGTGGCCTCGGCTCTCCAGTCATCAAACTCGCCCCTGAGAGAGCTGGACCTCAGTTTCAGTAACATGGGGGATTCAGGAGTGAAGCTGCTCTGTGCTGGACTGAAGAGTCCAAACTGTAAACTACAGAAACTGGGGTGAGTAGTGCTGTGTACGATGTGATCTTTAGTAAATAGAATTAGTGATTATGGCTCTATACAGAAAAATGTTAAATACAGGGGGTCCCCAACTTATGAAAATAATTGGTTTCTGAAGGTCTTACTTCATAAGTAGTTTTTTTTTTTTGGCAGTCCATCTTTTCTCTTGCAGACACTTTATATCATTCATCATATAAAGATGAACTCCTCCCCTTAAACTTCTATCAGTCTCAGTAGCTCCTATTTTCATGTGTGTATGGTTAATATAAACAAGCATACTTTCAAAGACTGTGATATATTTACGAATACTGTACAGTACTGTATAGGAAAACCACGTTCTCCATAAATTCACAAGTCAAATTTCTTTTCTAATGTTGGGGGTTATTTTAAAGTTTCACAATTTAGGGAAAGTGGGAGCGCAAAGTTGCCATCTGTTGCGGACCATGTACTTGGCGTGCGTTTTGAATTGGTAAATTAACTTTTACATTTTTTTTAACCCTGAAAAATATTTTTTTCGTATCTGCGGATTTCTGTAAGTCGAGTCTTCGTAAGTAGAGGTCTAAGTGTAGCTCAGTTTATTCTTTTCTCCCCTGGCCTTCCTGCTGTGTCTACCTTAATCCCATCCCTCTCTGCTCACTCCTCTATCACAGCAAAGCAAAGCAGGATAACTCCCCTCAAGTCTTATGGTTACCAGCTGTGTACTTCATGTCTAGAATTCTTTGATGTTTAAGTTTAGTGTGAAAGTAAAATTCTGGATTGATGTGTGTACATCATAGATATAAATAGTGTTATTGTTGTCAGTTTGTACTGCTTCCCCCCCCAAAAAAATTCCAGGATTTTTAAAAAGGTACAGTTAATATTAAACCAATTTTTTCTTTATGTTTTTCATGCACAAAACCTTCACTTTATATGATATATTTTGGAAAACAGTGCCCTCATGTGGTGAAGAAGTAGCACTTGTAACAGTAGAATTGATCTTGAAAATGGACCCATTATCATCCTAACCCTCACACTGCTAGCAGCTAGGTTGACAGCTCGATCTGTTCTTGAGATTGAGACTGAAAGTTTGCACTACAAATGGTGTGCAGAAGAAAGAGAAATTTTGCTTAGGAGCAAAAGTTGCATAGAGATGCTTTTCACAGGCATGGCAAACAGTTAAGAGACCAGATTTCGCAAATGAAACACTTAGTTTCTCTGGTTAACCACCAGCCCCGGAACTTTCAGTATAACCTGCTGCCCTGGCTCGGGCAATCTTACAAAAAAGTGTTGTCACTTCCTTTATGTTCAACAACGCACCAACATACTCAATCTCTATACGCTAGTGATCCTGTTCTCCTTAAAAAGTTTCAAACCAGCTTTCATGGTCTTCGTACTAAAATAATTTTGTTATTATGACTGCTGTGTTATATCTTCCAGCACATCTTTTAAAATGTCACTGTGCAAATTTCAGTAAATGTGCTGTTTCGCTACACATGGGGTTGTTGTATATTGTTAGTGAGTGTGTGTGTGTGTGTGTTCTCTCCACAGGCTGGGTTGGTGTAATCTCACAGAGGGCTGCTGTGATGATCTGGCCTCAGTCCTGCGTTCTCCTCTCTCAGAGCTGAGAGATCTAGAGCTCAGAGACAACGAGCTGCAAGATGCAGGAGTGACAGCACTCTCTGCTGGACTGGAGGACCCTCACTGTAAACTGGAGAGACTGGGGTGTGTAACAAACACAGACCTCTTTCACAAGGACTCAAATGTGACTAAATATCCTGCTAATGTTAATAATCACTCAGACTAAAGCAATATTCATATACACTTTGTACAGTCAATCTGACATTATACTAATTAACATCTGTATATAAGGTGTGTTCGACCAGATAATTTAATTGTACACAAGGTAAGGAAATAATGAATTATTACTTTTTAAAACTGATTTATTCTCAATATTCAAAACAACATTACATTCCTTAAATTGTGTAAAACAAGGGGAATACAGTAAACCAGTTCCTGATCTTTTATATTCAGATTCTGTAAGGTGTGTTTGTCCAGAGCTGGTCTCCTTTTCTCTGCAGGTTGTCAGGCTGTCGAGTCACAGAGAGAGGCTGTGATTCTCTAGCTTCAGCTCTGCGTTCAAACCCCTCACACCTGAGAGAGCTGGATCTGAGCTACAATCACCCAGGAGACTCAGGAGTGAGAGCGCTCTCTGCTGCTAAACTGGACACACTTACAATGCTGTAAGTACAGAGCGTTTCCACACTGCACCTCATAGACACACTGCTGTAAGTACCGAGCGATTCCACGCTGCACCTCATAGACACACTGCTGTAAGTATAGAGCGTTTCCACACTGCACCTCATAGACACACTGCTGTAAGCACAGAGACTTTCCACACTGTACCTGATAGACACACTGCTGTAAGTACAGAGAGTTTCCACACTGCACCTCATAGACACACTGCTGTAAGTACAGAGAGTTTCCACGATGTGTGTCACTCAGTCACTGTCTGTTCTGCTGTTCCTACAGTGTGGACCATGGAGGAGAGAGCAGGAACAAACCAGGACCCAGGAAGTGTGAGTCTGTCAGCACTGAACACTCACTCCCACCCTCCCTCCCTTCTTCCCTCTCTCCCTTTGCCTTCAGTAGTTCTATTCTACTCCTCTTTTTAAATTCTCCTCTCCATCATTCTGTTTTTTACGCAGTCTTTCAAAGTGACATGTAACATTATCTGTATCTGGACAGAAATCCCCATATACATAGAGCACTGTGCTTTCTGTGTGAATACACATGTGTGTAATTTTTAACATATGGTCATTGACTATTTACAAAAGTGCACCCAAATATTGACAGATACATAAACACACTATAGTACATACACACAAATAGAAGCACACACTCACAGAATTATACATGCATACAGACACAACCCTGTTTCTCTCGCTCACGCTTGGTCACAAACATAATGAGACGAATCAAAATAATAATTGTTTTAATGTCTGTTTTGCAGATGGCTGTCAGCTCTCACTGGATCTAAACACGACGAGCAGAAAGCTGTCCCTGTCTGAGGGGGACCGGATGGTGATGTACACGCGAGGGACGAAGGAGCCGCCGTATCCCGATCATCCGGACAGATTTGATTTCATGCCCCAGGTTTTGTGCGGAGAGAGCCTGACTGGACGCTGTTATTGGGAGGCTGAGTGGAGTGAGCCGGAAGTGGCTGGGGTTTCTGTAACAGTGACACACAAAGGAATCGGCAGGAAAGGAAAGGGCGATGACTGTATGTTTGGACTGAATAAAAACTCCTGGAGTCTGTACTGCTCTAAACACAGATACACTCTCTGGCACAGTAAGAAGAAAGCACATGTACCTACCCCACCATCCCCTTACCGCAGAGTAGGAAGGTCTCTTTTCAGGGCAGGAGAGCGTGTGTACAGAGTAGGAGTGTATGTAGACTATCAGGCCGGCAATCTGTCCTTCTACAGCGTCTCTGACTCTGACACGCTCACCCTCCTGTATAGAGACCATACAAACTTCACTGAGCCCTGTCACACACCACTCTGTGCTGGCTTCGGTGCCTATAGGTCTAACAACTCAGTGTCCCTATGCCAAATGTAGTCGAGTCACACACACACACACACACACACAGTCCCATACAAAACACACACATTTTCACACAAGCATACACACCCAGTCGCACACACTTTTTGTCATATAATACAGTCTCGCTCCATTTCTCTCTGTTACACACACTCACTCACAAACCTGAAGAAGACACTGAGTTTGATTTTTAAAATTTTGTTCATTGAAAAACCACAGTGGCTAGTATCATGGACTGTGTGCTGCGCTGTAATGCAACTGACAATGGTATCTATTTCTTCTTGCTAAGGACATTTTTAAAACGTGAATGTTTACGGTTATTTCACCTGTTTAATGGTGAAAGGAGAGTGTTTTAAAAGTGCTTATATTACAAGTGAAACATTGTTACAGGATTTTGTAATTCTTAGTGGCTGTTACGAAAAAAAAAATTATATGAACTTTAAATTCAAACTGTGCATTTAAACATACGTGTAGATAATGCAGGCGAGGCCTTACTGGCAACCAAAACGTATCAAACTAACACTGTCCATAACGGCTTTGATTGTAATTAAATGCTTTACTTGTGGGGGAAAAATTATCATTATGTATAGCTTTGCAGACATTACAATATGTGGATATATTTTTGCACTTATATATGCCATGTTTACTTTTTGAAGGAATCATGGGTATAACCCACAGAACTTGGAAGAGGGGGTTTTCCCTGGGGTACAGAGAATGTAAAAGGGAATATATGCATGTTTAGCCTGTTAATGGTTGTATGATTATTTTGCAATACCCTGGGCCAAATAGTGCAATATAATGTTTTAAATCTTTTTTATTTTATCTCTCATTGGAGCTGAAACACCTGTGTTTGGAAATCACTTGTTTTTTAAATTCCTTCAACTTACTGATGCTGTTTATTTCAGCCATCGAACAGCTGAACTACACTGAATTCAAATAAATGAATATATATATATGTGTTATTGAATATAATCTCATATTGTATATCCTAATATATTGTGCATATTTACGCTGGCATCTTAGCTGGCATTCTTCTTTTTTTTTTTTCCCACCCACTTCTGTGTTTTTCCCAGTCTCTGTGACATGCGCTTGTGTTTTCGTTTCATGTCTCCTCCATCATCATGCTGTCATGTCTCTGATGTTCTGCATGGGAATAAAGAGATGAAAATGCTCTTCCAGTCAATCCAGAATGTTCTGAAACACTTCTGTAACATGCCCTGATTGTTACTGGGTGTATCTGTGAGCTCTTGCTGAATACAAGTTGAGGGTCCTTGGTGAAAGACCTTTATTCTTTAGAGACCTTAGTGGCCATTTCCCATCTCTTCCCCTGGTCAGGACTGCCTTTGGCCTGGACGCTCCGCTAAAGGATTCCTCCAGCAGTATGTGGAGAGAAACATCTTCTCCCTGAGGCCTTTAACAAGCGAGGACAAAGCAGTTACCCTTTTTCTTCGATTTTTGTTTGTTCCCATTTCCATTTTCAGGTCACGCAGCTAAAAAGCTTATCGTGTACAAAGGGGCATTTATATGTTAGTGTCTGTGGAGTATCCCTCACAGAATAACAGTGGCCCATTTCTTTACCAACTCTGTCATCCTTAACTGCATTAGAAGAGAAGTGAGAGGTTCCTTCCTCCATTAACTCCCTCTTCATGCTGTTCTGTGCCAGTAACTTCATTGGGACCACAGACATAAACATGGTCGTCCGCAGCTGTATTCACCCTGTCTGATCTGTGACACAGCTTATCATGGTACTGATCATGCTACCCACCAGTTTTCCTGCCTCGGCTCTTACCCTGGGTCTTTGAGATGGCTTCATAAACGGCCAGGTAGAGAGAAGTTGATGGGCAGTCAAAGGTGGAATATTTTGCCTTTGCAGGTGACACTGTTCTCTATGAAGGGATAGGTACACAGGTAGGATTCCTACTCTGGCTTCCGGTTCTGCCGCCTGACATTCACAACCCATTTCTTCCGCCTTTCCTTATTATCCAAGGGCAACCTATAGGGGAAAGATACCCAGTAATATGAGTAATAACTAATTTAATTTGCATAAGAAATGCAGTCAAAGATTATTTTGTATGTGATGCTTGTTTGTGTCACACACAAAAAGAATATTATCCATAAATATATAAATCAGAGGGACTTACTAGGTTGTCACAAAAATATTCCAGGGTCTTCAACATCATTATGGTTTTAAATTTTTTTATCGGATTGTAAATCTGTTAACAATGTGTTTGAAAACAGGATACTTATTAAAGTTTGTTAAAAATAACCCAAAAATAATGAAGATTTATACTAGTAGCACAACCTATGGATGTTGACAGTTGACAATATTATGAGTAGGGGTTCACTTTATGAAAACTCTGGTGACTGCCAAGGGAATAATAACAGTGCTAGTTACATAATCAAACATTTAATGTAGTTAAGGCTATAATTCTTTTTTATAAAGTGAGGTTTTAATTTTGTTTGTGTTGGTCTGAGTTTTTGGGCACAGACACATGTAATGCTTGTTTTAAGTGTGCTATATTAAATGTACCAGAATGTTTTCCTGTTACGTGTCAAAAACCAAAGCTCACAATGTTAAGCAATAACAATGAGAAAATGTCCTTATCAAGTCTGTAACATCAAAACAGTTCAATAATATAACAATTTATAAAAATAGCATAACAAATCATATAATACATTTTGGCTTCCATTGGCTCCTGTTTGTACAGTATTATGTATAACTGAGAAAAAGAAAAACACTAACCACAAATTTAGTAGGCTAGGCAAAGACAAAAAAAAAGAACTTTGATAACTAAGCCCTGCAGAATAAAAATTTAAAAAATCATACCTATCCTTCCACCGAAAAATAATAAAGAAAAAAAAAGTCTTCCTCAGCCTAAATAGCCTTCATAAAGCGATCACCAACAGAGAAAAAAGTGGTGTCACTCATGGAGGCTGTTGACAGTTCCAGCCTTCATTTACAGTCAGGTCAATGAGGGGAACCATCTCAGATCTACAAGTAAAACGCTTACAGTAGGACACAAAAAGGCACACATGCATCCATTTCACACTCAGGGTTACAGAACGGAAAAAACAAACATGACCATATAACAGTTTCACTGAAGTGCTACGGACTGATTGTTTACTTTACATCCTCTTTCTGTGTAGATACAAACATACTTCCACTTTAAACCTTACTCAGTTTCCACCTGACCAGGCCAGCAGACATCAGGGAACATGATGGTGAAAAGCGTATTTGTTTCACTCATCTGCATGTATATACAGGTATGCCAATATATTTGCTTCTACCTGAAAATAACTTTATACTCAAATGGGTGTTTCTCCAGTACTTTTCTTGAAAGCATCCTGCATAGGTGAGGGTATCCATGGACTAACATTCAAGATTCCCAATTCTGTATTTCTGTAATGCAGCTTTTTACACTAGAATTCTTGGTACATTGAATTTAGCTCTACATTTCTGAAGGTTCATAAGAATATTGCTTTTGTGTAGCATATTGTCCATTTACACTTATTTTTTCTATTTTACTATTGGAAACAATAGGAGGAGCATTGAAATTAATGACATAAAAAGTTTTAATGGTGTTACAAAGGATGTATAGAAAAATACGAACTAACTTACATACAAAATGGTTAAATAATGCATTTTAAAATATAATTTACAGAATACAATATTGTACAGTTACTGTTGACAGTTCACATTGATTCACTGAAAATAAATCAAGGTGCATAATTATACCGTTATTGAGATACTATACCCAGGGTATAATACAGAAAAATGCACTTGAGTTAGAGCACAATTACTCATTCAAAAATTTACTCAAGTATATGGTAAAGTTACCCTTTGAGAATACTACTTGAGTATGAGTAAAAAAAAAAAAAAGGACGCAGCCCAAAAAAAAAATTTCATTTTCTTGATCATATTCTTGATACAAATTTTGTGTGGTCCACACCACATGTAATAATATGAAGAACTGCAATTCAAAAGGCAGAAATGGAAGTGCATGCTTATTTATTCTACAGACTGGGAGCTCATGGACTTTGAAACATAATGGCTATTATATGAAAAGTAGGCAACAATAGCTTTTCAATTTTAAACTCATAGGTCACTACCTCTTCTCTTCTGTGTCTTGCCAAAACGCAGTCACCTCCTTACTTGTGAAAATTAACACATTCACTGATGTTATACACTAAAGCTAGTTTTACCTGACAAAATGAAACATTGATCAAAGCTAGTGTTTAAACCTAAGCTGTTACAGTCATCATGTTATCTACCTAACCTTTATCATTAATTAAATTCTCAATATGGGCTTCTAGCCAACATCCACTGCTGTAACTGTTACGCTCAAAACACTAATAAAAAAAAATAAGACCATGTAGAAAATTAATATGGAAATATCAGAATAACAGTAGCCTAACACTTGAGGAACATATAAATATAGTTAACTAAAAATATTTAAACAATGACTGTAGCATTTAGACACATTTTTAGGTATAAACAATCTAATACTGTTCATTACATGAAGCATTCAAATATTAGAGAAGTTAGCTACGCATTTTTCTATGTGATAGATGTTGGTTACTGGTGGTAAATAGAAAAACAGCCAATAGCCTTAGCAAAAAACTGTGTCTGAGTACCAATAAGCTTACTGAATGCAGCCCACATGCAGATTCTGTGTAAAAAAACAAGCAACAGCAAATGGTGAAGCAGAAGGCTCTATTGTGAAGTAGTGTAGCTAATATTAAAATGTGCTTATGCTACTTAGTTTCCAACAAACAAGAAGGGGAAACCCAGTATGCATTTGGAGCAGATATTCTTTGTATTTTAATGAAGAAAGTGGACAGTATTGTACAGAGGAGTTGCCTTCGAGTTGAATAAGCTGGGAAAATCCTGCATTCCATCAAACTCAAATTTTGATTGTTAAAATAAATGGAAACACTGCAGAGATGAGACCTATTAAATGCAAGTAACTGATTGGTGGAATCCTAAACACCAGCATTGTTCCAAGCCTTCAAATATAGCACAGATCGAAGCTTGTCAGTGGGAAATCTCTCCTCGCATCAGTTATGATTAGGGGGAAAATACATATAACAAAGTACAAATTAAGTTACTCTCTAAAATGCTTCAGTAAAATATGTATAACATTAAATATGTATAACATAATAGTAATTTAGCTGATGCTTTTATCCAAAGTAACTTATAGTTAATTAGGGCCAATCCCCCCTGGGAGTAATGAGGGGTGGCCTTGTTCAGGGGCCCAACAGCAATAGTGTTCTTGCTGTGGCTAGACTGGGGCTTGAACCACCAACCTCAGGAGTTTCAGTCATGTGCCTTAGCCTCTAGACTACAGGGTGTCTGATGCAACGATCATAAGAACCATGAAAGGATCTTGTTCCTCAAAAAACGTAATCTTCACTCATTTATTACTAACCGCTCCTGATTATATGAGTTTGACTCATGTTGCATTTGTGCTGAATAGGCACTTGATGTGTCATTATGAGCTTTGCATGTATTGTAACGGGTGCATTGCCCCTTTAAGAACATACAAAGGATCCAGGCTGGGGCGCATTCATGGGTCTGTCTTTGAAGGCATGAGAAAGTTTATGGATCCTGTGAAGTTGCCCTCTCCCTTGTTTTCCTTCTTTACAAGTAGCACAACTGCTGCGGTTAACTCTATATGATGGTGGTTGATCTACATGTTTGACAAGAGTAGCCCCATAAAGACTACAGTCAGTGCTACATACATAAAGTGCATCTCTTAGTACTGCCACCTATTGGCACAGTGCAATGGACAATGCTACTGAGAGCTAACCTGCAAGTTCAGTGCAGTAGCCCATTTCTGTTCACTTACGGGAAAGAAGAGCAAGTAATAGTAATGATAGCATGTCAAAACCAAGGCGTAGTAGAGAGGTTACTGGCTAATGTCATTGGAGAGTACTGAAATGACATTGGTGTTTTATTTTTGATAGCTAGTTGTGGTCAATATTTCAAACGTTCAGGTTTTGTCTGTGATCCCAGGTTCCAGTACAAAGCCAAACACCAAATCCACTTGACTGTATGGACTTCACTGCATATGAAATTTCTGTCCTGGCTCTGCTTGGTCTCATCGGTGTTCTCTGCACTATAACCGTCACAGGAGTCTTCATTCTGTTAAGAAAACTGAACAAGGTACATGTAAGATAACATATATTAATTGTTATTCAAATTCCCCTTTCCCTTCCAGATTATTTGTAGGAATGGATCAGGAAGTATTGTTGCCTTTTCAATATATTCGTAAGTCGCTCTGGATAAGAGCGACTAACAAATGCCCTTAATGTAATGTAATGTAATGTATATACATTTTAAAGAAACGTTGCTATATGATGTGATACATATACAAGAACTTTTATTCATACCAAAATTCTGTTTAATGAGTTGTGTTTCCACACAGGGACTTTATAGATAGTGTCCCCTCTGATTAGTTTTGTTTTGTATTAAAGCTTCAGCATGAAGGCAGTGATTTAAAGCAACTTTAACTCACTTTAACTCAACCTTTATCCTCAGATTGGGATGACCCTGTCAGAGAAAGACTCTTCCGGTGTTTATGTGAATGACTTTGCTGGACACCGTTCCTCCGACGCACTGTCCTTCCATCTGGGGGATCCTGCTCCCACACACAGCCAGCTGCCAACTCGAGCCTCCTCCCTCAGGCTTTCAACCAATCAAACACAGGAACCGTTCCAGGTACCTGAGAACCCCTCCTCACACCCGAGTTCTTTCAGGTCAAAGCCCCCTCCTGACTATGAGGACACAATGTCACGGCTGGCAAGGCAGAGCAGAGTCCTGCGGTCAGTCTCGCTCCAGGGCCCTGCCTCGGCCATGGACATATCGTATGACGACAGCCAGTCCCACTACATGGAGATGAAGTCGTGTACCATCAGCGCGTTCTCCACCGGCCTGGAAGAATCCATCTATGACACGCCACGATATTCCCACGGTCTAGTTGGACACGCCCCTTCTACTCAGTCTCCTCCCCCCTTCGGGGGGCTCAAGCATTCCAGATTCAACTCCGACCCCAGCGGCTACCCCAGGCCCAAAACTTTCCCTGCCCAGAAAGATTTCGACCTCGAGACCTACATCAATCACCCAAGAGGGCCGCACCAGGATGGCAGACAAGAACCTGAGACCTGCACCCAAAACCCAAGAGAGCTGGACCAGGACGGGACAGAGGAGTTAGTCCATCAGCCTCAGAGACCTGCAGCGAACAGCAGGCCACAGTCCTTTACTCACCAAACATCAGAGAAAACTGCTCCCTCTGGCCAGAAACACAGTCTAAAGTCATCCGTCAGAAGCAAACAACGACCTGTTGACATTTGAATCGCTGATATATGTTTTTTATTTAAATGACTTAATAACTACATTACTGCCTGTTTGGACATGAGCTTGTTTGGGAATATCTGTGACATCATCATGAATATGTCTGGAATATAATGAGAATATGGGTCAGAATTACTATATTAACATTAGTCGATAGTCATTGTCAACATTATCATGGCAATCAGCATTAGCTAGTTATCTAATGTTATCTCCTTATACTTGATCTTGGGCACTTTGCTTTTTTCAATCATTTTAGACTGACAAATCTGGTCATGGTTAAAGCAACATTGCTCAGTTTTTGGCTGTGACATATTACAAGACAGAACAGTTTCACAAGATTATATTTTATATCTGTTCCCAGTAAATCTGCCCCCACTTCCTCCATTCCTACAGTAGAAGTATGGCTGTGGGGTAATGACATAATCAGGATTTTATTCTGCACCTGATTGGTTGAAAGATGATACTGTCATAAGTTCCATGGTCAAAAGGAGAAGCCTGATTGGACTGTTCTTTAGTCATGCTGGATTTGGTATGATTTGCCCACATCTCCTATAGACCCTCTGCTAACATTTACATATGCTACCGAGAGCTCTCCATTAGAGGGCAGCAAGAAGACATCCAAAATCTGCTTTTGCTAGTTTGTTGGGGCTTTTAAATTGAATTAGGTTCTCTCGACATCTCTTTCCCAAAAACATCCCGGCCAAAATAGTGGCTAAAAACTTCACATATTCACAAGATGTAAAACAGGTCCAATTAAAATCTAAATGAAGACATGTAATAACAATCAAAGCTTTAGGTTGCAGAGCCTGTATATTTGGTGTCAAAGTATTCTGTTATCCTATCTTTTTTAATCTTCTGTCATTACAAGTTTAATTTCAGATAACCTTACAGATCATTCCAAGACCAGTGAGCAAATGGGGTAAAAACATGAAAGTTTTCATGTATGCATGATTGGTTGGCGTTGATATCAACATCCTGTTAGAGAAGTAGTGGTTTAGTTTGGCAAAATGTCTGGCCGAAATGACAGTAAATGAACCATGTGAAGGTTTCTTGCTTTCTTATCTTTAGTGCAATAAAAACAAAGGAGAGTGTTCCCTTTTCCATCAGTCTAATCGGGTAAAACATCTCCTTAGTTCCTGTATTTTAAATATACGTCACTGTTAAATAGTTCCTGATGTTAATTCCAGTTTAATTGTTCTGTTTGTTCACAATTATGTTTGGCAAATAGTTGGTTAGTTCTGTTTATAATATATGCAAGTCTTTGTAAAGCTCAAATTATTGCTTGTATCATATTAAAATATGCATTAATCAATAAAGTAACAGTTACACATGTCTTCATCTGAATGTTGTCTTTAGTATTAAAAGCATTCTCAAAATGAATGCTGTCACTGTGTACATAGGAAAGCCTGTCCTCTGACCATAGATTAAAAATTATGTGACCCTCTGAGTTAAGGCCTGACCCAATCACTGAGCATGGTATAAATATGAACATGGTAGGTTGCGGAAAGATCATTTAAAAACCGTACACATGCACCATTGCTTATGAGAACACTTCAGTAGAGGTTTGACACTGGAAACTACCTCAGTGAAAAAGTATCTTCTTAAAAATACTCTGGTAAAAGCATTTTGTCATAAGTTTTATTTTACATTCAGACTGGGATTCAATCAAATTCACTTAGCCACTTTATGGGCATATACAATTCAAACAAAACAATTAGTCTGGCACAGCATGAGGCTACTGAGTTAGTCAGACTGTGTAGGAAGTCTTACGCTACAGCCAATGAAAATACATCCTCAATTGATGCACAGCACAGCGGTGTGGGAGCTACTGCCTCTAATATAAGTACCATTGATATGGATAGCGATTTTTCCTTTTTTGCTTCCGTCTTTATTCCAGTTCTCTAAAACAGGCGTTTGGAACAGATCGCAGCATGGGAAAACGGGTTGTTTTTCGGAAGTGTTTAAGAGGGACTGTGGTTTTTACTCCACAGTTCTAGATTTCTGGTCAAACAAATTCATGTTAAATTAAAGTGGTGCAGATTCTCAGGTTTTATTCAAGGGTATTTACAGTAACAATAGAGATATAATGGTATTTTCATCAATCTAACTTGAGAAAGCTAGCTAAAGCGATGAATAAATAGTATAAATAAGACATTTATTAAAGGAATTGCGTATTCTGCATTATTTGATATGGTTTGATGTGAATCAGGAGATAAATGTTGATTATAACTGTAATTCCAGCATTAAGAAATCACTATTTGGTCAGACTTCACAATAGGGGAGAGGTTTTCAAATGTATGCACGTACACACAGTGGTCAAGCTCAGTCATCTCTGCCTGATTTAAGCCAGGGAAAACCCGTTCAGTGTTGATTGACAACTGGGGAAAAAATCACAAAATATGTTGCACAATTCTGGAAATTAATTGCTGTAAAATCACATTTTTATTGCTAAAAAATCATGAAATCCTGGTGAGACTGATTAATCTTTCTTTGATTCGAATTTTACTCTAGCGAATTAGCTGAATTGATATAGTAATTTAGTGACTTTATTGGCTAAAACACTTGACGAGGAGCCAACCCATTCTCTGTCATGACAGGTCCTGAATTTCAGAAAGACATACTGAGATATAGACCACACGGCTGCTTTTACAGAATTTAGAGAATATGCAGATCAATTTGAAAATAGATTTAATATGGCAATTTTTCTGTGCACGATAACGACATAGAAGAATACTGAAAAGGATAGTTTATTGATTAATTTATTTGTGAAGGGCAGAGGAACTGGCATGACGAACGATGCACACTTTCCTGAACTCCATGTTATTACTACATGTAATTAGGTTAATGTGCACATTAAAAGTAACATCAATAGGTCTCACAGAGTTTGTGTGAGACATCACTGAAGTAATGTCAACTTAATTCTTTGTAGCAGGCTTATATTTGGTACTAAATTCATTGAATCAATTCTTAAATTTTCTACTTGATGTTTTGCTTGTCTGTCCAATGCTCACCTAAGATGTAGCATTCATGGGGCTCCAATGTGGAATGGGTTTGGGAGTGACCAAACTGGTAAGTACATTCTGGGATTGCTTATCTTCTGTCACAGCTGCATTCTGGGATTGCTGATCCTCGGTCACAACTGTATTCTGGGATTTCTTATCCTCTATCACAGCCGCATGTAGGCCAACCTGTCCCTGGGAGCTCTTACAGTATATCTGATCATTCCCACGTTGGATGAAGTGAGTGACAACCCCCCACCGGCCCTCCCGCCCCCACAACCCACCACCGGCAGCACCCCCTCCCAACTCACACCTGACTGTCTTATCACTGTTAGTCATGAGACTTCATTGTAGCACAGTCCAGTGCTGGCAGAGTAAGGCAAGCTGACCTTAGAATGCAAGCCTTGCAGTATCAATCATGTCCTGTATAAGTTCTGGGACTGTAACCGGGTCAACCCAGGCCCAGGCCCAAAGAGGGCCCTGTTATTTATATTCAGAATTCATAAAATTACAGCATTACCTTTGAGAGAATTTCAAATCAAGAAGATGGCCAAGTTAAGTCATTTGCCAGGTGCTGCAGAGACATCCAGTGACTACACTTGCAGAATCTCAAATTAAGGCAGGAAGTTGCTGACCGAAAATCATCCACATTTTTTGTGTTAAAATAAACATGTCATGTTAGCCTGCGTCAGTCGCTAGCAGTTTGCTTAATATCAGGAAGAAATGTAAAGATCATAAATGTCTACTGGATAATATTGAAAAGGGAGGCAGACAATGCTAAATGGGTTTACATTAACAGTTCACTTAAGCACAGTCATTACTACAGTTAACTAGTGCTGACATAAATTGGGTTGAACAATGAAAATGTAGTTCCATAACTAATAGCACTGATGTGTTAGCTTCTAGGAAGAAATCGTCACCTCCTCCGCATAAAGGACTGTGCACAAATATCATCTTGCTAGTTGGCTGGTTTTACGATCAATCAAGATAGAACATCAATTTAGTTAATCAAGACAAAATGTGAAATTCTCTTTCATAGATGACAGGAACTCTCAGCTTGAGTGAGGTTGAGCACATTCTGTACACATGAGGACTCAAGTGAGGTAAGTTCCTGTCACAGATGATGTAGGCCTGATACACACGCTGCTGTGTACTTGGCAAAGGGCCCTCAGAAGGTGCCTGCCTTTTCCCAGAACCCTCATGCAGTTATCACACGTGCTAGTTCCACTCCACCACAGGCTACTGGATGCTACTGAACTGGCCGATTCAAAAAAGAGAGACCCATTTACTACAGTGAAGCTGATTTGAATAACGGATGCTTCAAACTTCAAATTTTTGGTTTTTCAGTTCATATTACTCACATAATTTCAATAATAACACGTTTAGTGTGCTGAAGAGACCCCTATATAAAATCTTGTAAATTAGAGAAAGTACATCTCCATGTGGTTTATTTTTTTATATATATCATTTAGTTGAGGATGTGATGTAGTACAAGTGAATGTGGTCACCACTAGCGATTACTGTGGGATCCGGTTTATGCAGAAGTGCTGAATTTTAAAAAAGTATCATCGAATGTACAAAAGTTAAAATTAATTCATTTGAGGATTAAGGGGTGACATGGGCTAGGTACCCACAACCTGTGGATCTTGCCTGGGAGCCTCAAGCTGACCTTCCTGTCACACTCCCATTGCAGCAGGGACAATAATGGCCTTTGTGATAGCACGTGTAATCCAAGTAATCTCCATCCTATTGGCAGCCACGCGGTAATGCTATTTATACCACGCTGACCTTTTCCATTGTATGTACTCCCTTACAGGGGACCCCACTGCTGAAGTGCAGAAAGGAAAAGGGCCTTTGTCGGCCTCAGCCTGATCCATTCAGAAAATCCATTATTAGATTCTCTTCATTATTACTGAGTACAGATGAATGCTGGTATGAATGTAAACTGCCAAAATAAAGCAGGCAGTGTTCAGTGTTTCGTTCAACATATTACAGCCTATACGTCCAATAGGTGTTTAAATAAGAAACATAGTTTTAGGTAAACGATAGCAAATGCAAAACACTACCTTTACTATAGTCATCATTAATCTCAACATCTCTGAAATATCGCAGTCTGCAATGAGGTGGTATAAAGTGGTGCAAGGGTGTAACTTTGGGTTGAACATTGGGGGGATTGAATATTTTTAATTCATCATGATAATATGATTATTTGGGGGGTTGTATTGATATTGATTACAACCCCCCTGTAATTTATTCCCATGGTGTGGTGACTTACTGATTCTGTCAAGCTATATAACTCACTATACCTACAAACTGTGGCCTGCAAGACAGTTAATATAATATAATATATCATTAATATATTCATAGATCAATTGTAATATACATATATCTCGGTCATTTCACCATAATTTCCAAAACAAAATTATATGCCATCTTAGAATTCATTAACTATCAGAAAACAAGTAAACTCATAAAGATCTGTGCAGTATTTCTCATAAATGAATTTTGTACTATACAGGCTCTTAGAAAAACTTGGACAAGAATTACATGTTCTGCACACTTGTATTTCCATAGCTGATATGCACTTTGAGGTAAGTCCCACCAGTAAAAGAGTACACGTTATGATAATAAGATACATCCTAGGATGCGCTGGGAGACATCATCAGTGATGATATCTGGGGTTCTGAGGTGTTTCGGGTCTTTCAACATCGGACACCCTCACCCAGATGACCCAGCTGGAGTTGATCAGACTTTGACTTGTGTCCAAGCAGCAGTGGTCCACAGTTCACCCCTCCTGATCCAAAGCCATCTGCAGGCTCTCTCAGCAGCCTCAATGGTGGTCCTGATGACCTTTCTCTTGCTGGCCCCAGTGATGCCATGCAGGGTGTATGCTCGGCAGAGCGAGCGGCCCGCAAAGCCCCTGAACCTTACTTCGATTGGTTTGCAACGAGCCTCCAACCTTGCCCCCGGCACTGCTCCACAAGCTCCTGGTATTGGTGCGCCTCCTCTTAATCTTCCATGCAGTCTTCCCAAGGGCACTGTCAGTTCCAGTAAGACCACCTGCTTTGAGGCCGCTCACAAAAGGACTATATCAGGCCTGAGTGATGTTAGCGCACCGTGTTCAGGGAATATGAGTTGCTTGTCCAGGTGGTGCATAAGCAGTGGTGAGTAAACCCGATGGCGTACTCGACTGAGGACGGAGATGCTGTCCAGATTTCACAAAGGTGATGAGCTTCCTTGGGGGGCCAAGATGCTTGCTGTTCATGACACCAGTTGGGATGCTCTCTGCCACTGCCCTGAGCACCTGGTCGTGACGCCAGTGGTAGCGACCTTCTCCAAGGGCTTTGGGACAGCTGCTAAGGATGTGCTCCAGCGATCCTCTTCCTGGACAGAGAGAACACGTTGGTTCCTCACTCTTGCCCCAAATGTGGAGGTTCGCTGGACTCGGCAGGACATCAAAGACTGCTCAGATCATGAATTTAATGCACTGGGGATCTGCCTGCCAGATGTCTCTCCAGGATATTTTTCTCTCCAGTGCACTTTTGGGTTCCAGTGTGTTCATGCTCCCAGCTTCCTCATTCCAACCATCCTGCTGGTACGTTCCTCCTCAACACTGGCCCGCACCTCCTCCTGGACAAGGTGGTGCCAATCCTTGCCTTGAACCTTGTCTGTGTGGGGTTTTGGGAAGGCATCCCAGTCCCACTTGCCCAAGAGTCACTGTTCCCACCAGGTCATGGTGTCTCAGCTGTGACTCAGCCACCTCCAGTGCTTCGTGTGCCCTCCATTTCCAACCAGTCTGCACTGAAATTGCAATGCATTATTATGAACTCAGCCATCCAATAATATCCCAAGAATATTACTTTTCAAACACAAAGATGGATAGATGGAAATATAAAGAAAGATGGTTCAAACACGTTTAGCCCCTTTAAGGGCATATGTTATTCTGCTTCAGAATGAACTGAACTAATCTGTACCAAATTATTATGTATTTAGTATAGTAATAGTATTATGTATTACAGTCAAAAGACTAAGACTAAAACTGAATAGAAAAAGTGGCCAAATTAAGACTGTTTCTTTGTGGAAATCCCTGGATCCTGGGCTAACAGAATAACCATTTCATATCACAGCAGCAGGCAGTTTGTCCTGAGTTGAACTATGTCCAGGAATATTCCAGATTGTGTAAATGGGGTCCTGCAGAGGTGGGGGATCGGACTCCAATTTCACAGGAGCTATTTGTGACGTGATCATGACCATTTAAAACCCTGTGTCAGGCTATCAAGCAATTTAGTCTCTTGGGAAAATTTTCAAATCCCTAATAGGCAAGAAATTTCTTGAGAAATGGCTTTGGACAGCTACCTGATCTTGCTTCCCTCTGTTAGCTCCTCCCAGCCATCCTGTCAGGGAATTCACAGCGACTGTTTACCCCTCAGCAATAACGTAATCTGAGATGTGCCAGGCCTAACTGCCATGGAGATAACTATCAGCACTGAAAACACTGTACTCAACCTCCCTCTACTCCTTAACAACTGTACTTTACATGTAACCATGATGCTGGTTTCAAACTGCTGGTTTCAGTCCTTAACGATTAGCAACAACACTGCCACCTGCATAGAATTATTTCTCCAACATGAACGTCTGCTTACAATCTTGGCCTAGCACCATTGGCTCTTTACTAAGGGTTTCTTTAGCTAGCAAATGCCCTGTTGCAGTCAATTTTACTTTGGATACATGCACCATGGGTACATGTTTTGGGTGAAGACAGTTAAAACGGCAGCTTGAGATGAAACATTGGGTATGACGCATCTTTACCACCAAACAAACCCAAAGAAAGACTAAACCTGTCTCTTAGCTGTGCCTAATAGCAGCCATGGTAGCCTCAGTTTTCCCAGCCTGGAGTTGAATAAACCCTGCCACTGGGACATAGCTTAGTTATGCTGCCTCTTATTTTATGCTGCTGCAATATTTTCTTGATGGATGCTCAACCTTGTGTCCTCGACAAACACATATGCTCCAGACACCACAGATGTAGCTGTTACAGATAGTGATGTCATCCATATATGCAGCTACATGGTCTCCTGTACCCCTGAGAATCCTATCCATTAAGCTCATAAAGGTTGACGGTGCCCTAAAAAGACCAAAGGGCTTGGCTTTGACAGAGTAATGGCCACAGGGTATCCTGAAGACCATTACTTCTTGGAAAGTGCTCAACTTGCCCCACTTTCCAGGATCCCATGCAAAAGTCAAGGTTGGCGATGTTTGTCAGTGAATTTGTTGGTGATCAACAACGTCATCGACCTTTGGCCTGTGATAAGTGTCAAAGAGTGAAATTAAGTTTACTTTCGTGAGGTCCAGATAAAACAGTGTGGCTGCCTCCATCTTAGGGTCCAATAGAATGGGGATGCACCACTTACTGTTTGAAGGTTTGAGAACGCACATCTCCTGCAGCATGTCTTCATTTATAAAAATGTAAATTCTCATAGAAAACATTGTATATCCATCCTACGCATCTTTCATTTATCAATCAAAAAATATTCTCAGTTGTGTGAATGTGCTTTGTGACTCCACCCTAAGAACACCTTCACACATTCTTATATGGTGGTTTATTTAACATCCTTACATGGTTCCTTATTACATTTTTTTTGGTTAAGTAATATCAATATTTTAAATGCCACATTCATTGTAATATTTTAAAAATGTTACAATTATGCTTCATTCCAGTAAAAGGATGTAAAATGGTGGTTGTAATTCTTTCGCTAGCGTTAGCTAAAAACATGAATGACAAGATTCAAAGCTAAACAATATCTGGCGAAATATTGCTGATCAGCCTCTGAGGGAGCTAAGGGGATTTCAGACTGAAGCAGATCTGACGATATTTATTTTAATCCGTTAGCATGTTAGCTAATTAGGTTCTTGTCCACAGCTACCACGAGCAAACTGGCTTTCTTGCCTCACAGTGGAAATATCAAGTCCAATGAGCAGCAGTGCCTTAGTATTCATATTCAAGGCACACTGACATTATGATCGGGCTATAACACAGCAGATATATCTAGGAGAAGACACAATGATGTTCAAGCTGGTCTTTGATTGCCTTTTATTAATATGGCTTTCCACTGACAAACTATTTTTTCCATAGTATATGAGGCACATGATGACCCCAGGGAGCTGTGGGCCAGCCTGTAGTCTAGTGGCTAAGGTAACTGACAGGGGCCCCTGAGGTTGGTGGTTCAAGCCCCAGTCTAGCCACAGCAAGAACACCATTGCTGCTGGGCCCCTGAGCAAGGCCCTTAACCCCACTTGCTCCCAGGGGGGATTGGTCCCTGGCTAGCCTGCTCAACCCCAAGCTACCTTGGATAAAAGCATCAGCTAAATGACAGGGCTTACTAAACAAAATAGTCACAAATTGTGATGAATACATTTTTTTTAAAAAAAGGTTACCTGGAATTTACACAGTAATCTTTAAGGGCAAAATGGTGTAAAGATCTTAATTTATATCACTGACTTATTCTCTGATCATCACTGATTCATTTGCAATATTTGAATGAAACTAGCTTGTATATTGCACATTTAAAGCTGCAAGCACAGCATGTTAAACATTTCAGGCTTGAAGTCGGAAGAGTGAAGATGTGCAGGTTTATCCTGAGAGCCAGGCTCATGTCGCATTAGTGTAGCGATGTACCCCATGGCAACTGATAATACTCAAAATGTGCTCAAGCATGCTGACTGCAAACCACATTTCAATTACAAGAAACCTTATTGGATGGTCTTGATCTTGAAAGAAACAATCTGTTTTGTTCACTATTGAAACAACTAAACTACAAGTTCAAAGAGCTATGTCCAAACCCTTCACTCACCTTCAGGCTGCTACAGCAGTTAAGAACTTAGTAATTTATAACTCATTGGGTATATTTATAAGATGCCCATGTTAAAAGTTTTCATTTTACCGTATCAAAATCACATTCCTAAAATCTTGGTTATACTGTAGCTTGTATCTGTGATTACACAACCATTCCTTGGAAACAAAACCAACTGATTACAAACGTTAAGTTCCTCCAATGTATGAAACTGAATGAAAAAGTGTATCTTGCAAGACGTACTTCTGTGCTATTGTTATATTGTGTAAAATCAGGTTAATGTAAAGGAAATACATTAAAAATGCCCCCTGAGGAGATTATGCAACGGTTCTCATCGTATAAGGCATGTCTAGACCACACGGATGCCAGAGCAGAGTGCTGGGGATTAAACCAGAATAACTCTCACTGCTTTAAACAGCTGTGCAGGGCTTAACAGATCAATCGCCTTTTCAAAATATCCACATCAACACATCTTGGTTGATCTGTCAGCTAGCTTGAAGATCAGCCACACTGTGCACATTCACCAAGTGTGTATCCAGACCTTCAGCATAAAAGGAGGGGAAAGAATGCCAAAGAATGAGTTCAATGTGAACCCACTAAATAACATGTCCTCATATGGTAATTTCAATTCAAACATACAATCATTCCTGGGCATATACAAAATAAAAGTGCATGTTTTGTCAGATCTTTCTTTCAAAATTAGTTTTGGGAAAGCATGTTCTGGAAAAGACACTTCACATGGCCTATGTGACACTCATTCAATGCTATTTAGTTGGGAGCAATGGGGAGACCACTGTCCACTTCTTAACACGGTGCACAGGAACTAAGCTCCTGAGAGAAACTCAAAATGGAGGTCATAATACCCCTACTCTGCCCCTACGATACCACTGAAAAGACCTAATCCAAGCTGTGTATTTTGGGAGTTGAAAAAAGGCACTTTCTCTTTCTCAATCAGCTGAGAGAGATTAAGATGCAAAATACCTCTGAGCTGTTCCAGCATGACCCACAACTTAATCCAAAGTCTGGGCAATGAACTTAGGTTTATGGGCGAAATCAGCAAGCAGCCTCATATCCAAAGTGCAAGCCAATTGTCCTGCAAATAATGACCAAACTGCCCAAGAAAGTTTCTTTGCCTAAGTGAAGGTGGTGCTGTGGAACACAACCATGCTGCTCTGTCAAGCGCAAAACAAGAGGCCAAAGGAGAAGGTAAGCATTGTAGGGAATGACAACAGAGTTAACTATTATATATATAGTCAAGCAGGTCATACTGTACCTGGCTGTTTGAAGAACATCCAGTCAGAGATTAGCATGAGGGCACTAGAGAGGAACCACAAGTGGCTAATGAACACCTGCAGGCCCAATCTACCTTGGGTGAGCTGCTAGCAGTGGTAAGACCACAATACGCAGCCAAACACTGCTAAAACAAAATATGTTTCCCAGTTTGTCAGTAGATTAGGAGCTACAACAAAATTAGAGGAGACACATTTGAAATAAGATGTAACTAAATACTAATTCAAAATAATGTTGGAATCCTCAAATAAAACACAGAAAACATTTGGTACATTTCTCAGCAGCATCAGTGTGAAGCAGCTATTGGATGCACAAGTTATAGAGTTACAGGTACTGAGTGGTGTGAAAAATAACAAACAGTTCTAAAGCTAGTAAGAAAAACAGAAGTGGCCGATCCAAAGAGAGGGGAGAGAGCGTGAGAGGGAAAAGTCCACTACTATCTCTGGGGACACAGTGGGTCCAGAGGCAGCCTGTTAGCGCTAATGGCCTCCTAGCTCCACATGCCAACTTCCTGGGAGAAAGAGAAGACCAGGGATAGAAAGTAGCTGATGGATGGCCCAAGAGGCCATAACACCTGTCATTTCACTCACTCACTGTCAAAGTGTTGTGAAAACACTGACCTCTTATAGTGCCATGCTAATACAGCTGCCAACATTCTAAACATGCTAACGTTCGCTATCGTTTAAACTCAAACAAAACCCATGGTGACTTTGATTTCAGCATGGCAATCAGCACTTAGGCAAGGTTGACAGTTGGCACCTCCGGACCAAATGGATTGAGTGTCTGTTGTGACATACCATGAGTGATAATTCCTACAATATCAGATAATTTAGGGTAAGGAACAGGAAACAGTAAAGTTACCAAGCACAGGAAATGTGTACAGATTTACAAAAACTAACAATAGACAATACCCACTTTACTTTGAGGTATAGATTGGTAAACCACACACTATCGCCTCTGGACAGCTGTCATGTATACCATTGTAAGACCAATAATGTCCTCTATAGGTCATAGGTAAAACAGATCATAAACAGGCAGGCTGGACCTTTGCAGGTGAAAGTGCAGAGGAAATGAAAAATAGATTTGTTCTCACCTGAAGTCTTCATTTTAGTTGTATTGCATGTGTTATTGTACTACTCAGAGGTGAGTTTCCTGATCTCATCGATTCACAAACAACTCAAAATCCAAAATAACACATTGGTTCCATGCTAGCTCACTATCTGTGACCTCAGTGAAGTACAGATGGTCTTCGGCTCAAACGGTTAAACCACACACTAGCTGGCATTTGTTCCGTTGGACTTTGGGTTCAATCAAACATGACTGGTTCGAACAATTGTAAAATGTAAAGATTTGAATAACTGGGGTGTTACATCAATGCTTATTCACACTACATTTCTAAATCAATTAGTTAATTGTTTTCATCTAATGAGAACATTGAATATCTATCTGTTACCAGTGGAGCCCCCAGAAATTTTTCATGGGGGTGGCCAGATGGGGCCACTTAAAATCTTGGGGTGGCACACCAAAACCAAAAGCCATAACTGAATTTTAGGAATTCTATTATGATGTTGTAGTATATAGGCTAGTTGGAAAAAAACACCATCAACTAAGAGGTGATAACTCTCTTTCATTCACTTCATCCATTTTTTCAGACTGATCACAATATCAGATTTGTTTCGCCTCAGGTGTTATCAGTGAGAATTATCATGAAAATTTAAAACCACTCTTTTTCAAGTTGGTATTCCCCTTTTACAGGACAACTCTTGAAGCAAATTAGATAACACCAACTTCCCTCATAGTAAACAACATATAATGCAATGGCTCCCAGCTGTTACAGGAAATATAGGTTGTATTATCTTTCATCACAATTTCATGACAATTCTGTAGTCAAACTAATTAGCTATAATCAGGGCAGTACTGCCCCTTTAGCCAACAGCAGATGCTTGCTGACCTCTATGCACTCCACTATACCGCCGGCCTGCGTTATTGACACCTGGATGGATGGATGCCATGAACTCATGCCATTTCCATATCCTCAGCACGAAACAGCAAGGACTGGGATTAATTAGAGCAAGTGACGTTTTTCCAGTTCTCCATTGCTCAGCCTTTGTGTTCCTCACCTCGCTTAAACCACAGCTTCTTGTTTTTTCGCCTACGGAAGAGGAACTCATTATGTCAGCTGCCGTACGCCTCCCATGACGAGGATCGACTTGTTGTGAAATCTGATACGCCTCTTTCAGCGAGATTGTTGTACTGAGCTGTCAGAAAGTTGTACGTAGCCTGTCTGTTACTCTGTGCAAGTCGTGTCAGAAGCTGCTAAACTCTTTCATCAACAATCTACCATAAACTGAAAGGCCACTATCAGTTCATTTCAACACTTATTGCATGTTGACATTGTACTGCTTTCACCTTCTTTTTATCATGTATTTAGTATTTTTGACTCTCTTTTGACTGTTTTATTGTTGCTATGTGTTTATGCTTGAAATCTGTAATAATAATACAAATAATGGTAGAAAATCACCATCATTACTGGTCTTTTATTTAACACTTTGTAACACCAGGCAGCAGTAAAACAAAGCACTTCTATGCTTACATCTCCATTTTCCAGTGTACTCCATTCTACTGCTACTGGTGTCACAGAGTATTCGTTGATCAGTTCATATGCAGTATCTACCAATGAAATCGTGCTATACTGGTGACACACTCTGTAGTTGCCCTATCACAGCCTTTGTTGTTGGTGCTTGGGGGTCTATAGGCAGTGGGCCCAGTTTCTGAAGGCTATAGTGGTGATTGATACATGCAGGATGTGATTTCTCCATATATGATAGTCTGTGCTGGAGAGGAGGAATGGCGATAATCATGGTATTGCAGAGATGACTGTCGAGCAGATCAACATTGCTTAAAGTGTGTGCTAAACATAGACCAAGAGCTCTCTCTTAGTTGGGCTCATGCTCACTTTCCAAGCTGCTATTTACATAAACAAAACAGACAACTGTGGATATTTTAGGCCCACTTCCCTCTGGAAGGTATGTTTCATTTATACCATGAGGTGTGCCGAGCCTGTGTTGAGCTGAAAGAATTGCAGTGGATTTGTGTCACGGTGAAAATGGAATTCTCCAACAAATGCGCGACTCAATATGACTGCTGTCTATTTAACCCGCCAGAGTGCCTCAATAATCTGGACAGTGACATGGTCCCCTGGTGCTAATAAAGGTCCTCACATGCTATGTCTAAAACTGAAATCAGTCCAAATACTGAATCTACCACGCTGTCTGTAGTAAAGCGTATCTAACAGATGGAGTATTTTGGATTACGCAATCTATAAAAACAGTGCAAAGTTACCTGGCAGCCAGTGGTGCTGTGGGCTGTTCCGTGCTCTGCAAGTAATTCAGGTTAAGTGCTTTGCTCTAACATTGCCCTACTGGGCAATTGGACTCACTAGCTCAGAGTTGGAAAACCAGCCCCTTAACCATTATGCTACGCTGCAGCCCATGCATAAGTTATGTAGATATTAACAAATATACAGTTGATAAGCTGATGTTTGTCACAGGAGACATCCTCACAATCAATCAATTTGGAGAATGTCCATTTTCCTCTTGTGTACATTTTTTTTACAGTTTCAGAGGCAAAACTAAGAGACAGGCTACATGGCCACAAGTTGAGACCTTTTGCTCACAGTGTGGTTCCCCAACATCAAAAATCTCTCCTGCACTGCTGCAACTTTAAAACATTAAAGAACATGTACTTAATACATAATACACTTTATTTGGAAAATAAAATGTATAAAAATAGTATTTTCAGAAGTCAATGGTTGGCATCAGCTCACCATAACCTTAAATTTAATTAATCATAAAATAAATATTGTCTATTAACACCATTCAGTGTTTACAGACATTTAAACTGCATGCACAGACTGGTGGCAGAAAGCACAGAGAATACCAGTAACAGAGACAGTGGTTTCCAGCACCACCTAACAAAACCAAAATGATTAATATCATGATGCTCATCAAGACTTATCCCATAAAAGTTTATCAACACAATAGCTGAGGGAGCTGTGATAAAAAAGCTTACACTTTGAAACTGAATTGAACCGCCAGACCCATTATTGCCGCCCTCTGGTCAGTGGGTTGATGAATGTTAAATGGCTCCTAAAGAAGGCCTGACATCTGTGTATATCTGGTTGGGGAACCAAGGATATACAACAAAGAAAAATTTAAAGCATACAAATCATAATACCAACACTTATATGTTTGTGATCATGTAGAGGATAAAAAAATGTTGATCAAATGGACAATTTCTGTGTGCTGCAGACAGAGGTGCTTCTAGCGAGTGACAAGGACAGAAGACTGCCTTACACAAAACCATCTATAGCAGTTTTAATAATTGTGTCAGCTAACCAGGTATCAGCTTAATCTCTATCATCTGTTGGCAGGCTCACCTCCTGTGGGAGACTAACTAGTTTGATTGTAGATCAGCTTGAGGAAAATCGGGTAAAAGGAAAATTTAAAAAAGAAAATCACTTAGAGTTATACCAGTAAGTGGAGTCTCAAAACACATAAAATACAAAAATACACTCAGAGAACTGACATGTTTAGCTAAAAGTTTATTTGTTTCAACATGCCACAAAATCAAACAAAATATAAGTGAATATTCTGAATATACTCTAAAGTTTTCATGTAATAAATACATTGCAATAACAGATTTGTGCTGAAGTAATTTTCGAGCAAATATATACAGTTGATATACATAGAAAATAATCCAAAACACCAAAAAATGCACACCTTGAGCATAACCATACTGAGAGCCAGCTATTCTGATTGTGATAAATCTGCTAAATTAGATTTAATTCTTGCCTCATTTCTCCTTGCATTGCTGAAAGGCATGCAACAGCACAGTCTGGCCTCTTCTAAAAATCCCACAACAGTTTTTATTATAGATTGTTTCTCAGTTGGAAAATTTGTGATGTATTAATATGAGACTACTGGGAAAAATCAGTGATGCAAAATGTTAGTTGGGTTTAGAAGATTAACCAACAATAATTTTAGAGATATGGGCAGCAAGGCTACCAGGGATATTTTCAGGAAAAGAAGCACTTAACCTAGCAGCAGGCCTGTGTCTCCAGGGTGATGGTTTTAGGCTACTTTTCTGTCACAGGCTCAATAACATCCACTAAATTAGTCAATCATGTAGCTCATGCAATACTTGAGTAAAAAATCTCATTACCAGCTAAGACTGACATAGAGATGCATTCAAACACAAGAGATCTGAAACTGGAAAAGTCTCTCCAACAGAATATAGCACCTTACCTGTAGTACATTAAAACACATGGCAAGCACAAACAGCATTGGCTAAGAGGAACAAGGGTCACAAGTTGAAGCTCACAGACAGGGACAGATTAACAGGACAGTTACTAAACACTAAAGATTTAAGCTTGCTTCAAGGGGCAGGAAAATACAGGTTTATGTCAATTTATGTCAAGTCTAAGTAATTTAGAAATCCGTCTTTGTAGAAAGGGGCGCCAGTTAGCAATGTTCAGCTAAAATGTACAATATCCCTAGGTTTGTCAACTTCACTAAAGTACCATATCATTAGTGCCAGCTAATTAGGGATTTGTGCGATGTGGCACATTATAACTGAACAGAAATTAGCATCACAAAAATTCAAACAAAATCCAGCAAGGGTTTCTCTCAGGTTGCTCATTTTAGATAACTGCATTTGGGCTGCTCAAATTTATAATGGGGTGTAGAGGTTGAAGAGCTTCAAAAAGACACATATTCTCTTCAAATTTGCAGAGAGCAATATTGAGCGCTGAAACAATGGTTTATCTAATTTTACAAAATGAAAATAAACTATATATATATCCATCTTTTCAACTTGTGCAGCCAAAGTCCTGGGTTTTAACAATACACATTTTTCTTATAACTGTGCTTATTAAAATCACAACGTTTACCATAATTAAAACGAAATAAATGGAGATATGTTCAATCTTTGTAACCTAAATTAGCGTATATACAGTGTTTTGGCAGCATAAACAGTTTTGTGCAGGTTTTTTCTCTGATAATTTACATTTGATATCAGGGAACATGCAATTTTTTTGTGATTGAGGGGACTGTATTGGATGGTGGGCAAGATTCTATTCTTATGAAAATTCTTTCCTTTGCCCTAAATTTTAACGTCTCAACATGTAAACCAGGTCTTTTTGTGCCTTTGTAGTGTCAAAACTCAGGTAGATTGTGTGTGTGTGCATTCATTCTCCCTCTGAAATTCACAAAACCATCGGTACTTGCATACCTGTTTTAAACAGTATAGTCTGATCACTGATTGTACAGTCTATTTCATGGAAAGGGCAAGTGAACTTAATAAAGTTGCTTCTCAATATGTGTCCATATGTAAATCAAAAGTATAGTTTTAACCAATATCCATATAGATTCATCCAGCTTGCATTCCTTTTTAATTTAGAAGACTGTACCGTGTGTGTGTCCCCTTTCATCACATGCAGATTCACTTCACAGCTGATTGACTACATCAAAGGCCATGATGACCGCTATCTCGTTGCACTCTCCTCTCCCACTTGCAGCCAGCTTCAGCTGGGAGGCGGCACTGCCAGCCAGCACCTCCCCCTCCCACACGCGGCTCTTGTTCAGCTGAAGGGGGGTCCGGCTCTCCCCCCCCACCACGCTGACGCTCTGAGCGCCAGGGACGCGCACGCGGAAGCGCACCCAGGACTGGGGCTGCAGCCACCCGCTGCGCGGCTCGAACAGCACGCAGCCCTTCCGCCACGCCGAGTACACGCAGGGGAAGGGCGGCCAGCTGGCCTCTGAAGGGCAGCGCAGGATGAAGTCGCACAGCGGGTTGAAGTCCTGGCCGGGCGTGGTCTTGCCGTAGAGCCCCAGCCTGTAGACCCCGGGCTCTGGCAGAGTGACGCTGACGGTCACCTTGCAGTCAGTGTAGGTGAAGAGGATGTGGCGGGCCAGGGAGTACCCAAGCGCCTCGCTCCGCTCTTTGGTGAGCACCGCGTGCAGCTCCAAGTCTCGTGAGTTGTGAAAGGTGATGTTGCACTTGCCCTGCTGGGTGCTCACCAGTGCCCCCTGGTGGCTGAACTTGGAGAGGCCAGCGCTCTCAGTCCTGATGCCCGGCCCGCAGGAGCTGCTGAGGGAGGGGGGGAAAAGCTCGTTGAGGTTGATCGGATTGGCGGTGCAATGCAGCAGGAAGTTTCCAGCGTTCTGAAACCTGTCACCAGCCTGATCGTAGTCTCGCACAAAGACCGACAGCCGGTAGAATCCGCGGAATGGGCACAGAACGTGGCAGATCAGCTGATCAGGCTTGATCTGGGTCGCCAGGCAACGTTTGGACAGGGCAGCGTCCATGTCTTTGTGAGTAAATTCGCACAACACCATAAGCGGCCGTGAAGTCTGCAGCTCAAGCTGGAAGGAGCCATTTTGGATCTCGATGGGTTCTGAGCCATGGCTGCTCAGACTCACCCCGATGTCAGACGCAGAGGGCTGCAGTCCCCAGGAAAGGAAAGGGTTTTCTGGAAGCTCCTCAGATGGTTTGGGCTCAGGACAGTCCAGGTGAAAGGAGCAGACCCAGTTGAATGTCCCTGTGGAGTCCGCTGGCCGGGCGAAGACAATGACCTCATACCTCCCCTGTGATGGCGGCAGCAATCGGAGCTTCATGCCCACACTCGTCACTGTCAGAAGGCCGAAAGAGCTGCCTATCTCCTGGAATCCACAACGTTCAGTTGGGAGATCTGGTATGTGAATTCTGTTCGCTTGGAAAATCCAATGGACACGGTAGCCTCCCCATTCTCTGTGAGAAGTAAAGCAAATGTGTTCACTCCTTATTTCACGGGGCAAGTATTTCTCCATAATGCTGCATTTCTAACATTCAATCACACACAATAAAAACAAAAATAATTGGGACTAGCCCCCAAACAGTGATGTCGTAGGCAGTATTCTTTGCTCTCTCCACTTCACTTAACTCGGTGGAAAGGCATAAATTCTCAAATGTGTGGTTGCATCTCAAAAAAGCTGACATCAATAAGAGCTACATCAATAACAATTGCTGCAGTCATCAGCCAGGTAAGCAAGTTCAGTGGTCTGACTAAGCATTTGCACCTGCAGCAAGGCATAAATCCAAGAGCAGTAATTAACATAACACACATATCAATATATTCAGTACTGCTATACCAGCGGTGGCTGGTGAACTCAAAACAGGGGAGGAACAAACTTTACCTTTATACCTATCATTATGTCCAACTTGTTCTCATTTACCCTCCTTGATTAACAATAAAACAAGTAATTCATGGAGTAATCAACACCAATTGATGTAAATAGATTAAAAACATCCATAGATATAAAAAACTTAACGCCAGTTTACAAATTCTATTACAAAATAAAATTGGTAACCATTTACTCTATTTACATCAGTAGATGTTGATTACTCTGTGAATAAATTTACTTAGTGTTAATCAAGGGGGATAGATGGGAACTGGTTGAAAGCAATGATAGTTTTAAAGGTAACGTTTGTTCCTCCCCTGTTTTGAGCTCACCAGCCGCCAAATAATGATAGTTTTAAAAAATGTTTCAACCTCCCCTTCACAATTTTTCCTCACATTTCAATGTCCACTCTGTAAGGCATGCATAACAAACATAGTATCAAAATTAACTTGATATCAAAAAAGAGATAGTTTGGTCAACTGTCAACACCTAACCATAATGTCCTAAATCTGACAAACTTGGTCCTCACTATCAGAGTGAAGTTCATACACAGATTAACATACAAGGTATGCTATGCCATGATCAGTATAAATTGCCAACATCCTCCAGGGCTCTGGTTCTCTACTGTCTCTATTCACATTAATGAATTAATTAAGTTGATTAATTATTTGTCTTAATGAAAGCAAGGGACCCTGTGCTGGAGTTGAAGGAAGAGTTTAATCACTCAGACTGAATGTTCAACCTCAGGTTGCTCAAACTGAGAGCTTGATGGAACAAAAACCAGAAACGGCTCCAGTTCTCCAGGACCAGGGTTGCCTGCTCCTCAGGTGTACTCTTAGCAATCAGTGGCTGGCAGTTGCTTCCTTATAGAGTTTAATCTGCAGTGCTGGGCTCGGCACTACTCTGCCAGTGAGCACCTCATCTAGGCCTACCACCAGGGAGGCCCATGCTCTCAGTTATATGCGCATGCTGACGCTAAACCACGTCATGGATGGATGCTGACCTGTAACCATCAGGTAGTGTGTGGGGTGGACGAGCTTCAGACCCAGGCGATAGAATTCGGAAGTTTTGAAAACCCTTTTTTCGAACTCTTCCAGAGATATGGGGGCGTCGAGAAGCTGCCACTGAGGTCATCTGGGCAGTGGGAGTCAATGAAGTCCTCAGGGTCAGTCAAAAAGTAGAAATCGTCATACCTGAAAACCACAGCAAGTCACTTTAACCCACATTCAGGACACTACGTGCATCAACGTTTAAGAAAGAATAAAGACTATAAAGACATTGTGACTAGAACTGATGACAAGTTTCAGTCATTTATCTGCAGCACTTACAAAATATTATAGATAATGTAAAACATCCAATTATCACCAGGGCGTTTATCTGCTTCCACAGCCAAATGCACCAGGCGGTTATCAGAGAACTGAGAGAAGCCAGAGCTATCCTGAACACAACTCTGTTCTAAAACAATATACTTATGCATCCACAAAATGTTGTAATATCCAGTTCTGAAGGTATATGGTGGTACTGTCTTGCATTGTGGGAATGTTTGTTTTGTGGTCAGAAATAACGATAATGGATGACAACAGCTAAGATGTGACTTCACCTCTTGATGAAAGCCTTGTTGTCCATATCCACTCTGCCCGACCCCCAGCAGGCATCCATCAGGTACCAGTGTCCCCCGAGCCTCACCGCGTTCCACATGTGGTTTGACTTGGTGTCATGGTAACTTTGTCCCTGCCGGTAACCGATGCCTTTACTATGCCCCGACACCTCCTGGCACTCAATGCCAAGAGTCCTGCAAACGCACAGGGAAATATGTGTGCATGTAAAAACACACACACACACTCACACACGTGTGCGTGTGTGTATACCCATAGAGTCTCTTCTGTACACATAAATGAGATGCTAAGGGTTTTTCAGAACATTTATTGTGTTTATATACATCGGACATGGGTGGGTATAACCTCAGAGTTAAACTGTGTCTAAGTTTGAGATCAGTTTACTTTGGCAAATGTGAACCTGAAACAATTGGAACCGTTCAACTGCTATGTCAATCTGAAGAAACTACATCTACCAAAAGAAGGTTTGGCATAACCGCAGTCTTTCCTGGTGGTAGTTTGTATACCTACAGCTGGAAAGCCATAGCAGAAAAGAAATAAAACATGGAAAGGTCAGAACCATATAAATAACTTAGCTGTGAAACAGAGTGACCTCACACCACAAGATAATACGTCATGGGGCAAAGGCCAAATGAGTACCCACAGTGAGTCTCTTCAGCTGTCTTACATACTCTTATATTGGACATTAGTGTATCTTATAGTAAATGGTTTCTAAGGCCTCTTCTAGAATGTCTGGATATAGACTCATGGGGGTAGATATGGAGGAGTGCATTTAGATTTTTGTGTGTGGTTCCTGGCAAAAGTGGTCAGCATAACATTTGCTTGTACTTATTTTTCCTGGACAAACAACACGTTAGGGAGGGGAGGCGGTCTCTGAACACAATCTGCTGCTGCCTTTGAGGACACCTTATCTGCTTGTTTGCGTGCCTTTTCCGCGGACTGTAACCTGTCAATGTCATAACAGCAGACCAAAGAAACCTCTTGGTTTGGGTGGCATACATGCTTCCTTATCGACAAGCAAACGTCCACTGTTTAATTAAATTCCCAAGATACAAAATTACCAAAACATAACTACGCAAGTAGTTCCACACACAATTACAGCAATAACACTCTAATGGACACATACACATACCTAAGCACAGATATTCGCATACCTCCTAATTACAGCCGCTACTACAATATCTTAATCCAAGAAATGGCTGATAGCTGCAACTTTTCTGACTTATGAAAGATGTATCTAGTGTGAAGTTTGATGTTCAACATTTATGTTCAGCTGAGTGTGTACTTGTGTGTACTTCCTTCTAATTAATAAAACTGATTTTTGTTTCAACACAGGGGCCATTTTGTTTCTGATTTTACAAATGATATTGATAGTTCAGCATCTCTGTGAATTTGCATTGTTGCCGCAAGATCAGCAAATGTGAGCCTAACATGAAGACTTAAGTAATGTGAAAATGTAAAAATACAATGATTCTCGATTCGTTGGTTATGTTGTTATGGTTACTGTTTTACCTGCACATCTCCAGGCAGAGGCTGGAGTATCCACAGCACACCCCCCTCCCAGCCTCAATCACCTCCTCAGGGGAGCACAGCTTCTCTGATTGGCCCAAATAGCCGCTTACATCATATTCTGCAAACAGGGCACACACGAGTGACCACAATGTCTAAACACCACAGTCTATGAACAGGATATCCCCAAGCAGCTATAAACAACGGCAAACTTATATCTGCAACTTAGAGAGATTTTCTGGATCTTCTGGACTGTTTGGTTTATAAAATTGAATCATGCACAATTTGATGTCAGATACCTTGTTTTTTTTTGGATACATCATGTAAGACAAAGGCAAATGTTCTGAATATTGTTGTCCACTTCTTACATTTGTCGGTTTTCTTTCCTATTGGGCAACAAGTATTTATTGTACCAATTACCATATTCCCAGACCCAGTGAATGAATTGATATTGCACTTTTTATGAACTTTTTATATCATATAAAAAACTGCAATTTCTGATGTTCAATTTGTGATACTCATTTGAACATATCAAGTGAATGTCTTAATTCAAATGTAAGAACTGCTTTTTTAAAATCCTTCCAGTATGGAATTTTACCAGTCAAAAAGTGAAGTTTGATATGGTATAATGAATTTCATTACTTGGTGACAATTATTTTCTACTGAAAATTGAAATTTGAATTGTATTTAACAATTATTATTTACAATCATCATCTGTAATATCAAAAGCAAGAGAAAATGTTCTAGTTTTGGATATGAGCTAACAAGTTCATCAAACACTGGATCATTGAAAATGGATAAGCACAGTTTGTATAAACATGTATGTGCTCATAATGAATCACAAATGATGATCATGTTTACACAATGGGTGTTTAATATAAATCGATAATCCAAAAAATGTGATAGGAAAAGCATAAATGATTTAGAGGGCTCAGAACAGTCAGGGTATTTAATTATCTGATGCCCTAATTTAAATATTAATGTACAGTTCTTATTTATGTTATTTTTGTAATCCCTATACCTCATTCCCACCCCAAACTAATTGAACTGTTTAGCCTCCAGCAGCAACCCTCCCCCATGCTGGCAGCCATGACCGCATGACTCCTCTGATTCTCACTTCTTTTACATGCCACCGATGTTGTCAGAAGGGTGATGAGGTCAGTATTACCATGAGTTTGTACACTCACAGGACCCAGCCAATCAGGGGTGTCCACTAGAGGGCTCACATCAACAACATTTTGAAAATCAGTCTCACTGTGCGAACTACCCAGAGGTCAAACCTCAAGGTCCATTTGCGTTTGAGATCAGTAAGGATACTGAGATTCTCGAAAAAGTACAAGTACCTGGTATGAAATGTAAAGGCTACAAGGAAAGATTCAAGATACTTAACCTATTAAGGCAAAATGAAATTACATATAGTGGAGATTTGGAGAGAAATTCTTAAAGTAAAAAAACAGCTTTTTAGGTTGAGTTCAGTCTGTAGAAAAAGAGGGCATAGACAGACACTAGTTAAGCAAAACTTCTGTGTGTATACCAGGAAGTATTATTTTGTTTATTTTGAGTTGTCAGTTCTTGGAACAGGCTGCCAGGTCATGTAGTTGGGGCAGAGACCCTTGGTATATTCAAGTCCAGGCTTGATGCAGCACTGGATACTCTGAGGATTAAATGGTGAGCCTAGCTGGGCTAAATGGCCTGTTGTCATCATAATCTTTCCCCCCTTCCTAATTGGTGAGGTAAAGCAGGCGTTTTATGATCTGCGGGTGGAAGAAGCGGGGAATTAAAGCAGACAGGATGGCCTCTTCTCATCCTCATATATTCTTAATATTGTACTTCCCACAAAATTGTCCTTTTTAAAATTTGTATTTCCCATGTTACATTTTTAGCTATGTTGAATCAAATGTACCAGGTTTCCACCCACTTATGGATAATGATGAGGTCTTACTGTATTGCCTTAGTTGATTCTAAACTGCTTTTGACCCCTGAAGTCTCATTGACAAATGACCTCTCTGCTACTGACCTCCATATTAAGGTCATTTATATAGATGGGATAAGAGATGCAGAATTTCTCCTATAGTTATTCTTTGTATTCTACCATTCAAATAAATTCAAACCCACTCTGTGATAAAAACTGTAATTCCTACTGATTTTATTGAAATTATGAATCTCTAATGTAGTACTTTTTCAAATGCATTTTAAAGTCCAAAAATATAATACCATATGTCTGGTTCAAGTTGAAAAACATCGCCGCAAACTCTTAACAGTCCGGGAGGTTTGTTACGCAGGACCTTCCCCTGCAAAACCCTGGTGGATATCATTTACATTACTATGTTTTTCAAGGAATTATTCCAGTTTATCCCTGAGAAAGTTTAATATCTTTTTTTAAGTATTGTTTTTAGTACAATATAGATAGTGACACTATACCCATGAAGTCTACTGTTGTGATTTGTACAAGACGTATTCCATATTAAATCTGACTTGGAGTCAGTTCTAGCCTGCTTGATTAACATGTTGCGTAATTTTAAAGTAGCATAATTATCTTAAATGATAATTTTTAATTAATTTTTGTTTTATTATTTTATATATGTTACATGCATTTTATGAGCCCTCTGTTCTTTTTTGTCAAGGGAGAATGATTAATAATAGATTGTGGCTAAATTCAGAACCCGAAATGTAATAAAATCCCATTTGCTTGACAATGCTAATGGAACTGCTGCAGGATGGAACAGAGGAGCTCATATGTTGAGCCTCGTCTCAGCGCTCCCCGTGAACGCTGCCTTCTGCATGTTTGGAGCATGCCACATGTCACAATTCCCCAGACAGCTGATCCTGGCAGAGAGGTTCTCTTACAGCACTGTTGTTTTGATCCTAACAATAGAATCGTGATGGCAGCTGACACCGAGTGAAAAGCTATGTTAATGTTATGGTGTTTGAGAGGTTCTGATGATGGAGTTTTGAGGCTTGCTGAGACACCAGAGCAAAACATGGGCGCATTACGTGTCCGTGCTAATGAGGCTAGGAGGTTAGGAGAAACTGCCTCAGAAAAACATACAGGACTATGGGGTCGATTTACTCAGATCCCAAATAATGGGTGTTAGTTGGCATGCACACCCAAAGCATTTGCACGTCTTACTTCACTCTTTGTGGGTGGTCATCTTAGAGTCATTATGCAAATGTATTTATTTTTTGTATTTTGAGCATGAACAAGCGCCAGCTAATTAGCTCCTATTGTTACTCGATCATTCAGAACATTCTGTTACTGATACTCTAAACTCACACCTGTGTTTCTATTAGTGAGCTACACATACGCTTACAGATTTTAACATCCAATACTGACAGTAAAGACCATTATGCTTATCCAAATTCAAAATCCCTTCCTTTTCTTTTCAAACTATATGTTATTGTTAACTGTTAATATGGTAAGCTAAGAGCTAATTGTTAATTCGGAAAAGACACAGTTTGTCACTTTTTAGGTCCATTTGGAATATATAGTTCCAGAATGGATGTAAATACATTCCAAAGTAAATTACTTTGCTTCTGATAAGAGTGTATAAGTCAAAACATTATGGAAACACACCGATGTTGTCGCACAGCCACACCCATATGGCACGTAGTCTCTCCAGGTCACTTTTTGCGGTGTGTGTGATACCCTGGGCGATGGTCTGCGCTGAAAACACCCGCTGCTCTCTCAGCTGAAACACAGCATGCACAGGGACACAGCACTTTAAGACAACACGCACAGGGACACAGCACTTTAACACAACACACAGGGACACAGAACTTTAACACAAGACGCAGGGACACAAAACTTTAACACAACACGCACAGGGACACAGCACTTTAACACAACACACACAGGGACACAGCACTTTAACACAACACACACAGGGACACAGAACTTTAACACAACACGCAGGGACACAGCACTTGAACACAACACACACAGGGACACAGCACTTGAACACAACACACACAGGGACACAAAACTTTAACACAACATGGACAGGGATGCAGCACTTTAACACAACACACAGTGATATAGAACAAGCATCTCAAGTTCCAGCCAAATCAAACCAAGTCTTTTCATGCTGTTACTTGTTTCCTGTTACCACTATGTGGCCCTTTACAGATTAGTATCCATTAGTATCATGCTGATATTGTAATACGCAACAGTATTATGTGAAGTTCTGCAAATCAAATGGACCATTGAGAATATAAACCACTGGTATGTGAGAGTCATAATAATAAAGGTGGTCAAAACATACTTTATATGTGTTTCATAGGATCATCCAAGGAGCAAGAAAAGTTTGTTTCATTGATATGCAATGAACTGTCCAAGAGGAATACAAGTTTGGAGTGTTTTGCATGTTCCAAAATGGTTTATATATTCATTGCATGTAAAAGGCCTCAATAGTAAAGTTGTACGCTTTGCAGCACACATCTCAAGTCCTGTGACTCTATGTTTTTAGTTATAGATTTAGTTATGGTTGTTGGAAAACTGTATGTTTTGTTTGATGGTGGTGCAAAACAGCACGATCAGTTATGTCATTTTTGAAGCAACTCTCACAAGCCATGCATTTTGGGAAATACTGCTGGCATTAAAAGCTATATAATTGTTGTAAGACACATCCAATTGCAGGGAGAATCCATGTTGACTTATCAATAACGCCCTTGGGTGCCCCTGTGTATGTTGGTTTTTGTTTCAAACATAACAGCATTTCCAGCAATACCAAGCTGTTTGTGATTTTTAATAAAACACTCAGTTATGGTAAGAGCAAGTGCTGAGTAATATCAAATATGAAGCGCTATGTAATTCTCATGTCAGTTAATTCACTTTCATTTTTGTATATTCAGGGCATCTCTTAACACTGGCACTTTGTGCTGTGTTAGTTATGTTATCAATGCACCAATATGAACATTAAGCAGATGGGACAAAATCAAATCCTCCATTGTTCAAGAATACACTGAAGCAAGTCATTCAGTTAACTAATTTGAATGCAAATTTGCATTCAGTGAAGCACTTGAATAAGATTGCAACAATCGACTGGCTTAGGTGATGCAGTTTGAATGCAGTTCAAATACTGTGGTCTGGATGCAGCTTAGCATTTGCATTTCGGATGTGGTTGGGTGCGACTACTAACATGAAAAACAGCAGCGTCTCATCCTCGTATGCTTATCCTTGTCCTGCAGTCCTCCACACCTGCACTTCTGCCTACGATGCCTTCTGTGACCAAATCCTCCTCAAACCCTGCCTGTGGCCCCAGTGAATTTAAGAAGACCCTAGTAACACTTCTGCTCAAAACAAACAAAAACAATCCTGGAGCCCTCAGCAATCTGAAACCACCGACCACTCTCTCGCCTCTTTTTTCTGCCTAAAACTGTGTCCATCCTGTTGTCACAATATTTAACACTAAACATCCTATTTTAATCTTATCAGTCCAAGTCAAGGTAAACAGAGAGTCTCCTCCCAGAAACAGAAGCTCTCAAAATGGCAAAATGTGTATTCCTGTACTTTGTTTTGGTCTTCCTTGACCTCTTAGCTGGACTTGATACAGTCATCCATCTAGTCCTGTTTACAGCCCTGGCAGGCATGGGTATCTCAGGATCTGCCCATAAATAGTTTACTTTATGTCTTTCTGGCAGCTTGTATTAGGTCACTTGGCATGGTTCTGTCTCAAAGTCACATAGCCTCACAACAGGTGTACACCAGGGATTGGTTCTTGGTCCACTACTGTTCTCACTGCACACAAAATCCCTTGGCTCAACTGATTCTGTCCTATCCACTCACGGCAGTGGATGCTGCTGGACACCTGAAGCCTGCCAAGGTGATGTCTCATCCTGGAAGAACAACCATCATCTCAAACTAAATCTCTCTGAGGAACTGTCATCTCCAGCTACATCCTACCCCCTCAGTCACCTTTGCTTAACAAAATGATGTCTGCATTGGTCATTGCTTTGAACAAGGAGTTGACTTTTTCAAAACACATCACTACTGCCAACCAGTCTTGTTGCTTCTCCTTTAACATTTATTCATCCAGTTCATTGAGGCCCTGGTGCTGTCTCCCTGCATTTGCCTCCTTGTCTCTCCAGCTTTTACAGAATTCTATTGCTTGACTGGATCAGCTGAAATATACACATGTCATGGTTCTCCTCATTGCTCTTGCAACTCACTGCTCTCCATCCTCTGGAACCTCATTATAAAGCCTTACCCTTGCAAGAGCCTCTTGCTTTCTCCATCTCTTTGTCACTCTGCTGTCCTTGATGTAATAACTTCCTTATGGTCATCTTATGGCAGACAAATTAGCATCATCTCTGTGTGATTTTTTTGAAGTGTTTTACTGCTTGACAATAGAAACTCTATGACTATAGTCTGCACTCCTACTGGAGAAGGACTGGAGAAATCTGGTTTAAGACTATGTGCTATGACTGTAGTTCAGATGTGGTTTCAATCTCGTAGATTAGATGCTGTTTCTAGGATGCAGTTTTGAAGCTATAAATGATGCTGTAGTTAGGATGAGGTTTAGATGTTATGGTTTAGCCATGGTTGAGGTTCTGCATTTAAATTATGTGAAATTAAATGCTAGGGGTTTAACTACTGTGCTAAATGTTCTCAGCTTAACTTGGTGTCTCCTTACTTGTTTTCCAGTGGTGATGGCATGGGTATCCAAGGTTTTGAAGACATCAGCACTCGAGACGAGTTCTCTACGGAGCTTCCTTTTTGGGACAGCGGGGGTTTTGAGACCCCTCCTTTGTCCGGCCTGGACTTTGGGCCTGGACTGTGTGGGTACAGGTGCCACGGTCTCTTCCCCCTCCTCCTTCCTCAGCGTACCCTTCTTCACCACCCTGAAGGAACAGGCAGCACTCTCTGCCGAGAGCTGCCGCTTGGCTAAGGCTCTTTGAGAGTCCCGCTCAACAGCCGCCCATTTCTCGAACACTGTTCTCCTGGATGGAACACTATCAGGGGCTGGTTTGGAGGGGGCAGGGATATTCTGGTTGTTATTGGGAGCTAGAACTTCCAGCTTCCAGTCCTGCTGGACAACTGCCTGGGTTCCTTTGGTGGGTGATGAATCTTCACCGCACTCATTTACCTGAGTGCCCTTCTGTACTGGGACCTTGTGCTTGCTGTTCTCCTGGGTGGATGTGCCTCCAGGAGCCTGATTTTCCTGCTGGCATTGGGGGTATGGGTCATCCGTCAGCTCAGTGTTGTTGTTGTTATTGAGATTACAGCCGTTATCTGCCCGCAGGATGAGTGGATAATTTGAACTTTGTACCTTTGCCATCTTCGGCAGGTCATTGCCCATTTTCTCCTTTCTTGTCACACTGGGAATTTTCGGAGGTGGGCTCCACACACCAATAAACTGTCAAGAGACAGAGGTAATACTGGATGTCAAATGAGAAACATTCTCTTTGACCAGATATGACTTGAAGTCCGTTGTGGTGGGACACAACTTCATTCTGCTGGAACAGAATTGGCTTCAGCCAGCTAGCATTTCTTCTGCACAAGCACTCTCTAACTACTCATTAGGCACCTACAATTAGCAGATATTAAAAGAAAACTATGCTGTTTTGATGTCATTTAAAGTCTTAGCCTTGAAATGTTAGCCTCAAAGTGATGTTCATTTAGTGTCTTTAATTCATTTTGGAAAGTATGACTGGTTTGGTTGAAAGTTTACTTGTGTTGATGATAATAAACATAACAGCACACTAGACAGCTAGTTAGTTTACTTTTTATTATTTCCATTATGTCCAAGTCCATCATAGCTGTTTATCTTTTGACTCAGACTAATGCAAAAATCCTATTGATGAATTATGTTTTACCATCCATTTTATCAATTTTCCCAAATAGCCAAGTATTCTTTCCCCAGTACCGATTGTATTCTGCATTTATCTATGTAAAGTGTGTTTCAGTTTGATGCTTGCTCTTTTGCTTTTGCATTTGAAATTAATGAAACCCAATTAGAACGGTAATTCCAAGTTTACAACCATTTGGATTATTCCTGTTTCAAGGTTACTTAACTACCAATGTATTTTATTTCAATCTGATCACATAAGTATGAAAGTATTGTTTTGTTAGACATCAGAAGTATATTAACACAATCTATTAGTTATTTTGTTTTTAAACCCATCAAAAGAAAATGGAGCTTCTATACCTCTTGATCTAAGGTGAGCTATCTGAGCTATTGTTTGCAGGTGTTTGTGGTTTAATTGTGTCAGTGCTGAGAGATTAAAGTAGTGAGCTCTGAAAAACTCAGGGCTATACTTTTGCTGCATAGAGTAGCACTCACAAAGTACTTGCTCAGTCACTGTTTATTATATATGAACTGAAATGATACTGCTTAAACACTCACATGGATACATGCACAGAAAACTTTACTTAAAAATTATTTATGAACAAAACAAATTCAACAGTGAACATTCTATAGACTACAGGAAAAGGAGATTAATGTCTGACGGAAGTTCTGAATAGTTATGACCAAATTATTAGACAGGTAGAATTATACTGAGCTAGCAGCTAGCTTTTTAATAACTATAATTTCAACTTGCTGTCCAAACAAGTAAATATAATCTAGAGGGTTAGCATTGAATTTAATGTGTCATTTTAAGTGCCATGCTAAAACTGACAAGTTAACACAAAATTCTGATCAACTCAAGGTGAAAACACCAGATATATTGTCCTTTTCTGGAGTTTGACGACGTAATGATATGAACTAGGAGGACCAAAAGCATCGTTTTTCAGCTAGTTTTCATACCCTGAAAATCTTATTGCTGAATAGACTGGTTCATGTTTGCTGTCAGTTGTATATGTATTATTTATCTCCCAGCGTTCAGCTAGATTATTAACGTCACATGCTCATTCATGGAACACTCGCTACTTTAATTAATTCTTCATTAGAATATTAACAAAATCATTGTTCAATCATTAACAAAAAATTTCCACTGATGTACAGTATCGTCTTCCATATTTTGATTGTACATTTGAAAGGATAGTCACTGAACATTTCCTTCGCACATGTCATGTGGTTATATGATTTCTGCAGCTCAGTCTTTTGATATATATCAACCTCCACCATCCCGAGGAGCTGATTGCACAAAACCCTAGTGAAAAAAAAACAACAACTGGGGAAACATTTATTCCAGTATCTCTTCAATGTTTGGCACATGTTTACAATAAAGTGTGTGAGTGCAGAACAGAGCCCAAAATTTTACCAAAAATGGATTTATTTTTGTTTCAAAATGTACTCAATTATAATGAATCACTATGTAATCAGACAGTAAATCAACTCAGTCAGTAAGGAATTCACCAGCTAAATGTGATCAATATTTTTAATTAGGTGAAATTCTAAATTCACTGAATTTTCTTTAATTACTTCAGAATTTGTCAGAGTTAGTCTGCAGTTCCTTCCCCATATAAAATACTTTATACATAGAAAAAGACCATTTCAATAACATTGTAAGGTTTCACAACACTCCACCAGCTGTCAGCTTGAGTGGCCGATTTGTATTAAAATGCATGCCGTTAGGGACAATGTAAAACCTACCTGGATGTTTTGTTAATAGCAGTTTATGTGGAGATTAACAACATATTGGAATGAATAACGCACAGATATCAGGACAGGGATAACGGTACAAAATGCCACTTAAACCTGATGATGCAAGGTTAACACATGTTCTACCAAACTGTCTGACCTGCAAGAAAAAAGCTGATTGTTTGAAGGCAGATAAT